>JAUPFT010000007.1:7380454-8580454 GCA_036936625.1 Parnassius smintheus behrii | reverse complement strand
ATAAATTGGAGACTGAGCACAATTATGCTGGCCAAGAGCATAAAATAAGCTTAATAAGATGCATAATTGAAAAATATTTATCAATTCGTTTCCACCATATTTCTAAATTGGAAACAATATTTTATAATTTATACGTGGTAGAGCCACGCTGCAGTTATATTAGTAGTATAGTTGTAGCACGAATGGGTCGGCTCGACCGGGGAAGGACCACGCTCTCACAGAATACCAGCGTGAAATAGTAGCTTAATGCTGCTGTATTTCGTATGGTGAGTGTAGAGAACCGGAGACCCTTTTTACTGGAACCGAGGCATTCCATCTTAGTCCTCACGGGTGACAACGCATCTGCATTTTGATTCGTAATCGAGGATAGATGTAGATGTCTATGGGCCACAGCAACCACTTACCATCAGGTGGACTGTGTGCTCGTTTGTCACCCTATCCTATAAAAAAAAAAACAATTTCCAAAACGGTGGACGGTAAACGGCAGTATTTCAAAAAATTGACCCAACAAAAAGTTAAATAAAAACAATATTTCTTTCATATTACTATTGTTTTATTTACCCCTACTTAGTCGAAATAAACATACTTACATACTACTTAAATAAAGGTATAAAATTAAAAAATTGCCAACTTATATTTTTACTTATCCATTCATCCTGAGTACTTAGAAAATAACATTTAGGGTAATCAGTTTTTACTGCATGGCAACACTCACTTAGTGCACACATGTTTACCAAACCGACCTCACTTCATTGTTGACAGCGCTCTGTCTTGAGCTTTTATTTCGTCTGAGGTTTTCGGTAGAATTATTAACAACAGGCTGGCCCGTGATTTTTCTGAAATATCGTCACAATGCTGATTACCTACGTCATACGTGTCAGTGTTTCATATATGAATGTGCTTGAATATGTTTTTGGTCAACAATAAATACAATTATTATAAATCGGTAAACTACCAAAGTAGTCACAAAATTAAACTTGCAAACATTTGCTAAATATGGTTTTGCCGGGTTACATTAAACAACCTTTACGCATTTTGCAAACAGTTTCAGACAGACACACATTATTATGATATATAATATGATATTATAGTTTGTTATATTTTGTAGAGCTCAAGTTCACGGTTATGGTACGTTCAGAAACAAATATAATTCAGTTACATAAAATCCTTTTTTCTGTTCCGTGCTTTATTGTTTATAAATAAATAGCTTATTCCAATCTGAGTTATATTTTTCTTATTCGTCGGCCAATTCTACAAGGAATATAAAGATAACATCGAAATAAAAAGATAAGTAAATTTTTGTACATTTTAGTGTTCTAGATCTTGTGTTCCGAACGCAACCCAATTCATATAGAATTGAAGGAAGATTTGTATATATATTGTATAGTACCTGGATGACCGAGCATTGCTGGATATTTTTTTTTTTTGGAAATCGTGTGTTTTGGAAGTTATATTTAGTATACTGATAAAATATGAAGAATATTTTTTGATCTTACCGACATAATAGAAAAAACTGAACTGGTTATTAGAATGAAAAATAATGAGTGCAATAAAATTTTCGTATTTTTAAAAAATACTAAAAAAAGGGCTCGAAATAATAGGTTTTATCACAAAAGAAAGGAACTTGAAAAAAAAGGGAAAAAGTCAAACCCAAAGAAAAGAAGGGAACTTGAAAAAAAAGGGAAAAAAGTCAAACCCAAAGATATTTTAGAGGTCCAGATACCGTGTTGCTAACACATCGCACCGCGCATGGTGACGCCATTTTTTGATTCATGTGTGCGTGAGTACCACGTGACGCTCATATCGTACGTACCATGCCCGCATTAATGTGCGTGACTTCGGTGATAATAGTGCGAATCGATTACCCAAAAATGTGGGAGATTTTATATTTAATTTATATTGACTTACCTATTAATTCCACGAGTGTAAAATCAGTGTATGCGAGGCGTGTGCATTTGTGTGAGTGTGTGTATGGGGTTATGGTTGGTTGTGTGATTTATGTAGGCACGAAAATCGCACTAAAATATTGAAGATAAGTAATAAAACTATAATTAATGTAACAGTTAAAAATAAATTAAAAAGCACGGTAGGTGTTTATGTATACTCTTTCTCGATCTAGTAAATGACGGTTCTAAGTGACCAAAAGGGAAGGAAGCACAGGAAAGTGTGATTCCGTGCAGCCAGATGTAATTCAACCATAAGCCTTAAAATGGTTTAACTCTATAGGTTCGTTAAAACCCGTAAAATTAAACCGTTTAAAACTCCTATACAAATAAACTTTTCGGTTAATCATGACATTAAAAAATGATAAAAACATTTCATAGGCTAGGCAACACTCAATATTGCGCTGTATTATTACTTGTATTGACATTTAGCTTTCGTATTGTTTTACAAATAAATACATCAGAATATTGTACGTTTACTTATGAAAAGTGATGTTCTTATCTTTATCTTTTATCCAAGAGTACTTCGATCAATAATATACTAGATTCCCGATAAGCGCTTCAAAAACGGCCAGAAAAATAAGACCACAAACACTTCTGTGGTCTTATTTCAAATTAGTATAGTCCAATCATAGCCAACGTTAAAACGTCGAAATGCCGCAGTGCGCGCGTTCAAAAACTGAACAAATAACCACCGTAACACTAAGAATTTGGAAGGAATATCTTTTTTTCAGTAAGTTTATATCATTAAGTGTTTATCGTAAAATAAAAACAGAATTAAATAGCAAAAATTATTCAATTAGCTAATATTAAGATTGTTTGGCCAATGTTTGCTACAAACATGCATGGAGTAGTTATTGTTTAATAAATATTTTTTGTTTGTAAATTTCCATTTCGCTATGCAGAATGAGTATCTATTGTCGCAAAAGAAAGAGGAGAAGAACTATATATACAACCCATCCAAAAATTTGAGAATATGTTCGATTCATTTTGATAGATTGGACATAACTGGAAACACGCAAAGGCGTAGATTTATATTGTAGAAATTGCCGGTAATTATCATAAAGTAGTAAAATTGAAAGTGTAAGATTGTGAAGGTAGTGTAGTGCTTTTGGTAAAAATTAAGTTGTTTATGACTTTTTCAGATTCACGGACCAATAAAAGTGCAATCAGCTTTATGTTCAGAATAACGAAAGAGTTATTAAATCCGTTTATTTAAAAAATCTTTATCGGAAAAAACTATACCTGTAGGTATTTTCATGAAATACTTTAAAATTGTTTTCAATAAACTTTAACTTTTGAAGATATGACAGAAATACGTAACGTACCTCGAGCTGATGCAGTTTGCTTAAAGTCTCCTGATGCATCATTATCAGATTTAACATCGATATGTGACACTCCTAGAAAAGAAATTGACGACCTTTCAATGAATACCTACTACTGAATCCTACTACTTTTATAAATCGGTCAAAAATATTTGCCACCATACAAAACGACCCTCGCCCCAAAATATTTAGGTATATTCTGCAACTCTATGTCTTTCAATACTCCCTGTGTTCCGAGCATTGAAATATAATACCAAGAACTACGTCTGCTACCAAATTAGAGTAAGCACGAAAATGTCAAAATAATGTTTTAACCTTATTACTTAAGAGTTTCATTTTAGAATAAATATTTTTGTAACCTATGACTTTTTATTTTCAAGCGACATTCTAAACTTATTGCTTTTAACCTTCCTCGGATGAAAGGACTTAAACAAATATATTTTGCAATTGTGATTAAACTTTATGTTAGAGTGTTATTAAGGTTTATAATAAACTGAAGTTGTTAATGTTATTAAACTTTTTTTCTAAGATAGATAGATGTTTATGTGTGTGCAAAGGTGGCTACTTGTGCGACTTATTTCTATTCCTGATCCTTAATCTAGTATATAATTGATCGAAGCAAGAGTAGTTTTTACATATTTCACAGCACAAACAGTCATTTTGCAAAATTAAAAACACCGGTTCGTGACATGGTCTCAGTGAACGTCGCTAGCGTAATGGCGGCACGATCGAGCGAATACGCCAATATTGGCGCCTTAAATGGAATCTTTTAGGCACGCGTACACGGTATCTGTACCTATAAAACATCTTTGGTCAAACCTAAGACAAGAAACGAACCAGGGCACTACGATTTCGCGACAGTGCGTTATCCACTTGAGCTATTACGATTAAAATATTTGTGTTAAAATTTACCTTCTTATATTGTAGCAGTTTTTCATTGCCTGAAAACACGGACAAAACGACATTTTCTAAAAATGAATCCCAGCTAGATCGATTTATTGCCCCCAAAAACCCCTGGACAATCTTGTTATGAAAATCGTTGGAGCCGCTTCCGAGCATATATATATATATATATATATATATATATATATATATATATACAAGAATTGCTTGTAGGTATAGGATTTATATTTTGTTTTACTAAAAGGTTTTGTTGAGTGCTTCGAAACTAGGAAATATTATTTTCAAACTTCCTGGTTATTATCACAAAATAAATCGTGTTATAGATTTGTTATTATCTCTTGTTTATGAATTATAGTTTCTTACGTGTTGGTTATGAAATGTCTAATTATTGTAATAATTGGTACTGTTACAAATCATCAGTGTTATTAGTTTTGAGTGAATAGGCATGTATCATTATAATTATATTGCTTCAAATAGGTACTTCTGTTTTGATAAAAAATTCGTGTAAAAAAATTCAATTCAATAATGTAATAAAATAAAACTGCGTTATATTGTAATCAATGTTGACATAATTTATTTCCCAAAGTTATAAATCAATTAAATAGTTTACGCCAACAAATATAATTTTTTTATAACAATCGTACATAGCGTTTTGTAGTTCTACCTACCCAATCTACACATACAGAAAAATTAAAAACTTTTTTTTTTTACATACACGCCATCTAGTGTACAAGCTTCGTAAACGTAGGGATACGTCTGTGTGTGTAAACGACACTATATTAAATGACAGATGTTATAATCAAAATTTATGTCGAATTGGGTGGATTTTGAGGCAATGATATGACCCATTCCAATAAAATGTAATATCCGATAACCGCAAAGTCTACTCCTACGACTTAATAATTTTCCAATTACACAAAACTCCAAATAAACTAAAAATGTTGACTTCAGCGCCATCTTGCGGGAGAATGGCTGGGAACAGTCCGTAGGTTTCACCTTAATGTCCTTAACTAAACTCGCCACGAAGACATTGTTTGAACGCTACTGACCACTTAACCGTTTACTGTCAACTGCCCTGTAACTAAACTCGCTACTGTACTTGTCGAAGTGTAAATCGGTCTTAAGCTTGCCCTAGTCAATGGCACGAACTAAGTGATAGCCGTGGTAGCTCAGATGGTTAGCGTTCACTATACATTTCACAATACGCAAGCAACCCGCCGGCACCAATGAAATTGTTAATTGCAATTTTCAGTGCTGATTTTACCAAGTAATCGGCGGTGAAGAAAATATCGTAAGGAAACCTGTATGTCTGAGAAATAAGCAATTTTTTTAAAGACCTGCGAAGTTCACCAATACGAATTGGTGCAGCGCGGCTGACACTTTTGCCCTTAAAACCCTCTAAGAAATAACAGGAGGCCTGTGCCCAGCGGAGGACACATATAGGCTGTATTTTTATATTTTTTATGAGAACCTTCTGGCATTTGCTCTAGCATCTGTTTCTTACGGCACCCACGGGATGAAATGGGGTGATGGATTTTCGCCACCTTATGGCTCTAGTTCCCGTTAATGCTAAACGGAAAAGGCCGGCGACGGGGAGGACCGTCGACGGGACGAAACGTTTGGTACAATGATCGTTGATCCGTTTACTAAACATGACAGTTACAGCAAATACTCCCTAAAACGGGAGAGGTCCATGTCCAGCAGTAGACCTTTACTAGCTGATGACGATGCAGAAATTATTGTATTATGTTATCGTACGTGGTACAGCTATGCTGCAGCTATATTATGATTGTAGTACGAATAGGTCGGCTCGACTGGGGTGAACCACACTCTCACAGAATACCTACGTAAAATAGCAGCTCAATGCTGTTGTATTTCGTATGTTGAGTATAAAGAACCGAAGACCCTTTTTACTAGAAACGAGATCTGCATATTGATTCTTAATTGAGTAATAAATGTAGATGTCTATGGTTCGCAGTATCCATCAGGTAGACTGTATGCTATACTCCGGCCGCTGAGTTATTACCGATTTGACACATGACGAATTGACAATACTAGTGAAGTGACTGAACCAGTAACCCTAATATCATTTGGGAACAGTTTGTTTTTAAATATTCTAGTATAGTGTGTAATTAAATAAAATCAAAACAATAATAGTTAAAGACACAGGTTCTTTATTAGGTGGAGTATCCTTGATGGGCGTAGATAATTGGTCGAGGACATATCAAAATAAAACAAATTTGTAAACACTGTTACACATTTTAATGAATAGAGTAGGTACAAGATGTTTTAATAAATGACTACCTATCATTTATTAAAACAATTATTCAGACTCTGAACCAGATTCGCCAGAGCTGTCATCGCTATCAGTCACTTGTATGACAATTTCATTCTCTATAATGGTGTCCACTCTTATATCGCGTTCATAATCTTCTGTTATTAGTTTTCGAGTCTTTTCGACGACCTTGACCCAATCTTCTTTCGTTATTTTGCTGCAAGCATCTTTTAAGAGACCCATCATTTTATTAGTACTGAATGGCGGAGTCGTATTATTACGAGCTGCGTAACCTGTAATGTAAACATTAAATAACGTTAATTTATTACATTAAATAAACGAAATGTTACACAATTACCTACATGTAAGGGACATGAGATATTTATTTCCTAGTTATGTATCTTTTTACTTATATGCTGAATATTGGATGTTATAATAGTACAAATTATTCATATTCATAACTTATGCGATAAAAAACAATACCTTTGATTTGTGCCCATATTAGCTCAATGGCATTGTACTGGTAGTGATAAGGCGGAATTCGAAGTACCCGATGTCCATGTGCTAGAGCTATCTCATCTACTTCATAACGGACTCTTGATGTTTTATTTTCGCGTACCAACTTTACTAAGTCAGACTTTAGCATTTCGGCAGTAGTTTCAATTCCATTTTGGTGTAGCCATGCTACGAGATCAGCTTTCTTGTCGGCCTGAGTAGGCGCTTTATTCACTTGTTTCTAGTGATATGAAGCGTTGTCCATTATTATGATAGAAGGCTCTGGCAGGCCTGGTAATAATTGATTTTCGAACCAATTCGTAAAAGTTTCTGTATCCATCTCCTCGTGGTAATCGGAAGTACTTTTTGACGCGAAAGCCAGCAGTTCATTTTCAAAGAAACCACTTCCAGCAAAACCGGCGTGACAAATTATCAGTCGCGATCCTTTTCCAATTGGAACCTTTGAGGTTGATGCTTTTGTTTCGTCAGTCCAAGAGCGTGACACAGTGTGGTTCGCATTTAACCATGTTTCGTCAACAAAAACGACGTTGTCCCAAGACTCAATTTTTCTGGCTTCTCTTAAAAACTCGCTCCTTTTAATTATTAAATCAAATCTTTCCATTAATATTTTCCTTTTATTCGTTTTTTTTATATTCAAACCCAATCTCGTGCAATAGTTTTGACAACGCCGTTTTACCGCCTTTAAACAAGCCAGCTTCTTTTAAAGATACCAAAAGCAAACGTCTAGTTGGAAACTCGTTCCTAGTATAATAACCATATATGTGGTTTCTTATTGCATCTGCATCAAAAACATCAACACCTGTCACGGGCTTTTGTCTTCGTTTTTTCTTAGGAGTGCGTAAAACATTATCTTCACTTCCAGAAGCACCAAATTTTTCTTTATTTATATTATATAGTGTTTTTGCACCAATTCCAAGAGCTTGTGAAACCCGATCTTTCACTCACGCTCAAAGTAATCCTGTAGCTTTAATTCCTGTTGCTCGTTTCGGCATTTTCAACAAAATTACCAAACACAAACAAAATTAGTCCAATAAAGCGCAACGATAAACAGGAGAAAGCCGAGTCAAAAAACAACGGTTACACAAGAGAACGTAGTCTGTGCGCACGAGAGTACGGAAGACGACTAAACAGATTAACACGTTTACTGCGTAGCTCAAAAACATAATATTCCACTCTGGTGCGGTACAGAACAATATTGCCATGTACTGTTAATTTTTCTAGTGCGAAACAAGACAAATATGACCGGTACACAACTCTTTTTAAAACTTGTATTTCTCATATTGTTTTTTACTATCTAGCAATTTTTACTATCGATCAATATCTGAAAACCTGGAACTATATACATTTCTCTTGGTTCTAGAATTGGACAAGTATTTTTTTACTTATAGGTATAAAAGTCTAACCGGACTTATATGTCATGTGGCGCACAAGAAGTGGTGAAAATGTTCAAATAGTCGATAAACAGTAGTGATGTTAAATTAGAAAACAAATATTTATCGATAAAATTTTCATTTATTAAGAAATTAAGCATTATTTTCATGAGCTTTATTGAAACAAGGAAGACAAAAAACTTTCTTACATTCAATACACATCAATTTAACTTTTGGCACCTTTTTGTCAGCTTCCCGGCTATTCATTGTTTTTCGTAATTCTTGATAGCAAAGTGTACATTGTTTTCTTTTTGTAGTTTTTTCTAAGGTATGATACTTCTTCTTTTCTGAGGACTTTATATAGTCGCAAAATGTAAGACCAGTAAAGTTTTGTATAACAGATTCAACAAAATCTATCAATTTTCCTTTTTTTTAGTTATATTATTATGAATGATCCACGCATTAACAACACAGGTACCAAAAAGAAAACTCATCATAAGTTTTCGGTACCATTTGCTCCCTCTTCTCAATGATGAATAATATGCCGTCATTTGGTCGCTATAATCAACGCCTTTCTTATTTAAATTATATAATGATACACATTCTGGCTTGTAAATTATCTCACCATTTCGTGTTTTTTTGCCGATGTCTTTAACAGCTGCAACGTGATTTTTGCACGTTGTTATCATTGTGACAGCCCATTTATCATGCCATTTAATTATTTTAACTCCGTTTTTATTCATTTTACCAATACACATTCCTCTTTTCAGCTTAGTAGATATAACATTTTTAGGTAGGCCTCTTCTATTTATTCTTATTGTTCCACACAGTTCAGTTTTTTTCTTTAATAAATCTTCTGCTAAACCCACAGAGGTATAAAAATTATCAGCTATAACTGTTCTACCGCTTCCACCTAAGTCTTTTATTAATTTTAGGACGATATCATGGCCATGTAGCTGGTTTCCCGGTCTGTCACTTTTACCTGTATAAACAATTGCGGACCATGTATACCCTTCAGGTGTACATAATTTATATAGTTTTATTCCGTATTTATGGCTTTTGTTTTTTATATATTGTCGAAATTTCAATCGTCCTCGCCACGGAATCATTGATTCGTCAATAACCAAATACTGACCGGGTATTAAAATTTCACCAAATTTGCTCAAAATCATACTCAGAACATCACGAACTTTGCCTAATTTGTCCGTTGGATCAATTGTATTATTACTGAAATGCCAACATTTTAATAGCAATCTATCTCGCGTCATTAATGATTGAATATATATGTATTTATAACATGTCTTTTTCGACCAATAGTGACTTAAGCTTGGTAGTTTGACAACTCCCATTGTCATCAAGATACCCATAAAAGTGCACATTTCCTCGAAATTGGTGTCCTGCTACTTTTTCAACCTAGACTTATTTTTGACACTTTCATTAAAACGGCAATTATTTGCGTAATTATCTGTCTCTGCTACCATTTTATGTATGATGTCATCAGTAACAAATAACTTATAGATATGAAATGGCGATGTTACATCGGGAGGAATGTTTATTACAGTATCATTTTTAAAATTACCAATATTAGGCATAGAAGAAGTGATATCTACCCATTCGCTATCTTGTTGTGTAATCAACGGAATATCTACAGTATTTTCATCATCAGCCGTGGATACTGTCTCCGTATAACTTGAAGAACTTTCTGAACTAGATGGTACATAATTGCTGTCACTGTCTGTACTTATATCGCTAAAATTCTGTGGGTCTTCATTTACATGCTGATTAGGTTCTAGGTGATGAGATATTGCATCCGTTGCGCTAGTAGCTGGTAATGATAAGTCTATTGCTTGTGAAGTATTAACTGCATAACTATTTTCTTGAATGAAATCTTTGGAAGTTTTTGTGCATATCTTAATCTTACTATCCACCAGGGTTTGTAGTTTAGGGTCACTATTTTTATGATGGGTGTCTAAAGTTTGCTGTTTATTTGACTTTGGCGTAGACAATAATTCTTTTATAGATTCTGGTGTCAGGTTGCAATCAATTTTTAATAAATTATTATATGATAAGTCACTAAGTGAGCCAGCTTCACTCGAACTCCCAGGAAAAGAGACATTCTGTAATGTTGCATATTTGTTGCTAGTAGAAGGACTTTCATATGTATTCTTTCCTGGATTAATTATTTTGCTTGTAGTTGACTGGCAAATTAAAGTATGTGGCCCAGGTGATGTAGTTTTAACTGAACGTGATGGAATCTTTATATCTTCTAAAACTTTGATTTTCTTACCAGGAGGGAAAATCTTTTGATTTTTGCTTGTGCTGTTGGATGCAATATCATAATTTTCTTCTTTTTCTTCGAAAATACGAGCTAATATTTTTCGGGAGCGCTTCATTGCAAATTTGAAGTCGTAACTATTACGTAAATAAAGGGCGGGAAAATATAACAAATGTCGACAAACGTCTAAACGCTAATAAGATCAGTTTCTCACTAATGCATACGCCCTCGCCAACAGTGCGATACCGGACTTGCACATACAAGTCGTATTCGTCCGGTAACGCATGGAATGCAATGTTTTTTCGTTCTGTGCGTACAGGTCAAATATGCTATGTACCTTTTTTCTATTGTAATAAGACCGTCTGTAAGTAAGAAGCAATAATATTTATTTGTCCCTTTTTAACTCACAGAATATCATACCTAAAATGACGCCGCACGAGCGAGAAAAACTAGTTTTTGGCGCTCGCACCGCGGGATGGTACATTACCGGCTATATGCGTCCGGTAACGCACTTAACGTGTAGCGGTGGTAAGGGTGTTGCCAGAATAGTATCGCCAATTACTTAAAAAAATACACCTACGACATTGCTTAATTGAGGGAGAAAATTATATTTATTAAATGTTGTTTTATATATTATGAATGTTAAAAATTATACATAATCATTTTAATTGTATTTATTTTTAAATCATAGAAAACAGTATTTCTGTCATTGGATCACACATAAATCTTAAAAATCATAGAGATACTGGCAACACAGTGCAATTAGGGACGCAAAAAAATGGTAGCATTATAGTCTAGTTGCTCGAAGGAATAAGTAAAATAAAAATATCCAAATAAAATAAATATCATATCTATTCCAATGAATTCGGACCGAATACTATCAAGCACATCACTATGAAAACTAGACGCACGATGTAACTTTGTACAAGCGCGCCAAAGAACAAAAAATAAATGTTTTCATATTATTTACAAACTATTTTAAGTTTTGAAACAGAGTTTATTGGAAAATTAGTTGATTCTGACATTTTGACATAAAGTTTTATATTAAAGAGGTATTCTAAATCATTCTGCAAATGTGTCGCTCGTGCAAGGTTATATCGATTAATTTAAGAATAATCTGTCAAATCGGTAATAACTCAGCGGCCGTACTATAGTTTGTTAAACCCTTTCTATTTTAAAAAAAGGAAGATTAAATTGTAATTCTCATTTCAATCTTAATTATTACTTACTTAGTTTAAAAAACATTTAGCAGATGCAATCCTAGTGTGGGGTTATGTTTTGTAAAAAGAAGAAATAAAGAAGAATTAATGTTTGGTTGAAAGGACAATAATTTTCTGGACTTCATACCTCGATCACATTCCAAAGGGTACGACTGGTCTGGCGCCGGCTCGTAGTGGTCGGGTGGATAGGCGTGCGGGCCGGGCGGTGGTTGGATGACACTTGGCTTCACCGTATAGCTCAGCGAACTACAGGATGAACTTGCGGTTTCCGACGATGAGCCAAACGATCGACTATTGTGCCGGGGCGCTTCGCCTGAGAAATTATGTCGTTTATGTGTTAGTTGAGTAAGTTAATGTGGGCTTCGTATTGCTACTACTTCTATATAATAACGACACTGACGTTTTATAATAACGATCGGTTTTGTTTCGAAAATATATCATAATTTACCGCTTACGAGTAGCATCCTAAAATTTGTACACTTATACCTAATATTTCAGCTGACAACAAAATGATCGCTTACACATGTGTATGTCGTAAAAATCGATCGTAAGAATTGAGTTTTTAATTACCGATGATAACAGCTATTCTCTTTCACAACATCTACACTCATAAATTATCCTTTCTTATATTATTATAAAAACATCTTTGAAATGTTTACTAACCTTTTGTGATAATTTCGCAATGCCTTTTAAGGTGAGCGGCAAGCTGTGCGCAAATGCCGTCGGTGGGAAAGCCTTGAGTTTCTGCCAGGTAACGTAGCGCCTCTCCCACCGCTTCTTGATAACCAGCGCGGAAGTGTTCTTCCCTCGCCTGCCTTTCGCTCGCTGTAATGATCCATAATATGTAATTATTATATTAAAAATAAAGATTGCAAATATTTTTGATTCGAGAAACACTGGTACTAAACAGATCCAAGTCAACACTATCGGAAATGTCATTAAGAGTTCTGCATGCACGTATTATAAAAGAATTTTGCCTGTATTTATTCCGGGTATGCGGCACGTGGAGTAAGCGAGGCTTTCTTAATAGGGTAGCTCTTGTTGTAAAGCCTAATTTACTCAGTAGCTCCGGACAGTCAATATGACCATTTGCCAATTTAATTTTAATTTTACTCTAAATGGCTGCGAACAAGAGCGCAATAAAGTATCTTATACGTTTTAATATTATGAAAATCAGTGGAAAATCTCAAAACGAATCCAAGTGCTCTATTGGCTTTTTTTAATGATATTGTCAATATGTGCATCAAAAAGTAATTTAGAATCGAAAAATACACCAAGATCCTTTACTGACTGTAATCTCTCTATAGTAGTGTCTTGTAATTTGTAGTGGAAGACAGTGGCATTGGGTTTACGGGTAAAAGTAATGACAAAACACTTGGACACATTCAAGTCACGTTTATTGCGAGAACAATATCGTTCAAGTTCATTGAGATCACGCTGCAGACCAAGGCAGTCAGAAGTATTTGTAATGGGGCATAAAATTTTCATGTCATCAGCATAAAGGATTATTTTGGAGTAAGTGAAGCAGGAACCTATATCATTTATAAAAATCGCAAAGAGCAAAGGACCTAATAGAGATCCCTGCGGTATACCTGAAGGGATTTGCACAGTTGCTGACGTATAACCATTGAGCACTACTGTCTGACAACGATTCGCAATATAAGATTTAAACCAACTAAACAGGTCGCCGCTGATACCTACCTCGAGTAGTTTTCTGAGAAGTATAACGTGATCTAAACGGTCAAACGCTTTACTGTAATCAGTGTAGACTACGTCAACTTGTAAGCGCTCAGACATGATGTTAGTTAAATAGTCAGAACAGACAATAAGGTTCGAAACCGTGGATCTACCTTTTAAAAAGCCGTGTTGATAATCACTGAGTGTTTGTTTGATGCCATGATATACAGACGAGTATACGATTTTCTCAAAGATTTTGTTGAATAAACAAAGCTTGGATATTGGCCTATAGTTTTCTACACGGTCCTTTGGACCATTTTTATGGATGGGGGTAATAAATGCAGATTTCCAAATAAGAGGTACTATTCCTTCCTTGAGAGAACGTCTGTATATTATTGTTAACGGTATAGTCAAGCTTTTAGCACACTTACTTATAAGAATGGGTGGTATACCATCTGGGCCTGCAGATTTATTAAGGTCAATCGAGTTTAAAAGCTTAAAGACTTCAGTTTCGCTAACTTGTATCGAGTTTATACCCGACAGAGTATGTGATCGCCAATTATCGGGCTCATATCGGGTGTTATAGTTATTGCGAACTTTGTGAAAATTACCATAGAAAAAATCGCTAAACATATTACATATGGTATCCCCTTGGCCTGATGATATGTGTCCATACTTCATTATAGATGGACAAGCGTTTGACGCTTTTTTATATTTCACGAAGGACCAGAAGGTCCTTGGCGATTTATTTATGCTGAGTTCTATCTTTGCTATATAATTTTTGAACATTTCGGTTTCTAATTGTTTAGCGCGATTACGTAATACTAAAAAAGACTCATGATCTGACAAATTGCCATATTTTTTATATATTTGGTATGATATTTAAACTTTTCCTTTAAAATGTTTATAAGAGGGGTTTTATACCAGGGGGGATATTTAGAAGAAGATTTTACTACTTTTGTTGGTATGTAAGTGCCGCACAAGTTGTTTAGTCGAGTATATAATAGTGACAATGCATCGTCCACTGTGCCCTTAAAAAGATCGTGAGACCATGTAAAATTATCAAGCTCTCGTGATATAGAGGAGAAATCAGCTAAATGGTACATAAACTTAGTCCTTGGCTGGACTGGTAAAGTGTGGTACTCGACAAAATCCGTTAGAACATTAAGAGCCACATGATGAGGGTCTTCAGGCACTAAAGGGTCGATACATTTTGTTGCGGATAAGTGATTATTACAAAAAATTAAGTCGAGTATTCTGTTGTTAACATTGATATGAGAGTTATATTGCTGCAGATTACACGTATTTAAGGTGTCAAAAAAAGTCGGACTGAATGGACCCCTCAATATTTTCTGGACAAAGAGAGTACAAGTCATCGTCAAGAGTCCAAGTTATATTTGGCAGATTAAAATCTCCCAAAATAACGAAAGCATCAGTTAGATTGGTCGTTACTATGTCGTATAACTTTGTATAAAACCAAGCTAACTGTGCAGATAATGAGTTACCCAGATTTTGTCTGCATAAGTAAATCGTACAAATATGCAGTTTGTATGTCATTTTCGGTTTGGAACGCCGAAGAGTTAACGATACCCATATGTCTTCGGCAGAAGAACGCCAGTCGACCCGCTCCTCCACTGCAAGCTCACGCTTAACAGCAATAAGCACACCACCTCCCAACGTTTGATTTGTAACATTATAGTTTCTATCTCGTCTCCATACAACATAACGGTCATCAAAGAGCTCGTTATTACAAAAGTCATCGTTAAGCCACGTCTCCGTCAAGCATATAACATCATAATTGTTAATACATACATTTCTCAGAAAATTTGATGCCTTTGTTCGCAGACCACGTACATTTTGATAGTATATTTCAGCAGCCATCATTAAAATCATACAAAAACACAGAAATAGCGCTGAAAATGACATACCATAACATAAAAAGAAGTGTGAATACGCACCCAAAGTGTGGTGGTAAATAAATAATATTAATAAAAAGTATATGGATGTGTTTAACTACAGCAAATAACAGCGCCAATTTGTTCATATTGTAGCAATCGTTAAAGAAATAAGACGCAAAATGTGTAGTATAAATATTAACGAAGAAGTATTGATCATTTATACAACAATAAAATACCGCAAGAAATAATTTAAGATTTGTCAAACTAAACGCTATCTTAACTAATATCACATATGGTTTAAGGTACAAATAAAAAATGCACCGAGCAGCTATTAAACCGAGCGACAACAGAACAACAACGTGTACCGTCAGTGATAAGATAAATAAATAGAATAGACTTAACGTACCAGTGTTTCTCAAACTTGTTTCACAAATTGATATAGAAATGAACAAATTTATATTCAGAAAATCTTCTTTAAATCTGCTTCCGTTTTTATTGCATATGTAGGATGTATGTATAAGAAAAAAATTTTTCCCTAGCAAGAGCTTTTGTCTTATTAAGTAGCTGTTTATTCTCAAACGTAAGGTGGTCATTAATGAAAATCCTGCTATCACTTCTCAATCCTAAATCCGCAGCAGTTAAAGTTTTACATTTTTTAGCAGCAGCTATAAAATTATCTCTCAGGTAACGGGTGTGAAGTGATACAATGATGTTTTTGGTGTTTTTATTATTACGCTGAGGTACTCTTGCTACGTAGTTGATTTGCTCCTTAGGAACTTCGTAACCTATTTTACTACCAATATTGGAAATAATAGTAAAAAGATTTTCAGAGGAGGTAACAGGAATGTTGTTCAGGCGCGATGTTTGCTGATTTTCACGTACAGCGGCCTCAAGCTTCTGCAATCGATGTTCAACACGTACATCATCCTTAGTTTTTTGAAGAGATTGAATTTCCCGATCGATCTCGGTCAATTTGTTAGTGAGTCCCTCAACCGAAGTATGCACATGGTTCAAGGAGTTTTTAACGTCCATCATTTCACTCTTCATATCCTTAAGATCTGAAAGGTCAGCCAGGATAGTCTTGACACTTGCAATTAACTGTGGTAATGACGATATTTGTTTGGTAATCTTATTAAGCTCAAGACGAATATTCTCCAGATCACAATGAGATGGTACCCTTCCTTGTACTGTTTTCTCGGAAGAAAGATTAGGACTCGCAGTTCCTGCCTTACAGGTAATGCATTTCCAAGTAGCCTTTCTGTCCCCAAGTTTGCGATATCCTGCCTCTGTTATTCCTGCACATGGGAAATCGAAACGGTTGAGGCACATCGTACACTGCACACCATCCCTGGCTTCACTATTACACCGATGACACATAAACATGTTGGATAAGATAAAGTTTGAGAAACTCTGACTACAAAAACAATAGCGATCGACTGGCGACAGCGCAATACATACGTTTGTTTCGTTTACCGTCTATGGACTGACTTTTGACGTTTTAACATCAGGTTTGTTGTCCTTCTTCGATGATACTGTTTCATCAAAAAATTTTACCAAAATCTGTTTTTAAAATCCTAGTTGCTCACTGTAGGAGTATCAAGTACAAATAAATTGTGCAGTGTGTGATTTTTATCATAGAAATACGCCAATACTTTAAATATACATACTAGCCAACAATATTAATGTTACTAATTATTTGTCTTCTAGGTAGCAAGCTTGCTTTTTCTTCTTCTTCTTCTTTCTTTTGTGGCGGTTTGATAAAATTCGCCAATGACGTATTGAGTAGAAAATGAAAGCTTATGAGTTTAATTAAAATAAGAGTCTGTGATAATACAAGGATTCAGTTTTCCTCCGAGAATTTTGACAAATCTATTTGTTGAAATACCTAGAACAAATATGACAAACACAGGTGTTAGACTCTTACCTCACATAAAACTTACCTCTTACCTCACTTAAATCACATAAAATATACACAAAAGGAGTACTGGTATATGTTAAAAGAGAATTAAAATCTATAAGTCGAGGAATATAAGGAGGAAGGTAATCATAAAGGGAGGAGGATAATTCGGGACAGTTGAAAAAAATATGGTTTGTGGAACCTTCATCTAAGCCACATTCACACAATGAGCTCCTTACTCCGATTTTTGCCAGATGTGCACGTGTACAGGCGTGTCCAATTCTTAATCTACAAATGATTGAAGTTGCATGTTTATTTGCTTTGTTAAATTTAAAGAACCAAGGCTTGGGAGGAATAACCTCTTGGATGGCAGCATAGTGCTTACCTTTAACATTTTTGGAAACTTCCCATAATTTATTCCAATTTTCATTCAGTTTCCTTTTAGCCAGCAAAATTAGGTCATGTGAGTAAATTAAATTTTGTAGAATTCCATTAGCAATTGCATTCTCGAACATCAGCTGTTTCGTTACCATGGATACCACTGTGGCCTGGAATCCAGACCACTGAAACATGGATTCCTTTGAGATGGCATCTGAATAGGGTATTTTTCATTTTAAGAATTAGTGGAAATTTATGTTTGTTATGGAATTGATTGGACAAAATAGCTAACAAACAACTTTTTGAATCTGTGAAAATAACTGTTTTATTAAGATTATGCGACTCTATATATAACAAAGCTTCACTGATTGCAGTTGCTTCACCGGTAAAAGTGGAGGATAGTGAGGGGCATTTAAAGTTAAGAATGATTTTGAACTTAGGAATCCAAACAGCAGCTCCAGTATAGTCTTCATCAGACTGTTTTGAAGCGTCTGTGTACATGACAAGCCAATATTTAAAGGTGTTTTCTATAATTTCTTTTAATTTCAAATTTGCCATTGGAGAATCCTTTTCTATACCTAGATCTAGATGAATGTCGGGTTGGTAAACAATAGCCTCGTAAGGAACATCAAAGAGTGGATTTATTTTACATTGAAAGATTGGGTAAGGAAGCTGAAGAAAAATTACAAAACTTTTAAACAAGCAGGGAGAGTCCTTATGGGTCCAGTATCGGTCAGATGAGATATACTCTGAAAGAAGGTGCAATTTAGGAATTAGGGGATGATCTGAAAGCTGGCAGATCTTAAATAAGAATCTGTCTGAAAGGTATTGCCTTCTTAATCTTAAAGGAGGATCTACGCACTCAACCTGAAGAACATTTATTGGTGAGGATTTCATTGCCCCTGTAATAGTGCGAAGGCATTTCGATTGAATTTTGTCCATTACTTTCAGGGATGATTTATTGCAAGGCTCCAACAGAAAACATACATAGTCAAGGTGGCTTCGTATTAAAGCATTGGCATTGTACAGTAATTTCTGAGAAAAAGGATGGGACCCTCACCAAACACCTGACAAAGACCGAAGAATATTTATGTTTTTTTCGCATTTTTGTGTTATATATATTCAATGTATGGACCGAAGGCCAATTTCGAATCAAGGATAACTCCCAAAAATTTAACATTGCCTCTAACTGGAATAGGTTGCTTATCATATACAACAGATATATCGGGAACTAGCCTTTGGCGGGAAAAGATCACCACACTACTCTTGGCCACAGATAAAGAGAGGACATGATTAGTTAACCATTCTTGTAAATAATCCATGGATGAGTTTAGACGGGAACATGCCACTGTGAAGTTGTTTGAGGAGATGTATAGAGCTAAATCGTCTGCATATTGAAGAACATTACAAAAAGAATTTACTGAAAGTTCTAAATCGTGAGTATATATAGAATAAAGGAGAGGACTAAGAACTGAGCCTTGTGGAAGTCCTTTCCATATAGTTTTTGGAGGAAGCAGGAGATTTTTAACATTTATAGATATTGATCTAGAAGAGAGAAAGTTAGAGACGTAATTGACTATCCTCACTGGAATGCTCAGATTAAGCATTTGCTGCCTGAGCACAGGAAGAAGCACATTATCATATGCAGAAGAAATATCCAAGAAAACTTACTTACTTACTACTTACTTACTTATCGTCACGCACAATCCCTAACGGGGTAGCCAGAGAGAACAGATCGCCAAGTGTCACGATCCTTACATACCTCTTTCGCTTCTTTCAGGTTCATTAACTTCTTCATACATGCACGTCTAGGTATCCGAGTACTCTTGATCCTCCCCTCTTCGAGCAATTTGCTCACATGGTCTTCGAAAGTTAGTCTCGGTCTACCTCGACACCTTTTAATATTTACTTTCGCTCTATATATTTTCTTCACCATTCGGTCTTCACTCATTCGTTCAACGTGTCCAAACCATTGGAGTACGCCCCTATCAATTTTTGTGATAAGGTCATCTTTCAATCCTGCCATATTGCGAATCTCTTCGTTTCGCTTTCGGTCGGCTATGGTAACGCCACACATTTTACGAAGAGATCGCATCTCCACTGCATTCAACTTGCTTTTATGCTTCTTCTGGCATACCCAGGTTTCGCTGCCATATAACAAAGTCGGTACCAACACTGCGTTATGTATTGCAAGGCGTGCACTCTTCACCACGCCTTGCCTTTTTATTAATGCATTCAGGGCACCATTGACTTTGTTTCCGGCAGCGACACGCCTATCCACATCTAAATCACATCTTCCATCCCGGCTGAAAGCACTCCCCAAGTATACAATTTCATTTACCTGTTCTAGACAGTCCTGATTTACCCATATTTCACATTTCTTTCTCTCTTCGTCCTTTTCAAATCTATCCAAGAAAACTCCTATGAGAAATTCATGTTTTGAAAAAGCAATATGAATATCTGTGACCAAAGTACTTAGGCTATCCATGGTACTTAAACCTTTTCGGAAACCGAATTGGCTTTTAGGTAAGAGATTATTCCTTTCCAAAAACCACTCCAAGCGATTTTTTATTAAATGTTCCAAGATTTTTGCCAAAGTACAAGAAAGGGCAATAGGTCGGTAACTGGAAGGGTCATTGATAGACTTACCTGGTTTGAGAATGGGCAAAATAATTTGGGTTTTCCATTCAGCAGGAGGATCACCAGTAATATAAATAAAATTTAAAATGGATAGTAAGACAGTTTCAGTGTTCTCACTACTATTAATTATAAACGAATAAGGAATCCCATCAATACCTGAACAATCTTGGTCCCACCAAGGAGGGGAAGGATAATTATTTTTGAAAGGTTTTTTTAAGGGGATTGACTTATTAGCAGCAGAAATAATTGCATTTCTGAACTCTATATATACAGGAGCAATATTATCATTGTTAATTGGGGGAAGAGTTGAAACCTCTTGTTCCAAAACTGTAGAATATAATTGCCAATTAGCTTTGGATAGATTACACTTTAGTCTTGGGCAAAATGTAAAATTTATTCTAGGTGAAGTAGGAGGAGTGATGAATATAGGAAAATGGTCACTGCCATAGCTATAAGGTAATATTTGCCACAAAAGAAGGGAAGCAATATCTGGGGAGCAGAGAGTTAGGTCAACGGCACTTCTAACATTTTGTAATGGGGATACTCGACGGGTAGGAGACCCGTCATTTAGAATACAGAGATTAAAATTATCAATAAGATCTAAAAATAAGGGAGCCAGTAAATCACACAGATAGGCGCCCCAAACAGTATGATGCATATTAAAATCTCCCAAAATAACCATAGGAGGTGACAGAGAAGAAATAAGTGTTGTAAGTTCTGTTAAAACATTTACATCAGGATTAGGAATGTAAACAGAGAGAATAGATACATCAAGGGCCTTAATAGCAACAGCATTTACTGCTGGACTATGAGGAGGGAGAGGAATTTGTGAAAATGTAACTGTTCTTGAAATTAAAATAGAGGTGCCAGCACGACCATCACTCCTATCATCCCAGAGGCATGCGTAGCCTGAAACCCTAAAATGAGACTCAGGCCTAAGCCATGTCTCCTGGATGGCAAGAATGAAGGGATGAAATTTATTAATGAGGTAAATGAGTTCATTTTTTTTATTTCTAATGCTCCGACAATTCCATTGAAGAATTGGCGGGACTGCGAATGTTACGGGCTAAGGAGGAAAGCTGAGTAAGTTTTTGGTGTAAGCTGAGAGAAAGTTCCGTGTCACTAAAATGGGAGATCATGTTAATTAGAATTGATATCATAAGTTCGCAGAAATTATCATTACTAGAGGAGTTTTTGTCATTTCCCAGTAGAGCACACCCATTA
Source organism: Parnassius smintheus behrii (assembly GCA_036936625.1). NCBI lineage: Eukaryota > Metazoa > Arthropoda > Insecta > Lepidoptera > Papilionidae > Parnassius > Parnassius smintheus. Next base: position 8,558,913 of record JAUPFT010000007.1, on the reverse strand, counting down.
GGAAGGGAAGAATTAGGATTCTCAACAATTGCCTGATGGGCTGCCATATCATATCCAGAATTTAATGATTGGCTGCAGGTACGTTGAAGGATAAAAATTGTTTTTTTATATGATGCAGTTTGTGAGAGCTGAGCCGAAGGGGTTGAAAGACTGTCAGTTAAAGTATAAGGGGTCTGTTGAGAACAATTACGAGGCTGGATTCTTGTTGTATCAGCAAAGGATTTTTTTGTCTGAGGGAATCTAGCTGAAGCTTCTAAATATGAAATATTTTCTTGTGACATAACAAGTTTAATAGATTTTTGCCTTAGATGTTCAGGACATGTAGGGTCTTTTGCGGTGTGGGGACCAGAGCAGAATAGGCAAGTAGGAGTTTCTCGAGTACAAGATAAACCTTCATGATTTTGTGCACATACAAAGCAGCGAGGGGATGATCGGCACTGGGAAGTAACATGGCCAAATCTACAACATTTATGACACTGAATTAGTGGCAAAACATATTTTTCCACTGGCATTGAGGTGTAAAAACAGTAAATATGGGGAGGAAGTCTTTGTCCAGAAAAAGTTAGAACAACCGTCTGAGTTGGAACCCATGAAACGCTATTGCTGTCACTAACTGATCGTCTATTAAGTCGCCGTGTTTTAATTATAGAACCGTAGCCAGAGGGAATTTCTATAGCTGCTATTAATTCTTCTAGTGTCTACTCTATGGGAACTTGTCTAACTAGCCCCATATGAGTGATATATATATGAGGGGACGGTTGCTTCATATTTAGAAATTTGGAGAGCTGGGTGATCGATAAAGGTGTTTGCATCTGCAGCTGTTTTAAACTCCACTGATATTCTATTTCGTCCAACTTTTTTGACTCCATCATGGACTATATTTTTAATATTGTTATGATACAGAAAGTGACCGAATTTAATTGGTTTAAGAGTTACTCCAGACAGCTGATCATTTGAGATTTTACTTACGTGAACTAGAAAGGGAGCGGCATCATCTTGAGAGTACTTAACTTTTTTATTAATAAAATCAGGATGGGTATATGAGGATTGTATTGAAGGAAACTGTTGATTTGGATCAGTAATAACTATTTTTTGTGGATGCGCAGACTCGTTACTTACTTGGGCACGTTTACGGTTAATTAGTTCTACATTATCAATGTTAATGGGTAAGGAAAAGGAATCATTGCGAACCCTTCCGGGATCGGGAGGTTCGTCCATTATATTACTACAACAAAAAATTACATAAAAACGGCATAACTACAAACACTTACTAATTTACAGATATTAAAACCTCCACCAAGACAGAAAAATTTACTATAGTAAATCAACAACACTTAATAAAACAATAAATTTTAAGCAAAAAAGGCACGACACTTGTATCTCTCACTTCCTCCCTATCTTGCTTTTTCTTGAGAGTGGATGGCAGGATCCAGATAGGATCAAAATTAATTACCTACTAAATTCAGTCATGCAACGGAATATCAGCTAGTGTGTTGGTTTTTAATCTGGATGCATTGTGGTAAGCTTGTTTTCTTCACTCAATATGCAAACCTCCCTCTGATCTCATAGGCATTACATTGAACACATACGTTTAGGACTAGGAATTACTGTGCTTAATATTAAAAAATAAATAATCAAATATAGAAAAAATTTAACATATTAAAAGAATTCGGTCTTACAAACCATTGATGCGCTCCTGCAAGAACTTAAGATGTCGTATAGCCATCTCTATTATTTCGGTTTTCTCCACTCTACCCCGGCCCTTCTTGAGGTACTCTGGCGGAATAAGGCGAGAGAGGTCCGCTAGGCAATTATTCATCCGATCTCGTCGTCTCTTCTCTATTATGCGGTGGGACATTGGGTCTTGCTGTAAATGTAAAATAGATTCTTAAGTTTGTTTTCATTAGCTCATATATTGTATAATTGTATAATAATGTAATAGTTTTCTATTTATAGAAAAGGTTTTTATGGTACATTTACGCTTAAGCTGAAATATGACCCAGCACTAATGAGTTGGCTCAATGGGAGAAGTGTGTTTTATAAATTGAGTGGTGAGAACCAATGAACCTGTTACTGTTACTGTTAACTATTTTTTAGTCCTCAGGGATAAAACAAATCTGCATTTTGATTTTTAAACGAGTATAGAAATATGGATATTGTGATCACTATCATTAATTGGACTGTATGTTCTTGAAACGCTAAATTTAAAAAAAAACTGCTAGGGAACTGGATCTAATTTTAATTAGTCAATTCGAACTGCTCTATAATCCATTGAAATAAGATAAAGTAAAAATATATAAATATACGTTTAAAAGACTATTATAATTTATTATTTAAATTTGTTGAATTAAAGCCCCTCAAATGAGAGGTTGACCGAGTCAACCGAGTGTTAAGATAGTGGCGCGGGGCCTGGTGTTGAGATTTACTTGATTCCGTAACATGACCACTGAACTATACAAATAGTAGAGAGGACTTGCTATTATCGACACGCCATCACACTGCAGGTGTATTGGTGAGACATTTTTCTTTACGCACCTTAAATGTTGCTATATGTCATGTGACCGGGTATGTATTTTAAATCTTGTGAAAATAATAGATGGTTATGCCATATATCGGAAGCCATAAAATATTTCTGGCATTTGCCAAAGAAGCCTCTTTCAACACCCACGGACAAGGCGGAGTTAAGATTCTCATATGCAACAAACACAAGGCGGCTCTATATTTCACGCTTTACTTCATTATATTTACAATTACTGTCCATGCGGTCGGAGCTAAGTTCTGCAAGACCCGCCGCAGAAGAACACAAAAACTCTCCGATCACACTCTTAATCTCATGGCTGTTAGACGGGAGATGAGGCTGCAATCGTCAACAGATTTGACAGCATACAGGCAACTGAACAGACAGATCTCCAAATGCATGCGGCGAGACTTACGCAACTTTAATACTGCTCGTATTAAAGAAGCGATCGAGCGGAACCAGGGCTCCAAAGTCTTTGCCAGAGATCTGTCTGCCAGAAAGAGCCAACTGTCAAAGCTGAAGACTGAGTGTGGCAACATCGTTTCCGGGACACCTGAGATTTTGAGTGAGATTGAGAGGTTCTATGGGCAGCTGTACACATCATCGTTGGAGCCACACGCAAGTGTGAGTAACGATCCAAGAGCAAGTCTTATCCGACACTATTCCGATGATATCCCGGACGTCAGTCTAAGCGAGATTAGAATGGCTCTCCAGCACCTTAAAAACGGCAGGGCCCCAGGCGAGGATGGAATTACAGCGGAGCTTCTGAAAGCGGGTGGAACACCGGTACTTGTAGTCCTTCAGAAGCTCTTCAATTCCGTCCTCCATGGTGGCACTACTCCAGAGGCGTGGAGCAGAAGTGCGGTGGTCTTGTTCTTTAAGAAAGGCGACAACGCTCTCTTAAAGAACTACAGACCGATTTCCCTTCTGAGCCGCGTCTACGTGCTGTTTTCGAGAGTCATTACAAATCGTCTCGCACGCAGACTTGACGACTTCCAGCCTCCCGAACAAGCCGGTTTCCGAAAAGGCTTCAGTACCATAGACCACATACATACCCTGCGGCAGATTGTACAGAAGACTGAAGAGTACAATCTGCCACTTTGCCTGGCGTATGTGGACTATGAGAAAGCCTTTGATTCCGTCGAAATTTGGGCGGTGCTACAGTCCCTTCAGCGGTGCCAAGTTGACTGTCGGTATATCGAAGTGCTGAAGTGTTTGTACAGTAGGGCTACGATGGCTATCCGAGTACAGAACCAGAGCTCGAAACCTATCCAACTGCAGAGAGGTGTAAGACAGGGTGACGTTATATCCCCGAAACTCTTCACCGCTGCATTGGAAGACGTTTTCAAGCTACTGGACTGGAAAGGATACGGTATTGACATCAATGGCGAGTACATCACTCACCTTCGATTTGCCGACGATATAGTCCTTATGGCAGAATCGCTGGAGGACTTAAGCACTATGCTCAATGACCTCAATAGTGCCTCCCAACGGATAGGTCTTAAGATGAACATGGACAAAACAAAGATCATGTTCAATGTCCATGTCACACCTATGCCGGTAGTTGTTGGGAGCACTATGCTCGAAGTTGTTGACGAGTACGTTTACCTGGGACAAATAGTCCGACTAGGTAAGTCCAACTTCGACCGAGAGGTCAATCGACGGATTCAACTCGGCTGGGCAGCGTTCGGGAAATTACGACATATCTTTTCGTCAGGTATACCTCAATCTCTAAAAACTAGATTGTACAACCAGTGCGTGTTGCCAGTGATGACTTATGGATCTGAGACGTGGTCCTTCACTGCTGGCCGTATGAGGACGCTTAAGGTCGCTCAGCGAGCTATGGAGAGGGCTATGCTCGGAGTTTCTCTGCGTGATAGACTCAGAAATGAGGATATCCGCAGTAAAACCAGAGTGACCGACATAGCCCAACGGATTAGTAAGCTGAAGTGGCAATGGGCCGGCCATATAGCTCGAAGAACCGATAACCGATGGGGAAGAAAGGTTCTCGAGTGGCAGCCTCGTACCGGTAGGCGTAGTGTAGGGCGACCCCCCACTAGATGGAGTGACGACCTGGTAAGACATGCAGGAAGTCGATGGATGCAGGTGGCTCAGGACCGTGCTTTGTGGCATTACTTGGGGGAGGCCTATGTTCAGCAGTGGACTTGTGAAAGGCTGTAATGATGATGATGATGATGATGATTTACAACTAGCTGTGCCCGCGACTTCGTTCGCATGTAATCTTTTTCTCCAATTCTTTTATATTTTCAAACAGAGTATATATAATTATATGTTTATTATAATCAAGCAGATTATTTTATACCTACCTGAACGTTAGCTTCGTGAAAAAGGCTAAAATAGATCAAATTTTTTACTTTTAATTTTGGATGACTTGATGGCAAGGATTAGCCATTTTATGATAATATCCACATTTTAAGAAAACCTAATGCCAGCTATCTACCACCACTATTGTTATTAACATTAGAAATTTTATGAACGTTAAACATAACAAAAATAAAATCATTAATAAATTGTAATATACAATCATTTCCTAATCACAATTTAGCTTAAAGAAAAATAATATAATTTTACTGTGAATTACAATTATTTGAGGAATATAAATGTAATAAATCATAATCCATTTCTGGTTTTCGAATAATAAAATCTTAATAAATACAAAACAAGGAGTCAAAAAGGGGATATAAATATGCAATTTAATTTAATGGTTTCATTTATTTAATCACGGTTTTGTTAGAACTTCAAAAGTAAAAGAAAATGTAAAAAAATATATTCAGTTAACAAAGGACCTCTTCATAAACAACGTTCACCGTTTTGTTTTGTGGTGCTAAAATAAACAAATTAGTGGGATCGCTGATACGCGACATTGCCACATAGAGCTGCCCATGTGAAAAGCAGCTGTTCGTAAGGTCAACGCCTACTCTGCTTAGCGTTTGACCCTGTGCCTTATTTATCGTCATTGCAAAGCAAACACTCACCGGCAGTTGGACCCGTTTAAAACGAAACGGAAAGTTATTCGGAATAATCGGTATTCGTGGAATAAAAACTTTCTCACCCGCACCGCAACCGGTAAGTATCTCTGCCTCAACCACATGTCTCTGGAGAGCAACTACTTTGAGCCGAGTACCATTGCATAATTTTGGTGGACTTAAATTTCTTAAAAGAATTAGGGGATCCCTACCTTAAGTTTAATTTCATGTGCAGGGAGCCCAGACGCCGTTAATGCATTCAAAAACTCTACAGGATATGCTGTTACTTCTTCACGGTCAACTACTCTATTTATTGACGTATAGGTAACATTCTCCCCTTCAATACGTTCTAAAATGGTCATGTTGATACTTACAGCTTGATCATTACGAGGCGTAAGTATAGCGCGCTCACAAAGCCAAGAGTTTCCTTGGTTTACTATACCAGCCAGATCTTCATAAACAGATATAATAAGTTCCTCAATGTTAAGGACTGTTTTGCACAAATTATTAATTAAATCTATTCTACCATCAACCTCAGGAAACCTACCTTCACCAATACTCAATAATAACTGTGAGAAATCTTGAGCATTTGTGTTCTCGCCTCTTTGCGCTCGCATGTTTGTGGTGAGATTTAACCTTGTAATATGGGGCCAAAGAATTGAATTTTTTAAACATGCGCTAATTTCATCGGCTCTTGTCCCGCGTGTTGGCAATGTCTGCCGAAAATCTCCACAGAAGAGCATAGTGACTCCGCCCATAAGTTCATTGTTGTGTCGTATATCTTGCAGCGTTCTATTGACGGCTTCTACTGCTTTGCGATGCGCCATTGTACATTCATCCCATACAATTAAGGTGCACTCACGAAGTACTCGAGCTATGTCACTATTACGTGAAATGTCGCAAACGGGGGTTTCAGTGACGTCTAATTGTGTGGGTATTTTGAACATGGAATGTGCAGTTTTGCCTCCTGGAAGTAAGGTAGCTGCAATTCCGGACGATGCCACGGCCAATGCAATTTTTCCCTGGCTACGTATTTGCGCAAGGATAAGTTTCGTAAGAAATGTTTTACCAGTACCGCCAGGGGCATCCAAAAAAAACATTTCACCAGAGGTGTTCAAAGCGCTGTTACATATACGATCAAAAATAATTCTTTGTTCGGGGGTCATGATAGGTACACCTACTTGAAGAATTTGGGCCAATTCCTCTGAGTCGTAATTGGATTCCGTTGCATACTCTCGATTAGTTTGTTCGACATTTAAGATTGGTTCAGGTAATCCATAGCGTATTAAGGGATTACCACCAATTGAAAAAACTGTGTTTTGTATATCACACAAACAACGATTCAATACATCATTGAGCATCTCTTGATTTAGTTCACCATGTTCAAAATTAATGTAATCTTCAGCTAAACTTTTCTGGTGTTTAACCCAAAGTTGATTAGCATCTGAAAGGCCACAAAATACTAACAACACCGCAAATAAATTCCGTAAACGACGCGGGCTATCACTAACAGATGCTTCAGCGAGGGTGTTGTCCCAGTGCTGGTCGTCGTCCAATAACCCTCGAGCCCGGCAAGCAGCTTGAAAAGAAGGATATTGAGTGTTGTTGAACATTTTCAAAGCCAAAAATGATGTGGGTCCTCGTACTGTATGCAAAAGTAAACGTACGTAAAAACATTCGGAGTTATTGGGATGTACAGTGTACACTCTGCCGAGCACATGTTCTTTAAAAAGGTTGGGAAAACCTTCAACAGGAATACCACGTCGGCGACGATTAAAAATCCTGTGTTGCTTATCGTATGTATAATACGCTGGAACTTCGTCATAAAGCAAAGTTCTTGCGAAATCGTCAGATTCGCATAATCGAAAGAACGCCAGTAAAGTTGTTTGTCTAGGATTTTCTAGTTGCTCCACAATATTGTCTGGGTGAAAATATACGCGTTGTCCGCCTTCCACGTGAACGTCTAAATGCATTACCGGGGGATTACGCTCGCTTATTGGGAAACTGAATATTCGCCATGCTGCCTCCGAAGAACTTATGTATCGCCCTGATTGAAATCTTGTAATTTCGTCAAATCTGTCGTTGCTCATTGCAAGTGTTGCTTGATCCGTCCCTTTATTTACATACTTAAAAATGTATTTAATTGATTCAACACTGTTACACATTTCTACGTTTATATGGGTTTGGAAAGTTGTAGTGTAGACTACTGACTGTGTAGACTGTGTAGTTGTGTGTAGAGAAGTAAGTTTTTAATAAAAGTTTATCAGTTTCTAGAGTATTATACTAATATTTAAATAGTCGCCGTGAAGTGACGTAGTTAGAGAACCATACTGTTTAATGAGGGCTAATAATTTTCTGCTCACCAGATGTCGCTAGTTGACACTGAGATAAAGTTTTTTGTTACACAATGTCATTTAATGGAGAAGTAAGTTTTTAATAAAAGTTTATCAGTTTCTAGAGTATTATACTAATATTTAAATAGTCGCCGTGAAGTGACGTAGTTAGAGAACCATACTGTTTAATGAGGGCTAATAATTTTCTGCTCACCAGATGTCGCTAGTTGACACTGAGATAAAGTTTTTTGTTACACAATGTCATTTAATGGAGAAGTAAGTTTTTAATAAAAGTTTATCAGTTTCTAGAGTATTATACTAATACACAAAACAATGAGTCAGTGGTTTGCTGTTTAATTTTTTGCACATTTTTAACTTTTTAAAATTTTTCTACTTTCATGAATATTATGTATTTTTAATTTTAAAAATATAAAATATAGCAACAGTACAGAAAGAAACATTAACCTTTACATTTTTCGAACAAATTAACTTCCCCGCCCTGATATCTGTCAAATATTATACCTCACTTCACCTTCACAAGTGGCGCCACACTGGTGGCAGAAAAAGGTGTGGATGCCGTCATTGTAACTTACTTTTTCTTAAATGGCGCTATTATGTATTTAAATTAAACTTGATTTTCATAACGATAGACAAAATTTAAAAGCAATACATACATATAAAAAGCTTCTATAAATGTTTATATTTTTTAATAAAACTTTAATATGTATAATAAATAATTTATTAGTGCCTGAAGGGAAAACGTAACACTTTTTGCATTTTAATAATAGATGGCACTGTCTTATAAACATACAACGTAGTCGGTGAAGTTTTAAACTAAGTTTCAACGGTTAACATAGTATATTAAGCTTCAGTTATAAATATACATTACAAATTAAGAACTTTATGTAATCTACCTTAAGACTAATGACATTTTATGCACTTATTATAAAATTAACTCCAAAGAAAGGTAAAAAAACATAACCTTCTTTTTTGATGCTCCGTAATCGGATAAAAAGTAGCCTATAAGTTGCCCCGGGTTCTTAACTACCCACTTACAAAATTTCATGTAAATCCGTCTTGTAGTTTATGAATGAATCCTGAATACACAGACAGACAGACAGACAGACAGACAGACAGACAGACAGACAAAAATTCTAAAAACTACTAATTTGGTTTCAGTACCGCTTGTTTAGTCCCCTGGACTTGTTTTTTTCAAAAAATAATAGAATTACAGACACGACTTTTCTACAGATTTATTATATGTATAGATATACATCAAACATATGAGTGGACTTGTCACTCGGTGAAGTATGACATTGTAGCGGCAACTACACTGGATGATCTTAACTCTTCCAGTGCCATAAACAGCATTTAGTCTCGCTCTAAAGTGTATTTTAGCGAATAGCAGCCAACGGCGAAACCAAAATCATTCCAATGTGTTCCGTGTGAAAAATAAACAAATAAATAAAACTAAGAAAATGGCAATAGCCTGATCCATATAGCTAAATAATACAAGGAACCAACAACCGGTGGGGATGAAAGTTTCTCGAGTGACCCTCTTTCCTATTCCTGTCGCCAAATAGCAGTGCTTTGCTCTGCACACACAGAGCTGACATCACATCTGCAGCCTTTTTGGTCTGAAGTTGGCTGCAGGTGTCCATAGACTGCAGTATCCACTTACCATCAGGTGGACCGAAAGTTCGTTTGTAACTTCAGTTTTATAAAAGAAAGTGCGGGAGCTTCATACCAGTAAGCAAAATGTAGGGCGGCATCCACTCAATTGATGCAGGCAGCTCAGGATCGTACTTTATGGCATTCTTTGACGCAGGCCTAAGTTCAGCAGTAGAATTGTGATGGATTACAATAATGACGATGATCATCTAGTGTATATCATAAAATAACATTTAATAACAGAAATATAAATCGGGCATATTCAGTGTGACTTGCCCTCGAGACCTTCCCTTTCTTCAAGTAGGCGCCGGGCGAATACTCTCCCTCGTCTTCGGACGGCGCGGTGAATTTAAGCTGTTCTTCTGAAGTCCTTCCGAAACCATCATTTGAATTGTAGCTGAAACAAATATTCACGTTAAATTTTGAGTATTTTTTAATATTTTAGTACATGGCAAAGTCATGCTGCAGTTATGTTATAATTGTAGCGCAAAGCGGCTCGACAGGACCAGGTAGGACCACGTCTCACAGAATACTAGCGTAAAATAGGAGCTTAATGCTACTGTACTTATGGTGAGTGTACAAAACCGGAGATCCTTTTTACTGGATATGAGGCATTCCATCTTATTCCACAAGGGTGATAACGCATCTGTACATTGATTCTTAATCGAGAATAAATGTAGATGTCTATGACAGTATCCACTTACCATCAGGTGGACTATGTAGTTAAGTAAGAGTTTTAAGTTCAGTCCGAGTCAACTATTATACAATAAATTCAAATAAAGGTTTTCGAATAGGATGTTTTTGAAATTTGTCACGTTGGCTCTCGTCACTATGTCAAGGTTATCTACTTTTATCATCATCATCATCACTTATGAACATAGGCCTCCCCCAAGGAATGCCACAAAGCACAATTCTGAGCCACCTGCATCCATCGACTTCCCGCATGTCTGGCTGCAGGTAAATAGCAGTTGTCTTTGTTTCTGAATGCACCTGTAAGTTTCCACCAATGGATTTTATCAGTGTAATTTTTTTTTTACATAGGATAAGAGACAATCTGATTTCTGATTTTATTAATATTTTTGTGGTCACTTGTTCTTAATTAAGTCCCACGTTTCTGTTTAGGTAACTTTGTTTATCAAAGTGTCCATTAACACATCCTATTACATAATATGGTGTCTTTTTAAATCCACTGCGAGACTAGTTTCCCACTACCAGTTGTAAAGTTTGCGTTTTGATTTTTGGATATATTGGTCATAATGGTCGTACCATTAGCCAGTTGTCTAATGTCTAAGCCTCGTGGGCGCAGCCGGATCTTTCAGCAGGGTGAATAAAAGATTGTTGTAGAATAATATGTTTGTGAATTGTAGAATTATATTCCTCCTTACATTTAAAATTAGAAGATTAACGGTCGAATTTTGAAATACTATCCCAGTAACAAAAAAGTAAAAATAACCTAATAAAAGTTAAATTAAAAGTTAGTTTAACTTTTAGCTGAGCTATCCAAATAATGTTTCACGAAGTACCTAATATTAATTTTTACGCAGTAGATTAAAATCCCTAACCAAATACAATAAGGAAGATATTTATTTAATAGACCCCTCACTAGATGGACACACCCATGGGCTGTTTATAATACATTACAAAGACTCATCAGTTTGTTTTAGGGCTATGTGATTAGTTGTGCATGCACATTAAGATGACAACCTAAACTTGCAATGCTTATTACTTATTTATTATTTACTGCAAGGAATGGTATAAAAATAGTAATAAGTTTAGCCATATCCGTTTCGATAAAGAATTAGAAATTGATGAACCAAGAGACCTGTACAATTACTTGCGCATAGATGTAGAGAGATATAGAGAACTATTCCCAGAATATTTTATTACCATTAAAACTCATTGCAAATTAAAAAAATTTAAAGTTCGTTAAATAATAACAAAAGGCCATCTGCACTAGATGGTATCGCTCTTGTGTCTGTAAACAGACAGCTTAACGTTCAGGCATGTCTGTGCCCGCGCAGATAAAATGAGATTGCACGGGCGTTCAACAGGCAAATCTGCCAGAACAACTGCGACGGTCCTACACTATCAAACTTTGCACAGACCTATAGTAGTGAAGTCCGGCAAGCTTGACTTTAGGGACCTTCAAGAAAAGAGCCTATTCCTTTTTAAAAAGCCAGCAACGCATCCGCAATCCCCCCTGGTGTTGCAGTTGTTCATGGGTGACGGTAATGACATACCGCCATTCTATATAAAAATAAAGTAAAATTAATATAACTGTAATTTACATCGAAGATCGAAGTTTGAAGTCATTTGAAAAAAACTTTAAGAATCACTAATGGTCTTTTGGGAGAGTGTGAGGTGTATAAGTGTCGTTGTGTTTTTGGCTATTTCTTATTCTGAGAGCTGTTGATTTAATTTTTTTTGTTTATTATTTCTGTTGGTGTTGGTTTTAGTAGTTATAAATCCGTAAGTATTTAGTAATTGTGCTGTTTTATATGTAATTAGTTAAAATAAAATGGAGGAAGATCCTCCCGATCCCGACGGGGTTTCATGTGAATCCCATACTGGTACGAAAAAAAAATAATAATATTCCTATCGAAATTGATCAGTCGAAGCGTAAAAGATTGCAAGCAACCAATAACTCAGGTCATCCTCAGAAAAGATTAATTACAGATCCATCTCAACCTGTTCCATCTATTCAGACCTCTTATACCCACCCTGACTACATAGAAAAAAAACATAAATATTCTAATAACGACAATGCGCCGTTTATTGTACATGTAAGTAAGAGAGTAGATGATTTATCAACTGGAGTAGTTTTAAAACCGATAAAGTTTGGTCATTTTCTCTACCATAATAATATTAAAAATGTTGTAAGTGAAGGTGTTAAGCGAGTAGGACGCAATAGAATTTCAGTCGAGTTTAAAAGTGCAGCTGATGCAAATTGTTTTATTGAGAACCCAGCCCTTGCAGGTGCTAAATATGATACTGTAATCCCTTCTTATAATGTCACACGCATGGGAATAGAGAGGCAGGTCCCTGTAGAATGGACATTAGAGGAACTCATCTCATCAATCGAGGTCCCAGCTGGTTTTGGCTCAATTATTAAAGCTCGCCGATTTAATAGAAAGTCAGTTAATGAAAACCAAAGCACTGTGTGGATTCCCTCTCAAACAGTTGTTTTTACTTTTTCCGGTCAGAAACTTCCTTCTAACATTTATTGTTTTTTTACCTCAATGCCTGTTGAGCCCTACATTTTACCTCTTATTCAATGTCACAAATGTTGTCGTTTTGGGCATGTAACCTCACAGTGTAGGTCATCTTCCCGTTGTTTTGTGTGTGCTCAAAATCATGAAGGAATATCATGTACAAGACAGTCTTCCACATGCTTATTTTGTTCAGGATCTCACACAGCTAAAGATCCTTCCTGCCCTGAACACTCTAGGCAGAGATCTATCAAACTTACCATGTCACAGGAAAATATTTCCTATCTAGAAGCATCTGCCCGTTTCCCTCAAGTCCGGAGATCTTATGCAGATGCTGCTAGAATCCTTCCTTCGTATGATCATCAGAGTCCCTATCCTATTTCAAATTCCCCTTTACCTTCAGTTGTCCCCTCACAATCTCATTCTTACAGGAAGACTACATTTACTCCAAGACTTCCGCCAAATCCAGCATCAAGTCATGGATATGATAAATCTGCCCATGAGGCAATAATAGATACCCCTTCTTCTTCAACTACTAATGGTTGTGCTTTAATAGGGCGGAGTTTTTCCCCTAATGACAATCTCTGTGAGTTAATGATCTCCATGCTTATAAGTATGCTTTCCCGTTTCAGCGATATGGATCTCCCACTTGCCCTCCGCCAAAAACTTACTGAGCTCATCTCATTAACAAATAACCTTCCCTCCAATACTTCAGTGGAACTGCCGGAGCATTAATAATAAAAAAAAATGAATTAATTTACCTTATTAATAAATACCATCCCCTCATCCTAGCCATTCAAGAGACATGGCTTAAGCCTGGGTCTCATTTTAGGATTTCAGGTTATTCATGCCTCAGGAATGATAGGAATGATGGTCATGCTGGCTCTTTCATTCTTATCTCAAAATCAATTACTTATACATTAATTTCCCTTCCTTCTCATAGTCCATCAATTAATGTTGTAGCAGTTAGAGCTCATAACACTTCTTTTCTTTCTATTTACATTCCCGAACCTAGTTTAAATATTTTATCAGAACTTACGAGGATCATATCCTCCATCCCGCCTCCTATGGTAATTCTTGGTGATTTTAATATGCACCATACTTTATGGGGCTCCCATTTTCGTGATCCCTGGTCTTCTACATTTTTAGACATCATTGATGATTTAGATCTCTGCCTCCTTAACGATGGTTCACCTACACGTAGAGTATCCCCCCTCCAAAATCCTAAAAGTGCAGTAGATCTGTCACTCTGTTCTCCTGCTCTGTCGTCCCTTCTTTCTTGGAGAATATTACCCTTTTTCCATGGCAGTGATCATTTCCCTATTGTTATCAATCCCCCTAGCTCCTATACAGTCAATGTTCCATTTAATCCTAGGTTAAAATATAACACATCCAAAGCAAACTGGCAACTATATTCCACAGTTCTAGAGGAAGAACTTTCAGCCCTTCCTCCTGTTCAGAAAGATAATGTTCTCCAGGTGTATGCTTCTTTTAAAAACGCTATTTTATCTGCTGCCAATAAGACAATTCCCATCAAAAAACATTATAAAAATAATGCCCCTTCACCACCTTGATGGGATCAAGATTGTTCTGTAGCATGTAAGAAGAGAAAGGAAGCTGAAGTAAGATATTCCCACTCTATGAATTTTGACAACTATATTTTTTATAAAAAAACTGCTGCTGAAACATTAAAATTATTATCCGGGAAGAAAAAGGCTGGATGGCTTAAATTCTGTGAGTCACTGTCGCCTAGGACTCATCCATCATTAGTCTGGAAAAATATAAAAAATTCCGATGTTCAGTTTTGACCTCTGAAAACACAATTTCTAATGATCAGTCTTATTGGCTAGAAAATTTTGCTAGTAATCTTGCTCCTCCTTCAGTACCATCTTACAATGAATGTATAGCATTTCAATCACAGTCCTTGCACTATCAACACAGTTTTGACTCCCCTTTCTCTTATGAGGAGTTATATGCTGTTCTTAGTGTCCTTAAAGACTCTTCACCAGGAATTGATGGAATTCCTTATTCTTTTATTACTAATAGCAGTGAACCTATTAAAGTCCATCTTCTTTCTATTTTGAATTGTATTTACATGTCTGGTATTCCTCCAGAAGAATGGAAATCCCAAGTTATTTTACCTATTTACAAACCAGGTAAGCCTTACACTGATCCCTCAAGCTACCGCCCTATCGCTCTTTCTTGTACCATGGCCAAAATTCTTGAACACCTAATAAAAAATCGTTTAGAATGGTTTCTTGAAAGCAAAAGCCTTCTAGCATCAAGCCAATTTGGATTCCGAAAGGGCTTAAGCACCATGGATAGCCTTAGTACTCTAGTTACTGATATTCGTTTAGCTTACTCTAAACATGAATACCTTGTTGGAGTCTTCCTAGATATCGCGTCTGCATATGACAATGTACTTCTTCCTGTGCTCAGGCAAAAAATGCTCAATCTGAGTATTCCAGTGAGGATAGTAAATTTTGTCTCTAACTTTCTCTCTTCTAGATCCATTTATATTGATAGTCAACATTCTCTACTCCCACCAAGAATAGTATGGAAGGGTCTCCCACAAGGCTCAGTACTTAGTCCTTTGCTCTATTCTATCTATACTTATGATCTAGAACTTTCTGTTAACTCATTCTGTAACATCCTCCAATATGCAGACGATATAGCTATATATATTTCCTTGGATAACCTCCCTGCAGCTTGTTCCCGCCTGAATTTATCAATGTCCTATTTACAAGATTGGTTAACTGATCATGGTTTGTCTTTGGCTGTTCCCAAAAGCAGTGTTGTGATCTTCTCTCGCCATAGGCAACTCCCTGAAATCAACATTCTCTATAATAATGAACCTATCCCAATTAGGGAGAATGTAAAATTTTTGGGAGTTATTCTTGACTCCAAACTAGCCTTTTCCCATCATATCAACTCTGTTTCCAAAAAATGTGAAAAAAATATAAATATTCTTCGAGCTTTATCAGGAGTTTGGTGGGGCTCCCACCCATTCTCTCAAAAAATATTGTACAATGCCCTTATTCGTAGTCATTTGGATTATGGGTGCTTTGTCTTGGAACCCTGTAATAAGTCTTCCCTAAAGAACCTAGATAGGATTCAGACCAAAAGCCTTCGTATAATCATTGGGGCAATGAAATCTTCCCCAATAAATGCTCTCCAAGTCGAATGTGTAGATCCCCCTCTTTACCTAAGAAGACAATATCTTTCGGACCGATTCTTTTTTAAAATCTACCAACTCTCTTCCCACCCGCTCATTTCTAAATTACATCTTCTTTTGGAATATATTTCATCAAAGCATTACTGGACTTATAAAGAATCTCCCTGCTTATCCAACAGTTTGGTAACATTACTCCATCTACCACACCCAGTATCACAATGCAAGTCCTGTCCCATCTTTGATATCCCATATGATGCAATTATTTATCAACCAAATATCCACCTCGACCTTGGTATTGAGAAAGATTGCCCTATAGCAAATAGTAAACTAAGTAGAGTCATAGATAATTTATGGAAAGGCTGGCTTATTATATACACTGATGCCTCCAAAAAGTCAGGTGAAAGTTGCACTGGAGCAGCCGTTTGGATTCCCAGATACAAAATAATCCTCAATTTTAAATGCCCTTCTATTTCTTCCACTTTTACTGGCGAGGCCACGGCAATTTATGAAGCTTTAATTTATGTAGAAGCACACAACTTAAATAAGTCAGTTATTCTTACCGACTCCAAAAGCTGTTTGTTAGCAATTTTGTCAAACCAGTTCCAAAGTAAATATAAGATACCCTTGATCCTCAAAATTAAACACACATTGTATACATGTCATCTCAAGGGTATTCAGGTTTCCTTAGCTTGGATTCCAGGTCATAGTGGCATCAAGGGCAATGAAACAGCTGATCTGATGGCTAAAAATGCAAGTCGAAATGGTTTGCCATGTAATTTAGTTTACTCTTCAGACATAGTGTTACTTGCAAAGAAGAAGTTAAATAATAATTGGAATACATTACGGAAAGCCACTCAAAATATAAAAGGTAAACACTATGCTGCTATACAATGTGCCATTCCTCCAAAACCATGGTTTTTCAAATTTAATAAAGCTAACAAACAGTCAACATCAACTATCTGTAGACTTCGAATTGGTCATGCTTGTACACCAATACATTTAGCCAAACTGAGGATTAGGGACAGTTCCCCAGTGGGTTAGATGAGGGAACTTCTGACCATATTTTTTTTAACTGTCCTAAATTATCTTGTTCACTCTATGATCATCTCCCTCCTGACATCCCTCGTCCTATAAATTTTGATTCACTTTTAACCTACACAAACACTCCTTATGTATATATTCTGTGTGATTTTATTAACACTAATAGTATAAAAGTTTAATGTTTGTCAATACTAATATACTAAAGTAGTTATAGCAACTGTGTTTGTCATTTGTTCTAGGTAATTCAACAGTACAACCACTAGTAAACTAGTAAAACAAGATACTTGTATTATCACAATCTTCTTTAGTTCATGGGCATAGTATTTGTAACTACTGAGCTTGTACTCAATAAACACTTCCACGCTGACATTGGCGAATAATCAAAAACCCCCATAAAAAAGAAAGAAGAATATAACTGTACCAAATAAGTTACCGCGCTTTAAGGTATACAAGCTGTTCAAAGAATGTCTCTGTAAAAGTATGTTAGGTCACAACTCCCCACTTACCATTCTGGTAATCTGGTGTCATTATACAACCATATACATAATTCCATAGAAATAGATATAATGTATACACCGTCGTCTAGATTTAAGTTTTTGATCCATAAAAATTTCGGAAATGTATAATAAAATTAGTAGATTTATTATATTACATAGACTCTAAGCATTAAATCCACAAAATGTAGCTAAAACAAATCTGGTTTTCCATGTATGTATACTTATTAGCATATTTTTATTTGTTTCCCTTTCTTTAAAAAAAATCACTTCCATATTTATGTAAGTTGTGGTTACCTGTAAGAAGATGAACACGTAGCATGTAGTTGCACTGTTGAGTTATATTTTTGTTAGTATTGTGTATAATCTGTTGATGATCCAAATAAAGAGAAAAAAATGACGGGTTTCACTCCGGGAGACCGGCAGAAGTGAAAACTTGAATATTAACGTTGTGCATTTTTGATATGAAATTAAATTACATTTGCAAATCATCCAATTTCTTTTAGAACAATTCTTCAACAACATTTTTGTCATTTTCCTTTAAACCTTTTGTACGTTGATATTATGCCCTTTGATTCTCACGATGTCTTTTCCTTTTTTCTTCTTTTTTCTCTTCCTTCGAATCTTTTTTCTTCAAATCTTTTGTACGCTGACGCCATGCCTTTTTTGGTATTCTCGATTTCGTTCTTGTTTTTTTTATTTATTTCTCTGAAAAACGGAGATTATTTATTATCTTCTATTTTATTTCATTTATTTTCATTCGAAGTTATTTGTTTGGTAAACCTACACCGAACATTTCAAACAATTTAAAGTAAAAACATATTACAAATATTACATCTATAATGTGTAAGTACATTTTAATAATTTCGTCAAGCAGTACGGTAGACTCGATCGGGCTAATATTTCCAATATGGACCATCGATTTCAAAGCCCATATTTTTTTGTAGATAGTACTCACTACAAGAAAGCGTTTTGCAAAGTTTTGGTACGACTTTCCATTGACGTCCGTCGAATTGGAGGTGGGAAGGGGGTGGGGGAGGGCGGGGGGAGGTGTACTACTCCCCCTTAAAAGGAAAAGTTGCGGAGCCCCCCCCTTTTTGAGTTTTTTGAATTTTAATTTTGAGCAAATTTTATTTTTTATGGATAAATATTAAGTGTAAAAAACCATGGGGACCTCTTGAGGGGGAAGGGGGTACTCCCCAAGGAAGGGGGAACCCCTTCACCAAAAATAGAGGGACTCATTCAGAGGGATTTCTGTATCTATTTAGAGACCGCAACGTCTCCGGCGCTGCGGGAAGAGCAGCCTCTACGCCTTTGCGTAACAAATCGCAGACATCCAGCCTCGCCTCCGCAGCTTCGGCTTGTTGGTCGCCTTCGGCGACCAGCCTCAGCCGCTCCGGCTCGTCTGATGCCTACGATTTGTTACAGCGGGCGGAGGCTGCTCTCCCTACGCGCCTCCGGCTCTATAAAACCACTCTAGAGGTAGGACAGACTCGTACCACGTGGAGTCGGGGTCTATTAATTCGGTTCCTTGACATAAGTTGAACCTAACCTATTTTATTTGTTATCTGCCCTAATAGGTGGGCACTGTTTTATACACATGTTTCATACAATTTTATACACATATTGCTTTAATTAATTCTTAGAAATCGTCAGCACAGAATACATTTACCCTGACGGGAAGAACGAAAACTTCATACAAAAGAAATGCCAACAACTTGCGACACTAGCGCGCCAGTTTTTGACCCGTGAACTAATTTTCGCGCCAGATTTCAAAACTGATGATAGACTCATGATTTTATTTCATTTTATTTTATGCCATATATCATGAAAACAAAGCGAAATTCTGGTATTTAATTTGAAAATTACCTGAATTTTGGTTTATTTTCATAATGCATACATATTTATGGAAAGTTATTAAATAAAACGAAGTTGTAAGCGTGTTTTAAAATATTTATTTTTCTTTTCATTGCTTTTTTCGAAGCTTCATCGGTGAACTGCCTATTTTTTAAAATATAGTGTCGTTTTATACATATACATATAGTGGAAATAATTATATGCATTTTATTTTTATCATAGTGCTCAGAACAACCAAGCAACCATTCGAAATTTAATTTTCTTCTTAAAATTTCTATAAGTTCATTTTTTATATTTATTTTACACCCATGCTCATCCAAAAATTTATTAACAATTGTTGCAGCAATCTCCACTGTCTCCGTAAAAAAATTATTAACATAATGTAGACTGTTGCGCATACAACTGTATTCTTTAAAGCTTGTGAATAAATGACTTACCTCTGTGTTCTGGTCTGCAAGCATTGTGATTTTGCACTGATGGCAAATGGGTACTAATTTTTTTATCATGAAGCCACATACATATGCGCAAGCTTGCAGTTCTCCAGAACACTGAGGTATTACAGTATTAGATGCTTCTACACCTTCTGTTAAATCAAATGTTTTAACAGCTACATTTGTTTCTTTATTTTGGTCAACTTGACTTAAAAAAGATTTTAAATCATTTAATATGACATTATCGTCTTTTTTGCAATTTTTATTTTTACTGCTATGCAATAAATTGTTGATCATGGAGGTTTTGAGAGCTGCAACAAATTGTAGGGTGTTTGGGTTCGGGTTGCATCCACAATTGCTGCGGATGCAACCAAAACAGTTTTCTAATGGATCTTGATTGAGCCTGCGCGTTGATAAACTTTTTATACCATATTGCCTTTCTAAATTAAAAAATAGACGCTCAACTGCATTTATAGTTCTAATAAAACCTTCCTGCGAAGGCGGCTTGCATCTGGCCCCAATAAATTGTAATTCTTGGAACAGGATTTTCATTTCCTTAAAAAAATTTAAATGTGGACTTCTGCGGGTAAAATTTGTAAGGAATTTTTTTCCTCTTTTCTGGTCAGGCGTATCGCCATTTAAGGTGTCGAACAGCTGGTCTATTTTTTCTATCAGCATGGCTGTCGTCGTTGCTTCTTGCGGCAGTTCATCTGTAAAGTAAACACTCATTTTTTTATTTTATAGTGAAAGGTTAGGGAAAATGAAATGAAATCAAAATTAAATAAAGTAAGTAATCAAAATTACTCTAAATAAAGTAATCTTTATAAAAATATTCAATTATAAAAGGAAGCTGTCAACGCGAAGTAGCTTAATTTTATCTTATTAGAATGATTATTTGAATAAGCTCTAATAATAGTTGATTGACATATTCAGAAACTATTATATTATATTTCGAGACGTCGATTATTTTTGAAGATTATTAAAAGTTATTATTAAAATAATTAAGAAAACTAAGTTGTACAACCAGTGCATGTTGCCAGTGATGACATATGGAACTGAGACGTGGTCCTTCACTGCTGGCCCTATGAGGACGCTCAAAGTCGCTCAGCGAGCTATGGAGAGGGCTACTCTGAGTTTCTCTGCGTAATAAACTTAGAAATGAGTATATCCGCAGTAGAACCAGAGTGACCGACATAGCCCAACGGATTAGTAAGCTGAAGTGGAAATAGGTGGCCATATAGCTCGAAGAACCGACAACCGTTGGGGAAAAAAGGTTCTCGAGTGGCAGCCTCATACCGGTAGACGAAGTGTAGGGCGACCCTCCACTAGATGGAGTGACGACCTGGTAAGACATGAAGGAAGTCGATGGATGCAGGTGGCTCAGGACGGTGCTTTGTGGCATACCTTGGGGGAGGCCTATGTTCAGCAGTGGACTTGTAAAGGGCTGTAATGATGATGATGATGATTAAAAGTTATCCAATAAAACAACTTACTGTTCGCAATCTTTGCAAGCATTCCTGCAGCAACTGAATGGCTGAATACTTGGCAAGCTAAGCTGACTTTCATCTTTTGTTTAAAATTGGGTTCAATATGCTGCTTGGTTAAAGCAGGTGCAAAAACAAAATTTGGATTTTCATTGTCTTTTTCAAAGAATGATTTAATGTGGCTCCACTTGGCTACACCTGTAATAATAAACATGTAAAATATATTATAAATAATGACAGAAGTATTAATAAAATACATTTATTGATTCTGTGTTAGTTTATATTAATCTGATGATCATCCACGCGGCGGATTGCAGAAGACAAGATAAATCTTATGAAGTTTGAATTGCCACCTTTGACCTTAGTCATGTACTCATGTCATACCTACTTATTATCTATTATTTACAACATTTAAATTACCTGGTATAGATTTTCCATCAATTTGCAATACTTGAGGGCATTTAATGTCGTACTTCAGTAAATTATTTCTGAAGCATTTGATTAGGTGAGGTGGGTCTATAATTGTGACGATTTCATGGCCTTTAAACTCAAAATATGGTTTAGCCACTGAGGAACCAAGGGAGTTTAGTGATTTGATGTTTACACCAAAGTTATCCGATACAGTAGCTGTGACATTCAACCCAGCTGGAAGCTTGCATCAAGTACCTGTAAATACAAATATATAATTATATAATATATTGAGTATGCAATGGTTTTTTTTCTTCAGTCAACTATATTGCATACTTACTTCTTTTATAAGAACAGATAATCTATCAGCCGTAACACAGTCACCAGAAAAGTAGAAAGCTTAAAGGCTGCTTCCACTTTTTTCGGATTCCAATAGCCATAAAAAGCAATGCATGTGTGGCTGGCTCCATAGTTCTGCCTTGATTTCCATGATCTTGATAACCATCAATTACATC
This sequence comes from Parnassius smintheus behrii, assembly GCA_036936625.1. NCBI lineage: Eukaryota > Metazoa > Arthropoda > Insecta > Lepidoptera > Papilionidae > Parnassius > Parnassius smintheus. The sequence continues at coordinate 8,536,790 of JAUPFT010000007.1, read as the reverse complement.
TTGTTTACTATTATATTGCAAATGTTTTCGTATTGACATTTCGTCAAATGCCAAAATGCACAGATTTTCTTCTGGTTCTCGATTTTTAGTTATATCTTTAATTGTTTTGAATATTTGGCTATTTATACCGCATTTCATCGGAATTTTATTCAGCAATGCTTTTAACGTACCTTCGCTTGGTAGACAAAAAAGTCGCCTCAGCAGTCTATAGCAGCCAGTAGACCTTTTATAGATGCTTAAAGCCATAACTTTGTCATCTATACTCCATCTCCGACCAGTTAGTTTTCTGGGAGTATTTTGCAGTTGACTTTGCAACAATAAAGCAAATGGTCCTGATATATTTTTGTCCATGAGACTTTGGACATTATTATTTGTAGTTAATGTTTTGAAGAGGGCACGTGGTTGTTTCTTAATTTTTTTTCTAAGTCTCATTATTTCGCTCAAATTTCTCCTACATCTTTTATACAGTTTAAGTTTCTTAAACTGTATAAAAGATGTAGGAGAAATTTGACTTGACTTGACTTGCTTAAATCTAGCTCCCTCAAAATCCCTTTAGTCCTTGGCATCTGGAAATAAGTTAAATATTGTGATCATATAGATCCTCATTTCTTAAACAATACTTAAACAGACTGTAGGTTCGAAACCTATACATATGAGGGCAACAATGAAAGTTTTTAGCACTGGCCACTTGCAAACGATATAATAAAAAATAAGTTCCAATTTTGAAAGTGGAACTCTTTACCAATATTATTGTGTATGTATTTTATTAATTTGTCACTTGGTTACGATTTGGCGGCAAATTGAAAATTATCTGTGTCACGACAACATGAACTCAACGCTAGAAAATTTTCGTACAATGGGTGCGTTTGGCAGAAAAAAGCGCTAGCAAGCGCTTACTAGCGCTAAAATAGTTTTCGGCCAGGACACGATTGCTACTTCAGTAGCGCTGACACAATACGCCATTTTGCTTATTTAATTTGTTTGTTTTGAAGTAGAGTTTATAAGTTGTTTTGTGCAATATTAGTTTTAAGTAATATAATGACATGAATAGACATATACATATTATTAAAAATTCATGATTGGTAAGTTTTTAATATGAATACTTCACAAACATATATTTAAATTAGGTTAGGTTCCCCGGTTAAAACTAACATCGTGTCCTAGAGGAAAACAGCTACTTACGATTTGACAGCGCTTACCGCTTACTATCGCCATTTTGCTCACAAGCGCTTGCTAGCGCTTTTTTCTGCCAAACGCACCCAATGATTTTTTATGACTTTCGATGTTATTAGAGTCAACAAGAAAATTATGATAAGACTTTGATTGGCCTTTCACGACGATGAAGCCGCATCTCGTGCCACTGTTTACAACTGGTTTAATGAGCTTAAAGATGGTCGCACTAATGTCACCGATGATCTGCATGAGGGACGGTCTTCTACGGCGACGACCGAAGATAACATCAGTGTTAATGATTTGTTATATTTACGCGAACACTACACACTGAAATAATACTAGTTTTTACGGAATTTATCGCGTATATTTAACTTTTTAAATACCTGACGTTGCTTTCGAACGCTTTACAGCACTCATGGTCATGGGCGGGACTGAGATGTTCAACGTCCATATGTCATAGTTAACCGCGGTTACCATAGATTAAAATTTAACTTTTGTTCCGATCTATGCAGTACGAACTTATGGTATCTTGAAGTCTTGCAGTTGTATGCTTGGGTTGAGATTTAATTTTATTTGTTATAGGATCCCAAGCAGATGGTAGCACCCAGCCATCTTCTCTATTGAAATTAGGATGTTTTTTGACACAAACTCACACACAAACACACACACAACACACACACACACACACACACACACACACACAAACACACACACACACACACACACACACACACACAAACACACACACACACATACAAACACACACACACACATACAAACACACACACACACGCACACAAAAACGCACACACACACACACACACACACACACACACACACACACACACACACACACACACAAACACACACACAAACACACACTTTGACTCGCTTTCACATACGTGTGCAAACATACACAATCTTCTGCACTTAATAAAAATTTCGTGCGCTTTGTTTACCTTTAAATATGTTTATATTTCATATGTCTATTTTTAAGTAAGGTGGTGAATACTCTGTGAAGTTCTTTTAAGCTAAATAAGTATATTGTAAATCCGTAATTGGCTTCAAGACCTATTTTATAAGATTTGTGTGTAAATAGATTGTTACAAGCTGTGGATTTTGTGAATAATAAAAATAAAATAAATAAATAAAAATCAGTATAAGTCAAGTGCACCAAATATTCTCCATGAACATTTTGCGGTCAGGAAGCTTTGTGCCCGATGGATAATATATGATTTATTTGATAGAGGCCCAAAAACTCCACCGTGTTGATTGGTGTTGTGAAATGATTCAAAGATTTAATGTAAAAAGTTCAAGAAAAACATGTCAAATGTGAAATCAGTGATTCCATCGGATGCAGCGATGTATTGATGTAAATGGACACTATTTTGAAAAGATATAGAAAAACTAATGTTATATTATAAGATTAATTTTTTATAATATATATTAAAAATTAAGTTATATTAATATAACTTCCTAGTTTGTTCAGTTTTTGATTTTCTAAGAACTTTCAGTGTCACTCTTGTAGGTAGTTAATAAACAATGAAGAAAACTCTTGATACCTGAGCAAGCGCCAAAGTCAAAAGCTTGTTTATTATACTTATTTAATTATGAGATATTGGTCACTGTGATTAAGATTGTTCATGAAAATTAGTATAAGTACTACAAACCTTCAAGCTATCAGTAGTTGGTTCACATATGGTTGGCATCTGAACAGGTAAAGATGTAGTTGGGTTGGCTGTGGTTGGCACCTGAACAGGTAATGAAGGTTCCAATACTAGCATCTGAAAATTACAATGAGACGATTTTTGTGAACAAAGGTGATGATCAGTTTCAACATTACCTGAGTAAGAATCATTATGGTGATATTAATCTACATAATTAGCAAGCATTAGTTTGTTTGTTATTTATACGAGAAATTGGTCACTGTGCCCGAAATAGGGACTATGCATGAAAAAATATTCATAAGACCATACAGTTTATCTAAAAATATACAAAACATAATGCTAACAGGGCAATAGAATCAAAATTGATATAAAAACAAACAAGATACAACCATTTTAAATAATTATATCTATCCGTCTCGCGAAAATGCTGTTTTGTATGGCAGATGTATGGTCAGCACAGACATTGCCGTCATAGTCTTTATCGGACATCTCTAATTGGTATCTTTGTAGCTTTATAACATTGTCGCTGATGAAGGTACTTTAAAAAATATTTCATAATTGTTTACTAGAGCTAATAGTTAATTAATTTTGCAAATAAATAAATGCATACATTCTATACAACCAAAAATGTGAACAAAAGTTTCACAAGTTTTAATGTTGTACATATATAATGTGTACATGTGAGTGAAAATTATTATAAGTACTACAAACCTTCAAGCTATCAGTAGTTGGTTCACATATGGTTGGCACCTGAACAGGTAAAGATGTAGTAGGGTTGGCTATGGTTGGCACCTGAACAGGTAATGAAGGTTCCAACACTAGCACCTGAAAATTACAATGAACAATTTAGAAAATTCATTCTATTTTCCACATACATGCACGATGGAGCATGATTACCGAGATGAGTTTTCACAAAAGGAATATGAAATTTTTTTTGCGATGCGACAACGGGGATATTTATGCAGAACAGCAAACGAAATGCTGTCAAGGAGGTCACTGCACTTAACTTAATGGTGTACTATTTTATGTAGAAAACACAAATCTAGAATATTTCGTCTATTTTGGAGAGACATCATCTTAAACTTAACCAGTTGCTGATAGTAAGGCTGCCTATGTGAGATACCACTGGCATGAAAGGCAAGATGTTGAGTAAATGCATGCTGTATACTTTCAATGAGTTGGGAGTGCACACTAGAAGATGGATTCCATATGACACTAACGAAATTCAAGGAGTCTTCTTACAAAAGCATTATATAAAAAAAATTTGACACCCTTTATATTGCGCTTAATAAATTCTAAGAATTTCAGGGCTTTGTTAATAAACAATAATGTTTATATGAGATTTAAAGGTTAGCTTTCTTTCAATAGTTACTCCTAAGTCTTTAATCACCAGTACCTCTTGCAAAACTACATTACCAATTGAGTAACTAGAGACAAGCAGTTTTATTTTCCTGGTTTTTTATTTTATTTTGTAAACAAAGGTAATGATCAGTTTCTACATTTAAATTATCAGGATGTTTCCAATGCCATATTATCCTCATTTTTGTGTTCAACTTGTTGAAAACTTCATGATTGAACTTCTAATAAAAAAGAGTAAGTAAGTAATACTTTTATGAAAACCATTATTTAAGATTGAGGGTTGTGTATTTATTTTGGTTTTTAACAATACTATGGTTGACGTTGAGTTAACTGTTTTTATTATTACTGATACAAGTTTGCTCTTGATCTGAATCATGCCTGATGAAAATTAATGAGGTCTATTTATTTACTTATTTAAATTTTATGTACAACAGTGGTACAAGGGCAGATTTCATGCATCAAGACATTCTCTACAAGTCAATCTTTTGGTTGTTTGGTTTCTCTAAAACAAAATGAAATTTAAAATAGAGTTTAGACAAGGCCTATTAATTTCTTTCTGTGAGTTTTAGCTTAAGTATTTGTTTGACTGTACTTATAAATTCCAACCACATATCAAGCTTTATGATTGATGGAGTTTTGAGTAATATAGTAATTAATGTTTACTTACTTGAGGTTTTTCAACTGAGATATTTGTATCTTGTTTACTTTCACTTGCAGTTGCACATTGTTCCTGGCGAATCTTTACCATTAAATCCTGTGTCCCAGTTGGGATGGCAAAATTGTGCAATCTTATCCTCGCACTGTTAGTGAATGAGGAATCATCAAAGTGCTTACTGCATAACATTTTGTGTTGCGAGTGCAAGTCTCTTAGTGATTTCTCAGTTGACCACTCTCCAGTAGGGTAACAGTATTCAGCCCACACACGTGCCCTGAAATTATTGATTTTTTAAAATCTAAGTGTAGTTTTGATCACAGTTAGGAAGGCCTTCTACAAGATAAGACCAATAACCTGGTAAGGGTCACGGGTAGCAGATGGATGAGAGACGCACAGGTCTGGTCGTTATGGTGACCCTTGAGGGAGGCCAGTGCCCAGCAATGAAAAATTTATGTTATGAACATTATGTTTACTATGTTATGGACATTATGAATGTTAAAAACATTAAGTACTAAGTACTTAATAAGATAATGAGGGAAAAAGTAACAAAAAATTAGAATAGCTTAGTTACTTACTTTAAAAATGTATGTCTACCAGGTAGAGGAAATCTGTGGAAACTTAAGTTTCCATCTTCTGTGGCAGTGATGTTACACTTTGCACACTTTCTTTTTCGTTCATAGCGCGTATGGCGTGACATATTAACAAATAATGCTCAGACACACGTACACAAAACAAAAAAAGAAATGAGTCTATATCTCGTAAAATTGTCCAGGCAAAAAGAATTACAAACACCAAATAATAATATAAGGAAATGAGTCTCTATCTCTAAGCGTCCAGCGGGCACACAAAACAAAAACACAGAAGCACGAAATAATGAGTCTCTATCTCGTAAAAATCTTCAGGCACATGCTATAAAAGCAAAGAAATATACAATAGAAATAAAAATATTTCAAAGTACGTTTAGCGCTTTCAATAATCCACCATATTGCAAAGCAAAGCATCAATAGTGATTTCTCTGTCTAGCTCTAGCGTATGGCGTTGTCTCTGTTTCGCTTATTTTGCCCGACGTTTGCATCGGCTCCATAGAGACTTGACCCCCCGTGATCGTCAGTTTTACGTTACGTTCCACAAGCCGGTAAAAAACGGTAAACACTACACATTTTAATTTTAATAGCTCATAATGATAATAATTTTGTAATTTAAATATAAACTGTTAAATATATGGGTATGCATGAAAACTATTTAAATGAGTACAAAATATAATTATTTACGTAAAATGTACAATAAAATGCTACCGAACGTATGACAATTTAACCATAGGGAAAACGAACGTTCAACGGCGAGAATTCGATATAATCTGTGGTAAGGATTGACGTAAATATTATAAAAATAATTGATTTTCAATAATTTTTTTCTCAAAAAGTACGCGTTTCTGCATGTTGAAATTTTGCGTGTGTGTTTACAATAGTGTAACCTTTCTGTAAAAAAAATATCATATAATCTGAGATAGGGATTGACATAAATATTGCAAAAATAATTGATTTTCAATAATTTTTTTCTCGTAAAGTACGCTTTTCCGCATATTGAAACTTTACGTGTGTGCTTATATTAATGTAACCTTTCTGTAAAAAAAATATCAACCCCCAACTCGACGGACGTCAATGGAAAGCTTAGCCAAAGTTTTAGGTTGCGGAAGCTTACGGTTCATGAGATATATATTTTTTTTAACTTTTTATACAAATTGGCAAATAACACGCAATTACAAAGGGTATGTTCCGAAATACAACACAGTGTACTGTCCACAGACTACTAAGAGGAGTACTGTCCAAATACAGTAATCTATGTGTCCAATGTAGCTTGCTACATATTTATTTATCTATGGTCCAATGCAAATGACGTCATAAATCGACGCTATACTGGTGATTCGTTCCAAAACGTTGGACAGTATATGACGTCATACTTTTACGCCATTTAGAAAAGTGTTGGCGATTATTTTGTCATTTTGTGATCCAATAATCATTATATCCTTCTAATGGATATACCAACAATTATTCTATAATTTTTTGTATTTGAATAAATAGAAACAAATTCTGGCATGCTTCATTCAGCGCACACACAATTAAAAATTGTTTTATTGTGGCCGGATATCCGACGCAATATTGCGGCGGCACGCCAGTACAATAGAGTGTCAATTGATAACGTCATTAGCATTTAACAGTGTACTGTGTTGTATTTCGGAACATACCCAAAATAAATTTGACAAATGATTGATGTCAAACGTCAATTAGTGTAGGGTTCCCAAAATTTTGAAAGTATCGATACCTACTAGATACCAAGTATCGCATCGAAAGTATCAATGCTACTTGGTATCGAGTACATTTCGTTAATTTTGGAGACGAAAAATTATGACAAACCATTTATATGCATATGAAGAGCTGATAAGTGCAATTAAATACGTATATAAAATAGAATAAGTTTAGTCTATTTTAGTTCCACCTTAGTACTTGTATTTCATCGTTTGCAACTTTTTGTATTTCTTAATTAGTACAGCTTTTGTGCTTGTATTTTATTGTTTGCAACTTTCTGTATTATCTAATTCTTACTACAATTAAGTGTTTACTTACTTATTTAATATCCAAAAAGTACCCAAAACCGAATCAGAGCATCCCACTATCCACGTGGTCTTGTCTGCCCTACCTCTAGAGTGTATATAAGAGCCCGGAGGCGCGGAGGGAGGGCAGTGCCCGCCCGCCGTAGGGAAGTGCAGGCACCGAGATCCGAACCGACCGAGCTCAGGTGCCTGTGCTTCCCTACGCTAGGGTGGAGGTACTGCTCATCCCGCACTGCCGGAGCTGCCACGGAGTGCCGGAACACGACTTCCCCGCTTCTAACCTCCCCCCCCCACCTCTCTTCCCCGCTACTAACCCACCACACCACTTTCCCGCTACTAACCACACCCCACACCCCTCATCTCATAAGCCCCACCCTTTTCTTCATTTAATCTGGTTCATTTTACCACTCCTTCCCCATATCCCACTCCCTCCATTTCATCAGATATACGGAAACGATAATAATAATAAATAATATAATAAACTTTAACCATGAATATCTCCAAAACCATGGGGTTCCGCAGGGTGAGGATAGCACAGGGGGTAGCCATCCCCCTCCCACCCCTTAAACCTCATTTATCGATGGTCCATATTGGAAAGTTAAAGTCTCCAAAAAAATGTACTCGATACCAAGTAGTATTGATACTTTTGATGCGATACTTGGTACCGATACTTTCAAAATTTTTAAAACCCTACACTAATTGAAAAGTGAAGTGATTGACGTTTGACATCAATTATTGGTCTATTTATACAACTTTTGGTGCGTAGACAGAGAAACCTATAGACTAATGATCGGCGTGGCCTTGAGTGAGAAAGAACGATAACAAATTTTTAGGTTATAGATAATCTTTATGACTTTTAAACACATTTAGATAAACATTTTAATTGTTCTAAGAACTGAACTGAACAAGATTCACCAATCTTAAGCTCACAAAATACTTTTTTCTCACTTAAACCAACTTGTAAACTCCTTAAATCGCTACGCTGTCAAAGTTGTTTGCAAACTGTAGAGTTTGCTAAACAAAAAAACCGGCACGGAGAAAGGGACAAACAATCACACCACTCTATCTCATTTCTATGCAAGACGTATGCATAAATCTATCTTTTTCGTGTCCGAATGCGGAAGAAGGCGTCAATTTGTCTATAGGTCTCTCTGTCTACGTTTTGGTGTTGGTTTTTCTATATTATAGTTTCTTTTATATATATATATATATTGTGTTTTATTCGTTTTATTCGTTTTATTCGTTTTAATTGTAAATATTATAATTTCATTTCATTAATTAGAAAAAAATTTGGCCATTATTTGTCACATTTATTTTGTAATTGCGTGTTATTTGCCAATTTGTATGAAAAGTTAAAAAAAATATATCTCATGAACCGTAAGTTTCCGCAACCTAAAACTTTGCAAAACGCTTTCTTTTAGTGAGTACTATCTACAAAAAAAATATGGGCTTTGAAATCGATGGTCCATATTGGAAATTTTAACACTCGATCGAAACCTAATCTTAATAATAAAATTATATTAATTAATAAATGAAAATTAATTAAACCTAACCTAACCTGAATAATAAAATAAAATAATATTATTTAAAAAATGAAAATCAACTAAATTTTCATCTAGTATACATATTTTTAAAGTACTACTCATTTTCTTTCGCTATTTCTTCGTCACTTTCTTTATTAATAGATGCACTTCGTTCAATTTCCATATTTTTTAAACACTTTTTATACACGAACTTTACGAATACACAGCAGTTTGGCCACCAGTGCTCACTACCAGTTTATACAAATGTACTCTGAGGCAGTGTTGGGAAATAGTTGGTGCGAAATTATGGTGTTGCCAAGCTAGAAAATATTGTATTTTGGGTAGAATTATTGTATTTTTTTGCTAAAGATTTATTTATTTATTTAAGCTGTCTAAATCCAAATTTAATAGGTTTTTGCTATTTCTTTATATTTGCATAAACTAAAAATATGTTATTACTTAAATGTTTTTTTTTTAAATTAAAATAATAAAACTTTGGGCACGGAATTATACAATATGAACTAAACATGAATGGAAAATTTGAAGTCGTCTTCTTCTTCGAGTTCGAAATCTCGACGTGTAGATGTAGACGGATTTGACTGCTGAGAAGTTGTTGCATACAGGACATTGGAGATTGATTTGCCAATTGTTTCGTGGGTTCAAATGATATATATTCCTATACAATACGCTTTGCACTTTTAGAAGCGATAACTACATTATTTGGTATAAGTACGTGAAGCGTTCGTTCATACATTTTAAAGTTGCGTGTGTCTAGTATTGAACTTATATTGTGTAAAAATAGGAAAATATTGTATAAAAGCGTACAATAATGAGAAAGCTATTTTTTATGGTACAATTAATTTCGTGTAACAAATTATTGTAAGAATCCAATGATTATTGTACATTTCCCAACACTGCTCTGTGGCCACTACACAGGCGGTCGAATCATCAGCTGTCACCACTCACCATCCATGGATATGGACATGGATGCGCGTTGTAGTGATGTTCGATGATCATCGATCGATCGATGTTAAAAATTAAAACATCGATGTTTTAACATCGATGTTGCCACATGTCAAACATCGAAACATCGATGTTGCCACATGTCGAACATCGATGTCAATGAACCCATAACCGATTAATATGAACCTCTGAAAAACGCGAACCCGCGAAATCTATATCAACTAAATTTAGCATCTTCCATTAAAGGTTTAAAATTTAGAATAATTCATAACATCACCTAAAAAAATATCATTATGGTGCGTCAAACTTCACTGTCAAGTGTGAATTGTAATGTCACAGTTGTCACTGCTTTCGCTTTGTTATTCTGTAGTAACGTTGTCGGTTGTCGCTTAACAACTATTCTACGTAAATTGATATTCAATGAACTGTTTTCCCTTGCTGTCTATACCCACATAATTCAGAAATAGTATGTATCTACACAATGCAATTACATTTAGCTTAGCTGCATTTTTAGCTTATCATAACGAGTTTATTTTTTGCTTGAACTTGAAGTTTATGAAAATAGACTACTGAACGAGCGTGAGTATAGACAATTTCACTGCAAAGTGCATTCGACAGTGCATTTTATAAACGGGTGTGCATACCTACTGCTTGGGCTGTCTGATTAAAATTTGTGAACAAAGATAACGGAAAAGTCTATTATTTTGTTTTAGCGTGGTTTGTTAATTTTTTTTCTAAAACCATATTTTATCTTTCACGATAAAAGTAGTTGATATAAAAACTAAGTCCAAGTCGTAAATTAAAAGAGATTTAATTCTAATAAAAGAGATTTAAAAGATCAATTAGGACCCGCGTAAAAGAACATATAGCTGATGTGAAGCATCAACGTTCCGGGAAGTCTGCAGTTTGTGATCATATCCTAGACGGCCCCAACCATTACATCAGATTTGATAGACCACAAATCCTCGCGAAAGAACACCGATTCCTACCAAGGATGATACGTGAGGCTATTGAAATTAAAAAACATCCTAATTTCAATAGAGAAGGAGGCTGGGTAGTACCACCTGCTTGGGATCCTATAATCAATAAAATTAAAACTAAACCCAAGCATACCACTGCAAGACCTCAAGACATAGTTAGTTCATTTTGCATAGATCGGACCATAAACAATAATTAAAAAAGCTGAAGGTACTCCGGGTTTAACAATGACATCGGGACGTCAGTCATCTCAGTCCCCCGTGACCATGGATGCTGGAAAGCGCCCGAAACGTCGGGAATTAAAAATAAAAAGTAAAAATAAACGCGATAAAATCCGTAAAAGTAGTTTTAATCATAGATATTTTTTTTTAATTTTTGATACTAAACCATAAGATTTTTTATTTCGCATCTATTAAATAAGTACACGTGCAAAAAACATAGATAATGGCTAACATCGATGTTACGAGCAGTATAAACATCGAACATCGATGTTAAGCTATCGATACCATGATCGATGTTTCTGCAACATCGATCATCCCTAGCGCGTGGCACGCTATAACACAAACACACGCGAACATTCGCGCAAGCGCCCTGCGCTGCCTAAACCATAGATAAGAGTGTATATACGGAAATAGATAAGAATCTCTAACATAAAAATTTGCGCGACAACAGCGCTGCCTAGAAGCTAGTTTATCAGCAACTACTTCAAATATACATAACTATTATGGAGTGCAGACGTAGATAGAGAAAACTAGGTTTCTCTGTGGACAGAGAAACTTAGGTTACTAGTAGTTAGGTACGAGTGTAGAAGTAAGGAGCACAGACTGTGTATTAAAAAGTGTCAATGAAAACCATTAAATAAGGGTGGCGCCACTATAGCTACGGGCTAAATTTTAAAGAACGTGCCATAAAATATTAGTGGGATAGACGACTTTTTTGAGGTTATATTTACTAAATAAAATTATTTTAAATTTTAGAGCTACTGAGCAGTTTAGCAGCACACTTCAAACCGTCGACAACTGCTGAGTTCATTTTATCCCAGTAGCTACTCCAGCGCTGTTGTGGAGAGTTTTTGACAGTTTTTGAACTGTTATTTACAGCTTACAGATGGCTATTTTTTCAACTATTCTACTACGGGAGTTGGTACTCCTTACTTCTAAACTCCATAATAAATATAGATATTATAATATGTATATTATATATACCTCTATACCACTCCTTTCATATTGTTATTTTTATTAAGTATTTTGTCGATCTCTAAATAACAATAAAACACTGTTTTGTTACTCAGAAATCGACATAAATACTCTCGATAAATTGTAGCACTTAGGCAAAAAGAAAGATTTTCAGTATTGTTAACATATTTATTTCACAAAGTCTTTTATTATATTTGTCACTGCACCAATTACAAAATCTACCTTAAAGCACATTCTTGAGCCCTATGTTTTGTGCTATACAAAAGCAATTACGATAAAACTCTCAAAAATACGAAATAACAAGAAATAAGCACATGCACAACCCGGCGGACATATTTCTTAAATAATTTTTCCATTTGATTCAGTGTTGCCTAATGAAACAAATTTTAAACTTCTATTTTTACTATAACTCCTCATAATATAAGTGTCATCTCATATGTGCAGCAAATATAAACTAGCTTGAATTTAGAACTATGAAGGGATTTTTTATTATTTATTATTTTGGAAGACAAAATTAATTAATTTAGTAACACCGATATGTCTTTTCTTCACCGCTGCATTGGAAGACGTTTTCAAGCTACTGGACTGGAAAGAATACGGTATTAACATCAATGGCGAGTACATTACTCACCTTCGATTTGCCGACGATATAGAGGCAGAATCGCTGGAAGACCTAAGCACTATGCTCAATAACCTCAATAATCCCAACGGATAGGTCTTAAGATGAACATGGACAAAACGAAGATCATGTGTAACGTCCATGTCACACCTATGCCGGTAGTTGTTTGGGGGCACTAAGCTCGAAGTTGTTGACAAGTATATTTATTTACCTGGGACAAATAGTCTCACTAGGTAATTCCAACTTCGGCCGAGAGGTCACTCGACGGATTCAACTCGGCTGGTCAGCGTTCGGGAAATTACGACATCTTCTCGTCAGGTATACCTCAAAACCCTAAAACGAGACTGTACAACCAGTGCGTTTTGCCAGTGATGACCTACGGCACTGAGACGTAGTCCTTCAGTGCTGACCGTATGAGGACGCTCAAAGTCACTCAGCAAGCCATGGAGAGGGCTATGCTCGGGGTTTCTCTGCGTGATAAACTTAAAAATGAGGATATCCGCAGTAGAACCAGAGTGAACGACATAGGACAACGGATTAGTAAGCTGAATTGGCAATGTGCCGGCCATATATCTCGAAGAACCGATAACTGATGGGGGAAAAAGGTTCTCGAGTGGCAGCCTCGTACCGGTAGGCAAAGTGTAGGGCGACCTCCCACTAGATGGAGTAACGACCTGGTAAGACATGCAGTAAGTCGATGTATGCAGGCGGTTCAGGACCGTGCTTTTAGCATACCTTGGGGAGGCCTATATTCTGTAGTAGACTTGTGAAGGGCTGTAATGATGATGATGATGATGATATTTTTAATGTAGCTAATAAATACAATCATTATCATCATTACAGCCCTTAGCCCTGGTATACCTTTAGTTAACTAACGTTTAGGTTCAGTGTGCCTCTAACCATTCGGTGATCGCTGCCGGTTTTCACCCTTGCGATCACTGAGACATCACTGAACAGTTGGCATTTGATCGTCATAATGAAGTCAATCTCATTTTTGTCGAACCGTCGGGGCTCGACCAGGTCCACTTCCTGTGGGGCCGCTTCTAGAAGAAAGAGTTCATCATAAAGAGTCTCTCTTTCTCCATAAAGTCAGCCAGCTGCTGGCCCCTACGGTTCCGTTGCCCTACTCCAAATTTCCCTAACTTCAGCTAACCGCCTTCTCTTGTGCCTAGTTTTGCGTTGAAGTCTCCCATCAACACCGTGTAGTGGGTTTTGGAGGAATGCATGGCTCTAGAAATATCCTCATACATTTCCTCTACCTCCTCCATCGAGATGTGCCGAGGTTGGTGCGTAGACCTGTATGACCTTCAGCGAATACCGTTTGGTGATTCTGAGTATCAGGTACGCGACCCTCGTCGACACACTCCCAATCTTTACAACGTTGTTGACGAGAGACTTGTGGACGATAAATCCGACACCTCCTTGGGACAGATGGTCGCCCTCCCGGTGATAGAACAAGTTGCCGGACTCGAGGATTACCGTGTCCTCCCCTCTCTTCGGACCTCAGATAATCCAATAATATGCCAGCGCAACTTGTCTACCACTTCTTCCAGCTCCAGTATCTTCTCGTCAGTCCTCAGGGTGCGTGCGTTGTACGTTGCCAGGTCGAGTCGTCGTAGGTGGCAAGCGAACCTTCACCGGAGATTCTTAGCACCCCCTGCCCCGCCGTTACCATGGTTGCCACCGTAGCCAGGAATAGCGGGGCCGCCGGGGACTGGGGGCCGTTTATTTGTGTCGTTGCTCATGGGGGGATATTTGCCATAGTTTCCACGCTTGGCGAGCGGGTTGGCAACCGCAGTTTTTTATTAGAAGATGCTGCTGCCCATCTCCTTTCTGTGACCCTCTGTCGCTTCTTACGACACCCACGGGAAGATATGGGGTTCTAGTGGATATTCTCAACCGCCACTACACGGCATAAATACAATAACATATAACAATAACTTGCTTAATAGAATATGATTTCCTTTTTAGTATTTCCTTTATACCTATCATTAGAATTATTATTAATAATGCTTAATTTTTTGTGGCGGCCACATTATCTTGATGATACAATAGCATGGCCTAAACGAAACAGCGGGCGTAGGCATACATTTTCGCCGCGCCGTAGAAAGAGAGGGGTATACTTCCGCTCCTATACCGCGCCGGCTGTCTACTATCCATCCGTCTTACGAATTTTCGATCAGGTCACGTGTCCTGACGCGAGTTTAAAATTTTTTATCCATTACAAAAAAGTGTACAACGCCGCTAAAGAAGTTTTCGTCTTACGAATTTTCGATCTGGTCACGTGTCCTGATTTTAACATTTTTTACCCATTACAAAAAGTGTACAACATAGCTAAAGAAGTTTTCACTTCAAAAAAAAAAGAATATGTCGCATTGTCGTAAACATTTGTAATAATACATATTTATGAGGTCGGTTCAAATCGCGGCAACAAAACATCCACGTGACTGGCGACATGAGACAGACGGAGTTTCGTTTTCACGTTTTCTGTTAGTCCGTGTTTTTATTGGATATACCTACATGAACTAAAACACGCAAAACTACTACTACTATAAATGAGCAACCATTTTCGCGTCAAACTAGCGGAAGCCTGTTGACTAGTAATAATAATAATAATAATATTCCACAACTATCAAACAACGCCATCTAGTCCCAAGCTAAGCAGAGCTTGTGTTATGGGTACTAGACAACTGATAAACATACTTATATATTTCTAAATACATAAATATTATAGATAAAACACCCAGACACAGAACAAATGATGGTGCTCATCACACAAACATTTGTCCTGGGTGGGAATCGAACACCACGACCTCCGGCATAGCAGTCAGGGTCACTAACCACTAGACCAACAGGCCTGTCACGCACGTAGTATTTATTTACCACTACGTTATAAATAAATAATAAAGTACAACAGATTTTGTATTTTATATTATACAATAAAAATAAATTATATTAACTGTGATACGTTATAGATTAGTAATCTGGTATAGGTGAGCCATAGAGAATATAACCACACCTACTGCTAATACAGTAATGTAGGTGTCACAGAGGTTTTTCTCTCAGTCTTTTACATATGATTAAAAATTAGAATAGGAATAAAAAGCAATTACCTGCCTTATAGTCTCAGATCAGCAAAGAATGAAAGACGGAGCACTGCATAAATTTACAAGTGACACAAAAACCAAGCCAAAACCATGCTCAATAGTCAGAACAAACATTCACCAGTGTGTGAGGCCAGGCATTGAGCTTTTATTGACTGATAAAGAAAGAAAGAAATAAGATGTGTGCGTGAGTGACGTGACATCACACGTCAAAAAGTTGAGCTTGTTTTTGCGTAACTAGATGAACGCAGCCCAGAAGCTCAGAACAATAACTAAAGCAGTACAGTATTATTAACGTCTACATTAGTAGTTTATAAATTCCTTGGGTACGCAGCGCTCAGCCTCTATCTTTCTTTAAAAATTTCAATCAGTGTTCCCAACCGACAAAAAATAAAGCCACAAAGCTTTAATTTTGTCTGAGTGAAAACACCAGAAATATCGAAATATTCGCTAATTCAGTAATAACAATAAATATGTACTATTAAGTTGAAAAAACTTTAATTCCTTTTTTGTTAAATTTGTACTACAACATTTTAAAATAATATTATATTTTTTTTATAGAACAAGCGTGACAAACGAGCACACAGTCCACCTGATGGTAAGTGGTGGCCTAAGTGGATGCTGTGGCCCATAGACATCTACATTTATCCTCGATTAAAAATCAAAACGTAGATGCGTTGTCACCCCTGAGAGCTAAAATGGAGTGCCTCGTTTCCAGTAAAAAGGGTCTCCGGATCTCTACACTCACCATACGAAACACAGCAATATTAAAAGCTATTTTACGCTGGTATTCTGTGAGCGTGGACCTGTCCCGATCGAGCTGACCCATTCGGGCTACAACGATAATATAGCTTGCAGCGTGGCACTACCACGCATAAAAAAAAATTGGCAATTCATAATACATATAAATAAAAATGTTATAGACTATAAGATGAAAATGAAAATGTTTTATTTGCCTCAAAACAGTTACATGTATTATAAATGAGATATCCCCAGAATTTAAGAAGAAAAAAAATAACAGTAAGTGTAAGTAAGTAAGTAAGTTATGAACTAATTATCAGCTCTTTGTGTAACTGTAGTTGTAAGCCTATATGGAACTGTAAGTGCGACTTGTTTTTAAAGAGGGTTTGTGCTGCTGTGTGCGTGCGTGCGTGCGTGCGTGCGTGCTTGCGTGCGTGCGTGCGTGCGTGCGTGCTTGCCTGCGTGCGTGCGTGTTTGCGTGCGTGCGTGTGTGCGTGCGGGCGGCGTGCGTGCGTGCGTGCGTGCGTGCGTGCGTGCGTGAGTGCGTGCGTGCGTGTGTGTGTGCGTGCGTGCGTGCGTGCGTGCGTAAGTGCGTGCGTGCGTGCGTGCGTGCGTGCGTGCGTGCGTGCGTGCGTGCGTGCGTGTGTGTGTGTGTGTGTGTGTGTGTGTGTGTGTGTGTGTGTGTGTGTGTGTGTGTGTATGTATGTGTCTTCTTTGAAGTGCCAGTGTGTAAAAAATCGCAATTAATAGATTAAGCTCGGTAAGTGCATACATTTATGATAAGTAATAAATTATTCAAATAAATCTATCTAAATTTTTTTCAGTTTCCTCGTATGTTAACGTTTTTAACCATTCAGTTATTTAATGATTTCTTATATTTACGCAAACACTACACATTGATTAAAACTACTTTTACGGATTTTATCGCGTTTATTTTACTATTATTTTTAATTCCCGACGTTTCGGGCGCTTTCCAGCACCCATGGTCACGGGGGACTGACTGGACTGACACGCAGATAAAGGCAATGCTACGGTTATACGTCAGATTATAATTTTAAAATACAACAACTTTTGTCGGATGAAACTACATACCGAAAGGTCAAAACAGACCCTACAACTAATACGCTTATAACAACTAGCGATCCAATTAAGAAATACTCCGAGAAATTGAATCTGGACGTTAATTCGATAATACCTTCATGTGCCAAACCACCGAAGTTGTATGGGTTACCAAAAATACACAAACCGAACGCTACATTACGTCCAATAGTGAGTCAGATTGATTCGCCAACTTACAGATTGGCTCAATACTTAGCTAAAATATTATCACCACTCAGAGGACACACAACAGCACACACTAAGGATTCATACCATTTTGTCAGTGAGATAAAACACCTACGTCTTACTGACAATGAAACCATGGTCAGTTTTGATGTTCAGTCTCTATTTACATGCCTACCTGTTGAAGACTGCATCTCAATTATAACTAGGAAACTAGGGGAAAATAATATGCCAGCAGAATGTGCAGTATTACTCAGACATTGCCTTACATCTGGTTGTCTATTGTGTAAGGAAGAGTTTTACAAGCAAGTAGATGGTGTTGCGATAGGCTCATCTGTATCTCCCATTGTCGACGATATATTCATGGAAGACTTTGAGGAGAAAGCCCTCCTTACTGCACCTGTTACACCAAGGATCTACAAGCGGTACGTAGACGATACTTTCACAATTTTACCATCAGACAAAGTAACTGCATTTTTAGAACATCTTAATTCCATAAACTCTAAAATTCAATTTACTATGGAGTTAGAGGCAAATAATTCCTTACCTTTCCTAGATGTGTTGGTCATCCGAAATCCTAACAACATCATTGGTCACACTGTGTATAGGAAAAAGACCCATACAAACCGATATTTAAACGGTGAATCTCACCACCATCCTTCACAGTTAGCTACCGTGGGCAAATCTTTGTTACAGAGAGCACGAGGGATCTGTGACAGCAAACTCCTGGCCGCCGAGCTTCAGCACGTCAAGCAAGTTCTGCACGACAACAAGCTTCGGGTCCCGCGCCTACGTTACAGTGACCGAGTGAAGCCGGCCACAGTCGAGCGTGTGCCTGCTGTACTACCATATGTCAGAGGTGTCACAGACAAGATTGGCTATATCTTGATGCGAGCTTTTAGAACGTTCTATTAGAACATTCTACAAGCCGCCGAAGAAGATTAGTCAGTTCCTACCATCAGTCAAGTGTCATATTCCTCTACAAGATGCAGGAGTGTACAAGCTTGATTGTGAATGTGGTCTCTCTTATATAGGACAAACAAAAAGATCAATTAGAACCCGCGTAAAAGAACATATAGCTGATGTGAAGCATCAACGTTCCGGGAAGTCTGCAGTTTGCGATCATATCCTAGACGGCCCCAACCATTACATCAGATTTGATGACATCGGGACGTCAGTCATCTCAGTCCCTCGTGACCATGGGTGCTGGAAAGCGCCCGAAACGTCGGGAATTAAAAATAATAGTAAAATAAACGCGATAAAATCCGTAAAAGTAGTTTTAATCAACATTCAGTTATTACCTTTTTGCCTACGTGTGATACCTCATGGTGGAAATTTAATTTTACGTTTATTTTATTATAAATATAGACTGATTGGATTGCATACTGACGCCGTGCAAAAGCAGTTCGGACCCTTGGGGAGTAAGCCACTATATCCTTTCGTCTTCTCTCCTGACTGTCTTGGTTGAATGGAATAGATTTTTGTAAGTATAGGGTCGTGATTAAGTAATATAGTTTTCTAACTGATTCTATATAGATCAACGGTGGGGCACCTGTATGGTTTATGGTACATTACTTTTATAAGTGACCTTTGGGCTCTTTCTAACTCAAGGAATTTAGTTTTAGTGGCTCCTCCCCAGACTGGTAAACAATACGTAAGAACTGATTGCGTGAGCGCAATATAGATGCTATTGAGTATTTTCTGAGGCATCACATATCTTAGATTTTTAAAAACCCATATAAATTTGCGCACTCGTGACGTAACAATCTCAATATGCGAATGCCAGGTTAAACACTCGTCAACCATAATTTCCAAGTACCTTGTAGACGTTATATGTTTAAGCACTTGGCAATTACAATTTTGGTCAAAGTGGTCCACACACGTGTAGATTCTAATTTTAAAATTAAGGCCTGGTTTAGACCTTATACTAGGAGAAAAACAAATGTAATTTGTTTTAATAACATTAAGGGTTAGCAGGTTGGCTTTAAGCCATCTATCTATAACAACTAATCCTTGCTCGGCATTATTGCACACTTTTTCCCACGTGTCCCCAATGTAAACAATGACCGTGTCGTCTGCGTAAGAAAAGGTTTTCCCACCACAGCTTCGCAGGTTGCATAGATCATTAATAGTCAGTTAGGGTTATGATTTCATCCGCAAGTTTATTTCCAATAGTTGCGAAGAATTGGTTTACACGATTTAAAGAGTAAAGAGGATGTGGTGTAATATGAAGTAGGTGTACACTAGACGTTTTGGGTTTTTTATAATGGGTAATATCATTAATTTTGCGCCAGAGCAGTTGAGGGTTATTTAAAGAATTTAATATCTGCTTTTTATGATATTGTCGTTCGAGTCTTTTAATAAGATTAGAGCAATAAGTGCGAAAACGCCTGTAAGATATAATTAATATAACGTTAAAAGGATCTTTTTTCTTTTGTAGCTGCAATTTATTTCTAAACCCAATACATCTTAGGGCGCCCACTGTTATCCAGGGCTTTAAAGTTCGCTTGGTGTTCGACATTGAGACAACCTTAGTGTTATGGAGGAGAGATGTCCTAATCATGTCTATCATCGCGTCAGCTAGAATGTTTGGGTCTCTATGTAAGGATGAAAGGAAAGCAAAACAACAGGAACTTAACTCTTTTGTAATGCTGAAGACGATAGATAGATAATTCTTTATTGTACACCAAATCAATACATGAACGAAAGAAGAACAAAAAAATAGTACATAAACGAAAGAAGAAGAAGAAGAAAATAAACGATACACAAATGGAATGCTATTTCCTCTGTGCAACGTATAATTTTAAACAATTAGATACCTAGTCAGTACTAGATAGAAATAATAACGACTGCATACGTATTTATTATGACATTAAATAAATTTCAATTTTAAGTTTTAACATACATGCGTAATGTTATTGTACCGTAATAAAGTACCGATTGACACCGATCCGCGATCGGTCCTTGACATCGCTGGAAACCGTCACGTGATACAACCCACATTGCGGTGTGACTACATTTTATTTTGTCACGTGTCTTTTACCATTGCTTAAAGTGCTTCTACACGATCGGGACCAACCACCAACCGTCGTGACCTTGGTCGGGTCAACCGATTTTTGTATTCGTTCTACACGGTCGGGTAGTTGACTCAACTTGTCAGTTGTCTGTTGTCTCTGGTATTTAAAGAGTAAAGACGTAAGGTCTTTACTCTTTAAATACCAGAGACAACAACAACAAAAAATCGGTTTAGCTTTAACGTTTCTATGATTAAATGAAGATGAAAAAAAATGGATAAAATTGTGGCTGAAAGAGCGCATTACTTTAAACAAACATGACGTGGTACTTTAAGACATGGTAAATCACAGTACAGTGACAAGAATTCGGTCAGGACTCATGTTCTTTGCTTCCGTTCGTATCCATAGTGCCGTTAAACATCCGCCTGCGACGACTGCTAAGCGCGCACGCACTGAGGTCTGAGGCGCTCTCGTCAGCCGACAGCGTTCCACACGGTCGGCGTCAACCACGGTCCCAACGTGTCGGGAGGGATGCGCTCGCGACCAAGGCCGTCGGACTCAACCAAAATATTGGTCAGACAACCGATGTCTACACTGTCCATTTTTACATCAACTCGACCAAGGTCACGACGGTTGGTGGTTTGTCCCGACCGTGTAGAAGGCCTATTAGGCTCAGGTTATTTTATTTAGAATTTCATTACGTCATCTTTACCTACACATAGCTCTCCCAACATGCGTTATTTATTTAATACAGATTCTCTAAATCTCTTAAAAACGTTTTTAAATATTATCGTAAAACGTTTTTACATAATAAAAAAAGTAAAATAAAGTAAAGTTACAGCCTATTTACGTTTCACTGCTGAGCACAGGCCTCCCCTCATTTCTGAGAGGGTTTTAGGCAAGGAATTGTCCGCCGCGCCACTGGGGCACAGTGCGTGTTGGGTTGGCGAACTTCACATGTCTTCGAAATATATTTTTTTTTCTTATTTCTCAGACATGCACGTTTCCTCGCGATTTTTTCCTTCACCACCGAGCACGTGGTAAATCAGCACTTAAAATTGCAATTAACAATTTCATTGGTGCCGGCGGGGATCGAACCCGGTTTGCTCGCGTAGTGTGAAATTTACAGCGAGCGCTAACCATCTGAGCTACCACGGCTCTTTTTTACATATTATTGGGCAATGATGTCACTTTTACAGAAATCGAGTAAGGAAGAAACCACCTAGTAGTGCAACTTAACTAAGTTTATATTTTTATATACATTTTAATTCACCGCTACTTGCTTGGCGCAATGCAGTGGTAGGTATTAGGATAAAAGGCTCTAATAATACCGTGAGGCGAAGTCGGTCGGTTTTTATAGCTAATAAATTAAAAATTAAAATAAATATTATTGAAACAAATACCTTTGTCATACAAAATCCATAAAAATAAATTTATAGTTGACATCAGTAGGACCTAATTTCTCAAGTGGCAGCCTCATACCTGTAGGCGAAGTGTAGGATGGAGTAACGACCTGGTAAGACATGCAGGAAGTTGATGGATGCAGGTGGCTCGGGACTATGCTTTGTGGCATTCCTTAGCCCATGTTTAGTAGTGGACTTGTAAATGGCTGTTATGATGCTGATGATATATCTTAAACATCATTTTCATCAAAATATTATAAAATTCGTATCGGTATCGAAGCGACAACCCTATCAAAGAATGATTTCACAAGATCACAGAATAAATAAGTACACGATGTGAACAAATTTGCGGGCACGTGGCTCACGTGCGTGCGTAAAAAAACAAATACCTAAGTCTGTGTATTGAGCATACATATAGTGACCATTTATTTTTTTCCTCAGAGCGGGACACCTTTAAAATTATTATAGTATTAACACTTTTGACTGCCTTCTTGGTCCAATGGTCGTAAACGCAATTGCTGATCATGTGGTCGCGGGTTCGAAACCCGAGTCGGGCCAAGAATCATTCATTGGGTTTTTCTGTCACTAAATTTGATTGATTAAAATTGATTGATTTTGAAACTATTGAAGTTAGAGGGGTTTCACCAGCGTGCCTCCGGAAGCACGTAAAGCCGTTGGGCCTGCGCCTGATCTCTCTCTCGTCGTCTCGGATTACCGTTCCACCAGACTATAAGAGTGAGGAAGTAGGGTAGATATGTGCTTGCGCATGCACTTGGGAAATATAATCCTGTCCTGTGCAGATGACTATTCTCCACTGAGAATGGCCGCCGCTACCAAAGTTCAATCTGGAGCCCTTTATTATAGTTTCAAAAATAAAACACATAGTTTTTTGAATCTTTTAATGATCAAAAGTGAGAATGAGAACTTAGAATCATATAAAATCTAGCTGCTGGCTTTTTATTTTTTTCTGGACAGCAAACAAATACTAATTAGAAATAACTATGTTATTTGATAATTTATTGTAGATTAATTAAAAAGTGCCACTGCGTAACTTTAAGTACAAAAATTTTGGTTTTCAGAATAATCACGTAAATAGTCTGGCCATGCTGGCAAACCTAGTACGCGCGGTGTCATAATGATGGCACGGGTGACAGAGTTTGCATGATGCTACGCTTTTGTTCGTGAAAGCGGGACATTTTTACGTATTTTGGGGACAGCGGGACACAAAACGTTTAAATCGGGACCATTCCGCCTAAAGTGGGACGTATGGTCACGTTAAGCATATACGCAAAACAACTACCAACCGTCAGCAACAAATAAACCGAAATAAACACACATTCCGATGAGAACACCAAATCATAATATATACGAAAACTTCGAACCGACTTCGAATCAAACCGACGTTTATATGTCGATATTGAATGTTGCTAAACGGGATTCTATATGCATGTGACCGACCCGAGGAATTCCGTATGTAGTGTACGGACGGCCGAAGTTATTGTGCAAATTTATGTAGGTATGTATTATAGTATTCTATAGTGCAAATGAAAAAGGAATGACGTCACACGTCACGTGAGGCTGCTATGAGCACACGCGCCTCAAAGAGTGGTAAGCAATTGTTTTTTTTTAACAATTTTCATTTAATAAAGAAATTAAAAAAATATTGTGATAATATTTTAGGTTAGATTTAACAAACATATCTGGGAATTACCTAGTGTAATATATCATAATAATATCGATGATTGATCAGAAGTGAGAGGAGGCTCGTGCCCAGCTGTTACCGTTACAGCTTACTAAAGTCAACTGCTGGACATAGACCTTTCCTATAGATCGCCTCATAGGGGGGATATTTGCAATAGTTGCCACGCTTGGCAAGCGGGTTGGCTACCTCACTTTATACCAACTTTTTTATGTCCTGCAATTTCGTTTCTCGCTCATTATAATTTAATCAAGTTAATAGGAATGTTTACGAGTTTCCAATAGTACAAAATGGGATTGTTGATAACTTGAACGAATTTTCGTTCAAGGTTGATAACTATAGGTAATCAATAGATAAAGATATCACTGATGAACTTTTGTAAAAATATTTAATTCCCAAAGTTTCGGGGGTTTTCCAGCATGGTCACGGGGGACTGAGGTGACTGACGTCCCGATTTCAGTGTTAACCCGGAGTAGGTACCTTTAACTTTTTAATTATTATAATTGATCGATAGAATCAGGAGTTACTTTGCGGAAATCCATTACAATCGATTTACAGCAGATCCCCTCCGCAGAGATCGTGATCCTCGGCGACTTTAACGCCCATCACGCCGAATGGCTCGGTTCACGTTTAACCGATCATGCGGGGAGATCTGTTCATGATTTTGCCTTGGCATATGGTCTGACACAACTGGTTACTTCGCCTACGCGGATTCCAGATGTGGAGGATCATGCACCTTCCCTGTTGGACCTTCTGCTGACCTCTCACCCGGACGGATATCAGATTTCCGTCGACGCCCCTTTAGGCTCCTCGGACCATTGTCTGATCCGGAGTGTTGTGCCACTCACGCTGAAATCGCGGTTGCATTCTGCAGGCTGCCGCCGTGTTTGGCACTATAGGTCAGCCGATTGGGATGGGATGCGGTCTTTCTTTGCATCCTACCCTTGGGGGCGGGTTTGCTTCTCGCCGGATGATCCCAACGTTGTTGCGGATTCTGTTACTGATGTGGTACTTCAGGGTATGGAACTTTTTATTCCTTCCTCTGTGGTGCCCATTGGAGGCAAATCTCAGCCATGGTTTGGTCGCTCCTGTAAAATAGCATCATGCTATAAGCAGGAGTGCTACCAAGCCTGGGTTGATGCATCAGCGTCCCGGGATGTAAACACCAGCGCTCTAAAAAAGAAGTATAATTCCGCCTCTAGGTCCTTCAAAAGAGTCATTGCCAAGGCAAAGTCAGAGCACATAGGCAGAATTGGCGAGAAACTAGTTCGCCTTCCTTCTGGAACCCGTGCATTCTGGTCTCTCGCCAAGGCTGTCCAGGGGAATTTCTGTCAGCCATCTCTTCCATCTCTGCACAGGGAGGACGACTCACTGGCCCATACTGCAAAGGAGAAAGCCGATCTTCTAGGCTCCTTCTTTGCGTCTAACTCGACTCTCGATGACGGGGGGAGTACGCCGCCGACCATCCCGCGGTGTGAGTGCTCCATGCCGGAAGTGCAGTTCACACAGCGCTCGGTTCGCAAAGCACTCCTCTCCCTGGACATCCACAAGTCGAGTGGGCCTGACGGAATCCCCCCAATTGTGCTGAGGACGTGTGCTCCAGAGTTGGCACCGGTTTTAACGCGTCTTTTCCGGTACTCCTACTCCCTAGGCGTAGTCCCAAAATCGTGGAAGACGGCTTTCGTCCACCCGATCCCTAAAAAAGGCGACCGCTCAGACCCGTCCAACTACCGGCCAATCGCCATCACCTCCTTGTTCTCCAAAACAATGGAGTCCATTGTAAACTGCCAGCTCATGAGGTACCTTGAGGATCACCAGCTGATTAGTGACCGCCAATACGGTTTTCGCCGTGGTCGGTCAGCTGGTGATCTTCTGGTCTACCTCACTCACAGATGGGCGGAGGCAGTAGAGTTCAAGGGGGAGGCATTGGCCGTTAGTTTGGACATTGCGAAGGCCTTCGATCGGGTTTGGCACAAAGCGCTTCTTTCGAAGCTCCCTTCCTATGGGCTTCCCGAGAAATTGTGCAATTGGATCACCAGCTTTCTTGCAGATCGGAGCATCAAGGTCGTTGTAGACGGTGCAAGCTCCGATTGCAAGCCTATTAATGCTGGTGTTCCACAGGGCTGCGTGCTATCGCCAACGCTGTTTCTTCTGCATATCAATGATATGTTGCATACCCGTAACATTCATTGCTATGCAGATGACAGCACTGGTGATGCTCTTTACACCAGCCGAGCCAATATTTCTCGGGAAAACGTCTCCGAGTGCCGGGACAAACTTGTGTCTGAAGTCGAGTCTTTGCTGAACAGAGTCTCGGATTGGGGACGACTAAATCTAGTCCAGTTTAACCCCCAGAAGACACAAGTTTGCGCGTTAACCGCTAAAAAGAACCCCTTTGTCGTATCCCCTCAGTTTCAAGGCACTCCCCTTGTTGCCTCAGCCAGTATCGGAATCCTCGGCGTCGACATATCGAGTGACGTGCAGTTTCGTGGTCACTTGGAAGGGAAGGCCAAATTGGCCTCTAAAAAGCTTGGCGTGCTCAGCAGAGCGGGACAGTATTTCATGCCGGCACACCGCCTGCAACTTTACAAGGCGCAGGTTCGGCCGCACATGGAATACTGTTCCCATCTCTGGGCTGGGGCTCCCCAGTACCAGCTCCTTCCACTTGACCGCATCCAGCGCAGAGCGGCTCGAATCGTCGACGACGGAGTGCTTTCCGATCGGCTCGATTCACTGGCGTTGCGAAGAGATGTTGCATCTCTTTGCGTATTTTATCGCATCTATCACGGGGAGTGCTCTGAGGAATTGTTCGGATTAATCCCAGCCGCCAAATTTCGTGAACGCACGACACGGCAAACGTCCCGATACCATCCACACCATCTGGATGCTTGGCGGTCCACCACTGTACGTTTCACAAGGAGTTTTCTTCCACGTACAACCTCTCTGTGGAATAGTTTATCATCGGCGATTTTTCCGGACCGATACGACCTGGGGACCTTCAAGAAAAGAGCTTACTCCTTTCTAAAGGGCCGGCAACGCACCCGCAATTCTCCTGGTGTTGCGGTTGATCATGGGCGGCGGTAGTCACTTAACATCAGGTGAGCCGCATGCTCGTTTGCCCCCTCTTCTATAAAAAAAAAAAAAAAAAAAATAAAAATATTAATTATTTTGCAACTTTCCGCTAACTAAATACAATGATGTGTCTTACCTGGATTAAAGTGCACCTCCCGCCCTTCCTCATTTGCGTGCACTAACTCCGTCACCACTAGTCTCAGCACCACTACTCCGAACACCACTACTCCCGGCACCTTTAATTATTATTTATGGTCCGATCTCCGGAGAATGAACTTACTGTCTTGAAGGTTTGCAGTGCTGAGGTTTAGTTTTAATTTTATTAATTACAGGGTCCCAAGCAGGTGGTAGTAACCAGCCTCCCTCTCAATTGAAATTAGGATGTTCTCAACAGAGAAGAAGGCTTTTTTTTTTTTTTTTTTTTTATAGAAGAGGGGGCAAACGAGCATGCGGCTCACCTGATGTTAAGTGACTACCGCCGCCCATGATCAACCGCAACACCAGGAGAATTGCGGGTGCGTTGCCGGCCCTTTAGAAAGGAGTAAGCTCTTTTCTTGAAGGTCCCCAGGTCGTATCGGTCCGGAAAAATCGCCGATGATAAACTATTCCACAGAGAGGTTGTACGTGGAAGAAAACTCCTTGTGAAACGTACAGTGGTGGACCGCCAAGCATCCAGATGGTGTGGATGGTATCGGGACGTTTGCCGTGTCGTGCGTTCACGAAATTTGGCGGCTGGGATTAATCCGAACAATTCCTCAGAGCACTCCCCGTGATAGATGCGATAAAATACGCAAAGAGATGCAACATCTCTTCGCAACGCCAGTGAATCGAGCCGATCGGAAAGCACTCCGTCGTCGACGATTCGAGCCGCTCTGCGCTGGATGCGGTCAAGTGGAAGGAGCTGGTACTGGGGAGCCCCAGCCCAGAGATGGGAACAGTATTCCATGTGCGGCCGAACCTGCGCCTTGTAAAGTTGCAGGCGGTGTGCCGGCATGAAATACTGTCCCGCTCTGCTGAGCACGCCAAGCTTTTTAGAGGCCAATTTGGCCTTCCCTTCCAAGTGACCACGAAACTGCACGTCACTCGATATGTCGACGCCGAGGATTCCGATACTGGCTGAGGCAACAAGGGGAGTGCCTTGAAACTGAGGGGATACGACAAAAGGTTCTTTTTAGCGGTTAACGCGCAAACTTGTGTCTTCTGGGGGTTAAACTGGACTAGATTTAATCGTCCCCAATCCGAGACTCTGTTCAGCAAAGACTCGACTTCAGACACAAGTTTGTCCCGGCACTCGGAGACGTTTTCCCGAGAAATATTGGCTCGGCCGGTGTAAAGAGCATCACCAGTGCTGTCATCTGCATAGCAATGAATGTTACGGGTATGCAACATATCATTGATATGCAGAAGAAACAGCGTTGGCGATAGCACGCAGCCCTGTGGAACACCAGCATTAATAGGCTTGCAATCGGAGCTTGCACCGTCTACAACGACCTTGATGCTCCGATCTGCAAGAAAGCTGGTGATCCAATTGCACAATTTCTCGGGAAGCCCATAGGAAGGGAGCTTCGAAAGAAGCGCTTTGTGCCAAACCCGATCGAAGGCCTTCGCAATGTCCAAACTAACGGCCAATGCCTCCCCCTTGAACTCTACTGCCTCCGCCCATCTGTGAGTGAGGTAGACCAGAAGATCACCAGCTGACCGACCACGGCGAAAACCGTATTGGCGGTCACTAATCAGCTGGTGATCCTCAAGGTACCTCATGAGCTGGCAGTTTACAATGGACTCCATTGTTTTGGAGAACAAGGAGGTGATGGCGATTGGCCGGTAGTTGGACGGGTCTGAGCGGTCGCCTTTTTTAGGGATCGGGTGGACGAAAGCCGTCTTCCACGATTTTGGGACTACGCCTAGGGAGTAGGAGTACCGGAAAAGACGCGTTAAAACCGGTGCCAACTCTGGAGCACACGTCCTCAGCACAATTGGAGGGATTCCGTCAGGCCCACTCGACTTGTGGATGTCCAGGGAGAGGAGTGCTTTGCGAACCGAGCGCTGTGTGAACTGCACTTCCGGCATGGAGCACTCACACCGCGGGATGGTCGGCGGCGTACTCCCTCCGTCATCGAGAGTCGAGTTAGACGCAAAGAAGGAGCCTAGAAGATCGGCTTTCTCCTTTGCAGTATGGGCCAGTGAGTCGTCCTCCCTGTGCAGAGATGGAAGAGATGGCTGACAGAAATTCCCCTGGACAGCCTTGGCGAGAGACCAGAATGCACGGGTTCCAGAAGGAAGGCGAACTAGTTTCTCGCCAATTCTGCCTATGTGCTCTGACTTTGCCTTGGCAATGACTCTTTTGAAGGACCTAGAGGCGGAATTATACTTCTTTTTTAGAGCGCTGGTGTTTACATCCCGGGACGCTGATGCATCAACCCAGGCTTGGTAGCACTCCTGCTTATAGCATGATGCTATTTTACAGGAGCGACCAAACCATGGCTGAGATTTGCCTCCAATGGGCACCACAGAGGAAGGAATAAAAAGTTCCATACCCTGAAGTACCACATCAGTAACAGAATCCGCAACAACGTTGGGATCATCCGGCGAGAAGCAAACCCGCCCCCAAGGGTAGGATGCAAAGAAAGACCGCATCCCATCCCAATCGGCTGACCTATAGTGCCAAACACGGCGGCAGCCTGCAGAATGCAACCGCGATTTCAGCGTGAGTGGCACAACACTCCGGATCAGACAATGGTCCGAGGAGCCTAAAGGGGCGTCGACGGAAATCTGATATCCGTCCGGGTGAGAGGTCAGCAGAAGGTCCAACAGGGAAGGTGCATGATCCTCCACATCTGGAATCCGCGTAGGCGAAGTAACCAGTTGTGTCAGACCATATGCCAAGGCAAAATCATGAACAGATCTCCCCGCATGATCGGTTAAACGTGAACCGAGCCATTCGGCGTGATGGGCGTTAAAGTCGCCGAGGATCACGATCTCTGCGGAGGGGATCTGCTGTAGCAACGAATCTGCAGCCATTTGGACGTGGTCGAAGAGTCGGTCTGTTTCGGCATTACCGCTGTGGGACCTATAGAGGCACCCGTAGACGCGCGGATGGTCGTCGCTGTCTACGCGTAGCCAAAGGATGGACAGGTCCGAACCTTCAAGTCTGCCGAGGCGTCGAGAACAGATGTCCTCTCTGACGTAAACGCAAACTCCAGCCCGAGGCACAAAGGAGTGTTCCAGTTTGTACCCCGGGTAGGAGAGATACGAAACATCAGCCGGAGAGGACACCTGCGTCTCGGTCAGAAAGAGCAGAGCCGGCCTCGCCGTCTCGAGATGGTAGTGGACGGCGTTTAGGTTGGAGTGAAGTCCCCTGATATTGCAGAAATTCACGGACAGCGTGGCAGGGGTCGCCTTGGTCTTGTTGCTCCGTTTGCCCCGAGCAGTTTTAGTCTTGAGCGGAATTTCGCCCCCCCCCAGAATACGCGGGGCAGCCTGAGCACCCACGCTCAGAAGTGGAGAAACATGGTCGTGGATGCTCAGCGAGGGATTCTCCAGGGGTGCTGGTACCCTCCTGGGGTAGTCTATCTTTATTTAATTCCGCTACCATGTTGATGGGGGGGGGATTTGGGCCTCCCCCCCAAATCCCCCCCCCCCCTGCTGGCTTTTGATTCCTGTAATCTGGGTCAACACTGACATTGTAACGCCAGACACCTCAGTCCCCTGTGATTTAGATCATGAATGCTGGAAAGCGCCTGAAATATCGGGAATTAAAAATCAAGTAAATTAAACGCGATAAAATCAGTAAAAGTAGTTTTAATCATTGTGTAGTGGTCGAGTAAATAAAAGAAATCATTTTGAAAAAGTAATTCAATCTGGAGAATCGAGAAATCAATTATGGTATGGCATATTGGTATAATGAAATGTTACCATATTACTAGACAACTAAATCGTAAAAGTACAACACATATGGTATCACACGAGAAGCATAAGCTTTCAGATAAAAAAATAATGATCAAAGTCGGTTCACCCAGAAAAAAGTTGTAAGGTAACACACATTTTAAAAAAAACAATCGAATTGAAAACCTCCTTCTTTTTGAAGTCGGTATATAAAAATAATGAACTTTCTTGATCTTTTCTCAGTAATAACCATATTTCTTTTTATAGAATAAGGGCGACAAACAAGCACACAGTCCACCTGATCCTAAACGGAAGCTGTGACCAATAGACATCCACATCTATCGTCGATTAAGAATCAAAATACAGATGCGTTGTCACCCCTGAGGACTAATTGTACTGACACTAATTTTTATATATATATATATATATATATATATATATATATATATATATATATATATATATATAGTAAAAGGGTTCTCTGGTTCTCAACACTCACCATATGAAACGATTTTTATACGCTGGTATTCTGTGAGAGCGTGGTCCACCCCGGTTGAGCCGATCGTGCCACAACTAATACAGCTGCAGCGAGGCTCTACCACGTTTTTTTTAATTTTGCAGCAGAATAATAGATTAAGCCAATACGCTCTAAAATAATGTAAAATTAAAACTATCACAAAATCAATTTAAAATTTGTGTCGGCTGAAGTTGTAATACAAAAATAAACTTGAATAAATTCTAAAGTATGTGCTATCGATCTAACCTGTGTACGAGTATATGATATGAATATGAACAAACACACGTAAACTCTTGATAGTCAGCCTTCAAAATTTAAAATACTGTACATCAAAAGAAAAGTTGTTCATACGTGTATATCTACGGTTTATTAAATCTCAAACCCTTTCCATTACATTTCAATGAAGATATTATGTACTAATTAGTTATATTATTGTCTATTATTACATAATTAAAAAACGAACTATTTGAAAAATTGTACCTTAAGCTGTTTTTATGCATAGCAAATTATAGACCGATTGTAATGTCTAACATAAATTATTTTTATCTGTAGTCGGCCTTTGTCAATAACGAAAATAACGAAACAAACAATTTTAATGAGGTTATAGGGCGAGGGTCTTACACAAGAGAAGACTCTACGTGACATTTTTCACATCGCATTTTTAAACGTAATATTTATCATGTAAATTCAAATAAGTAATCTATAAATACAGTCGATCCTAGAATATATTTTCGAAATATTAATGACTGGTTGTACTCAGCACATTATAAGCCATTTTAGAATTTAAGAATCTTTTTTTTTATCCGTACATTTATTTCTTTAAAGTTACAGCCTATATACGTCCTATCCCTGGGCACAGGCCTGCGCTCATTTCTGCGAGACTAAAACTCTCTCAGAAGGAAGGAGCTGTCCAAATGTTGACGAACTTCACATGTCTTCGAAATATTTTTTTTTCTTATTTCTCAGACATGCAGGTTGTGCCGGACGGGCGAAACTCTCCGGAGTAAATTTTGTCGAAGATACTTCGCGAGTCGCTCACGTCCTACACCTATAGGTTCCGGTGGGTACTTTCACTGCCGTCTTTGTAGGTGCCGCTGAAATATTGTGGACTGAGGATCAAATCAAAATGCCCGATTAATAAATACAAATAGCAAGGTAGTGGCCAGCGGTTCGACTGATTGATTAATCGCGAAATTTTATAACTATTATTTATTGAGCACGATTGTTGGACTACGGTTGTTCACTATTGGTTGGACACTGTATATTTCAAAAGATTTCTTTAAATTGTACGGTGGTATCAAATATCTATTGGTAGTAGCTGGTTTTCTAACACTACTGACTAGCAGCTTTTATCAACTAAACTAGCTGATTTTATCACTTGTGTAACTGCGGATATCAGTTACGACCTTTTTAGCCTAGCTAACACTTTCACTATATGTAACTGCGAATATCAGTTACGACCTTTTTCGGCTAGCTAACACTTTCACTATGTGTAACTGCGAATATCAGTTACGACCTTTTTCGGCTAACTAACACTTTCACTATTCACTATATACTGCTACTAGTCGCTTCAGCTACCACCGGATACCACTCACTTCACTTCACTTGTCACTGGTAGTTCTTCACACTACTACTGGTACTGGGTCCCGAGCCCCTAAGGTAGACTTTGGCAATACTTTACGGTGAGCCCCTTGCCATTTTCTGTTTTGCCTCTTTATTGCATAAACTTTTCACTATACAAATGGCATAAATTACAATATTTTCAATACAAAACTAATTGCTACACTAACATGCTATACATCAATAAATCGGTAGTCTGGTACTTTATTAGTATATCATAAAGGTTACTCAAAATATTAACATTGTAAAAAGTTATTAAACGAAATGTCCAAAATTTTCATAATATTTGGGTACATTAATTCTTTGATTTTTCTATAACTACGAAATGCGTTTAATTATTCAAAATATTCCTACACTTCTTTAATCTATAAGCCATATGCTAATTCAATGTCATATTTATAACTCTTTTAGAACATAAAATTATTAAGCTATTGCATAGCTTCTATCGCGGGCCTTGAGCGCGGGGACCGAATCCAGAAATTCCGTAAAGAAAAAAACCTCACGCTCCCCACTCCGACGGGCACGGAGGTGTGGCGTTGAAAGCCGTGCATCGTCTAACGTCGTTTCAGTTCGGCAGACTTCGGCACTCGGCAGACTTCGGCACGGTGTTTGTGTGCGTGCGACTAGTCGTATGCGTGTACACTAGCTGCTAACTGAATGATAAAAATTCCTGAATAACCTACATGTATTGTAAGATATTAAAAATATTTTAAACAATATTAACTTCTCATTTATACAATAAGAGTAAAAAATTGTTTTCTTATCGGTCACCACGCTCAAAAAGTGTAACTTGATTTAATATCAAAGACTTAACTGCATAAATAAAATAAATAATTAATTATAATTGCATAAGTTGATAAACATGCTATGCAATAGCTTTACCGCGGCAGTCCCCGAGTGCCACACGTCTTTTTTTCCTTATTTTTAGTATGAACTATTACGCAGTTAATTAAAAACTTTTAGAGAGTTCCACGATAAGACGCGCTGTGATTGGTCGATTTTTCTTAATATAATAAAAGTTGTTTATATTACTTGTTATCAAAACGACATTCTATACAAATATACTAAGAGTTATAAATATGCTACACAACTATATTAATACACGTTTACACTCAGTTTTGTCGGTAATTTCATTATTAATACAAAAACAATATTCTTTATCACTTTGTTTCTTAACGTTGTTAGGCCGTCGCGAACACAGGTTTTCTTACGACATCGGTTCCTTCACTGCCGTGCACGTGGTAAATCAGCACTTAAAATTGCAATTAACAATTTCAACGGTGCCGGCGGGGATCGAACTCGGTTTGCTCGCGTACTGTGAAATTTACAGCTAACCGCTAACCCTCTGAGCGCTAATCATCTTAAATCCATTACAGCCTATAAAAGTCCACAGATAGGGGGATTTTTTATAGTTGCCACGCCTGGCAGACAGGTTGGCAACCTAAACTTTTTATTTTGAGTGGTTATTAGGATGAAGCTGCTGCCGCTGCAGTTGTCTTCTGTCGCCTCTTACGACACTTCCACCGCTTCCACGAGACCATATGGGGTAGTGGATATTCTTACATCGCACCGCCTCTACACGGCAACTTAATAATTAATATGTGTAAGTAGATATAAGTAAGTAAGTATATTATAGTTAAATACGATAAAATAGTAATAATTTTTTATTCTATATAAAAAATGTCTACGTAGGTGGTTGTTTCTTCGTAAAATCATGTATACATATACCAATTAAGAGGATTGCGTAATTTCATAAAATGATATTCTGTTTCACATCGCTCGTTCCATATCGCCGTCGTGCAATAGACAGAGTTGCAAATGTTGGAACTACTAGCCAGCATTTTTCTTTTTAAAATATTGTTTCGAGCGATAACGTTATCACCCCCCTAAACCTTTACGAATGGGACAACTTTGGTCTCATTAGATTCAGTATACCTTAATTTAGGTTTGTTTTTCTTTTTTAGTAATTCAGTTTAATTTAATTAAAAAAAATAAAAACGCTTGAGGAAGTTTTTAAGTCAAAAATATCATCATCATCATCGTACACAATATTTCCTTAACATAAAAACGTACGGACCTAGTTTTTAATTATATCTACAATTCCAAAAATTATGAAAATTAGACTATGTTTACGGGAGGGAAAACGTTATTGCTTTTTGTATGAAAATTTACAGCTTCACAACCCTCTTAAATTTAAACAACAAATTAACTAAATCAGATCAGGAATTCAGAACGTTGCAATGGTAAGTCACTGAATTCTTCACCTGCCGTAGCCGAATCATTACTTAAACAAAATGTAAATGCGTGTACAAAGAATTTTATATTACATAAAGTATCATCAAAACATATAGCAAAATATTTTAAAACTATTGATATTGTGAAAACCGCAGATCTGTGGAGGATTTCCGTTAAAGTTATTGAGTCTATAATAGATAGATACAATCGCACTTCAACTACTTATGTATTATTTTTAAATTAATACTACATTATAAAAAATAACGGTGAATAATTATAATATAAAAAACTTACTTCAAGAAAAAAGAAGAATTAAATCACTTCCACAGTTTTAAATCGTTGCCAAGACATAGTCCATCGAAGAATTGAAGCCCCGTCTTCAGAAAATATTTTTCTTTATGCGTCTGAGGCTACTATAAGGAATTTATTTATTTTAATAGATAAGTACTTCATTGTTTTTAAAGTTGATTGTCAGTACTCTTTTAGTTTAAGTATTTGGCGATTCTTAGTCCACCTTTTTGGGTAGACTAAGAATCGTCGGAAGTATAGTCTAAAGGGTTACATCAAAACTTCACCCCTTTTTTCCGCCATAGGGTGATATTTTTTCTTTTAATTACAATCATGGTTCCATATAAATTTAAAGGAAAAATTATGACCCATTACGCCTGTGCCACTGACGTTTAAATATAAACAATTTACGTTATACGTTTCCGAGAAGTCAATGAACATTTAAAAAAAACATGCGCGTCGTATATAGAACCTTCTCGTTTTTTGACAAAAATAATGAACCTACCGACGAATGTGTACAAATGTATTCGCGCCACGTGTACGGACGGTGATCACGTTCGTAAACAAGTTAAAAATAATTCGTTGTCATGACTCACTGCTGCGCAATGACAAACATTATTTAATCTGGGGCGCTGACATTGAGGGGTTATACGTATCCCTATGTTCATATTACAAATAATATGGTGTTTTTTATGATATTTAAAAAAGTTACCTCAACACTAAGGTTTACTACCGTATCTGGGCAGTTTACATTTAAAAATTGCCCTTGTGCAACATATCCGGCAAAATTATTTGGAGGCCATACGAATAGTTGCTCCGTTCAAGATACGAACCCGCGGCCCTTAATGCTAAACCACTGCGCTACGGAGTCGAGAAATGTATTAGGTATATTATAATTTATAATAATTATACAAAACATAAAAAAGAAACATTAAAATCGGTCCACAATTGACGAAGATATTGCACAATATACAAAAAAGGACAAAAATCCAGTCGAATTTTCACGGAATGTCTTCCCTTTTGAGATCTGTTAAAAAGACCAGCAATTAGACTAAGTAACAATGCCTGAAAATTAATCGGTAACTATAAAAGACGACTAAAAAACCAACTGTAAATTAGCACAATGTTCATCGATGAATTGTCAGGTTAATTAGTTTACTGTTTACTATCCTTATACAAGTGGTGTGATATAAAAATAAATTATAATTTATGACACAACACGATATATTTCTATTAATAAGCCTGAAATATTAATAATGTCTTTTAAATGGTTAAATAAAATGGGATGCTTTTTTTATTCTTGCAATCTTTGAAATTGTGGTATTTCTACATGGAGATGGACCAACAGCACGACTTTAGTTGATTCCATTATGATAATTATTGACTAATATATTAACTTCCCAGTGGGAAGTTATTGTACCTAATAGGGCCGATTTAGCAAATTGGAAACTTTAACATATCTTTACGTTTCAAGGTCTTTTGAGTCGAATAGTGTGGTTTTTAAGAGGATGTCTGTGTGTGCACATGTATGTATGTACGTATGTATGTATGTTCGGATTAAATGTTCGCCTCGTGTATCTCGAAAAACAAAGTGATATTGACATGGGACCAGTTTCATTTAACTCATAATTATGTAACTTAGACCTCATTCAATTTTAAGCAAAATCGGTCAAGTCGTTTTTTGTGCCGAATGAAAAAATGTTTTAAATATTAAAACATATGATAATTTTTTATTCTTTTCACTCGCAAGTTCGTCGTGTGAACCTTTCGGGTCGCACCTAGATAGCTTTTTGAATTATTTATTTATTTAACAGTTTATGTACACACATACTTTGATAGGAAAATGGTAAAAACAAAATTATGTACAAAGGCACTGCTTATTCCATAAAGAAATTTCTTCCAGCAGGCCTATTGAAGGATAGTTGAAGGAAATAGAAGTAGTCGAAGTGTGCACTTTATTAAAATATACAATACAATACAAATTTACAAACATAAAAAATACATACATACACACATATATATATATATATATATATATATATATATATATATATATATATATATATATATATATATATATATATATATATAAAATACAAATATAATATATTATAAGAAAAAAAATATAATTCAATATATTATATTTTAATGTTACAATATGAATATCTACACATCACGAATTAATCAATATGGTGTGAATGATAATGCTCTTTAACAAGTCTTTTAAACATAGACACCGACTTAGCGTCACGAATCCTAAAGGGAGGTGTATTCCACAATCGTACAGCGTTAACAGTAAAAGAATGAGAATAGAGCATTGTATTGAAAGACGGAAATCTTAACAGTGTTGTAGTATTTGATCTACATGGAACATCTTGAGGATGAACAAAAGTGAAGCGACTTTTTAGATATAGCGGAGTATCAGGGTTATGTAGAATGTTGAAAAGAAGACAGAGGATTCGAGTCTTCCGGCGAAGGCGGATGGGGAGCCATTTAAGCTGCTTGCGATAAACAGAGACCTGATCGAACTTCTTTAAGCGAAAAATGTATCGAATACATAAATATTGCTAGCGCTCGAGTTTATTAATTTGCTCCTCGGTAGCATCCAAATAGCAGACATCAGCGTAATCTAAAATTGGCAATATAAGAGTCTGGACTATAGATATCTTAGTAGACAAAGGTAGAAAACTTTGAAGGGGTTTTAGAGAATTAAAGGCGTGAAATATTTTCCTGCTTACATCCGTAACATGTGCGTCCCAAGTCAAATTGCTGTCGAAAATAACACTTGGCAGTATCTGAGTAGGAAATAGTGGCACCATCGATTCGTAGAGTTTGGAGAGAGGAGAAATTAAGCGTGCCACGCGCATGTCTTTTACCTATTAGCAAGGCTTGGGATTTAGTTGGGTTTAATGTGAGACCAAATGATCTCGACCATTTGCTAATCTTACTTAAGTCGCCATTCATAGCTTCAATCGCCAAGTTGGCTTCGGATGCCACAAAATTACGATATAACTGCAAATCGTCAGCATAAAGGTGGTAGTTAGCTGATATGACCTTGGTGATACAATTAATAAAAATGGCGAAAAGCAGAGGAGAGAGGACTCCACCTTGAGGTACACCCGCAGTTACATTATACCATTGGGAGTATATTTCACCTGAACGAACACATTGTGACCGATCACGAAGATACGAGTCAAACTATTGAATAACAGATTTAGACACATTAATCGTCTTAAGGATACTTATAAGGATATCAAAATCAACAAAATTGAATGCATTGCTGAAATCTAGTAAAACCAGAACTGTTAAGTATCCATGGTCCATATTCCAACGGATATCGTCAGTAACTTTAAGAAGGGCAGTTGTAGTACTACGTCCGGGTCGGAAACCAGATTGATATGGACATAAGATATTATTACTGTTGAGAAATGCTGAAAATTGCTTGTGGACAATGTGTTCAAGAACTTTAGAAAGAAATGGCAAGATTGAAATAGGACGAAAGTGAGAGGGAGATGAAGGATTGGATATCTTAGGGATGGGGATAATGTGTGCTAATTTCCATGACGATGGAAAACAACAAGAAGATAAAGAGAAATTAAAAATGTGTGTAAGAACAGGAAGAAGAAAAGAGAGGATAGGCATTATCATATTGGAGCACATGCCGTCATTTCCAGTGGCCGTTGATGATATAGCTAAAATTGATCGGTTGATACCGTCTTCAGTGACTATAGCAAAACCAAATGTGTCGCACTGCAGAACTGGGTGCTTATCCAATTCTAAAATTGACCCAGCTTTATGACGCGTAGAGATAGAGACAGGAGGGCAAGAAAAACGTTGGTTAAGAATATTTAAGTCTATGTCTGCACTTAAAAGTGTTCGTGACTTACCAACACCAACAGTTTTAAGAAATCTCCAGGCTTTTGCGGGATCACATTTAGTTAGAGAATTATAAAAGTAACGTCTTTTTGCATCTCTGCACAAACAAATGCACCGATTGCGTAGGATCTTATAATTTGTTAAATTACTCTCCAGCGGAAATCGGCTGTTGGCGAACTTCACATGTCTTCGAAAAATATTTTTTTTCTTATTTCTCAGACCTGCAGGTTTCCTCACGATGTTTTCCTTCACCGCAGAGCACATGTTAAATCAGCACTTAAAATTGCAATTAACAATTTCATTGGTGCCGGCGGGGTTCGAACCCGGTTTGTTCGCATACTGTGATGTTTACAGCAAGCGCTAAGCATCTGAGCTACCACGGCTCACTGGTATGGTACTGGTAACTCAGTTCTCTGTGTATGTTGAGGTGTGCTATATTTAGTAAATTATAAATTATTAATAATGAATAACAAGTTAAATAATTATTTCTAAAAGTATTTCGGTTTCGTTGTAAATTAAAGTTTTCAGCCATTTTGTTGTTTTCTTTTTAACGTGTAGAAATGTAATTTTTTTTGCCAGAGCCATGGCGCAATTATATTAGTGTATAGTTGTAGCACAAATGGGTCAGCTCGACCGGGGAAGAACCACGCACTCACAAAAAACCAGCGTAAAATACTCGCTTAATGCTTCTGTGTTTCGTATGGTGAGTGTAGAGAACCGGAGACCCTTTTTCACAGAATTTAGATTTCTGCCTTTTTTACTGGAAAGCAGGCATTCCATCTTAGTCCTCACGGGTGACAACGCATCTGCATTTTAATTTTTAATCGTTAAATGTAGATGTCTATGGGCCACAGCAACCACTTACCATCAGGTGGACTGTGTGCTCGTTTGTCATCCTATCCTATAAAAAAACGTCTATGCTCTGCAATGGATATATGCTTAAAATTTTATTTATTTTAAATAAAATCTTAAGCTTTAATAGTTACCTAATTAGAAATTGCAACTTGTACGAGTATAATAATTTAGCCGACGAATGTATAGTGCACATAATTCAAACATCGAACATACCGACCATAAGATTATAAATTATCAAAGACGTTTTTAAAATAAGTACAATATCTTTAATCCTTATACATTAATCGAAACGAATCGTACATGTAAAAATTTTCAATTGCTATGTCATACGAGTAGTTATTACTTTAAACAAAAACGTTATTCCTGCAGTAAGATTTTCTCCTGTTTAATAGTGAAGGCGATTTACATACATAATTTGCATATATGTTTTATTTCAATACATTTCTCCAGATCTTGTGTGTGTGTCCTCAATGAAGACCCGGAATTTGTTAGCCGTATTTAAACACTTGTTCCGTGCGGGATTCAAAACGGACGGCTACGGCATAGTATAGAGGGGCCTCTTTATACTATGGCTACGGAGTTGTTTACTCTCGGATGATTTTAGTCTGAATATAACATTGGAAATATTGGGAGGTCATTAATTATTCAAAGGCTAAGAACTAACTTTAAACAAAGAAGGTCACATATTCGTTATTAACATCTTTGAGGCTTGTATTGTTACTGGTTCACTTATCCTCCAAATCGGAACACAATACTGTGTGTGAACCCAATTTCACAGAGCCTTAAATCGATTTCAAATTTTCAACTGGCCGTTAATGACGAACTATTTTTACAGACGTAAAGGTGTGAAATGAGCACACAGTCCACTTGACGATAAGTGAATGCTGTAGCCAATAGGCCTCCTCGATGAAGAATCGAAATGCAGACGCGTTGTCATCACTGATAATGTGATAACTAAAATAGATCCTCGTTACATCGATCACTAATAACAAAACTTAAAGTTATTTTTAAAGTTTTTTATTAGTGATCGATGCACGATGCCTCGTTACCAGTAAAATGTGTATTCATTTCTTGTCACTCACCATAGAAAATATGACAGCTTTATGGTATTATTTTACGCTGATATTTTGTGCGTGCGAGTTCTTTCTCCGGTCGAGCTGACAGATTAATACTGCTGCTATAATATAATATATTTTTATTAAAATGAAACTTATTAATTTCTTCAAAGCTTTTTTAACATTAAAACTATGTTTTAACTTCTTGTGACTTTGTTCTGTGGTTTTAACCTTTAAATTAAGCTAATGAGATAGTTTTGATCACAAGTTTCTGATATTATTATGAAGGTATACTGTATACACTACATATTAAAACTTTGTAACCTTCACTTTTTAATGCGATATAAATAATCTTTATAATATTTTATTTCCTATTTTCGACGTTGTTGCATTATTATAAGATGATTCATCACCATTAACGGTGACATAATTTGGTAAACGTTCGCTTCTTTAGGCCGGGTCCACGTTTGATCACCTTGGCGTAGTAAGTCTTCATTGCGCGTTACCTACATGTATCATGATCGTGACTGTTAGTTTAAACGAAAAATTACATATTATACGGAATCATCTGATGCACAAATCCTCGCATCTGATACACCGGGTATACGTGGTGGAGCCACACTGCAGCTATATTATGGTTGTAGCACGAATGGGTCGGCTCGACCGGGGAAGGACCACGCTCTCACAGAATACGCAAAATAGCAGCGTAATGCCGCTGTGTGTTTCGTATGGTGAATATACAAATCCGAAGACCCTTTTTACTGGAGGCGAGGCATTCCATCTTAGTCCTCAGGGGGGACAACGCATCTGCGTTTTGATTCTTAATCGAGGAAAAATGTAGATGCCTATGGGCTACAGCATCCACTTACCGTCAGGTGGACTGTGTGCTCGTTTGTCACCCTTATTCTATAAAAAAAAGAAAATTCTTCTCACAACTAATTACATTTAAATGATTGCCTGATACATGCTTATAAATTATATAATAAAAGTAAAGTTTACAATCGCCAAAATAAAAACTGATTGTAATCTAATTTTGATGATGATATTATTTACAATGGCCTTGTGAATATTTATAGTCACACACGATATATTTATATATTACTTGGATGAAAGCCGTTGCGATAGTAATTTTATCGATTTCACGAAAGAATTTGAAATGATATTGCACTGGGATGGGTGAAATTTTGTAATAAGAATGTTTTACAAGCTATAAGTTTATAAAAGATAGCTTGATCTCTGCGACAGCTGTCAGTAAAAATCACGCCTATGAAGTCCTAAATTTCTTAGTAGTAAAGACCTGTCAATGTCATACTTTATGGGCATGCACTAATTAGGTCGGCATGCAATCTTTTATGAACTAAGTATAGAAAGATGAAGAGAAAATAAAAAAAGACGTGTGGCACTCGGGGACTGCCGCGGTAAAGCTATTGCATAGCATTTTTTATCAACTTATGCAATTATAATTAATTATTTATTTTATTTATGCAGTTAAGTCTTTGATATTAAATCAAGTTATACTTTTTGAGCGTGGTGACCGATAAGAAAACATTTTTGTTTCTCTTATTGTATAAATGAGAAGTTAATATTGTTTAAAATATTTTTAATATCTTACAATACATGTAGGTTATTCAGGAATTTTTATCATTCAGTTAGCAGCTAGTGTACACGCATACGACTAGTCGCACGCACACAAACACCGTGCCGAAGTCTGCCGAGTGCCGAAGTCTGCCGAACTGAAACGACGTTAGACGATGCACGGCTTTCAACGCCACACCTCCGTGCCCGTCGGAGTGGGGAGCGTGAGGTTTTTTTCGTTACGGAATTTCTGGATTCGGTCCCCGCGCTCAAGGCCCGCGATAGAAGCTATGCAATAGCTTAAAAATATTTATTAATTTATTTATTTCAGAGACATGGTACAATAAGTTGTTGCATTATAACTTTTAGGAACATTTACATGTCTTACCAGTATCGGCGTAGAAACAGCACGATTAACAATTATTAATTCTTAGTTTTTACAATTTCAGCAATAAGATGTCAATATAAAAATATTATATCAATCTAATAACAATAATTACATTACATAATTAATAAATTGTGAAATATAACTTAATACTAAGGCTCCAATTATTCGGAATAGTAAAACATTGACATTATTTGTGACTAACAGGCGGTTTTTTTAAACTAAATAATATTTCCATCTCTATTGTAAGTTGTTCAAAGCAAAGTTATTCACTATTTATAGACTTAGGGAAAAAAACTTAATTGAATCAATATCATAATCATAAATACTCTTTACTTTTTTTCTAACACCGAGCAACTTGGTCGTCCAGTTACTTAAAATATGAAGACCATCATCGTGATTAAATACTTTGTACCTAAGACTATCCGTCATTATACAATAAAAGAAAAGACACCCTACTGACAAAACAGCGTGGTGCGTCACGTGCAGCCGCTTCAC
Organism: Parnassius smintheus behrii; assembly: GCA_036936625.1. NCBI lineage: Eukaryota > Metazoa > Arthropoda > Insecta > Lepidoptera > Papilionidae > Parnassius > Parnassius smintheus. The sequence continues at coordinate 8,492,943 of JAUPFT010000007.1, read as the reverse complement.
ACTTCACGTTGCCGAGCACGTGTCGGTGTCACGTCGCAGTACAGCATCGGTGAGAACTGCGGAGTGACGTAGCTTTAGACTATACATAAGTATAGTTTGCTTATGTATACCTATTACCTAGTGTAAGAACGTGCCTAAGCCGCTGCAAGTAACGGCAACGAGATAACACGCGACGGGAAAGTGGGCGCGATTCTCATTATTTGCTTGAGCTGAGCCCTTTGATTATTCAACCATCTGAGCCAAAATTTTTATATTAATACGTGAAGGGAAAACCTTGAACTCCTTTTTAGGCATATTGCGCCTATGAAGGAGTGTGAGATTTGTCATCAGATAAAGTTTATTTGGAGAATGAGTACAGGAAGCCTAAACTTACATTTAATACTGGCTTACTTATCCTTCAAATCGGAACATATTATTAAATCAGCTAATCCCCGCGATTTTGCCCGCGCGGTACCTTAATTCTTTTTCTAAAATAAAAGTAGCCTTAGTTACTCCTTATAACGTCAGCTATCTGCCAGTGAAAGTCCCGTCAAAAGCGCTCCAACCGTTCGTATGTAAGTACTCGTACTTAGAATAGTGCAAATTTATATCTGACAAGGATCGTGTTTACGGTTGCAAGAATTTACGCAATCGTTTCTATTTGACCCACTTGCAGTAAATATGCGTTTTTGTACCAAATATTAACGGCAATGTTGCGATGGACATTCGGTTTTATCAGTATTATCTATGTTAACAATATCAGTATTTTCACAACTTTATAATACATTAGGCACACATTTTTTTTCAGTAACTAATAATAATTGTCACGTTTAACAAAAAGTAAAAACAGTTTTCGAATTGCTAAAAAAGAAGTACTTTTAGAAGTATAACCTATTTAAGAAAAAAAAGGAAATCAGTTCCTTATCTGCGAAGATATCATATGAAATTCCATAAACAATACTCCCCTACGAAACTTTTTCCCCTATTATCCATCCCTGGTGTCGGAATATCTTCTTTAAAAATTTAATGGGATCAAACTCGTGGTGAAGTATATTTAATAAAAAGAGAATTATTAAAATCGGTTCACAATCCGCGAAGATATCGCGTAACATACATACAAAAAAAAGAACATACACTCGAATTGAGAACCTCCTACTTTTTGAAGTCGGTTAAAAAATGTAAAGTGAACTCTGACCTTAGATTATTAATTCAAACAGTTAAAATTGTTTGCATCTTACACCAGTCGCACAAATTACCACATTGTTTACTTAAAAATATGTACTTCTAGCAATTATTTGTTCTGTGATCCCAGTATAAATACAGTGGCTATTTTATACTATTATTGTTGGCGACGCGCCTATAAGAATGTTTCAGTTTATTAAGTCAACCGACGACGAATAACTTTTCTTGTCCAATAGGGATGTTCTGATAAGAAAATGCTTAGTTAAATCTTAAAGAAATGTCGAATTAATGATATGAAGGTCTTGGGTTCGACTCCCAGGCCGGACTAGTTTACTGTTTTCTAAGTAATATCTTTCAATAAATTCATATAGGGAATTTTATGTTATAAATTATGTTACCGGATTTGTTCCCCGGTTGAAATCGTCTTTCCAATGATGTAAATTCAAAGGAATATTAAAGTGAAGTTAGAGATCCGATTGGTTCCCCGGTCGAGATGATCACTCTGTGCACAAACAGAAATAACGGAAATTAATTGCATAAGTATTGTCGTGTATAAGTTTGATATGTTTGTACGAAAACAAATGCCTATTTGTTATGATTGATTAATGAGAACATTCACTTGTATTGTTATCTGATAAGAAACATGATAACTGATAAGAATCTTATCAGAGATAGTTCCCTACAGTTTGAAAATTATGTAGAAGCACTTGTTTACATAATATTGTTAAAATTAAGTGTATTTCAGACTTTCATTTTTTCTGATAGCCGAGAGCCGTGCAAAGTTAGTTGTTCAAATAGTGTGAGTTCACGGAAGCACGATGACCACGCCCCTAGGAGGCCAAATATGTAAAAATTTAAAATGTTTGTAATTTCAGCAATTTATGTAAAAATGACTTGTAAAACATTTCAGGTTGATTGTACGTGCTAAAAAGGTGAATTCTGTGTTATTTTTATGTGAAAATTCCTGTGTATAAGTGAAATAATGATAGTTTTGTATAAGAAATTTAAAAGTGTTTTAAATAGTGAAATAAATAGAGAAAATGTAAATTAAACTATTGTATTAGTTAACATATGTATAAATTCAAGTGGGAAACATTGTTTTAACTTTCTGTGTTAAATATTTAAGAAGTTTGAACTTTGAATTTGTGATTAAAGTAGGTATATTTTGTTTTATACATTAAAGGATTTTTGTGATACGAAAAAATAATGTATATCATGGTGTAGATATTATTTTGTGCTATCTAAATAGATAACTTGTATTTATGTATGATTTATGTGAATAAAGAAATTAAGTGAAACGTGAGAGACTAATAGTACAAATTCATGTTATTAAGTTGCGCAGGCACGCGAATGGCGCGGCTCACTTTCGCGTATAGCTCTGGGGGTAGCTTAGTGAACGGGTTTTATTGCAATTCGTTCGGGGAAATAGTTCGGGGAAATAGTTCGGGGTAATAGTTTGGAAAAACAAGAAAATCCTTCGGGAAAAGTGAAAACCAGCAGTCAAGAAGAAAAAGTGTAGGGAAGTGATAGGGAAAAGTGATTACTCTCTCACGGAACGGTTTGAAGATAATTGCTGTTTTATTCCCAAGTGATTCATCCCTAAAGTTATACAGTCCACATCGAAGAATTAAGGCGTCGGGACCGGGACGACTTCGGAAGACCCGTAATCCCCGTCTGAACCTACTTGCTGAAAAAGAACGAGGTTATCGCCCTAGTGTGTTACTCCGTTGCGGAGATCACATACGTTGTTCCCGAACCCAACGTAGGCGTTATAGGAGGCCGGATCGGGAGAAGCCTCGATTCCTCCCTTCTGTTTCTTTATCGAACGGTCCAGCCCGTCTGGTTCGTTTTAAATTGGTCCTTCCGAACCTGTTTCCTTTTCAATTGGACCTTCGGAGCCGGATTAAAAGGACCACCCGAACCCCGCCAGCTGGATCAAGGAACCAGCTGTGGACTGCTGGTTGTGGAAAAAGAAGACCTTCGGAGCCGAGTGAAGATCAGCAACCGAAGGAAGCCGGAGGTTTGAGCTGAAGCAATAGGACCAAAGGCCAGAAGACCAGGACGTCAGCGCTGAAGGACTGGACCTGGAACTACCGGAAGAAAGAAAACCGGGATTGCGGCCTGGGGCGTGTGCTCGCATGGGGCACGTATCGCAGCCGGGCGCAGGTGTCTTGTGAAGGCACTCATCGTGGCCAAGCAGGGCTTGGCATTTTTCCTGTCGGGCAAGCGTGCTCGGCATTTCCTGTCGGACGACCGTGTCCGGCATTTCCTGTCAGGTCATCAGAGGGTGCAAGAAGAAGCATCCACCGCTGCTGCTGCCAGGCGAGGGTGCGCGTGGGCACCTGACTGCATCGCGGCCGGAGGAGGGCGCTCGGACGAGGCGTCACCGGCAACTGGGCGGCGAGCACAGCATACATCCCGACCACCTAACGGTGCCAAACGGTTGGGCTCTGGCACAACACCTTCGGGTGGAGCAGTTCTCTCGAGCGAGACTGCGCTTGCACTACCGCTCGACTGTTTCGTCATATTCCTTGGCGGGACAGTTCCTAAACCTTTCCTCCATTCTATTCCTGCACGACTCCATCCCTGGACGGCTCACCTCGGTAGGCCCCGTCCAGGATTGATAGGGCTGATAGGGCTGTTAGGGTGGTAGTAAGGTTGTAGGGTTGGGAGATAAGGGGGGGGAGGGGTAGTGGTGTTAGGTTGGGGTGTAGAGGGGTTGTAGGAAAGGGGTTGTAGGGACGGGAGGGACAGTTAGGGACCGTAGGCCAACAATCACCTTCCTGCAAGATGAAGAAGGCACAAGACCAGACAGGGAGAAGCGAAGGGAGCAGGACAAGGACAGGGCTCTCAAGAAAAGCTAAAGAAGCGGAACCATCTGGAGCGACCACAGCTACTGCGTCAAATGGAGCAACTCCTTCAAGTGGAGCCACCACCGACACGTCCACATGCACGTGGGACACAGGGACGTCCATGGCAACGACAAGCAACAGGACGGACACCAGTGGTACGCAGGCCAGCACCGCACAACAATCCGTTATATCCAGGAGTGAAACGGTGGTCGAAAAAGTAGGTCAAAGGACCGAAGAAGCGGTATCGTCAAGGACAGTAATCGGGCACACTAGTGATAAAGGGTCACAAAGAGGTAGTAGGTCATCGCGATCGGCGAGGCTGAAAGTCGAATTAGAGGCGCGGATTAAATTCGAACGCTCAGAGCTCGAACGAGCACAGGCAGCTGCTGCCTTAGCCAAGTCTCAATTGGAGTTGGCACGACTCAACCGAGAAGAGGAGATCGACTCGAGTGAGGATGATGAAGAGCGGAATACTCAGGTGGAACCTTTCGTAAGGAGTTGGGTTCAGCAGACCATAATAAGCGCGCCGGTTAGTGTAGCACAACCCGATATTGCTGATAAGGAAGCGTGTAAAGGATCACGCCGCAAAGGGGCGGAGGTCGAGCGCAACCAAGGAAATGCACAGAAAACACACGCGAGTGAGGTGTCAGAATTGACCGAAGCGATTGTGAGTGCAATAAAAATAGCGGGTAAAGATAAGTCTTCCCAGCTTCATTTCCTCCAGGAATTACCGGTGTTCGATGGAGACCCGGTGAATGGATAATTTTCAAAACGGTGTTTGAAGACACGAGAAGCCAATTTTCAGGGGTGCAAAATGTCGCACGCCTTAGGAGGGCATTAAAGGGCACCGCTAAGGAAGCGGTTAAATCGTTGTTGTTTACTTTGTGTGAACCGGAAGAAATAATGAACGCTCTCGAAAGAAGATTCGGTAGGGTTGAGATGCTCATTCTAGCCGAAATCGAGAATGTAAAGCGTATGCCAAGATTGGCAGAAGATTGCCGGAATATAGGATCTTTTGCAAGTCGTATTACGAACGTGGTTGCCACGATACAAGCGTTGAATCAACCACAGTATTTGTACTCACCGGAGTTAGTGAGCCGCATAGTGGAGAAACTTGGAACTATGATTAAATTTAAATGGTTTGAATATCGAGCTCAGTATCCTTTGGAGCCAGAGTTACAGAAGATGGCCAAGTTTTTAAATTTATTGAGTGAGCAATTTGGAGCGTCCTTAAACAATGAAAATGCGCCTGAAAAAAGGAAGCGTCCTGAATTCAGGAAGCAAACTGTACACACTGCAAAGGGAGGTGTACGCAGATGTGCCGTGAGCGAGCGCTATATGCGCCGAAGTAATTCGAGCGAGCGTCTAGAACGCCGAAATAATAAAAGGCACAACCGACAAGTGGTTATGACAACCCAGGATAAGCCTGTAAGTCGGGTAACACATAAGTGTGTTATATGCAACAAGGAGCACTCTATAGTGAGTTGTTACAAGTTTAAGGACATGAATATTCGCGAGAAATGGGAAGCGGTCAAAAAAGCGAAAGTATGTTTCCAATGTTTGTCACCTAACCATAGGAGGTTAGAGTGCAAAGCAAAAAAATGTGGTGTAAAGGGATGTAGAATGTCACATCATCGATTGCTACACCGATACCCCAATGAAAAAACCTCGCCACAAGGGGACGAGGGGGGTAAAGATGCTCAGATTACAACTGTTAGTACAGTGAATGCACTGGCATGTGCATACTTAAAGATTATACCGGTCGAGTTGTATGTAAGACAACAGCTCTTCTGGATGAGGGATCGACCATGACACTCATAGAGGAGTGTATGGCTCAGAAATTAGCGCCTCGCGGACGTAAAGAGGGATTACGTATCGAAGCCGTGGGAGGTAAGCGAATTAACGACGACAGTTCGTATCGCTTAAACGTTAAGATAAAAGGCATTTACTCGAGCGACTTAGAAGAGATAAGTGTACAAACAATTAAGTCACTTAACCTTTCTCCTCAGTCGGTAAGCCGAGAATTATTGCAACGGTGTTCTCATTTGACACCGATTAAGGATGAGTTGATGTATGAGAGGTCCAAACCTACCATATTAATTGGTCAGGACAATTGGCATCTCATAGTTACTCGTGAATTAATTTCAGGAGGTAAGAACCTACCTGTAGCATCGCTCACCAAACTTGGATGGGTTTTACATGGTCACATATCGGGTGGTATTAAACCGATCAAGATCGTTAACCACATTTCCACCAAGAAGGAGGAAGATATGGATAAATTGATCAAGGAATATTTTAGTTTGGAATCTCTGGGAGTGTCGGCTAGAAAGCCCGTGAACGACCCAGAAGAACGAGCCTTAAGTATTTTGAACAAAACGGTACGTCGTATACCTAATAATAGGTACGAGACTGCTTTGTTATGGCGCACAGACAATGAGTGCATGCCGTCGAATAGAGCGCAGGTTGAAAGTCGCCTGTTGAATATTGAAAAAAGGCTCGACAAAAATAGCGAGTTGAAGAAGGAATATGAGAAGCAAATTGAAAATCTCATCGTTAATGGTTACGCAGAGAAAGCGAACCATATTCCCATTTCCCCACGTACGTGGTACCTTCCTCACTTCGCAGTGACTCACCCACAAAAAAGGAAAATAAGGATAGTTTTCGACGCCGCCGCAAAGACGGGCGGACGTTGTCTCAATGATGCATTGTTAACCGGACCGGACCTATTGAAGTCGTTGTTCGGAGTTCTGCTACGATTCAGAGAAGGAAGCGTGGCAGTAATGGCAGACATTAAAGAAATGTTCCTGCAAGTGAAAATCCGGGATGAAGACAGGGATAGCCTTCGATTCTTATGGCGGCACAATCGTGACGCGCCACCGGAAGAGTATAGAATGACGTCACTCATATTTGGAGCGGCATCATCACCATGCATCGCTATATATGTAAAGAAAAGGAATGCGCAGGACAACGCACATATCTATCCAGAAGCAGCTTCCGCTACGGAAAGCAATTTTTATATGGATGACTATCTACAGGCATTTCCCGACGTGACGACGGCCGAAAAGATAGTAAACGATATGTATGAATTACATAAACATGCTTCTTTCCAACTGAGGGGATGGGCTAGCAACCGACCCGAAGTTTTAAGTAAAATGGAAAATAAATATAAAAGCGACAGTGCTTCGCTGGGAGATAAAGAGCACACAGAGCGCACGTTAGGTTTGATTTGGAATATCAAACGGGATATAATAAGTTTCTCCACAAGTCTTCGTAACACACCGGAAGAGGTGATGGAAGGTTTACGACCGCCTACGAAGAGGGAGATAACTAGCGCTGTGATGTCAGTTTTCGATCCTTTGGGGCTCGCATCACCCATAACGATTCAAGGGAAGTCGCTGATCCAGCAAGTATGGAGGACAGGCATCTCTTGGGATGAAGAAGTTTCACACGAATTACACGTGTTATTTTGTAAATGGATATCGAAAGTGAAGAAATTAGGTCATTTAGAGGTACCTAGACCCGTTGCTGAAGGCGTCGGCAAGGGAGAGTTACACACTTTCACGGATGCTAGTGAAAAGGCATACGCCGCCGCGGTGTATTACGTCACCACGGACGAGCTAGGAATAAGGCGGATTACGCTGATCGCCGCAAAGGCAAGAGTAGCACCGTTGAAACCAATTTCGATTCCAAGGCTTGAATGGCAAGCAGCTCTTATGGGCAGCAGGCTGGCTGCCTCGGTTAGTGAAGAGAGCAAGTACGAGATGTCCGAGAGAGTATTTTGGACAGACTCACGTACAGTGTTAGCGTGGATTAAGTCAGATCCTCGCGCCTTTAAACCATTCGTTGCTCATCGATTGGCTGAGATCGAAGATCACAGTAAGCCATGTGAATGGCGATGGGTTCCAACGTCACAAAATGTGGCAGACGACGCCACTAGAAATTTTCCTTCCACCTTCGATGTAAGTCATCGCTGGTTTCAAGGACCTGAATTCCTCAGGAAAAGTCCTGATTTATGGCCCAAACAAGTGGACACCATAAAAAGCTTAGAAACAGGTGAAGAAAAATCGCCAAAGGGCGTAAATACGTTAAGAAAGCAAGAACCGTTAAGTCTACCCGACTACGGACGATTTAGCAGCTTTAAGAGATTCCTTGGGGCAACTACACGCACCTTACAAGCGGTAGAAAAATTCAAGAGTTTAAGAAAGTCGGTTAAAGGACCCGACGACGCAGCCGAAAAGTCGGTTATGTGTTCCAACAAAGTTTTAGCAAAGTCGGTTAAAGGACCCGATGGCGCGTTGGACGTAGCGCTCTTGAAAAAGGCGGAATTATTAATTTGGAAGTTCGTTCAAGACGAGTGTTTTTATTCGGAAATAAAGTGCTTGAAAGCAGGCAAAAGCGTTGAAAGAAGTTCACGCTTAAGTAAATTATCTATGGAAATAGGAGAAGATAACTTACTCCGTTTAAATGGACGTTTACCTTTCAAGTCTAATTTGACCGAGGAAAGTAGAAAACCCGTCATATTGGACGGTAAACACGAAATCGTTAAAATGATGATTAGAGAAGTTCATCATCATTTTGGACATGCCAATCACCAGACGGTGATAAATGAGGTGAACCAGAAATTTTATGTCTTGAACTTACGTAATGTAGTACGAAGTGTGTCACATCATTGTCAGTGGTGCAGGACATACAGATCAAAACCGCAGAACGTGCCACAAGGAAATATTCCTCTGGAGAGAATAGCTCATCATGAACCACCTTTTACATGCTCAGCTGTGGATTATTTCGGTCCTATGAGTGTGACTATAGGAAGGCGACACGAAAAACGTTGGGGTGTTTTATTCACGTGTCTGACTACCAGAGCAGTACATCTGGAATTAGCAGCCTCGTTGACACCAGCGTCAATGATAATGGCATTGAGACGATTTATCGCCAGAAGAGGAAAACCAGCCGTTATATACAGCGATAACGGGACAAATTTCAAAGCTGCGAATAAGGAATTATTGAAAGCATGCGAAGAATGCCATGAAGGCATGAAAAATGAGTCATTTAAGAAATACATTAAATGGAAATTTATACCTCCGGGAGCACCGCACATGGGTGGCGCCTGGGAGAGGTTAGTAAGATCGATTAAAATTGCGTTGACCGCTACGCTCAGAGAAAGGAGCCCACGAGAGGAAGTTCTACATACGTTGCTTTTAGAAGCAGAGCACACAGTAAATTCCAGGCCTCTGGTAACATTCAGTATGGATAGTCCTGAAGAGGGTTTGACACCCAATCATTTTCTTCTGGGACGCTCATGTGGTGATCGACCACCTGGATTATTTCTAGAGCAGCATCTGACGGGTCAACTCAATTGGAAAGCTGCACAGATGTTAGCCGACCATTTTTGGACAAGGTGGCTGAAGGAATACATGCCTACCTTAATACCGCGAACAGGTAATAACGGAAAGTTCATGGAACCTAAAGAAGGCGATATCGTTTTGATAATAGATCATTCGTTGCCACGAAATACGTGGCCGAAAGGCAAAATTAGCAGAACGTTACCGGGACCAGACGGTCACACCAGAGTGGTTGACGTCATTACTAGCACAGGTATCTTGAGGAGACCTACATCCAGAATAATAGTCCTGGTACCCGCGACGCCTCCCAAATGATGGTGCTAACGCACGGGGGGGAGATTGTTGGCGACGCGCCTATAAGAATGTTTCAGTTTATTAAGTCAACCGACGACGAATAACTTTTCTTGTCCAATAGGGATGTTCTGATAAGAAAATGCTTAGTTAAATCTTAAAGAAATGTCGAATTAATGATATGAAGGTCTTGGGTTCGACTCCCAGGCCGGACTAGTTTACTGTTTTCTAAGTAATATCTTTCAATAAATTCATATAGGGAATTTTATGTTATAAATTATGTTACCGGATTTGTTCCCCGGTTGAAATCGTCTTTCCAATGATGTAAATTCAAAGGAATATTAAAGTGAAGTTAGAGATCGGATTGGTTCCCCGGTCGAGATGATCACTCTGTGCACAAACAGAAATAACGGAAATTAATTGCATAAGTATTGTCGTGTATAAGTTTGATATGTTTGTACGAAAACAAATGCCTATTTTTTATGATTGATTAATGAGAACATTCACTTGTATTGTTATCTGATAAGAAACATGATAACTGATAAGAATCTTATCAGAGATAGTTTCCTACAGTTTGAAAATTATGTAGAAGCACTTGTTTACATAATATTGTTAAAATTAAGTGTATTTCAGACTTTCATTTTTTCTGATAGCCGAGAGCCGTGCAAAGTTAGTTGTTCAAATAGTGTGAGTTCACGGAAGCACGATGACCACGCCCCTAGGAGGCCAAATATGTAAAAATTTAAAATGTTTGTAATTTCAGCAATTTATGTAAAAATGACTTGTAAAACATTTCAGGTTGATTGTACGTGCTAAAAAGGTGAATTCTGTGTTATTTTTATGTGAAAATTCCTGTGTATAAGTGAAATAATGATAGTTTTGTATAAGAAATTTAAAAGTGTTTTAAATAGTGAAATAAATAGAGAAAATGTAAATTAAACTATTGTATTAGTTAACATATGTATAAATTCAAATGGGAAACATTGTTTTAACTTTCTGTGTTAAATATTTAAGAAGTTTGAACTTTGAATTTGTGATTAAAGTAGGTATATTTTGTTTAATTTATAAAACAGACTAATAGTACAAATTCATGTTATTAAGTTGCGCAGGCACGCGAATGGCGCGGCTCACTTTCGCGTATAGCTCTGGGGGTAGCTTAGTGAACGGGTTTTATTGCAATTCGTGGCGGCAGTGCCAACAGAGAAGCCTGCCGACCAAGATAAGACCCGCTACCCGCCCATAGTGGCAGAATGCCTACCGGATTGGACGAGGCATTTTAAGGAGCTCAATAGAATGTTGGGCCACCCCTTAAATGCCCGTCCATTCGGGAAAGGCGTGAGATTCACCCCGCAAAGTGCAAAGGAAGTCAGGACAGTCCAACGATATATGATCGAGTTGACTAAGGAAGTACCAACACTATCGTGGTATTGCTATACCCCGGAAGAGGACAAGCCCACTAAAGTGGGCATCCGGGGTCTACCAATGGGCACGGACACCAAGGACATAGAGGAGGCTATTAAGGCAAAAGGCTTCCCCGTCAATTATGTCAAAGCTATCCCACCGCGTAGAAGCAGACCTGGCTGCATATACTTTGCCCAATTTGACCACCTGAGCCTGGAGCAGCTCAAAGAACTTTACAAAATCGACGAACTCCTCTTTATGAGAGGAGTAGTCATCGAGGCCTGGCAAAGGAAAGTAGGACCGGCTCAATGCCACCGCTGCCAGGCCTTCGGCCATGCATCCGCAAACTGCTTCAGGCCAGTGAGATGCGTGCGCTGTGCCGGGGAGCACATTGCAAGCCTTTGCCCTCGGGGTAGAGAGGAACAACCTACATGTGCCAATTGTGGTAAAAACCACACGGCAAACGACCGCCGCTGTCCAGTCCTGAGGAGGACTGCAAGGAGGCAGGGGATAACCTTACCGGGGTTACTCCCGGAGGCCCCCAAAAAGACCTCCCAGAGTCGCCCGAAGGCCGTAACCATTCAGCAAGACGGGTGGGCTACCATTACTGGGAAGGGCAGGCAACCAGCCCCCCCCCCCCACCCGTAACACCTAAAGAAACGGTGGAACCCGCGGAGATAAGGGCAACCACCGGGGCGACTCTACAGCCCCCCGCCAATCCTGCCACAGAACGGCAACCCTCCAAGAAGAGGAGGCGGGAGAGGAACAGGAAGAAGTCGCTGCCTCCTCAGGCTGTAACCTCTACCCCGACACCAACTGCACCAGTAGCCTCCCAGGCGCAGGTTACTAGTGAGAGAACTAGGAGCATGGGTGGAGTGCCAGAAAGGGCTGAACATAGAGCCCGCTCTGCTGGAAGAGCACGCCCCACCCAAAAGCACAGTGAGCAAATCCAGGACACCCAACACCCGAGACAATTGCCAACGCCTTCCCACAGGAGAACACCTACCACCGGCCTCGAAACAGCAGACGCAATCCAGCGTCTGGTTGGTATTGCCATCGAGGTCGGTACGCAGGTCCTGGCAGATATCAGGACCGGGACAGACCCAATCACAGCCATTATGAAGGCGCTGGCAAACCTCCTAGCCCGGCACTATGGAGGAGAGTAACCTGCGCCTCCTATACTGGAACCCGGACGGTATACAGCAGAAGCTGCATGAACTCCGCACTGTTGCCCAGCAACAGGATCTGCACGTCATCTTGCTGGGAGAAACGAAGCTCAACCCAAGAACGCACATAAAGCTGCCCAATTACCACCTGTACAGAAGGGACGAGGTCACTGCTCAAGAGGCTGCCTACAGAGGGACGGCAGTTCTAGTGAGGAGGGACATCGTCCACCAGGAACTGGAATTACCACCATACCAGTCAATGCGTTCTATCGGCATAAAAATGGAGGCGGCGGGCGAGGAACTTAAGATCTATGCAGCATACCGCCCGCCAGGGACTCCATTTTGCCCCTCAGACATCCGGACAATAATGGAAGGCGACACGCCCACTATCGTCGCCGGGGACCTAAACGCCAAACACCCGGCGTGGGGATCCAGAGTGATCACCCCGCCGGGTCGTGAACTTTACAATGATGCAGAAGACAACAACTATGACGTTTTAGGTCCCGAGGAGCCAACGCACATCCCGTCCAACTCACGGCAGTATCCGGATGTATTGGACATCGTGCTCTCCAGGAACATCAACTACCCAGTAGTGGTAGAGGTGCTATACGACCTGAGCTCACAGCACCTCCCGATTCTGATAACCCTTGGCACAAAGGCGGTGACTACGCCGCCCAGAGCAACCAAGACACGTGTCGACTGGAGGCGCTACGCACAACACCTGCAAGCGAGACCTCCAGCACACATGCCTATAAGCACAGCGGACGACGTAGAGGCCGCTGCTACTAGAATAACTAAAAACATCCAAGAGGCCCTCAACGCAGCCTCTACGATCGTCCCGATAACAGCAAGGCGTGACGATCTGCCGCGTGAGATAAGCGTGCAGATCAAGCGCAAAAGAGCGCTGAGAAAGCTCTGAGCGCGTACTCGCTGCCCCAGAATAAAAACGCAACTAAACACCGTATCGGAGGAGCTGTCGGTGGCAGTCCAGGCCTACAGAGGAGAGGCCTGGGAGCGGCGCATATGGAAAGCGGATGAGCATGATGCGTCGCTCTATAAACTGAACCGACAGCTGACAAAAACTAGACTTCCCGTTTGCCCACTGACCAACAGTGTGGGCGAACGTTGCTATGATGCCAAGGGCAGAGCGGATATCCTGGGAGAGCACTTCGAGGGGCAATTTATGCCGAACCCAGCGAGTGCGGAGTTCATGGAGCTTCATGCCCGGAAGGAAAGTCGCGTACAGGAATTCCTGTCGTCGCCCGCGCCACCTCTTGCAGGAGAGTGGTTCATCTCCCCCGCTGAACTGCGGAGGACAGTAACCCGCCTGCAACCGAGGAAGGCGCCTGGGCACGATAGGATTACCAACGCTGCACTCCGACAGCTGCCCAATAAAGTCCTAGTAGAGATTGGTCGACTCTACAATGGGATATTGCGGACATCCCACTTCCCGGAGGAATGGAAAAAAGGCAAAATTATCGTCTTGCCGAAACCCGGGAAGGACAGGCGTAAAGCTTCCAGCTACAGGCCGATTACGCTATTACCACACATAGCTAAACTGTTCGAAAGATTGCTGCTAAGACGTCTCCGTCCGTGCATCCAACTTCGGGCGGAGCAGCACGGATTCAGGAGGGGTCACTCTACAGTCACACAGCTGACTAGAGTGCTGCACCTGCTTGCGGCAGAGTACAATCGCGGCCGCATATCGTTGGGCGTCTTTCTCGACATCGAGAAGGCGTTCGACCGGGTGTGGCACTCCGGATTATTATACAAACTACACGAGCAGACCAGTGTCCCCCCTGCTATGTTGCGGTTAATGGCGTCTTTCCTGGAAGACAGGAAGTTTTATGTCTGCATAGAGAACGCCGAGTCCGCAACAAAATCCATCAGAGCCGGCGTTCCACAGGGCAGCTGTTTGTCTCCAGTCCTGTACGCGGCTTATACTAACGATATACCCACATTGGCAGGCAGGCTGCAAGAATGGGAGGACGACGTTGAGCTGGCGCTATACGCGGACGATAGCGCCTATTTCACCTCGTCCAGAAGAGCCCATATAGCCACTGCCAAAATGCAGCGTCTGCTGGACCTGCTGCCACCATGGCTAAATGAGTGGAGGATGGTTGTCAACGTTGGTAAGACAACCGCTCTGCTCACTCGTCGCCTTAGGAACTTACCACCACCACTGACTCTCAACGGCCAGGAGATAGCGTATGAGAAGGCCGTGACTTACCTTGGGTGCCGGATCGACCGGGCGCTGCGCATGACTGCGCACGTCGACTTCGTCGTCCGCAAGGCCAGATGTGCGCGGGCGATGCTCCGTCCGGTCCTGGCATCCAAACTACCATTGAAGACTAAGATCCGGATATACAAGATGTATATCCGGACTATTACCACCTACGCTGCTCCGGCCTGGTACGCGCTCCTGAGCACAACCCAGAGGCGGCGACTGCAGGCCCAGCAGAATCTGACATTAAGGACGATTGTCGGAGCAGGTCGTTACGTCCGGAACGACATAATAGCAGCCGACTTAAAAGTCGAGAGCATCACCGACTTCGTGGCCCGGATGGCGCGCGGCTTGTTCGACCGTGCTGACAACGGGCCACACGAACATCTCAACGGCTTTGCGCCGTTGCACACTCGGCCACCGGACGGGCGACCTCTTCCAAGAGAACTCCTCTCTATATGTGATTAGAGAGTCGAGTAACAACCCACAATGCCGCTGAAAGGCCAACTTTGACTTTCAACCGGATAACCTCTCTTTTTTCCGTAGTAGGTTAACTACGGAAAAACTATCACTATACACATCGGATAGACAACCTCCTAATTTTCCATAGTCGGGTAAACGACAATGGAAAAATATTTACCACATACGGATATTCCGGATAGAAAGAAGCCACCTACAATAATAGGTGAAGAAAAGGACTGCCCCATAGTAATGGGGCATGAGGATCGTCCGGGCAATGGGGTTTACCCCGAGGCCCGATACCTGTATTGCACCTCGGTGCAATCAGACGACAAACTGGTGGTTGCAATTCGTTCGGGGAAATAGTTCAGGGTAATAGTTTGGAAAAACAAGAAAATCCTTCGGGAAAAGTGAAAACCAGCAGTCAAGAAGAAAAAGTGTAGGGAAGTGATAGGGAAAAGTGATTACTCTCTCACGGAACGGTTTGAAGATAATTGCTGTTTTATTCCCAAGTGATTCATCCCTAAAGTTATACAGTCCACATCGAAGAATTAAGGCGTCGGGACCGGGACGACTTCGGAAGACCCGTAATCCCCGTCTGAACCTACTTGCTGAAAAAGAACGAGGTTATCGCCCTAGTGTGTTACTCCGTTGCGGAGATCACATACGTTGTTCCCGAACCCAACGTAGGCGTTATAGGAGGCCGGATCGAGAGAAGCCTCGATTCCTCCCTTCTGTTTCTTAATCGAAAGTTGAGTTCCGCTTGGTTCCTTTTCAATTGGTCCTTGCGAGCCGAATTCTTTTTCAATTATAATATTTAATTGCTATGGTTGGATCTACAAACGACTAGCGACTGCGAGATTATTTAATTTAAATAACGACTAAAGGAGACTTCGGAATGACGTACGGTGTTTATAAAGAATGCCGCCCTATATGGCAACCCTGAGCATTCTGTTTGGTTATTAGCCCAGTATAAGCTAATTATTCCACCAGATGGCTTTTCTTTATGATTTCATATTGCTATTGATTTATGGACCAAGTTTAGTCACGGATCGCTGTGGATGAATCCATGTAAAGTCAATTTTAGCAGACCCTAAAGTACTAAAGTAAAAATAAAACGTTGTAACTTTGACAACTTGGTGGCGCAGTCGCAATGGGTTTAAATTCTGTGCTAAGGGGCCACGGGTTCGAATATCTCACGGAATAACGGAACACATGTGTGATTGGTGAAAAATTCACGTATGTGTTATTGGAGAAACAAATAAATGAGCTTCATCTATCAATCTATATAAGTATCAAATTATTTTATGGGTCTGAATGTTTTGACAATGTCCAATTACCTCCCAGATACAGGACAAAATCCTAGTAGGGTAACGTAAAACTAGAGAGAAAAATAGTGATAATCGCGTGCACATCATCTAATATATAAAAATTAACGTTTTTTTATATAGGATAGGGTGACAAACGAGCACACAGTCCACCTGATGGTAAGTGGTTGCTGTGGCTCGTAGACGTTTGTTTGTTCGTACCTATTTTATGTTTATGCGCTCCCATACCGTTCACCAGATTGCTGTAAAAACTAAAGGTTATATACGCTTATTACAATTAATTTACACTAGGTGGCTCCCGTATCGTACCGACAATTTATTTGGAAGTTGTAAATGCTCGTATAAGGGAGCGTTGATAAATAGAGCGGGTTTGCTGGCGGGATGTTAACTGGAGAGCATACAGTAGCAGTTAGATGAGCAATAAATAACACTTCTTGAGAATTTCTTCTTGTTTTATTTCTTGATTCCTTATTATTACATTGCCGGATTTGGAATAATTTACCACGAAAAACGCCCCTTTTTTATAAGCGGCTGTAACCAATCATATTTAAGAAAAAATCGCATACGGCATTAGTGAATCTATTGACCAATCAGAGCGCAGAGTAACCTTTTCTAAGAGAGATTCACAATTTCCTTAATAAACGTGGTAAAACATTCCTTACAATATTTATATTTATTCCTAACGATAGATACAACTTATTTCTATTATTCTAAACATAAATCATTCAATAAACCTTTATTTTACATTTATAAAAAATAAAAATAGTTTCGCGGTCGCCTCACGGTTTAGCTCCGTAGTAGGACTATATTTTTTGCTGAACATACAAGTGGCGCCGCCAAGAGGTAGGAATGTACAACACTTTTTCAGGAATTATGCTTAAGAATCTATACAATATTTTTTCATGAAATTTAAATCTTTCTCATAATGAAATAACATTATACAGCGATTAATTGACATATTAATGTTTCTTTTGAAGTACTTTAAAGGAAAAAGAATCATATTAATCACTTATATGTTAAATAGTTCTTAAAGTTATGATAAAAGAAATCTTGCTAGAAAATAAGCTTATACTTGCGTCTAATGTTCTAATCAGACCTAAATAATATTTAAATAGATTCATATAAGTCACTTTAAGATAAAAATAGAAGTGTTTAATTTACTTTCCTGTTTTTTTTCAGCACTAATCAGTCTTTACACTTAGCCTTATTTTATGAATAGGAAACAGTTAAGATTAATACCATCACCTAATTTTAAATCACTGATAAGAAATAATTATGATTAAATGCTAACACTTAGTTTTTAATTCACTGATAATAAATAATTAATATTAAATGTTCGAATTCACTTTGTCGCCGCTAACATTCTCCCCCACGGTGCGTAGCACTGCATCCTCTGGAGGCGACGACTCCGCTGGCACCAGCACGATGACACGTCGAGTTGGACGGCGAAGTATTCCGCCTGATGTCCGCACGTCCAGCACCCTGGTTCTTCCGTCTGGTCCGGGATAGGTTTTGACGATTTCACCGCGAGGCCATGAGTTTCGCGGTAATGTGGCGTCCACTATTAGCACGATGTCTCCTTCCCTTGGGTCTCTGGTTTCTTTCCCCTCGAGTTTCCTTGGCATCAGGAGAGGTAAGTATTCTTTAATCCACCTTTTCCAGAAGTGGTCTGCGAGTCTCTGGGTGGTTCTCCAGCTTGCCTTTCCGATGAGCTCCGTGTCGCTGAACTCTCCCGGCGCCATAGCTCCGCATGATCTTCCCAGCAGAAAGTGGTTCGGTGTTAGGCTCTCCTCGTCTCCTGGGTCCATGCTGATCGGGGTGAGAGGTCTCGAGTTGACGATGTGTTCAACCTCAGTCATTAGCGTATGGAGTACTTCCTCGGGCGGGCTCTTCTCGTTGAGGACTACTGCTAGCGCCGTCTTGACTGTTCGTACGAGCCGCTCCCAGGCGCCTCCCATGTTCGGAGCTCCCGGGGGGATGAACTTCCACTGGATGCCCTTTTCCTGTGCGGCCTCCTCTAATTCCCTTTTTGCTCCGACGAAATTAGTTCCGTTGTCGCTATATACGGTTTTCGGAGTTCCTCTTCTGGCTGCCATTCGTCGGAGTGCCATGATCATTGAGCTGGCGCTGAGAGAAGGTACCAGTTCTAAATGTACTGCTCTAGTCGTGAGGCAGGTAAATAAGGCTCCCCAGCGCTTCTCGTTTCTTCTTCCGATGGTGACTTGCATCGGCCCGAAGTAGTCTACGGCTGTGCAGGAGAACGGAAATTGATGATGCTGCAATCTTTCACTCGGCAGATCTCCCGTTGGTGGTATCTCTGGTGAACTCTTCTTTGTCTTGCACCATTGACAGCTGTGTGCGACCGCTTTTAGAGTTGCTCTTAAACCCAAGATCCAGAACCTTTGACGAATTTCGTTCATTACTGTAGCGGTGTTTCCGTGAAAGAATTTCCTGTGATAGTGTTGTATTATTAGACGAGTTATTTTTTGTTTTCCGTCTAAAATGATAGGATTCATTATTCTTCCGTTTCGGTCGTGAAATTTCATTGTTCTGCTCCTTAATTTAATTATTCCGTCGTCTCCAATGTAAACGTCGATTTTCTTAAGTCGACTCGAATTTTCTAATGGCTTTTCTGACTTCAGTTTTCTTATGTCTGATGCAAAACTATCGCTCTGGCTTATTTTTATTAATATCTCTTCGGCCTTTTTTAGGTGTTCTGTTTCTATGGGTGAGTATAGGCGCTTATTTTTACTTCCGCTGGTCGACGGGATTGAGGTTTGTGCTTCTTTCTTCTGGATTTTTTGTGGTTTCCAAGACTCATCCTTCTGGCGTGCGGCGGTGGTGGTCGCTTTACGGCTCTTCTTTAGTAGGTGTGTAAAGGCGATCACTCTGGCTGTAGTGCGCAGCAGTCGCTCCCAGCTCGAGAACCTTTCTAGGTTTAATAGGGTGTCTTCTGCTGCCATCGTTGCCAATACCTTTTGCTTGCTTTTTTCTTCTGGCATAACAATTTCTGGCTTGAAGTCGTGAAATGGCCATTCTTCTTCTGGTCGACGGAGAAATGACGGGCCTTTGAACCATCTGGCGTTGTGGTCGAATTCGGTTGGGGTTCCCCTCGTGGCGTCGTCCGCTGGATTCTCCTTGGTTGGCACCCATCTCCAGTCTTCTGGCTTGGACCTTTCTTCGATCTCGGCGAGTCGGTTGGCCACAAACGTTTTGAACTTCCTTGGTTCTGACTTTATCCATTGCAGCACTGTGCTGGAGTCGGTCCAGTAAACCTTTCTCGTTATCGTATTATACGCTCTGATTCCTCTTCGATTGTGGCGGCTAGTCTGCTTCCGAGTAAAGCCGCTTGTAGCTCCAGCCTCGGAATTGACACAGGTTTCGTTGGCGTTACCCTTGCTTTGCCGGCGATCATGGAGACATGGACCTTTCCTCCGGGCTCGACTATTCTCCAGTAGACTACTGCTGCATAGGCTTCTTCACTCGCATCGGAGAATGTGTGTAGCTGTCCTTTTCTGCCTTTGGGTGAGACGCACCTCGGGATCTTCAGCCTCGTTAATGTTGACACTTCTTCCAGGTATTTCATCCAGACTTCCTTTTGATGTTCGTTGATTGGTTCATCCCAGTCTATTTTCTTTCGCCAGATGTCTTGGATTAGTTTCTTTCCTTGTATTAGAACTGGTGTAGCAAAACCCATTGGATCGAAGGTGGACATTACTGCGCTTGTGACTTCTCTTTTTGTTGGAGTCCTTCTGCCGTCTTGCAGGTCCTCCGGCGTGTTGCGTAGCCCGACGTTGAAGGCTAATGTATCTTCTTTCACCAGCCATCTTAGTCCCAGAGTCTTCTCTTCCTTGGTCAGTTGTAAGGAGTTTTCTTTGTTTGCGTCTTCTACCTCTGATATTACCCCCGAGTTGTTGCTGGCCCATCCCTTCAGATGAAAGTTTGCTCTTGCGTGAATGTCTTTCACTTCTTTGGATATTTTCTTTGCTTCGGTTGTAGATGCGAAGCTCTGCAGGTAGTCGTCCATGTAGTGGTTTCTCTTAATTGCTTTCACTGCTTCAGGATGAGTGTTCTTAAATTCCTCTGCATTCTTGTTCATTACGTATATGGCTGTTGCAGGTGATGACGCTGCCCCGAAGATGATTGAGGACATTCTATACTCTTCCGGCTTGCCGGTTCTTCGGTTTCCGCGCCACAGGAACCTGAGACTGTCTCGGTCGTCTTCTCTGACTTTTACTCGAAGAAACATGTCTTGTATGTCTGCCATGACGGCTACTGGTCCCTCTCTGAAACGCAGCAGTACTCCGAATAATGATTGTAGCAAGTCCGGGCCCGAGAGCAAGGCGTCGTTGAGGCTCTTTCCTTCATATTTGGCAGCTGCGTCGAACACTATTCTTAGCTTCTTCTTGACTGGGTGTACAACAGCGAAGTGGGGTAGGTAGAATGTCCTTCCTTCGTTAGAGTTTTCTGGAGCCTTCTCTGCGTATCCTTTTTCGATTAGACTCAGAATCTGCTCCTCGTAGTGCTTTCTTGCTTCTTGATCACGATCCAATTTTTTCTCGATGCTAACCAGGCGTCGAACAGCTTGATTGTAGTTGTTGGGCAGGTGTTCATCTTCTTTTTTCCACAGGAGTCCCGTTTCATATTGACCGCTTGGCAGTTTCTTGGTAGTTTTCTCGAGGGTTTCTAATGCTCTTCTGTCGCTGTCGTTAGATGGTGAACGATTTTGGATCCCTAGAGACTCTAATTGGAAGTGTTCTCGGACGAGGTCTTCTATGTCTTCCTTGCCAGTGGTCGCTCTGCCATAATGAGTGAAGTGTACTGTGGCAGTTGTTCCTGTTTCACATCCGTGTAACACCCACCCTAAATTCGTGAGGGAAGCTACAGGATCTGATGGTTTGCCCTTCTTCAGCTTTCTTGTCACTATCAGTCCCCAATTGTCTTGGCCTATCAGTAGCTTGGGCCTCTCGGAGAGGTAGAGGAGTTGATTTTCAATTGCCTTCAGGTGCTCACAGTTTCTCACGGTGTCCTTGTTTATGCATTGTTCAGACAGCTTCAGGTCGTCGATGGTTCTTGCTACGATAGTTCTCTTTTCTTTTCTATGAGCCCCTTTTATTTTGAACTCGATCTTCTGTGAACTATCTTTTCTTAACACCTTTCCGCCAACGGTTTCGATCGTGAGTTTTTCTTTCTTTCCTTCGACTCCGATTTTTTCAGCAATTGATGCGTCTAAGAGTGTGACCGTTGACCCTTCGTCTAGTAGTGCTAATACGCGAACTTGTCCTTTTGGGCCATAGAGGTTCACGGGGATCATCTTTAGGTAGGCCTTTTCTTCTCCTTTGGCGTTATGGATTGAGGCGACCTTTTCTTCTGAGATGCTATTGGTGTCTTTTGCTTCTTTTTCTATCGACGCCGGTGGTTTGTCAGAATGTAAGATGGTATGATGCCATCTTTTACACAGCTTGCAGACTGGTGCTTTACAGTTGATTCTTGAGTGTCTGAATCGAAGGCACTTGAAGCATATCTTTGCCTTCTTGGTCATATCCCATTTTCCATTCAGGTTGGCTTCTTTGAACCTTTTACATTCTAATGCGAAGTGTTCTTCCCCACAGAACGGACACGACTTCTTATATTTCTCTTTTGACGCTTCTTGAACCAAATGAACGGGTTTTCTTATTCCTCTTCTTTGTTCTGAGGGCGCTTCGGGCGGGGCGAAGTCTCCGCACATGTCGGCTTCTGTTTCTAGGAACGCTTCGATGAGTAATAGCTCCTGAATTTCCTCGTCTCTTCTGCTTCTGTGGTAGGCGAACCAACGGAACTTCATTGACGTCGGCATCTTGTCTACTATAACTCTCAGCGTTTCAGGTGAACTGAGATACTGTGGTTTCTTCAGGGCTTTGATTGTTTCGACTGCGTTCTTTACTTTGCTTGCAAATATGCATATGTCGCTCGGGTTTTCGCCGACTCTTGGGAGGTTCTTCATTTTTTCTAGTTCTGCTAATGCTAGTGCTCCAGGTCTTCCGAATCTTGCTTCTAGTCCCTTGATCACCTCGCGTGGGTCTTCGGCGGTGAATAGCAGGCTTTGGACGGCTTCTCTAGCTTTTCCTTGGATCGCTATTCTGAGGCGTGCTAGGTTTTGATTGCTACTGAAAGAAGCAGCCGTATCCTCGTATGATCTTTTGAAGGCTAACCATTCTTCGCAGGCCCCGTTGAAGTGAGGTAGTTCTAGGTGCTTCGGTGAAACGGTGTCACGTGATTTTTCTGATAGCTTTAGTATGACTGAAGCTAGTTCCTGGATGTCACTTTTCTTTTCTTCTGCCTCTATTGGTTTGTGGTTCTTATTAGGCATGTCTCCGGTCTGGATGAACCAGCGTTCGACTTCTCGAGTTCGCTCGAACAGCTCTTCTCCGGCACCATCTTCATCTTCTGATTCCGCGGTGAGAAGTTCTAATTCCGCTTGAGCAACTTTTGACCGCGCTTCTGCCAATTCTAGTTCCCTTAATGCCATTGTCATCTTTGCTTGCGCTTCTGCTCTCTTCCTATGCGACGAGCGAACGGAAAGCGTGTCTGGATCGCGGGTCGTCTTCTTAGGGTGAGGCTGCTGCAGAGTCTTCATTGCGACACTTCTTTCTTGAATCTGCGGCGTTGGATGACTTCCTTCTTGGTGAGGAACTGACGCTTCGACGGTGCGTGTCGGGGGGGTGGTATGGGTTACGTCCCCTGGTGTTGATTCTTTTCCGGCAATGTTTTTGTTAAGAAGTACGGGTTGTCTGTGTACGCTGCTGGGCGATGCTCTTGTAAGCGTCGATCGATCTGAAGTTGACGTGTTGGTAGCCGTCGTGTTTGTAGAATCACTCGGCGTATTCATGCTCCAATCCGTCGTACTGGTACCCGTAGTGGCGTTGCTTTCACTCGTAGTCTTCGACTGCACTGATTTTGATCTTGTATTTGAAGGCATCTTCCTAGTTTTCCTTAAACCCGATCCGGCTTCTCGAAGGACCAATGTAAATGCTCGTATAAGGGAGCGTTGATAAATAGAGCGGGTTTGCTGGCGGGATGTTAACTGGAGAGCATACAGTAGCAGTTAGATGAGCAATAAATAACACTTCTTGAGAATTTCTTCTTGTTTTATTTCTTGATTCCTTATTATTACATTGCCGGATTTGGAATAATTTACCACGAAAAACGCCCCTTTTTTATAAGCGGCTGTAACCAATCATATTTAAGAAAAAATCGCATACGGCATTAGTGAATCTATTGACCAATCAGAGCGCAGAGTAACCTTTTCTAAGAGAGATTCACAATTTCCTTAATAAACGTGGTAAAACATTCCTTACAATATTTATATTTATTCCTAACGATAGATACAACTTATTTCTATTATTCTAAACATAAATCATTCAATAAACCTTTATTTTACATTTATAAAAAATAAAAATAGTTTCGCGGTCGCCTCACGGTTTAGCTCCGTAGTAGGACTATATTTTTTGCTGAACATACAAGTGGCGCCGCCAAGAGGTAGGAATGTACAACACTTTTTCAGGAATTATGCTTAAGAATCTATACAATATTTTTTCATGAAATTTAAATCTTTCTCATAATGAAATAACATTATACAGCGATTAATTGACATATTAATGTTTCTTTTGAAGTACTTTAAAGGAAAAAGAATCATATTAATCACTTATATGTTAAATAGTTCTTAAAGTTATGATAAAAGAAATCTTGCTAGAAAATAAGCTTATACTTGCGTCTAATGTTCTAATCAGACCTAAATAATATTTAAATAGATTCATATAAGTCACTTTAAGATAAAAATAGAAGTGTTTAATTTACTTTCCTGTTTTTTCAGCACTAATCAGTCTTTACACTTAGCCTTATTTTATGAATAGGAAACAGTTAAGATTAATACCATCACCTAATTTTAAATCACTGATAAGAAATAATTATGATTAAATGCTAACACTTAGTTTTTAATTCACTGATAATAAATAATTAATATTAAATGTTCGAATTCACTTTGTCGCCGCTAACAGAAGTTATAGATCATTTAATTTCAATTATTGTATTATCATTACTAATTATAATAGTATAATTCTACCAAATTTAAAACTATATTTCCATTTTTTTTAATGCGACAGCAATGTGTCGGGCACAAGCTAGATACCATTATATATACCATACCTTTGTATGGATAATTTCTATGAGAATGTTACATCTAGCTTCTATTAACATCATTACATCATATTAATCAATGCTGTGTGGAATAAACAAGCTACAAAAATTTCCACTGCACTGCCCTAAATATTGTTGGCTAGACTGTACCTACCTTAAATAAAATGAAAAATAATGACACGCTGGTCATGTTGTATTGTTGGCGTAAAATGTGCTTTAAAGTATTCATGTAAGGTTGATAGTTGAACCTAGCGTTTTGGCCCATCGACGAATATTACAATACAATACAGACAAACGGTCAAATAATTTTTTCAATACAGCCAATGTGCAATATAAACTTAAAAAAAATCATATTTTGATCGAAAGTTCGTATTTTCACCCTATTTGTAGGGACGAAAGTGCCACATTGCCTCCCGATTACTTTACCCCCCCTATATCCCGATGACTTATTAATTTAGTACGCATGCGTCAAATTTCTAGCTTAATCCTCCCGTTGTGCGTATTTATACTATTTCTTAAAGTAAGATGGGTGGACCACAGAACGCCATGCTCCTTCGAAGGCCAATTATTAAAATATCGTAGTTATTGCCATGTGATGACAAATTTCTTCAACTTACACAAACACCAATCGAATTGAAAATCACAGACACGGCGACGAATCGCCCGCGCTACTATTTTGGCAGTCGTTACTCGTTACATTAATTTCGGGAAGTACCACGGAAGGCCACTCTGACGAATAAACAGTTATTGTTCGTTTATTTACTAGATAAATGAAACTAACAAATATTTAAGCAATACTTTGTTTTATTACGTAACATATAAACCACTTCTTTTTATTGTAGATTTAATCGCTATTTATTAAACTTTAGTGTTAAATGATTAATTTATTATAATGGTCTTCTAAGGAGCATTTTTCCTAGCAAGGCCATTTGGAAGAGTTCAATGAAACTTAAGCTCAATCAATATTGATTAAATCTGCAATTTAAAAAAGTGGTTTATATGTTACGTAATAAAACAAAGTATTACCTACTTAAATATTTGTTAGTTTCATTTATCCGGTATATAAACGAATAATAACTGTTTACTTGTTAGAGTGGCCTTCCATGGTACACCCACGTTATTATTGAATTACTTTACATTAAAGGGTAGGCAAATATTGGCAGGTTGGTCGAATTTATCAAGAAAATATCACCAATTATGATTTTTTTATAGAATTAGAATGACAAACGAGCACACAAGTGTTTTTACGTGGTAGACCCACGCTGTATTATAGTTGTAGCACGAATGGGTCGGTTCGACCGGGGCAGGACCACGCTCTCACAGAATACCAACCTAAAATAGCATCGCATCGTAATGCTGCTGTGTTTTGTATGTTGAGTGTAGAGAACCAGAGAATCCTTCAACTGCAATCGAGGCATTCCATCTTATTTCTCAGGGGTGACAACGCATTTGCATTTTAATTCTTAATTGTGGATAAATGTAGACGTCTATGGGCCACAGCATCCACTTAACATCAGGTGCAATATGTGCTCTTTGTCACCCAATGCTATAAAAATATATCATAACTCTTCTGCACTCATTATGTTTATATTATATTAATTTTCCAAGCAGTGTGGCTCTACCACGTATAATAAGAAAAACACGAATGATTATAATTTATAAGTTTATAACCTTCATACGTGGTATAGATGGTGGTTTTGTACGTGTTAGAGCCATGCTGCAGGTATAATATAGTTTTAGCACAAATGGGTCAGCTCAAACGGGGAAGGAACACACTTTCCCAGAATACCGGCGTAAAATAGCAGGTTAATGCTGCTGCGTGTTTTGTATTGTGTGTAGAGAACCGGAGACCGTTTTTACCGGAAACTATATTAGTATTCAAAGGCAGGCCTCTGTCACTCTTGCTACCTGAGTGAAATAATTACCTATAATTACGAGACGGTCCGGGTTCCGGGCCGAATACGCATGCAGTCGGAGCTAGCTTTTTTAACGCTGTTTACGTTAATAGTTTTTTTGTAAATAGGTACTTGTTGAAATATGTTTTTGTTCAGTGTTTAGTATATTTAATTGTAGGATAAAATAGTTGGATTTTTTTTAATCTAATTTAAAAATTATAATATATATTGTATTATCCTATATTACCTATTAGATAAATTATAATGTCAAAACGTCGTTCCTACTGTTAATTGTTGTGTGGAGGGATGCTAAATGACCAACAAAAGGTTTCAGATATATCATTCTTGTTACAGAAGGATTTTAGTAGGAAATCATGAAAGGTGAATTTATTTCGTATTTTTATTGTTATATATAGGTACTTAGAGCAAATAAGAACTAAGTAATAATTTAACTACAGAACTAATTCCTAAGTACTTTATAAAAAAAATTAGTTTAAATTTACTTCACTATCCAAGTATCTACTTACGTACCTATACTTGTCTTTTGTAATTAAACTGTTTTAGGTAATAATAACACAAAATACTGAAATTAAAACTTTGTTTACTAACAAGGTTTTGACGTGACAACGTCTTATAAATTGGTTTGCCGGGTGACAACACTTCAAGAAACTGCGTTACGCTCCGCTCACGTTATGCGCTCACAATGAGAGCGAGTGAGAGGCACGCGTCCCTTCCACTCGGGCATGGTTAGCCCGCCTAAGAGCGAGAGAGACAGACATAAAAAGTGTTATTTCATCCTTCTTCCTACTATACGAATGAATATTCACATTAAAATTATTTTACCACTCAAAGTCGTTGTCACGTAAAATTTTCTCCCGTATACCGACTTTACAGGCAACCAATTTTTTAAATAAGTAGAATACGATCACATTTTCATCGTTTTTAGGTTTATTTGTTGTTTACACTATCCACCTATTTATTCCGAACCAAGCATCGCGATTCCCGACAAATGGCCCTAGAAGTTGCATGCGTCGGGCATCACAGAACTCACATAGGAGTGAAAATATGGTCAGTCGATCATAATCAGAATAGGTAGGTTCACCTATTCTGACTATAATCGACCAATCAACAAATCGACCAAGTCACTTAGTTACCATTTCGCAATGTATTTTTTTACTTTCATTGACAGCCTTTAGTAACCACGGAAAGTCCGCCGTGAGCCGTGACGTAGGGAGGGGAAAAGATGCGAAGTAATACGGATAAAGTTTTATTTCGATAGCGTGCCCGATTTATCTAATTAATAATAATCATGTAGGCTATTAAACGTCGACAAGCAGTAAACATTACATTACATCTACTTCTGTATTATTATTTATTCTGTGTCAAGGTTGAGAACCCATCTGTATTTTGATTCTTAACTGTGGATAGTTATGGGTGTCTATGGGACATAGAAACAACTTACCATCAAGAGGACTGTGTGCTCGTTAGTCACACTTATTCTACTTATATTTAAAAAAAATAGTAATAGGTAAGAAATTGTGTAATAAGAGAAGAGTGTGGTTTGCAAGATGATGTGGTGACCAGGATTAAGAAAGGAATGCTTCGGTGGTTTGGTCATGTGGAAAGAATGAATGAGGAAAGAGTGACAAAGAAAATTTATGGTGCAGAAGTGAATGGCAGAGTCGGAAAGGGACGTCCTAGGCGAAAATTTATCGACCAAATTGGCGATTTATTGAAAAAGGGCCAAATTAGGAGTACCCTTAACCTACGAGCATGTATGCGTAGGTGTATGGATGTGAAGGAGGCAAGAGAGGTGTGTCAGTATCGTGCGAAATGGAAGTCTGTAGTATCTGCCTACCCCTCTGGGTGACAGGCGTGAGTGTTTATGTATTATTTAAAAAAATCTGGAAAATGAGGTAGCGTGGGCATAAAATGTGCTGGCAAGATAACTGTGTTCTAGTAATCTAGATTTTCAAGTCATATTATATTCTGTATCACAGCAAAATTTACAAAAAAAGACCCATAATCTTTAAACTTTGAAAAACTTTTTCAAGTGTTTGAAATAGATAGTACTTATCACAGTAGAACAGTAACAGTTTCATTAATAAATTATAACTAATTCTTTCAAATCACAGATTCTTTTTAGTTAACTAGCGATTCCCCCCAGTTTCGCACAGGTGATTTCTGGATCGTAACAACAGCGCCACCTACCGGGTCCAACTCTAGCCAAGAATCATCCAGATAACCCCATAAGGACGTCATAAGAATTTCATCAAAATCGGTCAAGTCAAGCCGTTTAGGAGAAGAACTACGAACACACGCACATCGGTATTTTTAATATTATATGGATAAAACCATAGAGAAATAGTCTTTGGATAAAACCTAATGAATTTTGGTTGCTTGACTACTTTAATAGTTGTTTTGTCCCATTTTTCGATTTATAATAATGGTATTGCTACGTATACGCCGTATTGTAACTAAGGGAGGGCGTTGCAAGACGAACCGTTTAAAAAGATCGTTTTGTGTTCTGCGACGATGAAACCGTTTTACGTCCTAGGTTCAAATAGTCTTCGTTTCACAAACCAGTCTTCGTATTACTTGATGCAATTTTTAATTTTACGCCGGTAAAAATAAAGCCGAGAACACAATGATTCAACTATCTACGTAGGCGGTCCCATAATGAATTGGCCTAACTATGAACCAATGAAGGAAATGAAACGAAACCAATTTTATTTTTCAATATAATCACCATGAATACTAACACACTTCTGACATCTGTGAATCAACATCTCTAAACTTTATAAAAATAATCACATTTTTTATCCTCAAAATGACTGAAGACGGCCGCCTGCAACTCTTCATCGCTTGAAAATTTTCTTCCTCTTAAGTCCCGCTTTAAATTTGGAAATAAATAATAGTCGGACGGGGCCATGTCTGGACTGTAAGGTGGATGTTGAACTTCTGTGAACCCGCATTGACGAACTGCATCCTTCGAAACACCAGCGGTATGAACAGGGGCGTTGTCATGGAGCAACAGGACACCTTTAGACAGCTTGCCTCTTCGTTTTTCCTTTATCTTGTCTCGTAATTTATATATTAAAGAAGCATAACATTCGCCGTTCACGACTGTATTACGTTCTTTAAAATCCACCATCAAAATGCCTTGAAAATCCCAAAATATTGTGCACATCAGTTTTTTAGTCGATTGTTGCACCTTTGCCTTTCTAGGGGACTTTTCACCCTTAAAACGCCATTCCATTGACTCGCGCTTGCTTTGTGGATCATAATACAAGATCATAGTTTCATCACCAGTCACTAGCTGCTCGATCACAGTTTTTGGATTTTCGCCACAAAGATCCAAAAACTCCGAAGCGCAGCGCACTCTTTCCTGTCTCTGTACCGCTGAAAGAATTTTGGGTACCCACCTTGCACTCACTTTTTTCATGTGAAGATGTTCATGGATCGCGCGATGAACGGTACTCTTAGAGAGCCCAAGCCTTGCTGCAATTTCTCTAATCTTCAAACGGCGGTCACTCAGAACCTCCTCTTCGATAAGAGCAATCGTTTCGGGAGTGAGCACTTCCACAGGTCGACCGTCGTGGCCAAAGTCTTCGACGGTTTCTCTCCCGAGGCGAAACTCTTTCACCCAATTTTTCACTGTGCTATAGGAGGGGGCAGACTCCTTATACACGCCATCCAATCGCTCTTTTATTTGGGCAGTCGATAAACCTTCCTTAAACAGAAACTTTATGACACTTCGATACTCAGTTTTCGACATTTTGAAAAAATACGCGACTCTCGTTATTCAAATGCCTGTTAAACTAAGACTAAGCATTTCATGTCGATGCATGTTTCTTATATTAAGTGCACGATAAACGTACTATTTAATGCAACACAACATGTAGCGACATGTCGCGTTGAACTATATCAGGCCAGTTCATTATGGGACCGCCTGGTATCTCACTCGTCGCGTCGTCGTCCTTACCGTTTCGCGTTTTGTTGTAGTCTTTGGTTACGCATTCGTTTACAAACGTTAGTAAAGTCGAATATAGTTGATAGTTGTAAGAAACTGCAACCATTTCACTCATGTTGGATAAGTTTCGTCCTTTAAGCCGTCTTCAAACCAGTTGCAACGACAACCGTTTTCTGCAACCGTTTTCGTCGTCGGGAAAACGGTTGCGTATCGTTCGTCAAAAATTCGACAACGACTCTCCACTAATTGCAACAGGACAATGGCCATTCACTACTATGTTACATAGTTCACATGTTACATAGTTACAACGCAGGTTTACATCGTCATTAAACTCTATTACAACACGCAAACAATGCAATAAAATTTTAACGTCAGTGAGGTTTATTATCAAATGACCTGTTCTAAAGCGCCCTCCACATTCACGCCGTGAACACCCGTGAAAGGCGTGAATCGCGAATGTGGATGGCTTTCGCGCCCGTTCACGGGCTTCGCGCCTTTTCTCGCCATGTTCCCCGTTCAGTGTCGGTATTTTGTGCCCGCTTCAAAGGGTTTACGACGCGTGAACCTCCCGTGAACGCAAGCGCATCCACACTCGCGCGTGAAAACAGTAACGAGCGAGACTCGTTGCTGTGAGGTTGTGCTTATTTGTATTTTTTTACGGAGGACGGTGCGTCAAATGAGAGTCAGTTGGACGAACGAGCAGGAACTCTTGTTGATCGAGTGTTATCATGCCGAACCCATTTTATGGGATGCTAAACATAAAGATCATAAAAATATAATGAAAGTACATGACGCTTGGATACGAATAAAGGAAATAGTGAATATTATTTTATTCGTATAAAATAATATAGGATAGGGTGACAAACGAACACAAAGTCCACCTGATGGTATGTGGATGCTGTATTCTATAGACATCTACATCTATCCTCGATTACGAATCAAAATGCAGATGCGTTGTCACCCGTGAAGACTACGATGGAATGGCTCGTTTCCAGTAAAAAGGGTCTCCGGTTGTCTACACTCACCATACGAAACACAGCAGCATTAAGCTACTATTTTACGTGTGGTATTCTGTGAGAGCGTGGTCCTTCCTCGGTCGAGCCGACACATTCGTGCTACAAC
The DNA here is from genome assembly GCA_036936625.1 of Parnassius smintheus behrii. Classification (NCBI taxonomy): domain Eukaryota; kingdom Metazoa; phylum Arthropoda; class Insecta; order Lepidoptera; family Papilionidae; genus Parnassius; species Parnassius smintheus. The sequence goes on along the minus strand of JAUPFT010000007.1, from coordinate 8,461,554 downwards.
TATACTACTAATATAACTGCAGCATGGCTCTACTACAAAAAGCGTTGAAGTGACTGATTGAAAAAAAAGAAAGTCTAATGTCCAGTTATAGAAATTATAAGAAAAAGGTGAAGGATTCTGAAAGGAAGTCTGTAGCAAGCAGTGACAAAATTTACAAGCCCATTTGAATTGTCTTTGACGTGATCGATGCTTTTCTAGAAGAAAGCGATAATTGTAAAAAAACTACAAATACGGTTTTTTATCTTTTATATACTACACGTAATTGTCGTGAGCCAAAGCGCATAGGGTCACGGCGACAGCAGTGCATATTTCAGCGTCCATTCTCGACGAGCGCGCGAACTTAACTGTGAACGATTGCGAATGTGGAGGGATGTGTTTTTCGGGATGAGTTCGCGGCAAAATTACGGCGTGAATTCACGCCGTGAATCACACAGGAGTCTGGAGCCCGTATAAGACTTTAGTCTTAATGTATACATAATATTTTTTTTAATGTGGGAAGTACACATATAACATAACATAACCAACCCGATCACCTTCAGGCTGAACTTATCTTCCTACTTCCTACATTGGAATATCTAACGATAAATTAATTTACTGTAGCTTAGATTGTTAAGCGATTGTGAGCAAGCTATGCTCATACGCTAGGCTTTCAGCTCTCAAATGTTTAGGTAAATGTTAAATTTACTTCAGGTACTTTATAACTTGCTTCTCTTTTATTTATGTCACGTTGAGTGAGCTTCAGATGCATCATCATAGCATTTACATTGATTGATTTTTTGACAGGAGCATCTTCATGTATATCACTTTGAATAACGTATTTATTCTCGTCTTTTATAGAATAACGTTGACAAACGAGCACACAGTCTACCTGATGGTAAGTGGATAATGTGGCTCATAGACATTTATCTTCAATTAAAAATCAAAATGCAGATGCGATGTCACCCCTGAGGGCTGAGACGGAATGCCTCGTTTCCAATAAAAAGGTTGTCTACACTCACCATACGAAACACAGCAGCATTAAGCTGCTATTTTACAGTGGTATTGTTTAAGCGTGGTCCGACCCCGATCGAGCCGACCTAATCGTACAACCATAATATGGCTCGAGTGGCTCTACCACGTAAAAGCCTGAGCTACAATCACCGTTTATCATGCTGATAGAAGGAAACTGAAACAGGAGATCGGCAGCATCTTCCTGATAAGAATACCAACAATATTTTAAATATAGTTTAGTAATGAACTTTTGACGGACTGTAGTGAAAGTATGTATTAAAGAAATAATGTAATTTCGTAGGTGATTTTTTTAAATTATATTAAAATGTAGTTACTATTATTGTACGTATGGTAGATATTCTGAACATAAACGATTTAGGTAAATTTGACTTTGATCGGACTAATTCCAGCCGCACAATTTCAAAAACAATTTCAAAACATCGCGACTAAACACGCGATACCGTCCATACCATCTGGATGACTGGCGGTCCACCACCGTGCGTTTAAAAGAAGTTTTCTTCCTCGCACAACTTCCTTGTGGAATTGACTACCACTAGAGATTTTTCGGACTGATACCACTAAGGGACCTTCAATTAAGAGGATAGTAAGTCAGCTCAAATTCTAATTTCGTCCCCACTTGCCCGCGCGTCGTATGCTATGTACCGACATGTTAATAATCACTAATACTGTAAGTAGAAAGGTCGTTAGACACTTATTTCATTAGGTTTATCATATTTATGCCTGTTTCTTAACGACAAGCCAGCCGCTTCTTATTTTTATCACGGTTATTTCCCATTTTAATTTTACGTCGTACTGTTGCGTAATGTATATTCTGATCGTAAGCGACACAACCTCCCCGTCCAAAGGCCGAGGTAAAAAGATACTCTATGAAGTGACCGTGCTGTAGGAATCACGCTTCAAAAGGCCAATAGTTTAGGTAATTTCTTTTTACAGTAAAAATAATGGTATTTAAAAAAATAAATAACATAAGCATTGCTTTATAGTTAGTTCAGTTAGTATGCAAAGTTTCATGATCTTATTTAAAGTATTTTATGAATAACAGCGGTTTATTGTTTATTTTGGAGGTAACTTTGGATTTTTTTTCTATCGAGAAAATTTTACGAAATCGTGTTTTCGTCTAACATAATCCTTAACATTAATCCTCAACTTTACCATATATTTATTTTAAAATTAATGCTGCAATATTTTCGGCATAACGAAGGATCTTGCTAAGCCATTTGACATTATATTTCCCCTAAGGGGAAATATAATATCACCAGGTGAACTGTAAGTACACCTGGTGATAAGTGTTCCTTCCCCGGTCGAGCCGATTAGAAAAAATTCTCGCTCTTTTTAACTTTAAACATAAAAATAGCAGTGAACTCACTGCTATTTGGGGACAGGAAATTTGGTAAAGTTGGGAATAAAGTTATGAAATATAAATATATTAATAAATTCAGAATTATTCTACAATCGTCAACGCTGATAGAAAAAATGACACGACGACGTTGAGATCGAATTTGGACCTAATTTGTTATTCCCAATCATTTTTATAGTTTTCTATTTGAGTTACTAATGATTGTAGAAAGTAGTTTTGGCCAAGCGAATGCTATTCGTACTTTCTATTGAATAAACAAATTGACACGTGCTGTAAGCAGCGTAACTCCGAATCGAGAAATGATAACCAAAGGAACTAAAATAAAACTTTATCGATCATTCAAAACACTCATGTTTAAGTTTATCAATGATGGTGACGAGAATTATTACTGATACATATATACATATATAATCACGCCTTTTTCCCGTAGGGGTAGGCAGAGACCACTTCTTTCCACTTGCTACGATCCTTGCATACATGTTTCGCTTCGTCCACTTTCATTATTCCCTTCATACATGCTCTACGGTTTAGGGTACTCTTTTTTCAAGACGTCCCTAATTTGGTCTAGAAAAGTCCGCCTAGGTCTACCCCTTCCAGCACTTTCATTCACACTCGCCTTATACACTTTTTTCGTCAATCGTTCTTCATTCATTCTCTCGATGTGGCCAAACCATCTCAGCATACCTTTCTCAATTTTTGTCACTACATCTTCTTTCAGACCACAACGTTTCCTTATCTCACTATTTCTTATCCTGTCACTCAGTTTAACTCCTATCGTACTTCTTAATCCTCTCATCTCAACTGCATTTATTCTACTTTCATGTTTCTTCTGCCATACCCAACTTTCACTTCCGTACATGAGTGTCGGAACCAACACCCCCTCATGCACAGCCAAACGAGCCTTGTTAGACACCTTCCGACTGCTCATAAAGGAGTGCAAAGCTCCATTCACCATGTTTCCTGCATTCACTCTTCTTTCGATATCACTCTCACACTTTCCATCTCTTGTAAACTTTGACCCCAGATACACAAACTCTTTCACCTGTTCGAATAGAAGAAAAATAAAATAATAGGTAATTTATTTTTAATAATTTAGTAATAATTAATACATACAAGACATTCATCGAACTTAAAATATGAGTTATTGATATTTTAAAATTTATATGTACGTAATTATTAAACGTAGGTATAATGAACGCGAAAATATCTATAATTATAATAGGGGATCACGTATTCGTAGTATGTATCTTCTTTTTTTTAAATAAAAGGAAAAAGATAAAGTGTATAAAAATTATAATAAATTGAAGTGATAAACAAACTTAAAGTGGTTACCGCAGTCCGTGGACACATGTTACTTCAGGAAACTAAGATGGATGCCTCACTTGTATATTATACATGTATATATATTGGCAAAAATGTTATATTAAAAAATCTCACATGAAAGACAACGCTCAGTTTAAAATATAAAGAAGTTTTTGTAAAAATATTTAAACACAATGTTAACTTCTGAAGATCATAACATGATCTCAAACAATAAAACAAAAATTTATGTAATGAAATATTCGCACGATCCGAATTTGTAGAGCGTGGCGAAAGCACAGCGAAAATAGCGCAGTAACACGTGACTTTAGCAAGGGGGAAGGACGTCTGCACGCGCCGGGCCTCGGCCTCCACACACCGCGAGAAACGTGACATCGCGCACACAGCCACAATGCTACCCATACTACGGACTACATACATACTATTATTTATTCTGTGCACATACACAACACACATCAACACACTATGATCATGTGTACGCGTATCGCCAGACAGCCCGCGCCGTATACTGCAGTGGATTTTTTGTTTGTGTTACGCCTGTGGAAATTTACCCGTTTTATTGTAAACTTGTTTATCAAAATAAATTATTGCTTTTAATGTTGATATATTTGAATATATTAACAAGGTAGTTAAACAGTTAAATTAGAACTTAAATTAAAGCATGTTATTTATTACCAAGCTAGATGAATAGTGTGTTCGTGGTCATCGGCACAGTTCCTTTATCAGGAAAATATAATTCAATGTAATGTATAATATAATAGTACCTAGTCTTTCTGTTTCCTAAAAAGACAATCTAAAAGAAATGTAGTAGGTAGTAGGCAAAGATTTATAGGTACCTTTGCTGAATTGATGGATTTTTTGTTTCGCAATCCATTTTTTTTTAATTCTTACTCCTAAAATTTTTTTTTTGTTTATAAAATTAATGTATTGCAATATTTGAGTTTTTATAAATAATTGATTTGAGAGCAATGTAATGTAATAAATAAATATGTTCTTTGCTTCTTTCTTTCTATTAGCATTGGGCACGTGTACCAAGCGACCCATTCCAGCAGTAATAGATCCCAGAAACGTCAGTGAGAATGACAATGGAAAATACTTCCCATATTATATTTAACTGAGGGCTCCCCTTGAGCTCATAGGCTGGGAGGTCAACTTCAATTTCTGCTTCTCAAGGAAATAGGGTTATTTCGTATTTCGATGTCGTCATTCTAATTTTACATCGATGTGTAGGTACACGTGCAGAGATCGTCTAATTTAAAACTGCTTGCGCTTCTCTTGTATTTTTGGCAGATTTTATTACTAATATCAAGCCAAAAATAGTCAAAATACGTTTTATGAATAGATATAATCTACTCATAAAACGTGATAGAGCCACACTTCAATTGTTTTATGGTTGTAGCACGAACGAGTCAGCGCTACCGGGGAAGAATCATATCTATAAGGATTAGACAATATCAATAGTAGTCCAAAGCTGTGTTTTGTATAGTGATTGTAGAGAACCGGAGGCCCGTTGTACTGGAAACGAGGCATTGGCGCGAGGACTAAGACGGAATGCCTCTTTTCTAGTAAAAAGAGTTTCCGGTGCTCCACACCCACCATACGAAACACAGCAGCATTAAACTGCTATTTTACGCTGGTATGCTGTGAGAACGTACCTGCAACGTGCAGGAACGTGCTCCTGCCTTGGTTAAGCTGACGCATTCATGCTACAACTATACAATTAATATAGTTGCAGCATGGTTCTACCACGTCTAGAACCACCACTTACCATCAGGTGGATTGTGTGCACGTTTATTTACTCTTAAAATATTAAAAAAAGGCGCGCATGTTTAGATTTTTGGAAAACTATAATATGCTAAATTAATGTCACAAAATCTATCAAATTACAAGAGAGACGCGTACTATAGTATAACTATATATATATCCGCATATGAGAACATGTCAACATTCGACAATTTCACTTTCGTAACGGTATGCTAGCGCAGAACATGCGTCATCAAATGGAATTTACTCGTAATGTTTTCATAGAGTTGTCGGCCTAATGAAATTCTTCAAATAGGATTATATCTAACATTTAAAATTTAAAACGCTTATTAAGAATTTTTAAAACTGTTTAGTCAACAACGTCTGTCTTATGCTACCGTTCTGGCATAAAAACACTGTTTTAATCTAAAACATAGAATTATTAGTTAAGGGTCTAGTATAGCCAGGAGACAAAATTTTTATCCCCCGATTATAATCACTGACAAGAGATAAAATTATCTTATCCATATGCCGGAGTACCGTACCGTAGCATGGGCCAAATGAAAGAGAAAAAATTATTGAGTATTCTAAAAGAAACAACTCAGCATAATTTTGTCATCCTCGAAATATTTAGAAACGAACTACGTCAGTTAATAATAGTTCGTTAAAACCGTAATAAAGTAGTCAAGAAAAGAAATATTGGATTTAGGTAATATAGTAAATAATTATATAGTATTTTAAATATCTAATAAAAGCTTTCAACAGTAAACTACTGTAGGCTGACTTATAGTTTCCTCATGATATAAACACATCATCAAATACCTAATAATCTGTAAAGAATTTTCTGATATAGTAAGTGGAAGAATCATAGATCTTTAATAATAAATAAAAACAAAAAATACAAAAAATAAAAAACAAAAATAAAAAACAAACAAAAACAAAAAATAAAAACATTTCCTATCTTTTTATTTTAAGTAAAAATATTTTTTTTAATTGCCGTAGGAAATTAGTATGATAAAACTTAATTTTTTCTTATAATATGATATAATCTTATAAAATCTAGTTATTAATAATCAGTGTTGCCACCTCTTACATTAATTACACATCACACGTGTTATTGTTAATATTATATTAATTGTTATTTCAATAAAGGTAAATTTTTCATAAATGTTGGTCACCCTACATTTTTCGATTTAATTTTAACACAAGCACAACTGTCAGCTGGGCATCAGGTGTCTCAGAATCAGGTGCAAATTGACATACCTATGTATGTGGTTAAAGTTTGCATTATTTTATTTTATTTTTTTATTATTTATTATTTAGATATGTAATGGAACCACTTTACTGCCTAGGAATTAAACAGTACTACCAGATGAATAACAGGCTAAGCAGACATTCCATTCTCCTTCCATTACTCAGTGGTGATAGGTGATAGCGCATCTGTGAGTGAAGATGCGTTGTCTGATTTGTTAATTGATTAATTGCAGGTGGTTATAAAACTATTTTTTCTTATTTTTTTTCTACGTAAAAATATAACGATCCCAGAAATAAATGATAGGTAGGGACTCTTGCTTACCTCTAGTATTTATTACTTATTTCTTGTATTTGCGTAAAACATGTAATTTCTTTTCTGCAGTTTAAAAAAAACATAATAATAGGTTGGTTGTGTAAACACAAAAATATGTATACGGTTATTAAAATCGTTAAAACATTTCGGTGTCATAAACACGATTACATACCTATTGTAAACTTAAAACAACACTTATCAGATACCACTGTGAGAAATAACCCAATATTTATAAATAGAAACAACTTACTTTTCATACTTTACGGCATGTCCGTTTTCCTCCCAAAAATGACGAGTTTCCATATTCAAAATTATGTCACAAGACAAAACAAACAAATGATCACTATGTCACCACTATAAACTCACGAATTAATCGTAAAACACAGATCACTTGTGTCACATTTTTTTCTTTGCCACTATTGAAACTATCATGTCACTGAAATCCATTGTAGTTGAATTAACACAGTGCTACTAAATTTTGCGTATTCATCAATGAGCTAATCAACATTTACGTCATAACCTCGAAACGTTCACAACGCGTCTGCACTCTGCAGCGTCTGCGAGCTAGCTACGAGTCTATACAGTAATCTATGGCTATTGGCTACGAGTGTGCGATCTGCGTTTGTGAGTTGTGAGTGAAAGAGTAGCCTCATAGTTATAGCCTGATAGTACAGTACAGTACAGTACAGTCGGGCGAGCAAACGCCAGCCGGTTTGAGTCATGTGACATGTGACTACGACCGGCTGTCGTAAAAATAAGGCATGGGCGCGTAGTGTATATTTTCTTTGGCATGGGTGGCACGGGTACGGGGTATCGGAATGTGCAAACCCACTTAGGGTTACCTATAACGATATTTCACCTTTTTAAACGAGATTTTAAAATAATATTCATTGAATTAGTAACTAAGTAAATAAAAATAATTTAAGTTTCACTAAAATGATTACAAAAATTTAATCTTCGGCAGGCAACAATTTTTTTGCATACATAAATGGCAACAGGAGTGACGCATCACCCATATTTTTTAAATTCAAATAAATTGAAGTAATTTATAATAAGGTCAATCGCTTATTCAATTAACAATATGAAAATAGTGTTATTTACGGCATCGATAATTTGGTATTATTATTTTTTGCATTAAATGCAGTTCAAGCAAAGAATAAATAATAGATACAAGCAATGATAGTGTATATTATAAAACTACACTATCACTGGATACAAGTTCAAGCAAAGAGCAAGCGGGCTGAACGTTTATTTAGCCAAATCTTTTAATTTTTGTCCTGTTTTCTTGGACATCGTGTACATTTTTCATATTTCTGCAACTTTGCACTAGTGTAGCCTTCAGAAGTGTCCTGGTTTATAAGTATTTAGAATATCACGTAAAGTGACTCCCGGCTGCCGCGGAAAATTTGTACTCAACGACCCTTCATATGCGGTTCCGCAAATTGTAAAGCTAATATAATTAAACAACTGCTCCAGAACTTGCAGGCACGAGTGTTCAGATATTTAGCGTCAATATAAAGCACTATATAATCGACACCAGCTTGATTCAGCTAGATACCAGACCTTGGCCGCTTCGATTCTTCTATGTTAAATAGAAGTACCTATCCAAGCGGCCAACGTCTGGTATTTCCAGCCGAACTATACGTATGTGCAGCATTTCCATGCGTCCGGATGAAGCTGGACACACTCAGGCTTTTTGGTTGCGTGTGAGGCTAAATTAGACGGTGTCGGACCTATCCGGCTTTTGTTAGGATTTTTAAATTTTACCATTTTTTACATTTATATTGTGGTGGAGGCACGTGTCTAAGGCTGCCGAAGTCTAGTTCCCCGGTCGAACCTTAAACCTATTACGCGAGATATTAACTAAAGTGGACTGTATATGCGATTGCTTCTACGCTTACGTAAAGGCGACTACTATAGCATGCGGTACAATGCACTCGCTCTTCCCTAAAACTAAAACTATTATTTTGCCAAATCGACGAAAAGGAATCCTGCCTGATTAGGAGAAAACAAAATTGGAGCGGGTTAAAACAATTATATCAGGCAGGCAGTATTATTAGGAATATTGACTCACCGGGGTTTCTTCTATTCTGCTGAGCACTATCGCTGCGACTTCTGGAACACTCTGGAGAGAGGCAGTGCGCGACTATTTCTCACACGAGGTGAGGCGGGTTTCCTGGAGCTCGACTGCTTCCAGGCTAAAGCGGTTTCCACTAGCGGTGTGGTTCCAACAACGAGCGCGGCGGGAAGAGAGGTGTGGTTCCAATGACTAGCGCGGCGGGAAGAGAGGTGTGGTTCCAATGACTAGCGCGGCGGGAAGAGGCTGCGCGTTTTTTTTTTTTTTTTTTTGCGCCCGAAGCAAATATGGGCAACCCTCCGGAAAGCGGGGGAGGGAGGTTGGGAATGCTCATAGCATACCACGCAGCCGGCTGCGTGGTTATGTGGCGACTTTTACCCACTAAACCCAACCTTTTAGGAATTGGCTTAACGATCTGACTAGAGATCTCTAAGCCGTATACGAACGCGACCCTCCTTGGCAGAAAGGAGGGCGCAAGCGGCGGAAAGCCGCTTAGAAGAGTGCCTAGCTAAGGCAGATTAAGGGATGTGTTATGTAGGCTCGGCCTGAGCCGCCAGGAGGCAGTTCAGGTCGGCCGAAAGCTTGTTGGGGGGGTCCGAGAGAGAGTTTCTCGGCCTGCGCACACTGTAGCGAGTGTGGATAGGGGCTGCATAGGCAGCTGTTTCACGAATGAGATGATTTGGGTGGGACTCTGAGGCTTTGAAGAATCTCTCAGAGAGTGATTTAAGAAACTGTTGGATTGTTGGGAGCTCTAAGTCTCGATGTAGGTCAGCATTACGGACATAATAGGGCGAGTTAGTGGCCCTACGACAGAATAGATTTTGAACTATTTGAAGTTCATTTATAGCTTTGGGCTTAGCATGTGCGAAAATGGGGGCCGCGTAGGTCATGACAGGTCGTATGCAGACCTTATATAGGGTTCGCTTGTTGCGGAGGGACATTTTACTGTGTCTGCCCAACATGCTGTTGAGCCTACCCATGTAAAAACGTGCGGTGCGAGTAACTTTCTTGATATGGGGCTCGAAAGTGAGCCTTGCATCAAGGGTGACGCCTAGGTATTTGGCTTTAGTTTGCCATGGGACAGGGGTTCCTAACATCCTGATTGGCGGAGTGGTGGTGAGACGGCGTCGTTTATATTCGAAGCAAACGGCGGAGCTTTTCTCCGGGTTTACGTCGATACGCCATTTTTGGAACCAAGCTCCTAAGTCGCTTACTGACTTTTGAATCTTGTTCCGAATCTGTGGTAGTGAGTTGCCTTTGGAGTAAAGGGCTGTGTCATCTGCAAAGAGGGCTAGTTTGACACCATTCGACGGGATAGGGATGTCGTTGGTGAATAGTATATGAGCAAGCACAGAGCCTTGAGGAACACCGGCTTTTATTTGACGGGTAGAGGATAGCGTGCCTTCGTGTCTAAAACGAAAGGTACGATCCTTCAGATAGGAGGCTACAAGGCGAACGAGACGATCTGGGAGGCCTAAGTCGTACAGTTTGTAGATGAGGCCCTCGTGCCAGACTCTGTCGAATGCCTTGGCAATGTCAAAGAAGACCGCGATGGTTTTTTGACGGCGAGGGTAAAAACCGCTGAGGATGTATTCCACTATGCGGTGAACTTGTTGGGGGCACGAGTGTTTGGCTCTAAACCCGAATTGTTGTGGGATGACAAGAGGGTCGCCGTCTGTGGGAAACAAATGGCGCCTCAAGCGCACGAGAATGACTCGTTCGAAAAGTTTGCCCATGGCCTTGAGGAGGCTGATGGGACGGTGATTGGAGGAGAGGTGGAGAGGTTTGCCTGGCTTGGGAATGCCAATGACAGTTGCCTCTTTCCAAGAGGTGGGAAAGTAACTGAGTTCGAAGCAGGCGTTAAAGATAATGGCCAGTAAGGCGATTACCTGCTCCGGGAAGTGTTTGAGTGCTTGGTTGGAGATACCATCCGCACCCGGTGCTTTTTTGGGCTTAAGTCCTTTGATGGTAGATGAAATCTCATCTTTGGACACAGTGATAGGGTCAGAGGCGGTAGGGGGCGAGTTCCTGCGTCGGACCTCGTCCTCCACTAGTTGGATATGTAAGGGGTCAGTGGGTTGTGAGCTGGGAGAGCATTGAGCGGCAACGCTGTCCGCGAAGCACTCAGCCTTTTCTTCGTCTTCGAAGGCAATGGAGCCGTCGGGACGAGACAGAGGGGGAGTATGGGTTGTAGCGTCTATCCGGAGGGCTCTCGCCATCCGGTAGTACGCTGTGTGAGAGGGAGAGATTTTCTCCATGAGATTGCCTTTTTCGTGGTCTCTGTAGTCTTGGAGGCGGTAACGCAGTTTGCGTTGAAGGCGGTGAGCTGCGAGTCTATATTCGGGAGTGGGATAGCGTGCAGCTCTACGGAGGGCAGCTTTTTTGGCTTTTAACAGGTTGCTAATATCTAGGGGAAGACTAGTTTTAGCAACCGGGACAACTTTTTCATTCTCTTTAAGAGAGGATGTTATAAGTGAGGTGAGATTTTCGACCGCGGTGTCTATTTTCCCCGCACTGTCGAGGGCGTCGGAAGAAAGGGTTATGGGAGGGTCCGGAGAGTCTATAGCCGAGGCTAGAGACTTCTTGAAGCCCTTCCAGTCGGTGTAGGTTTTGGAAGTGGGAGTTGGAGATGGCTGATGGCCAAGAAGGAGGGATACAGGACGGTGGTCGGATCCTAGATCGTCGAGAGGCTCGATTGCTCTAAGGTTAAGGGAAACTCCTTTAACTAGAGCAAAGTCTAGCACATCAGGAGCGTAGGTAACAATGTCGGGATAGTGGGTGGCAGTGAGGGGGCTATAGACAGTCAGGTCGAGAGACTGAGTGATATTGAGCAGCACCCTGCCACTATTTGTAGTAGTGCGGCAGGCCCATTCAGTATGCTTGGAGTTAAAGTCTCCAAACATAATGATTGAGTCGCCTAATGCAAGGATGGCTTCGAAGTCACTCTTGACGGGGAGGGTTCCGCTAGGGATATAGCAAGAGGCTATAATGATTGACTGGTGTCCAGTCATGGCTAGTCTAGTGATAGTGGCTTCCATACTGGTAAGCGAAGGAGTAGATATGTGGGAGCAATGAAGGGACTTTTTGTGATAGATGGCAGTGCCGCCGCCTTTGCGGTCGGGTCTATCGTTACGTATGAGTGAATAATTTTTAATAGTAAGGCCTTTAGAGACCTTGGGGCTGAGATGGGTCTCCTGTAGGAGTAGGAGATCGGCTTCGCGATCTCGTAGAAAAAGCCTAAGCTCTGGGAGGTTGTTTCGCAGACCGCGGATATTGAATGAAACAAGCGACAAACCCTTTGGTTTGATACGACCGTGAGATATTGCAGGAGCAGAGGGCTCCGGCATAGTTTAATTACAAGGACCTTAGAAGGTTGATGTGCTCAGTAAGAGCAAGGAGACGGCCCTGAGGGGACTGAGCTGTGCTCAGTTTACCCGCAAAAATAAGAATTTCGTCTAAATTGATCCTATTGAGTGTGTTATACACTAGGTTTAGAGACTCTACTACAGAGTCTGTCTGTTTTTTTGGGTCGGCGGAGGGCCGCGGGATATTTGATTTCTTTTTGGAACCAGGGGTTTATTGGAAGTGGCGCTGGCTGAGAGAGCGGAAGGCTCATAAGGGGCCGAGGAGGGCCCTGAGGTGGCCGATAGGGGCCCTGTGGGGGCCGATAGATGCCCTGTGTGGGCTGAGATGAGCCCTGAGGGGGCTGAGGTAGGGGCTGGCCCTGGGTGGGCTTGCGGCTTACAAGAGCCGGGAAGGTTCGGTCATTGACCTGTGGTGGAGCTTTGCGGCTCGGAGGTGGGCGAGGGGCGCGAGGGCAACCTCTATAATTGGCCGGATGGCCTGTTTGTCCGCAGAGGATACATGAGGGTGGGGATTCGGCGTTTTTGGGCCGTGGGCACTCTTTCGAGTGATGGGGTTCTAGGCACTTAATGCACCTGGGTGGAGCTGAGCAGTTGGCTGCCGCGTGTCCATAAAGTTGGCAGCGGTGGCACTGCGCTGGGTAACCGCGCCGGTGAGGGGCTTCGACCTTAACACGCGACAGGCCGCACACAGTGCGTACCTCGCGGAAAATGGCCTTCGCCTCCGGCACATTGGTGAGAACGAGGAGGGCGAGGTTAAACGTTTCGCCCCTGCTGCTGTGCATTTTATGCACACCTTCAATAGGGAAGCCTTGGGATTTAAGGTCTTCCAGAATGTCTTCGTTTGCGAGTTCATAGGGAACTCCGCGGAGGACTGCCTTTACTTTCCTTTCTTCGGCGAGGGCGTATGTGTGGTAGGACACACGCTCGGCCGTGAATAGGCGGGTTATGTTACGGAAGTCTTCTATAGACGCCGGAATAATTTTGATGGCCTCGCCGACATTAGTGGCTTGGTCATATTTGAAACCCTTATCGTAGAGGGTTTTGGACAGTTGAGTAAATTTCGCCTTGTCTCTGAGAAAGACAGGGGGCGGGACTTGGTTTTTGGCCAGTTCGGGAGCGCAGCGGGTTGCTGGCTTGGCGGTATTGTCTTTCGACTGTGAGGTGGCAGCGTTTGGGGCTGCGGAAGTAGGGGCAACGATGGGAGCTGCGGAGGTAGAGGCAGCGGCGGAGGGAGTGCGGGCGGCGGCGGCCGCTGAGGCGGGGGGAGTGCGAGAAGTGGCAGCGCGTTTCGGGCCGCGCTTTGATTTCACTAACGTGAATTCGGCTTGGGAGTCGGTTATGGTTCCTTCAGAGTCGGAAGAATCCGAGGAGCCGGTGGAGCTGATGGCGGTCCTCTTCCGGGAGGATGAGGTAACGGACGTGGTGTCCGAGTGCTCCATATCGGAGTCGGGGGACGCTGGCGAGTCGGACTGCGGGGCAGCCGCTTGGTTTGCGAGGAAAGCGGCGACGGCGGGCGGGGGTACACATGCCTTAGGGGCACAGGGGGTAAGCTCAATTGAGAAGCTATCTAGGGCTACGCCCTGGGTTCTTAAAAATTGTTGAAAAAGAGCCAAAATTTGGCTAGCATCCATGGACGACATGTTGCTCTGGACAGGGGGGGGTGACGTTTTTATTCTAAGTGGCTGCGCGTCGGTCGCGCGTGCCTTATATATCTTCGGTTCCGATGATTACGTGACATTCTAGAATCATCTTCTTTCCCCTCCCACCCCAGCACCCCGATGTGTCGATAGGAGGGTATGAGTGATATCGTTTTGGAAAGGAATAAACGACTTGGCACCTACCGTCAAAATATAAAATAAATAGGAATGGGTTTCCGCGCAACCATATTGCATGATTGATAATAAAGAAGACGGATTAATTCAATTTTATCGTTATTTCATTAGAATTTAAGATTTTATGATAAATGATAAAAAGCCTTGTAACTAAAAAATTAAAGGTGTCCGGCCTTCTTATCAATATGTCCGGTTAAGCTGGCTGGTCTGTCCGGCTTTTCGGTTTTAAGACCTGGCAACCCTATGTATGCATCATTTTGTCGAAAGTATCTACTATCTAGTCCACTTCACTTACAATTAATATAAAATATAAGTAACTATTATTTCAGAAAGAAACATTATATACTCTCTACGATTTTCTAGCTAATTATCTTCTTCAGCTATGAAATCTGTCAAATAATATACCTCTGTCCAAAGTAACGCCGCCTTGGTGGCAGAAAAAGTCGTGGATGTCGTATTGTTTATCACGACGTAGCACTGGTCTACTTCACCGCAGAATATTCTACTTTGAGTGTTCTAGTGGAATTAACACAAGGGACAAAATCACGATAAAGAATATAATTTGAAATTAAATAACTTTGATGTCCCATACATTAAAACGAATGAGACTTCGGTCAGAAATCGTTTCTATTCGATAATCCAAAATAGACAAATCCCAAAATCACGGTATACCTATCATGGCAATAAAACTAATATAACGAATTAGACTAAGTCGAAATCTCGCAACTAAAAGTGAATAATCGTTTGCTACGCACCAAAATTCTGAAATTCGCTTCCTTTCTTTTTAACTAGGTAAGCGTTTGACAAAGTGAAAAAGTTATTTAAAGCTGTTTTTACTACACTTGGTAGATTTGGATTTCGACGGTGTATTTTTTTATTTTTTTTTTATTTTTGATTAAAAGGACATGGCAACGTAGCTACATTGCACTAGGAAGTCACAACATTTTATTTAGAATGAGTATTAGAACTCTCTCTTCGGCACAAGCAAAAACAAGCATTGATTTATATAACACTAGATCAGTAATAACCGCGCCAAAGCGTTGCCACTGCACATATGGCCACAGCCATATGCCTAGCTAACGTGAGTTAATTATTCAATGTGACGCCGACAGAGTTGAGCCGCGACAAAAATGGGTAAATGCGTAGAGAAAGAATGCTATTCAAGGTCACAAAAACGTAATAAATCAAGCGGAATCACTTTCAACACATAATTTTTAGTTCTTGTTTTCATATAAACGTAAAAAACCTCAAATAATTAAATAAAATTATTGAATATTGCCATTTAGGTTCAATGTTGCCACTTTTCCGCATTTGTGATTATCCTACATTAATGGGAGACTATATAATTAATGGAGTAAGTTAATTTATTACCTCTGATTTTAAATATTTTGGAAATGATAATAAAAACTACGTTTTAACTTTCATACAAAATAATTAATTATTCTTATTTTAGTTTATTCATGAATTATCTATTAAATATATTTTATTACCTATTTTATATTAATAATTTTATATTATTTATAATTTCATATAAATTTTATATTAATTATATTTTATTACCTATTTTATATTGTTTGATTTATTAGTACTATAAAAATACGTTTTATTTCATCATTATGTTTACTTCTATTCATCTGATAAGCTTTGTATCCTTTTTTCTAAGGGGGCGTAATAAAGATTTTAAAATAAAATATACTTTTTTAATGGGAATGCTCATAGCATACCACGCAGCCGGCTGCGTGGTTATGTGGAGACTTTTACCCACTAAACCCCACCTTTTAGGGACTGTCTTAACGGTCTAACTAGAGATCTCTAAGCCGTATACGAACGCGACCCTCCTTGGCAGAAAGGAGGGCGCAAGCGGCGAAAAACCGCTTAGACGACTGCCTAACTAAGGCAGATTAAGGGATGTGTTATGTAGGCTCGGCCTGAGCCGCCAGGAGGCAGTTCAGGTCAGCCGAAAGCTTGTTGGGGGTCCGAGAGAGAGTTTCTCGGTCTGCGCACACTATAGCGAATGTGGATAGGGGCTGCATAGGCAGCTGTCTCACGAATGAGATGATTTGGGTGAGACTCTGAGGCTTTGAAAAATCTCTCAGAGAGTGATTTAAGGAACTGCTGAATTGTTGGGAGCTCTAAGTCTCGGTGTAAGTCAGCATTACGGACATAATAGGGCGAGTTAGTGGCCCTACGACAGAATAGATTTTGGACTATTTGAAGTTCATTTATAGCTTTGGGCTTAGCATGTGCGAAAATGGGGGCCGCGTAGGTCATGACAGGTCGTATGCAGACCTTATACAGGGTTCGCTTGTTGCGGAGGGACATTTTACTGTGTCTGCAAAACATGCTGTTGAGCCTACCCATGTAAAATCGTGCGGTGCGAGTAACCTTCTTGTTATGGGGCTCGAAAGTGAGCCATTGCATCAAGGGTGACGTCTAAGTATTTGGCTTTAGTTTGCCATGGGACAGGGGTTCCTAACATCCTGATTGGCGGAGTGGTGGTGAGGCGACGTCGTTTATATTCGAAGCAAACGGCGGAGCTTTTCTCCGGGTTTACGTCGATACGCCATTTTTGGAAACAAGCTCCTAAGTCGCTTACTGACTTTTGGATCTTTATCCGAATCTGTGGCAGTGAGTTGCCTTTAGAGTAAAGGGCTGTGTCATCTGCGAAGAGGGCTAGTTTAACACTATTCGACGGGATAGGGATGTCGTTGGTGAATAGTATGTATAGGAGGGGGGCAAGTACAGAGCCTTGAGGGACACCGGCTTTGATTTCACGAGTAGAGGATAGCGTGCCTTCGTGTCTAAAGCGAAAGGTACGATCCTTCAGATAGGAGGCTACAAGATGGACGAGACGGTCTGGGAGGCCTAAGTCATACAATTTGTAGATAAGGCCCTCATGCCAGACTCTGTCGAATGCCTTGGCAATGTCGAAGAAGACCGCGATGGTTTTTTGACGATGAGGATAAAAATCGCTGAGGATATATTCCACTACGTGGTGAACTTGCTAGGGGTACGAGTGTTTGGCTCGAAACCCGAATTGTTGTGGGATGACAAGAGGGTTGCCGTCTGTGGGAAACAAATGGCGCCTCATGCACACGAAAATGACTCGTTCGAAAAGTTTGCCCATGGCCTTGAGGAGGCTGATGGGACGGTGATTGGAGGGGAGGTGGTGAGGTTTGCCTGGCTTGTGAATGCCAATGACAGTTGCCTCTTTCCAAGAGGTGGGAAAATAGCTGAATTCGAAGCAGGCGTTGAAGATTATGGCCAATAAGGCGATCACCTGCTCCGGAAAGTATTTGAGGGCTTGATTTGAGATGCCATCCGCACCAGGTGCTTTTTTGGGCTTAAGTCCTTTGATGGTAGATGAAATCTTCTCTTTGGACACAGTGATAGGGTCAGAAGCGGTAGGGGGCGAGTTCCGACGACGAACCTCGTCCTCCACTAGTTAGATGTGTATGGGGTCAGTGGGTTGTGAGCTGGGAGAGCATTGAGCGGTGACGCTGTCGGTGAAGCACTCAGCCTTTTCTTCGTCCTCGAAGGCAATAGAGCCGTCGGCACGAGACAGAGGGGGAGTATGCGTTATAGCGTCTATCCGGAGGGCTCTCGTCATCTGGTAGTACGCTGTGTGGGAGGGAGAGATTTTCTCCATGAGATTGCCCCTTTCGAGGTCTCTGTAATCTTGGAGGCGGTAACGGAGTTTGCGTTGAAGGCGGTGGGCCGCGAGTCTATATTCGGGAGTGGGATAGCGTGCAGCTCTACGGATGGCAGCTTTGCTGGCAGGTTGCTAATATCTAGGGAAGACTAGTTTTAGCAACCGGGACAACCTTTTCATTCTTTTTAAGAGAGGATGTTATAAGTGAGGTGAGATTTTCGACCGCGATGTCTATTTTCCCCGTACTGTCGAGGACGTCGGAAGAGAGGGTTATGGGAGGGTTCGGAGAGTCTATAGCCGAGGCTAGAGACTTCTTGAAGCCCTTCCAATTGGTGTAGGTTTTGGAAGTGGGAGTTGGAGATGGCTGATGGCCAAGAAGGAGGGATACAGTACGGTGGTCGGATCCTAGATCATCGAGAGACTCGATTGCTCTAAGGTTAAGGGAGACTCCTTTAACTAGAACAAAGTCTAGCACGTCAGGAGCGTAGTTAACATTGTCGAGATAGAGGGAGACAGCGAGGTTGCTGTAGACATTTAGGTCGAGATACTGAGTGATATTGAGCAGCATCCTGCCACTACTGGTAGTAGTGCGGCAGGTCCATTCAGTATGCTTGGAGTTAAAGTCTCCAAACATAATGACTGAGTCGCTTAATACAAGGATGGCTTCGAAATCACTCTTAACGGGGAGGGTTCCGCTAGGGATATAGTAAGAGGCTATAATGATTGACTGGTGTCCAGTCATGGCTAATCTAGTGATAGTGGCTTCTATACTGGTAAGCGTCGGAGTGGATATGTGGGAGCAATGAAGGGACTTTTTGTAATAAATGGCAGTACCGCCACCTTTGCGGTCGGATCTGTCATTACGCAGAAGTGAATAATTTTTAATAGAAAGGCCTTTAGAGACCTTGGGGCTGAGGTAGGTCTACTGAAGGAGGAGGAGGTCGGCTTCGCAATCTCGAAGAAATAGCCTAAGCTCTGGGAGGTTATTTCGCAAACCGCGGATATTGAATGAAACAAGCGACAAACCCTTTGGTTTGATACGACCGTGCGATATTGCGGGACCAGAGGGCTCCGGCATGGTGTTATTACAAAGACCTTAGTAGGTTGATGTGCTCAGTAAGAGCAAGGATACGGTCCTGAGGGGACTGAGCGGCGCGCAGTTTATGCGCAAGGATAAAGATTTCCTCTAGATTGATCTTATTCATAGTGTTATACACTAGGCTTAGATCTTCTACTACAGGGTCTGCCTGTTTTTGTGGGTCGGCGGAGGGCCGCGGGATATTTGACGCCTTTGGGAACCAAGGGTTTATTGGAAGCGGCGCAGGCTGGGAGAGCGGAAGGCTCATAAGGGGCCGAGGAGGGCTCTGAGGTGGCCGATAGGGGCCCTGAGGGGGCCAATAGATGCCCTGTGTGGGCTGAGTTGAGCCCTGAGGGGGCTGACGTAGGGGCTGGCCCTGGCGGGGCTTGCGGCTTACAAGAGCCAGGAAGGTTCGGTCATTGACCTGGGGTGGAGCTTTGTGGCTCGGAGGTGGGCGAGGAGCGCGAGGGCAACCTCTAAAATTGGCCGGGTGGCCTGTTTGTCCGCAAAGGACACATGAGGGTGGGGATTCGGCGTTTTTGGGCCGAGGGCACTCTTTCGAGCGATGGGGTTCTAGGCACTTAACGCACCTGGGTGGAGCTGAGCAGTTGGCTGCCGCGTGCCCATAGAGTTGGCAGCGGTGGCACTGCGCTGGGTAACCGCGCCGGTGTGGGGCTTCGACCTTCACACGCGACAGGCCGCACACAGTGCGTACCTCGCGGAGGATGGTCTTCGCCTCCGGCACATTGGTGAGAACGAGGAGGGCGAGGTTAAATCTTTCGCCCCTGCTGCTGTGCATTTTGTGCACAGCTTCTATGGGGAACCCTTGGGACTTAAGGTCTTCCAGAATGTCTTCGTTTGCGAGTTCATAAGGAACTCTGCGAAAGACTGCCTTAACCTTCCTTTCTTCGGCGAGGGCGTATGTGTGATAGGACACACGCTCGGCCGTGAATAGACGGGTTATATTCCGGAAGTCTTCTATAGACGCCGGCATGATTTTGATGGCCTCGCCGACATTGGTGGCTTGGTCATATTTGAAACCCTTATCGTAGAGGGTTTTGGATAACTGAGTGAATTTAGCCTTGTCTCTGAGAAAGACAGGGGGCGGGACTTGGTTTTTAGCCAGTTTGGGAGCGCAGCGGGTTGCTGGCTTGGCGGTAGTGTCTTTCGACTGAGAGGCGGCAGCGTTTAGGGCTGCGGGAGTACGGGCAACAATGGGAGCTGCGGAGGTAGAGGGAGCGGCGGAGGGTGTGCGGGAGGCGGGGGCAGCCGTCGGGGCGGGGGGAGTGCGGGAAGTCGCGGCGCGTTTCAGGCCGCGCTTAGATTTCACTAGCGTGAGTTGGGCTGAGTCGGTTATCGTTCCTTCGGAGTCGGATGAATCCGAGGAGCTGGTGGAGCTGAGGGCGGTCCTCTTTCGGGAGGAGGAGGTAACGGACGTGGTGTCCGAGTGCTCCATATCGGAGTCGGGGGACGCGGGCGAGTCGGTCTGCGGGGCAGCCGCTTCAGTCGCAAGGAAAGCCGCGACGGCGGGCGGGGATACACATGCCTTGGGGGCAGCGGGGAAAATGGCGTTGGCGAGAAGGGTCTCGTCAATTTGGGTGCAAATGGGTAGTCCTGTGGCTTGGACAATCGTGGCCGAAAGTTGGCTCATGAGATTGCTCATGTCTATGGAAGTCATGTTGATCTGGACGGGGGGGGGGGGACGATTCATTCTTAGAATCTAGAGGTCCCTGTTCTGAGAAGAACAGGGCCTTGGGTGGCAGATAGGCAGGACTGACGCTCTATTCCGAGAAGCTGGGGTCCCTGTGTACTGAAAAGAACAAGTGCTCGCTCTGAGAAGAGCAAGAGATGCTCTTCTAAGAACAGTAACAACACAAAGTAACAGTATAACAATAAGACAATAACAGAAACATTAAAAATAAAACAAACAAAGCAAAGCGCGCTCAATCCTCCCCGCCGGAGCGAGGGGCAAGAACGATGCGAAAAACAAAGGAACTCACCAACGGCGTCTGTTCGGCCGGTATTAGCCGGGGAGAGTGGGGCTCACGGGCGAGAGGTTGCACTACCGAGGGGTCGGAGCGCGAATGAACTGTATGCGCGACCGCTCGGGGGCGGTGCGCAAACGGAAATGAGCGGCGAGCTTTTTTTTTTTTTTTGCGCCCGAAGCAAATATGGGCAACCCTCCGGAAAGCGGGGGAGGGAGGTTGGGAATGCTCATAGCATACCACGCAGCCGGCTGCGTGGTTATGTGGTGACTTTTACCCACTAAACCCAACCTTTTAGGAATTGGCTTAACGATCTGACTAGAGATCTCTAAGCCGTATACGAACACGACCCTCCTTGGCAGGCTTGGTGTGCTGGATTTTTCATAGAATAAAGGTGACAAACGGGCACACCATCTAACAGATGGTAAATGGATGTCGAGGCCCATAGACATCTAGATCTATAGTGGATATATGAAAAAAATGCATATATGCATTTTGTTCTACATTGGCATTCCTAAGAACTAAGATGGAATACCTCATTACCACTTAATAGGGCCTTCGGTTCTCTACACTCACAATATGAAACACAGAAGCATTAAGCTGGTATTTCACGCTGGTATTCTGTGAGAACGTGGTCCTCATCCAGTTGAGCCAACTCATACGTGCTACAACCATAATATAGCTGCAGTATGGCTCTACCACAATCTAACTTGTTCTTTTAAGGCCGGTGGAGACAATTCACTATGTTGTTACATTAAAGTTGTAGCACTTTAAAAACTACCCACATATCGCCGGACACTTTGAGACCGAACTGCGTACAAAGAATTGCGAACAACATGCTTTTGTTTCTTTTTAATAAGTTTATTAATGAGATTTTTTGAAAAACCGTTACAGACTGCAGTTTGATAAATTATATTAAGTTCTTTTAAATAATAATAGCAACAAGTAGCATAGCCTATTTCATGTCGTAAATAAGAAAGCACAGAGCATCTTCCAAGGTATGAGGTTCTTCTAGCTTGGATAAGGTCTACATTACAGTAAATTATTGTAGGATAATGAAATCTGTACAAAAGGTTGTTAAAAGGTGTGTAAAGGAATGGCCTTTGAAGTCTTACATACGTGTAGTAAGGGGCTGCGGCTGTGTGTGCTAGAACAGTTGGAGATTTTAAAAAATAATAATGGTAACAATGTACTGCTGAATGAACAAACAAATATTTCTAATTCACCTTTGTTAAACATCTTTAAGGCTAATCTTTAATAATAATTTTAAAATTAATAATAATAAATAAGTGCCCCATACATGGCTAAAGAGGGTCCTCGAGCTGTACAAGATTGACTGTACAGTTCGAGACTTCCTCGAGCAGTGTATGGGGCAGTGGAGTACGATCCTCTGTCATCTAGGCGAACGGATGACGGCTGCGGAAAGCCGCATAAGGATAAGAAGGGGTATATTCCAGGGCGACTGTCCGAGTCCAATCTGGTTCTGCCTCTCTTTGAACCCTCTCAGTACTTTACTGGAGGGCTCCGGGAGGGGATTTCAGCTTCGGAAAGGAGGTACAAAAGTGACCCACCTTTTCTATATGGATGACCTCAAATTATTCGCCTCCAGTCGCTCCCATCTTATGGAATTGCTAAACATCACTTGTGAATTTAGCAATTCTATTAGAATGGAGCTGGGGACGGATAAGTGTGCGGTCCTCCAAGTTGAAAAGGGAAGGGTTGCTAAATCTGAGGGCATAGACTTATCTATGCCCGTCAACTTAAGGACCCTTTCCGAGGCTGAAACATACCGATACCTGGGTATGTCACAGAACATCGGTATCGATGAGGCTGGTATGAAACAGTCAGTTTGCGACGTGTTTTATGCACGCTTGACCAAAGTGCTTAACAGCATTTTGTCCGGTGTGAATGAGACACACGCATATAACGGCTGGGTCATGCCTGTCCTCATGTATATCTTTCACATACTCAGGTGGAGTCCGACTGAAATAAACGCCCTGGATAGAAAAGTCCGCACTACAATGACGTCCCATAGGATGCATCATCCGAGATCGTCGGTAATAAGGCTGTACTTGCCGCGAAAGCATGGTGGGCGTGGCTTCTTGAGCGCGCTCACCATGTATAATCGCGAAGTGTGCAGCCTCCGTTATTACTTCCTGGCGAGATCGGATGATCTATTCTATAATGACGTCATTTCTAGTGATAAAGGACTTACCCCTCTATCCTTAGCCAACGAGCAATGGCAGGACCCGGCAGTACAGAGCATTTCCGACCGGGAGACCGTATGGAAGGAGAAGGAGCTCCACGGCAGGTACTACAGGGCTCTACATGAGCCCCACGTAGATAACTGGCTACGTTTCGGTGACCTCTTCAGGGAAACCGCGGGTTTTGTCTGTGCAATACAGGATCAGGTTATTAAGACCAACAACTATCGGAGATACATCCTAAAGGATGGCACTGTCGACGTCTGTCGAGCTTATCCCGGGGAGTCACTTAGGCATGTCATCTCCGGTTGTTCGGCGCTTTCTAACTCTGAGTACTTGCACAGGCACAACCTAGTAGCCAGCATTCTACACCAGGAGCTCGATCTGAAATAAGGTCTCGTGGACCGGAAATTGCCGTATTACAAGTACTTGCCGGAAGCCGTGCTCGAAAATGACCGCGCCAGGCTCTACTGGGACCGGGCCATCATCGCAGACAGGACTATTCTTGCGAATAAGCTTGATATTGTGCTGATGGACCGGGCACCGTCAAGGATATTTTTGATCGACATTACCATTCCGTATGACGAGAACCTATATCTTCTAAGCGGCTTTTCGCCGCTTGCGCCCTCCTTTCGTCATCATCATCATCATCATCATTACAGTCCTTCACAAGTCCACTGCTGAACATAGGCCTCCCCCAAGTAATGCCACAAAACACGGTCCTTAGCCACCTGCATCCATCGACTTCCTGCATGTCTTACTAGGTCGTCATTCCATCTAGAGGGGGGTCGCTCTACACTATGCCTACCGGTACGAGGCTGCCACTCAAGAACCTTTCTTCCCCATCGGTTATCGGTTCTTCGAGCTATATGGCCGGCCCATTGCCACATCAGCTTACTAATCCGTTGGGCTATGTCGGTCACTCTGGTTTTACGGCGGATATTATGCTCAGTTCTGAGTCTATCACGCAGAGAAACTCCGAGCTTAGCCATCTCCATAGCTCGCAGAGTGACCTTGAGCATCCTCATACTGGCCGTATGGCAGTGAAGGACCACGTCTCAGATCCGTAAGTCATCACTGGCAACACGCACTGGTTGTACAATTTAGTTTTCAGAGTTTGAGGTATACCTGACGAGAAGATGTGTCGTAATTTCCCGAACGCTGCCCAGCCGAGTTAAATTCGTCGATTGGCCTCTCGGTCGAAGTTGGACTTACCTAGTCTGACAATTTGTCCCAGGTAAACGTACTCGTCAACAACTTCGAGCATAGTGCCCCCAACAACTACCGGAATAGGTGAGATATGGTCATTAAACATGATCTTTGTTTTGTCCATGTTCATATTAAGACCTAGGATAGTGTGCTGAAAGTTATTTAGTAAGTACAATACTTATCACATAAAAGTAAATTCAAATTCATTTATTCGTCGTGCGATAAACAACTCGTTGGAATATAATTTTTGATCTTTATCACCAATAAATTATGTTTATACTTTATTTTATCTACAATAATTGCAACCCATAACTCATTCTGACGTAAAAAGATTTC
Source organism: Parnassius smintheus behrii (assembly GCA_036936625.1). NCBI lineage: Eukaryota > Metazoa > Arthropoda > Insecta > Lepidoptera > Papilionidae > Parnassius > Parnassius smintheus. The sequence continues at coordinate 8,436,818 of JAUPFT010000007.1, read as the reverse complement.
ACAACAAAGTGTCACATTTGCGTGGTAATTGATCTTTGCCCTAGCTACGATTGCTTGCACGTGACCGCCCGCCTTCAGCCTTCACCTCCCCTCCCCTAGGCCAAAGTCTTGTCATGATGAAATGAAATGACCTGATAATTTGGTGCATAATACCTCTTACAGTTATTAACATATAATATGATAACATTAACGTATAGTGTGTAACTATGGATCCGCGCTGGCTTCGCGCGGGTGATTTCTGGATCTTGACGACAGCGCTACCTACCGGGTCCAAATATGAATATAAACCTTCTAGGGACCCATTCAAGCACACACAAATATTTTATCAAGATTGTGTGTGACGTAGGTATATACATTTTATGTGTTTTATATAGATAGACTATACGGATTATTATTTTTACAATAAAAAAAATTCTGGTGCAGTTTTAAAGTTTGCGCTTCTGAAGATCGAATAGAAATTTTGAAAATCTGTAAACAATAGGTACCTATTATCTCTATATAAAATCAATAATTGTCCGTTAGTCTCGCAAAAACCTAAAATTGGCTGGACCCACTTTGTTAAATTTTTCTGTATATTTGAGTGGGTCGCTGGATGGTTTAAAAATTCAATTGAAAAATCAAATTGAACCAAACAAGGTAGCGTGCGATGAACTCCTGTACGCGGCTATCCTTCCGGGTATTAAGCTCCATGAACTCCGCACTTGCTGGTGGGTCCGGCATAAATTGCTCCTCAAAGTGCTCTACTAGGATATCCGCTCTACCATTGGCATCGTAACAACGTTCGCCCGCGTTCTTGGTCAGCGGGCAAACGGCAGGACTAGTTTTATTTAACTGTCGGTTCAACTTAGGGCGGTAGTTGAATAAACAGTGTTCTGTACGAGCTCTTATTATTTTAATTCATTTTAACAGTTTTTATAAGTTTTAAACAGTGATTAGTGTAATAAAGTAACTACAAACACTAATTACGGCACCATGGTTATTCAATTTATTCGTGGTGTAAAATAAACAAAAATACTGATAAATAAATAATTATAACAGTGACTAATCCAGATAAATTTAAGATATCTCAAGTGATTATGACCGTGTATCCAGACTTACAGTGCTCTGATACAAAACGATATACAGTGAATTGCGGAATAATCGGACCAACTACGATATCAACAAATATTAATATAAATACAGAACGTTTTTATTTAACAAAAACTTGGAAGTAGCGCCACCTTTTAAAATTTAATGGTACTACTGACTAACATGCATTGATAGGTAATAAAAATATTAGTATGACCAACCTACAGATGTCACTACTGATCTGAAATTATTTTGTTAATTATAGTGATTTGTAATTTTAATACAATTAAAGAAACAATAATAATGGAAAAAACAAACAGCACTTTATGAAAACACAAATCGAAATCAGTTACAGATCTTTCAATAATTATCGATGAATGCAATATAAATTATTCGAATCCTTTTGAAACGTCTACGCTAAGTTTATCACGGAAAATGACTACACAAAAAATTACAACGTCAAATAACAAAAATCACTAAGGGAATCTGCTAACGAAGAAATGGACCGATTACCTCTAGAAAACATGGACCTACAAAAACTCTAGCCCAAAGAGAAAATACTCTAAGTTTAATGAAAAAAATGTTTTTTCTGAAAATTCAGTAATGTCTTCCCCAGTAACAAAAAAATTTGAAACGTTATAGCTATGAGTAAAACTCTTACAAAAACAAATTCTATATCCCTTAAGAAAAGTATTACCCAAGTTATCAATCTTGAAAACAAAATTAAGAAACTTGAACATGAATTGGAAGAAGCTAACAGACAAATAGAAAAATTAAACGAAAATATAAAAAAAATTGCAGGGTAATGCAATCTCTCTCTCTCTCTATTCTACAACAAAAAAGAAGCCAAAGAGTACATCGAGAATCATTCCACATGCATGGCAGACCTGACGCCTTCGCAATCTCAAACAAAAATAATAATAAGGAATGGAATAAGCTCTATGATTTCAACATACAGCACTAAAAGGAAAACATTTATTATTGCAGATCAACAGGGTCGAAGAGTTCATCACTGCCTTCAAAACTATTCAAAACCTTATAGGAGATGAATTTTTATTCACTTGTCTGTGGAAGCCGGGCGCAAAAATGTATGATCTATTATCCTCATTGTCCCTCACAAGTTTATGTCATACGCATGGGGGGAATTAATGACAAAAATCCATTTTGAATTTAAGTGTAATATAGAAGTTTATTTGAATTGTTTATCAAATACAAATGTAATTATACCTATCCAAAATTCCATATAACAAACTAATAAATGAAATAAATAGGGTGAGTGGGGGGAAGATGAAAAACGGGGTAACACAAAAAAGCATCAATAAAAACAGATTTTGTGTAATTTATCCAATGCAGGCAACATCCGTAAGACCGCCATTTTGTTACGTCCCACACCTAAGTCAGCACTTGTCGTTTTGAGGGATAGGTTGCGTGTTATAGGGGAATATCTACGCTGTGAATTTTACGCGAGCAAGTTGGGTGTTTTAATCTTACCCCGTGTCGTGTAATTTCATTTACGAGGTAGGTACGAGTTTTTTATTTGTATACATACTTATTATTTTTAATTGTTAGTTATGTTGCTATGTGTAAATGTCGCTACTTTTTGTATTTTAGGATTTATTGTAACATTCCGTCTTTACCCGCCAATATTCGACGGGGTAAGATAAACATATAAAAGTTTCCATCTTGCCCCGTTTTCGAAAGTCATACTAATGGTCTCATGTTCTCAAAGTGTACCTATATGATATATATATAAATTGTCAGCGGCACAATTTCGACTAATATTATCTAAAGGTATTTATTTTTATTTTTGTATATTATAAGAGAGGCAAAAAGAGTAAGGGGATCACCTGATGGCTAAGTGATTTCCCCGCTGCCCATAGACACAAGAAACAACAGGAGTGTTACTTGTGCGTTGCCTTCTCATAAGTTATAGGAACAGGATTCGTAGGAATGGGAGTAGGAACTTAAAGAAAGAGGAAAGACCAACAGACACTCGCTAGTAAATGCAACATCACAGCTCCTAGAACAATGCAACGTCAAATCGGTTTATCTAGCAAACTTCAACATTCGGGTGGCCTTAAGGGGAAAAGAAACGGGCATCCGGAACTCTCACTCACCAGGCGAAACATGGCAGCCAATAAGAAGTTAACCACTTCATGCTGATTTTCTTGTTCATTTATGTGTTATAGTCAACTGTAGACGTGGATCCCCAATTTTTTTATTAATGTAGGAATATAAAAGGGTATTTTCTGAACTTTTTCTAAAATATTTCTAAGATCTTATTTATTGGTTAGCTGTTTGATTTTGAAATATTTATTTTTTTACGTTTTGTGCTACACATTTTGTTGACGAAAATGGTAAAAGGTACATGTACGTAATTGTGTTTAAAATTATCTTGGCATTTACAATAAAAGATTTTATATGATTGATATCTTTTATTTTCTGTATAATCTTATCGAAGTAAAGTGAAAAGTTTGAGAACCTCTAGTTCAATCTTTTCCCGGTGGGGCAAGATTGAAATATAAAAAACAAATAATTTGTGTTATCTGTGTTATTTCAAGGTATTTTGATATTAAAGACAGTTCTGAAGTGTCAGGACAATTAAAGTTGTAGCCTACTGACCGTCAATATCGTCTGACATTAACTTGAACGATTTTAGAAACTACTTCGATCTTTCCCCACCACCCTTTCATCTTTCCCCATGCTTTTTTCTTTCGATAAAAATATTGCAATTAATTTTTTTTTGCTTTCGCATAAATATAACAGAGATTTATCGATATGACATAAAAATATGCTCTTTGTACTTTATTCACTATAGGTATAATTTTAGCTTAAGTTAATATGTACAGTTCTACAAGACGTCAAACACAACACTGCTCATCTCATCAAAAAACCGTTCGATCTTCCCCCCACTCACCCTAAATAAATTATGAACTGAGATATATTTGTAATCGTCATAAAAATTGTATATTTGTAGAGATCGGTTTTGATCGTTTTGTACCATTTAAGTATTTTTTTTCCACTTTTGTTTGCCAATCGTTACTAAAAGAGATAATACGGAATAAACAATCGTGTAATTTCGTATAATTGTATTCATTCTAACAAATTATTCGATAAATCTACGCAAACAGAAGAATGTACTATTTCTAAAAATAGGTAACAACTTAGATTCTTTAAACACAAATACATCTTCCGATATTATAAATAATCATTATAATCAGTTTTTTCTTGTACAATAATATAATTTTGCTACATCAAAACATAAATGGACTCATAAGTAAAGCTAACTTATTAATGTTACCTTAAATGTAAATAAATCTATAGATATATTATGTATAACGGAATACAACATGAAGTATACTGATGCAGAATTCTTGAACATTCCGCCATATAAATTAGCTTCATTTTATGCAAGGGATAATAGGAATGGATGTTGTATACTGATTAGGAATAAATATACATACATTCCCCTAAATAACATAAATAACCTATCTATATCTAATATCTTTGATTGCTATGCTGTTGAGCTTACTGCCCATCAAACTATTATTATATGCATTTACAGAAGCCCAAGAACTAACAGTCAATTGTACGAAACTGGCTGGAAAATGGCGACTTTAGTATTGACATAATAAAAACAAATAACATTAACATCTTTACAGTTTACACAGCTAATGGGTAGTTTTAATCATAGAGTAATTAGACTAATAATTCTATGGTTTTAATTTCAAATTGGAAATTGAGAAAACGACAAGAATCTGAAGCGGTACTAGCAAAGATAATGTACTTAATACACAATGTTGGGAAGGGAGAAGAATAAAATCTTTACCTATACAACATAGTAGATGGCGTTATTCTCAAATTCAAATTCAAATTTATTTAATTGCCATAAATAGGGTAAGTGATAGGTTTTTTGCAATAAAAATAAGTTGCTTAAAGACCTATTTAGCCATGAGATACAGCATGCAACTTTTTTTTTTAAAATTAAATAACATACGTAGGCGGTCCCATAATGAATTGGCCTAACTATGAACCAATGAAGAAAATGAAACGAAACCAATTTTATTTTTCAATATAATCACCATGAATACTAACACACTTCTGACATCTGTGAAAACATCTCTAAACCTTTATAAAAATAATCACATTTTTTATCCTCAAAATGACTGAAGACGGCCGCCTGCAACTTTTCATCGCTTGAAAATTTTCTTCCTCTTAAGTCCCGCTTTAAATTTGGAAATAAATAATAGTCGGACGGGGCTATGTCTGGACTGTAAGGTGGATGTTGAACTTCTGTGAACCCGCATTGACGAACTGCATCCTTCGAAACACCAGCGGTATGAACAGGGGCGTTGTCATGGAGCAACAGGACACCTTTAGACAGCTTGCCTCTTCGTTTTTCCTTTATCTTGTCTCGTATTTTATATATTAAAGAAGCATAACATTCGCCGTTCACGACTGTATTACGTTCTTTAAAATCCACCATCAAAATGCTTTGAAAATCCCAAAATATTGTGCACATCAGTTTTTTAGTCGATTGTTGCACCTTTGCCTTTCTAGGGGGCTTTTCACCCTTATAACGCCATTCCATTGACTCGCGCTTGCTTTGTGGATCATAATACAAGATCGTAGTTTCATCACCAGGCACTAGCCGCTCGATCACAGTCTTTGGATTTTCGCTACAAAGATCCAAAACTCCTAAGCGCAGCGCACTCTTTCCTGTCTCTGTACCGCTGAAAGAAGTTTCGGTACCCATTTTGCACTCACTTTTTTCATGTGAAGATGTTTATGGATCGCGCGATGAACGGTACTCTTAGAGAGCCCAAGCCTTGCTGCAATTTCTCTAATCTTCAAACGGTCACTCAGAACCTCCTCTTCGATAAGAGTAATCGTTTCGGGAGTGAGCACTTCCACAGGTCGACCGTCGTGGCCAAAGTCTTCGACGGTTTCTCTCCCGAGGCGAAACTCTTTCACCCAATTTTTCACTGTGCTATAGGAGGGGGCAGACTCCTTATACACGCCATCCAATCGTTCCTTTATTACTTTACTTTATGACACTACGATACTCAGTTTTCGACATTTTGAAAAAATACGCGACTCTCGTTATTCAAATGCCTGTTAAACTAAGACTAAGCATTTCATGTCGATGCATGTTTCTTATATTAAGTGCACGATAAACGTACTATTTAATGCAACACAACATGTAGCGACATGTCGCGTTGAACTATATCAGGCCAGTTCATTATGGGACCACCTGGTAGATGGTAATCGATTCTAAAATGTCAAGTTATTAAATGTAAGTTATATAATTCAAAATGCCATAATTTACTATATCAATATCATAATTAAAATTTAAATTCACTCAATCAAAAATAAAGGTCTGATAAAACAGTGATACGTAGTGATACACAGCAATTACGTCTATCACATGTCAACATGCATATTATTATCATTTTGAAATTCTTTAACACTGTGATAACATTTTCTTATTAGCCATTCACGTAACTTTTTGGTCATGAGAATCATAGAGCCGTGTTTGAACTGCTTTGGAATTTTATTAAATATTTTTACACACATACAGTAACAACCTTTCTGATGGACAGAAGTTTTTGGTTTATGGTCTAAGACAAGCCGTTTACTATCTCTAGTGCTTCGTGGATATATATCACAAGCTGACTTAAATAACTCTGCATGTTGTTTGACAAATTTATATATTTCCAATATTTACATGCCAGGGACTGTTAATATACCCAGCTTAATAAATAGGGGCTTGCATGTATAAAATGGACCTTTACCGCATATAGCACGTATACATTTTTTTGTGCGATGAGAACTCTATTTACTTCAACGCTGTTGCCCCACAGAACCAGACCATAATTAATATTAGACGCGACGTAACCATAATAAGCAGACATAGTTACGCTAAGTCGTTATCTTAGTTAAACGCCTTAAGACGAAAGCAAACCTATTAATTTTATTACAAACTTTATCAATGTGGCCAGTGAAACACCCAAAAATGAGACCATGGTAGTCCTTTCAATAGGTATGTTTTTGTACAGCACATTATGTAAGTATATTTGCTGCTCGTCCTTTTATGTTAAAATTTATGAAATTTGTCTTATTCAGATTTACATTTAGATCACTTAATTTAAGATATTGGACTATATTATTAATTGTGTTATTAATGTCATTTTCATAATTATTTAAATTGTCATTATAATTTTATTTAACAATAATGGAAATATCATCTGCAAACATTATGCATTGATGTTTAGTCGTGCTCGGTAAGTCATTTATATATAATAAAAACAATATAGGACCCAGAACGCTACCCTGTGGTACTCCAAACTTATTTATTTTATAGTTAGAACGATCGGATGTAGTTGTATTTCTCTCGCTTATTCTATTTATTTATACGCACTGATGTCTATTTTCTAGATATGTTTTAAGCCAAGAGTGAGAAAGACCTCGAATCCCATACTTTTCCAGTTTATCTAACAAGACATTGTGAACTATAAAATCGAATGCCTTAGACATATCGAATAAAAGTACAGTAGTGCGCTGTTTATCATCGAGTCCAAGAATAACGTTATGTATTAGATTAAAGCACGCGAGGGTAGTTGATTTTCCTTTTTGGAACCGCAGGTTTACCTGATTTGCACTAGCCGCTGATTCGGCTCCGGTGGCAGAAGTGGTCGGAATTGTCTTTTTTATCGAAGTGAGACCATATTTCACTAGCCTTACGCGACATTTTGAAAGTCTATATTCAAAAATGATTAAAAGTCTTAATCAACTCAAATTATATTATGCTATATTATGTTTACACTTTACACATAATTGTCTGAATAACAAATACTTAATGCACAAAATACACACAAATATTGCAACTAAATGCACAAACGCAACGTTAAAAATTAGTAACTTAAAGTATGTTATTAGGTATCTTAGCGAATGGCACGAGCACGAGCCACCAAGATCAAGTGCGTAATTGTTGCGTTCTAGAAAAAAGCAAATTCTAAACTTTCTATCCAAAATATAAAAAACATAAACATAAAGTTGCCTAAACAGGATAGATTATGATCATACAAATGCAAGTCTTGTGTTTATTGTCCTAAAAATCATTTAAATTTGACAACTCTCACAACTACATAAACTTAAAATTTAGGCAATTTTAACCATTAGAAATTCGACCTTTTTGCTTTAGGTAATTATATCCAGATGTGCATTGCGTACCGTGTGAAACGAAAATTACCAAAAAAGAAATCCTCTCTTTCTATATACGAATTTATGATACCGTCGCAAGAACAAGAAACAATGAATATCAATGCAAGACATCGCATCGGTTTAGTTCGTGGGCCGTGTTGGCATATCGTTCAGGTGTTTGCATTTTACGTTTTACAAATCTAAGCCTTGTGCCTAATGTGCTAAAGATCATTTGAAATTTGATAATTCTCACGACTACACAAACATAAAATTTAGACAATTTTAACTATTTAAGATTCGACCTTATTGCTTTAGCTATATATTATATTTCGCAATGTGCACCGTTGTGTGATAACTACCAAAACATCGCAACGATATCCATATTCGCTTCATCTCTTTCTATACTTATTTAAACTATCGTTGCAAGAACGAGAAGCGATGAATATCAACGAAGGTCATCGGTTAGTGGGCCGTTTTCAGTTTTGGGATATTGTTCCACAGTTTGCGTTATGCGTTTCGGTTTCGTTTTCGTACGTTGGTTAGGTATATGGTTTTGGTTGGATATGTGATAACGGTTTTGGACTTAGGTTTATCGATATGATATGATATTTGATAACATAACGTTATTAGTTACGTTTTGATATATCGGTCTCATGCCTATAAGGAAGTGCAATCATTGCGCCTTCCGAAGTTTTTTGAATCAAGCACAGAAAGCAGTGGCGGACCGTCACTGAAGTGCTTCCCAGTGAAGTGGGAGTGTAGTGTCACGGTAATTTTATCTATACAGTATTCGAACTCCATACAAACGTAAGAAGCGAGATCTATGCCTACGCGCCTCGATCTCGGCATGCGCTCGGCATGCAGACAGTCGTGACTGCCACAGTGATAATTTTGTAGAATATATATAAAAAATGAAGGAAATAAATAATTGAATAGAAATAAAGAAATAATAAATCCGAACTTCATTTAAAACCAAACATATAAATTACAAAATAGCTGCAGGTATCTATAGCCAAGAAAAAATATTCATTTGCTCCACCTTTTCCATGTTTCCCAAAACAATTTTTAATTAAGCTTTATATTAGAATGCAGATTTTTATACTTAAAATTTTAATAATAAAGCATTTCGTACGTCTCAGCCGAGGCGCAAATATTTTTCGGTCGCAAATTTATAAGACCGATTTGTTATTCAAACATAAACATGGCTTTTAATTAAATCTACCGATCAAAAAACGACAGGCATTTTTATTGAACACTTCCTATTCAATTTACAAAGTACCTATTAAGTATATTTGTTTATACAAAAAAAGTATATTTACAATCATAAAACTAGATGGAAACAAAGTAGGCAAATGTAAAAATGCTGGAGGCGGGCAGCCCTATCGCATGTTTACGTACTGCGCGGCTGTAGGCATTTATCTCAAAAGCCTCATTTACATTCAGCCCCTGCCACTACTCCTCGCGCTGCCGGCAATACTTCGCTAAATACTGCCGTAGCAGGATCGAGAGAAGTGTGTATTTACATTCTGCCCTACCACTACCACTCACGTCCTTTTCGACTATCGACTATGGCAGACGTCGAAATAATTACAGCGTCCGCGCTGCGTCTTCTTGTAATACAAAATTGTGTTAATAATTCAAAAAGATATCAAATTCAAAAGATGATAGATAGAAAATTAATTTGCTTAAAACATGGTACAATAGATGATCGATGATTTGGAACCGACATGTTTTGCCATAATTGGCATGCAAAAATGATATGAAATACTAAAAGAACGAACGCTAATTACTACTACGAAAGCTAATTACACGAACCCAATGTTATCTTGTAAAATTGTTTCATTGCTTAAAAGTTTGGTACAAACATTCTTTTTGAATTCAAATATTATGTACAATTAAATACTTATACAGGTCCACTCTATTTGAATTCTTATACAATTAATTGTTGATAAATTATTACATTATTGTTGCATAAATAATATTAAATATTATATTAGATTAGTTAAGCTATTATTATTTTAGTAAGTACACTAGAGTATAAATTAATTTATAATTTTAATTACAATAAAATTATAATTTACAAATTTCAGGCTATGATGCAAATATTACCATTTAACTTATTATTTTACATTTTTATAAATAAATTATCAATATGACTTACTATTTGGTTTTAGAAATAAAATGTCAATGTTCATTAATTCCTTAAACTAAATTTCATATTAATATACATTGAGCTATTATGTACTACGTACTAGAGGCGACACTGCATTCAGCTACTCTGTTCCACTCAACTGCAGTGCATACACCGCACTTTGTCACTCGCTAGTCGCTAGGCGCTTTTAGAGTTGTCACGTGTTGTGTTGATTTAAAAAAATCTCTTGATAAAAATATGCCGTCGTGTGTACTTAGATATTGCACAAATAATTCAAGAAATGTCAGTAAAAACCAAGGAATTACTTTTCGTCGGTTAATAAGATACTTAATCAATAAAAAAGTATAATAATAATATAATAGTAATAGTAATAGTATAATAATATATAATAATAAATCAATAAAAAAGTAAAAAGTATATAAGTAATATGTTCAGATGCGACATTTCTGTGGGTACTTAAGTATAGGACGAATATATTATTATACACATTTTTTTTTGTAGAAACTTAAATAAGTTATTATAATTAGGCTAAATTTTCTTTTATTTTATTTTTAGGTTTTGACTTCAAAAAAGGCCAAAGTGGAATAAATTCGTCCATTTTTAACTCTCGCGTGCCCAGCATTTATGAACGACTCTTATTCTAATTTAAATATATATATTTGTAATTTAAATGTTATGTTAATAAGTTTTGTTAAACATACATTTAGTATGTTTTTTTTATATTTGACATAGATAAGGTATCTAAAATATTTAGATAAAAATATGATTAAAATGTAATTGTGATATAATATTATGTTATATTATATTAAATAAGCAAATATAATATACAAAATAAATGACAAAATTTAAATATTGTTCTCTATATAATTTACCTATTTAACAATACAATCTAATATTACCTACGGATCATTCTACCTATGTTTATTCTATGATAAAAAAAAACTATCGCGCGACCACAGAGTAACGCACATTTTTTGTTTGAGAGCTGTTCTAGTACGTAAGTACATATTACTTCAATGTTAATATAATAAATTTGACGAATTTGTAATTAGTTATGTACATAGGTATTATATTATCTCAAAAAGAAAATTCGTTTTCGTTGAAGATGATGAATTATGGTTTTTATCGTTGAAATCCCATATAGTTTTTTCTGATTCCAGCAGTTTTAAAAACTTTATTGTATTTTCATTATTCCACTCTATTTAGCAGATACTCATTTAATAACAAGACGGTACGCACGTCCGTTCATCCAGGCGCTTGGCGCGAAGGCGCGAAGTGAGCGATGGAGCAGAATGTGAATTGTGAACACTCACTGCCGCTCGCGCTGTCCGTCCTTTGACTTCCGCACGAAAAACCGACATTTGAGGGAGCGTAGGGCAGTGGCAGCGGCAGCGGCAGTGTCAGCGCGAGTAGCCTGTTTACATACTGCCCTGCCCACTGCCCTGCTCACTTCCCTGCCCAACAGGGCTGAATGTAAATGGGGCAATAGATACGGCCGAGTTAGAATACTGTATAGATAATATTACCGTGGTAGTGTATATCCAACTTCATCGGACGCAGGAAGGGAAGGTCGGCGTAGTAACAACCAAGCTGTGCTAGAGGGAAGTGAAGTAAACGACGAAAAAAGTGACAGTGATAAGGAGCAAACGTCATCTGTCAGTCAGCAGCATTGGTGGAAGAGTGAAGTTTGAGCAATACGTAATTGGAGATAATTACATCATAAGGAGGTTTGGTGTGTATAAGTGACGTAAAGAAAAAAACCGCGAGTACTTTATATCGTTTATGTTGCAGTTATATTTCGACAATAAGTAAAGTGTTGCAAGGTTGTCTGTTAAGTAAATTTTAGACTTGTAAAAGAACTGTTGGAAATGGTAGGAGAAGCTAAAGGGGATAAAGATCAAGAAAAAAATGTTGACATGGGAGTGAAAAAGGGAGTAAAGGAAGTTAGAAAAGTTCTTGGTCTAAACTGGATAGATATTTTTAAGTATTTGGTTAAACTTCCTGCTATGATTACCCCTTTGACTAAAAGGAAAGTAGTGGCAGATATCGCTCGTTTATTCGACCCCCTTGGCTGGATATCTCCTGTAATTATTAGTGCTAAAGTTATTATTCAAAAACTTTGGTTGTCGGGCATTGAATGGTATCAGGAGCTTCCAGATAAACTTTTACAAGAGTGGTTGACATATCGTAGCAACTTAATTGATCTTTCTGGTTTCACTGTTCCACGATGGATTTATACAAGAGACAACAATGAAAGGGTTGAACTTCATGGCTTCAGCGATGCCTCTTGTCATGCCTATGCAGCGGTGGTCTATTTAAGAGTCATCAAAATACTGGAGAAATATATACGAGCTTAGTCACTTCTAAGACAAAAGTGGCACATATTATTCAAAGATCTATTCCACGCCTTGAATTGTATGGGGCAGAATTTAATGGTTGATACTGCTGAAACGTTAAAAATACCAAAACGTAATAATATACATGGTTGGACCGACTCGTCAGTGGTGCTTGCTTGGTTAAGCAGCCATCCAAGTCGATGGCAGACCTTCGTTGCAAACAGGACATCGGAGATTTTATAAATCTTAGATAGAAGTCAGTGGTCTCATGTACGTTCGAAAGATAATCCAGCGGACTGCGCTTCTCGTGGTATGAAGTCGTCAGAAATTCTCAATCTCAAGCTATGGAAAGAAGGTCCATCTTGATTATCTGATGTAGCTATTAAATACAGTCCACATTTCGACCATAACCAAGAAGTTCCGGAAGTGAAAATGGAAGAAAGATTCAAGTTCGTAAACCTACCATGTTACGTCACGGAATTAAACACTAAGCCTCAAATTGATGGCTCCGTGGCGCAGTGGCTTAGCAATGAGTTACAGTGCTAAGGGCCGCGGGTTTGAATCCCGCACGGAACAAGAATCTGTATGGCCTACAAATAATCGTTCCGGGTCTGGATGTTTGTCCTTGTACAATTTATGTTTGTAAACTGCCCCCACGATACAGGAGAAAATCTTAGTGTGGAGGTACCGTTTTTTAAAAAAAAAATTACGGTTTTCGTCTCTGCATAAGCTTCTTAGAGTAATTTCTTATTGCAAAAGATTTATTCAACTTTTAAAAACGAAACCAAAACCGAAGTTTTCGATATGGCTAACCAGTCGTGAGTTGCAATTCTCTTTACATGACTGCATAAAATTATGTCAATTGCAATATTTGGCAGGGGAATTTGAAAATCTGGAAAAAAGAGGTAGAGTGAGCGAGAAAGGTGGGCTAGCTTCTTTGCGTCCTTTTAAGGATGACCGAGGTATCCTGCGAGTTGGCGGACGTTTACATAAGGCCGAAATAACTCAAGATATGAAACATCCTATTATTATACCTCGAGACTCTCATTTAGCCCAATTGATTATAACAGAAGCTCATGCAAAAACAATGCATGGTGGCCCATTACTAATGATAAATTACATTCGCACAAAATATTGGAATGTTAATATAAAGACATTAGTAAAAACCTACATTCGAAACTGTATCACTTGTTTACGTTACTCAGCAAGAACTAATCAACCCTTTATGGGTAATCTGCCGAAAATAAGAGTTACTCCCAGTAAGCCATTTTTGCAGAGTGGAGTAGATTATGCAGGTCCTGTAGCAATAACGGTTTCAAAAGGGAGAGGTCATCATGCCTTCAAAGGCTATATCTGTTTATTTATATGCATGGCAACAAGAGCTATTCACCTTGAGGCTGTTAGTGACTTATCCGCTGAAGGATTTTGAGCAGCATTTAAACGTTTCGTTGCAAGAAGAGGCCATTGTGCCGATTTATGGACTGATAATGGCACTAACTTTGTTGGTGCCACAAAAGAGCTCAACAAATTATTGAACGTTTACATTTACGGCTACGCGTAGCGCGTAGATTTCTACGGATGGAAGCTGAATGGTTAGCTACTAATGGCACTAACTGGCACAAAATTCCTCCATATGCTCCAAATTTCGGTGGATTGTGGGAGGCTGGTATAAAGTCCACCAAATTTCATCTTAAGCGGGTCATTGGTAATACCACATTGACGTATGAAGAAATCACAACTGTATTGACTCAAATTGAGGCCTGTCTCAATTCAAGGCCGATATCGCAATTAATCGATAGCATACGGGACACTTTTCCGCTGACACCTGTCACTTTTTATTGGGTGCATCTTTATTATTAGTTCCTGATGCTAATTATGAAAATTCCAATGTAAGTAGTCTGTAACGATGGCAATTCACCCAAAAATTGGTCCGACATTTTTGGCGGCGTTGGTCAAATGAGTATCTCACTCAATTTTTCCAACGTCACAAATGGAGAAAGAGTGTTGCTGAACCAAAATTAGGTGACGTAGTTTTAGTTAAGGAGGCCAATCTTCCACCTGCAGGATGGCTGCATGGTATAATAACTGAAAAACATACAGGCACTGATGGTGTTACGCGAGTTGTTAGTTCGCGTTGTGGGAATAGTTAAATTAAAAGACCTGTTTCAAAATTATGGATACTGCCTGTAACTAAATAAGTTTTTTGGACTTTAAATTCATTGTTTTTTTTTGTTTTTGAATTTTTTTTCGTTAATATCCATGTAGTAATTGTATGAATTTTAATTGTGTCAAAAATATTTTTTTCTTTGCTCGATTTTTTCATAACTTGTAAGATTATTGTCTAGTCACTATTTTCTAGTCAACAGATGTCGTTGTACTAATCGATTAACTGTATTTCATAATCTCTGCTCATGTATATAACTGTTTAACTTGTCACTAGATGTCGTCATAATAAAAAATTAAATGACTGAATCTCGATGTTAAGATTATTTGTAATTTTATAAGGTGCAAAGAATTTTTCAACAAATTAGCACATTCACGTTGACGACGTACCGGTTGTTTCAATTACGTGCAGTGTTGCCGTATATACAGATTTCCCCGTATTTATACAGATTTTCGGTGTGGGATACAGATTAGCACTGGATACAGATTTTTATACAGAGTTTTAACTCTATTGATAAGATTACCATAATATTCAACTTAAACAGAACGAAGCAAAATACGTGACAAGATACCGCGTTACGCACATCATTGCATGATTATATTCTTTATGGTTAATTTATTTCTTCACAAAGTAATTAGTTAGTACGGCAGAATTACAAGTGTATTATAAAATTTGTAAATATAAAATATGTATGAATATAAATAATAAAGTATATGTTCGTTTGTTGCAAATGTTTGAGTTTTAATACGTTGTTTGCTTAAATTAATGTTTTCAATTTTGTTATATAAAAAATTTAGTGTATAGTGTATATTTTATACTTGGTAGAGCCACGCTGCAGCTATTTTATGGTTGCAGCACGAATGAGTCGGCTCGATCGGGGAAGGACCACGCTCTCACAGAATACTAGCGTAAAATACTAGCTTAATACTGTTGTGCTTCGTATGGTGAGTTGAAATCCGGAGACCCTTTTTACTGGAAACAAGGCATTCTATCTTAATCACAGGCGTGACAACGCATCTGCGATTTGATTCGTAATCGAGGATAAATGTAGATGTCTATGGGCCACAGCATCCACTTACCATCGGTGTACTGTTTGCTCGTTTGTCACTCTTATTCTATAAAAAAATATTTTTTTTAATAATGATAATCAAACTTTATCAGCTTATCACGCTAGTAGTTATTCCTTGTTTTTCAAAAGAAGCAATGATGATGATGATGATCAATTATTCCATTTTGGTTTATTATTATACATATTTTAAGTTTAAGTAGGATACAGATTTAATACAGATTTTAGCAGTTTCTAATACAGATAAAAGGTTCAAGGCATCTGGCAACACTGATTACGTGTCTCATTTATAAGTAAGTGAAAGTTCGTTAGTAAACGAACACTGTCGTAGCGCTTCATAATACTATTGTTACGAGCTTGAGGTTCGTGACAATAAAAATTGCCGATAGAATTACCTCAATTAACACTTTAATTCGCTTTACACTAATTAAAGTTAAAAACACTAATAATTAATCACACTGGTTCACTTTATTCCGCTCCGAAGCTTCGCTTGGCTCGCCAACTTCAATACTTCCCGATCGCATCTTGCAGCGCCTATTTACATAAATTAGCAGCGAAATATCCAGAATATTCAAGTAAACAAGCGCAAGGTATCGAGAGTTCGTGTTGCAACTACATGAAGTTTAGTTCTTCGGTTCGAGACTAGATGGCGCTAGTGCCATCAACTTGAGCGCGTAACACTGGCCCCTCCTAAGACATGCTCATCCCGAGCATTATCGGCCCCATAATAACGTGCCAGGCGATCCACATGGGCGATCTTAGGAGTCCCTCTTGCGCCTTTCTGCACCGGCTCCGGAATGTCTAGGGCTGTCCTATCCCATGATGCACCAACATTGCACAATTTCGATGCTCCTCTACTACGTGTCTGAGGTCCCTTCACGGCCGCACAACTTGTACATGTACGACACCAATCCTCGACATCGTCACGATAATGGACCCAGAAAAACTGTTCTCGGACCTTCAGTAGAGTTCGTTTAGCTCCCAGATGGACTCTTGAACGACAATTATGGCACAGCTGTAGAACATTCGGCACTTTAGCTTTAGGGACAACCATTTGCAAACGACAGCTGTCTCCTCGACCATTGTCCCATTTACGGCACAGGACTCCACCCTGTATCAGCAAGCTGTCCCATTGGGCCCAATAGCTTTTCGTGGTTGAACTCATCGCTGAGACGTCCCTCCACTTAGGCTTGCTAGCACGGGCCTTCATCTCTTCCAGAATCGGCTTGATGTCCGGATCTTCCTGCTGTGGATGTCGTAGGCTGTTCTTCCACCCGTTGCTGGGGTGGTCTGTCCTGAGCATCCTCACGGATACCACTTCCTTACTCTCTTGCCTACTACAATGGTTGCAATCTTCAGGAAAAGGTCTTCTTGACAATGCATCTGCGTTGCCGTGAGATTTCCCGCTGCAGTGTCTGATAGTAAAGTCGTATTCCTGCTGCTGCTGGGCGGTGCTGTTAGCCGCACTTCCTTTCTGAGACCGATCACCTTCCCTTCCTAGGGTGTGCTTAGGGCATCTGGACCGAAGATGGCCCCTTTCCCCACAGCCATAGCACCTAGGGCTGTATTCTTTATTGTGGTCGCGAACCGTAACTGCTGCAACCTCCCTAGCGTGAGGTGAACAACGATCCTGTCGCCGCCAGGCAGTACCGTTAGCTGCAATACCCTCCTGATATCGTTCACTTTCCCTTTCTGCGCTTCGCTTAGGGCAGCTGTATCGAAGAAGGCCCCTTCCCCCACAGCCATAGCACCTAGGGCTGTATCCTTTGTTGCGGTCGCGAACTGTAGCTGCTGCAACCTCCCTGACGCGATGGGAACGATGATCCTGCCGCACGGCTTCCACCTCCAGTGCATGGGCCAAGGCGTCCTTAAGCGTCTCGTGGTGCCCGAGCCTCACAGCAGCTCTGACTTCCAGGTCGTGGATGCCGTCGATGAATATCTGCACCAGGTTCCCTTCAATGAGCGCAGGTACAGACTGGTATGCTTTTCGAACCATCTTCTCCACCTCAAGGGCCCACTGCTGCAGGTTTTCGTTGCTGCGTTGCACGCGATCTTTAAGCTGCGCGCGAAAGACGTGTTCCAGGTGAGCGTCACCATATCTCGCCTCCAATGCCTCAAGGAGCTGCTCGTAGGTCACTTTCTTACCGAGAGCTTCCAACACGGTAAGGCTTGGTCGCGCAGGCCTAAGGTGAGTGCAGTCATGGCCTGGCCTTTATTCCAGCCGTTTGCCTCAATGACGGCCTCGAACTGGATTTTGTAGGCCGACCTGGAAGAAGTCCCGTCGAACGGCGGCACTTTGAATCCACGTAGCGAAGGTGCTGTAGCTACTACGGGAGCTGTAGTTCCATCCCCAAGTTTGAGGTCGTTCAGCGTTTTCTTCACGTCAGCCATCACGTTGTCAACCCGATTGTTCACATGGTTGATTCGGGTTTCATGTTCTTCGATTCGGGTTTCAGCTTCCGATAGGCAGTTGTCATGTTGAGCAACCCTATCCTTTACCTCCCTTATCTCTTTCGCAAAGGTAGCGTGAATGTCCTTCATGAGGAGCATCTGTTCCTCCTGTTGGCGGGCCTGTTCCTCTTGTCCACTCTGCAGCTGCTTTTTCAACTGACGGACCTGTTCCTCCTGCTGCTCTTTCAACAGACGGGCCTGTTCCTCTCGTCCGCGCTGCAGCTGCTCCTGTAGCATCGCCATCAGAGCAGCTAAGTCAGGTGCTGCAGATGTAGAAGCTACTGACGGGCCGGCAGCCTCCGCGGCTGGCAGTTGGCCCTCCGACGTCTGCGGCGTTGCACCACCAAACCTCCTCTGGTCCGTCTCCTGCTGGCGTTGACTTCGGGTACGGACACCCTCCGATTCCTCCTTAGGTAAAATCGGCATGATTTAATCCCACTTCTGACACCAATTGTTACGAGCTTGAGGTTCGTGACAATAAAAATTGCCGATAGAATTACCTAAATTAACACTTTAATTCACTTTACACTAATTAAAGTTAAAAACACTAATAATTAATCACACTGATTCACTTAATTCCGCTCCGAAGCTTCGCTTGGCTCGCCAACTTCAATACTTCCCGATCGCATCTTGCAGCGCCTATTTATATAAATTAGCAGCGAAATATCCAGAATATTCAAGTAAACACGCGCAAGGTACCGAGAGTTCGTGTTGCAACTTCAATAAGTTTAGTTCTTCGGTTCGAGACTAGATGGCGCTAGTGCCGTCGACTTGAGCGCGTAACACTATTCACTTTTGCCTTGAAGATGCCCAGATTGTATTGGGGCGTTGTAATATTATTATTATATTCAATTGCAATGACAATGGATAGTAGCTGCCTTTTATGGCGTAAACATCCACTAAGAAAGTATTTTTGAAAATCGAAAGACTGAAACTGAAAAAGATGGATAGAAAATTCTTTATAGCAATCAAATAAAAAATAGGTACAAAGGCGAACTTAAAGCCGAAAAAAAGAGTACCTACTCGTAGAAATTTTAATTAAATAAATATTTCTTCATACTTTAATAGGTACAGGACTCTTTAGTATTAAAGTTTAATTATTCTAGGCGTATTTAAAGGTTTAATAACTCAATACTTTATTACCATATGAGTTAAAAATATCATTTTGAACTTCAGTATAAAATATGAGATACCTAGGTATAAGTTTAATTTTATAGCAAATAATTGTCACAATTCTTTTTTTAATGTGAAGCCCAAATTTTAATGTAATAAATTAAATGAATAGATGTATTGAGGTTTTTAAAGAATATTTACTTTAGTCCTTCAGTTCAGTATAAAACATTTTAATAGCGCCATCTACTTAATTATATGGGTGAAGTCATTTTATCGAAAGAAAATTGATTGATTCTCACGGTGGTACGTAAAGATTACGCTAGATGGCAGAAACACGCTAATGGCTAATTTAATATTTATGTTACCTTATTAAGAGTTAAAAGTATCATTTTGTACGATTTATTAAAATTGAAAATGAATAATTATATAATAAATAGTCATTATTTTATGGTAAAAAATTTTTCGAAGCTTTATCTTCTCATTATACCATATCTAATTCCTGTCGTAATCTGTTCTATGCATAAGTTAAACAAAATCATTTCCATGTTTCACATCTGTCAGGCGTCCCTTTTATTTTATATATTATAGTTCAATCGTTCAGAGAATGCGTTCCTGACACCTATCAGTTAGTCACGACTAGTGATGGGCACAACATAACACTGAGTTCGTTACCGTTCCTCCAAAATGAACTGCCGCGTTATTTTTAAGATTATTTTCGTTTAGAATTGGCGGAATCATTTAAAATTTATATTTTAGTAATTTAAATGGAAACCAAAAAAAGGTAATATTAATATAATAAAATTGTTTTATTTATTCTTAGTTAAAAAGTTACAATCTGTATTTCTATGCAATAAAGTACATTGAATTGAATGTGCGTACAGAATATTAATCAGACTCCGATTCGCTTGAGGAGGTGGTGTCTTCATCATCACCTTTGCCTACATGTATAATTATATTATTATCAATAACAGAATCAATCCTGATATCTCGGTCAAAATGTTCCACAATCAGGTTTTTAGTCTTCTCAACAACCTTTGCCCAGTCATTTCTTGTGACTTCCCCACAGGCTTCTTTTAATACGGTCATCATCTTTTTCGTGCTGAATGGCGGGGAAGTATTGTGGCGGGCGGCGTAACCTTTTATTTGAGCCCAGATTGGCTCAATCGCGTTATATTGGCAGTGATACGGTGGAATTCTTAGAACGCGATGACCGTACTCCAGAGCCAGCTCATCGATTTCGTAACGCACATTTGCCGCTTTATTTTCTTTAACTAATTTAATTAGCTCTGGTTTTAGCATCTGCATATTTGCGTCAATGCCTTTTGCTTGTAACTAAGCCACCATTTCTTCTTTTTTATTAGCTTGGGTAGGTGGTTTCTTTATTTGAACCGAGTGATAGGAGGCATTATCCATGAATATTACAGAAGGCTCTGGTAGCCGGGGCAAAAGCACGTTCTGGAACCACTCTTTAAATGTAATGGCATTCATTTCCTCGTGGTAGTCATTTGTGGTTTTTGATTGAAATGCCAGTAACGCGTTCTCCACAAAGCCGTATTTTGCAGAACCTGCGTGGCATATTATCAGACGGGCCTCCTTACCCATTGGTACTTTCGACGTCGACGCTTGTGTATCATCCATCCAAGAACGGGAAACCGTGTGATTGGCGTTTAGTCATGTCTCGTCAATGAACACGACATTATCCCAGTTATCAATATTTTTTGCTTCTCTCAAAAAACTTATCCGTTTTAAAATTATGTCGTATCGTTCTAATAAAATTTTTCTTTTGTCTGTTTTTTTATACGAAAAACCAACATATTTTAAGATTTTGGTTAAAGCAGTTTTACCCTCGCTAAACAGTCCAGCTTCTTCTTAACGATGCCAAAAGCTTCTTCCTGTTGAGATATTCATTTCTGGAATAGTAACCATATATATGATTTCTGATTGCATTATATCCAGATGTGCATTGCGTACCGTGTGAAACGAAAATTACCAAAAAAGAAATCCTCTCTTTCTATATACGAATTTATGATACCGTCGCAAGAACAAGAAACAATGAATATCAATGCAAGACATCGCATCGGTTTAGTTCGTGGGCCGTGTTGGCATATCGTTCAGGTGTTTGCATTTTACGTTTTACAAATCTAAGCCTTGTGCCTAATGTGCTAAAGATCATTTGAAATTTGATAATTCTCACGACTACACAAACATAAAATTTAGGCAATTTTAACTATTTAAGATTCGACCTTATTGCTTTAGCTATATATTATATTTCGCAATGTGCACCGTTGTGTGATAACTACCAAAACATCGCAACGATATCCATATTCGCTTCATCTCTTTCTATACTTATTTAAACTATCGTTGCAAGAACGAGAAGCGATGAATATCAACGAAGGTCATCGGTTAGTGGGCCGTTTTCAGTTTTGGGATATTGTTCCACAGTTTGCGTTATGCGTTTCGGTTTCGTTTTCGTACGTTGGTTAGGTATATGGTTTTGGTTGGATATGTGATAACGGTTTTGGACTTAGGTTTATCGATATGATATGATATTTGATAACATAACGTTATTAGTTACGTTTTGATATATCGGTCTCATGCCTATAAGGAAGTGCAATCATTGCGCCTTCCGAAGTTTTTTGAATCAAGCACAGAAAGCAGTGGCGGACCGTCACTGAAGTGCTTCCCAGTGAAGTGGGAGTGTAGTGTCACGGTAATTTTATCTATACAGTATTCGAACTCCATACAAACGTAAGAAGCGAGATCTATGCCTACGCGCCTCGATCTCGGCATGCGCTCGGCATGCAGACAGTCGTGACTGCCACAGTGATAATTTTGTAGAATATATATAAAAAATGAAGGAAATAAATAATTGAATAGAAATAAAGAAATAATAAATCCGAAATTCATTTAAAACCAAACATATAAATTACAAAATAGCTGCAGGTATCTATAGCCAAGAAAAAATATTCATTTGCTCCACCTTTTCCATGTTTCCCAAAACAATTTTTAATTAAGCTTTATATTAGAATGCAGATTTTTATACTTAAAATTTTAATAATAAAGCATTTCGTACGTCTCAGCCGAGGCGCAAATATTTTTCGGTCGCAAATTTATAAGACCGATTTGTTATTCAAACATAAACATGGCTTTTAATTAAATCTACCGATCAAAAAACGACACGCATTTTTATTGAACACTTCCTATTCAATTTACAAAGTACCTATTAAGTATATTTGTTTATATAAAAAAAGTATATTTACAATCATAAAACTAGATGGAAACAAAGTAGGCAAATGTAAAAATGCTGGAGGCGGGCAGCCCTATCGCATGTTTACGTACTGCGCGGCTGTAGGCATTTATCTCAAAAGCCTCATTTACATTCAGCCCCTGCCACTACTCCTCGCGCTGCCGGCAATACTTCGCTAAATACTGCCGTAGCAGGATCGAGAGAAGTGTGTATTTACATTCTGCCCTACCACTACCACTCACGTCCACGTCCACGTCACGTCGAAATAGTTACAGCGTCCGCGCTGCGTCTTCTTGTAATACAAAATTGTGTTAATAATTCAAAAAGATATCAAATTCAAAAGATGATAGATAGAAAATTTATTTGCTTAAAACATGGTACAATAGATGATCGATGATTTGGAACCGACATGTTTTGCCATAATTGGCATGCAAAAATGATATGAAATACTAAAAGAACGAACGCTAATTACTACTACGAAAGCTAATTACACGAACCCAATGTTATCTTGTAAAATTGTTTCATTGCTTAAAAGTTTGGTACAAACATTCTTTTTGAATTCAAATATTATGTACAATTAAATACTTATACAGGTCCACTCTATTTGAATTCTTATACAATTAATTGTTCATAAATTATTACATTATTGTTGCATAAATAATATTAAATATTATATTAGATTAGTTAAGCTATTATTATTTTAGTAAGTACACTGGAGTATAAATTAATTTATAATTTTAATTACAATAAAATTATAATTTACAAATTTCAGGCTATTATGCAAATATTACCATTTAACTTATTATTTTACATTTTTATAAATAAATTATCAATATGACTTACTATTTGGTTTTAGAAATAAAATGTCAATGTTCATTAATTCCTTAAACTAAATTTCATATTAATATACATTGAGCTATTATGTACTACGTACTAGAGGCGACACTGCATTCAGCTACTCTGTTCCACTCAACTGCAGTGCATACACCGCACTTTGTCACTCGCTAGTCGCTAGGCGCTTTTAGAGTTGTCACGTGTTGTGTTGATTTAAAAAAATCTCTTGATAAAAATATGCCGTCGTGTGTACTTAGATATTGCACAAATAATTCAAGAAATGTCAGTAAAAACCAAGGAATTACTTTTCGTCGGTTAATAAGATACTTAATCAATAAAAAAGTATAATAATAATATAATAGTAATAGTAATAGTATAATAATATATAATAATAAATCAATAAAAAAGTAAAAAGTATATAAGTAATATGTTCAGATGCGACATTTCTGTGGGTACTTAAGTATAGGACGAATATATTATTATACACATTTTTTTTGTAGAAACTTAAATAAGTTATTATAATTAGGCTAAATTTTCTTTTATTTTATTTTTAGGTTTTGACTTCAAAAAAGGCCAAAGTGGAATAAATTCGTCCATTTTTAACTCTCGCGTGCCCAGCATTTATGAACGACTCTTATTCTAATTTAAATATATATATTTGTAATTTAAATGTTATGTTAATAAGTTTTGTTAAACATACATTTAGTATGTTTTTTTTATATTTGACATAGATAAGGTATCTAAAATATTTAGATAAAAATATGATTAAAATGTAATTGTGATATAATATTATGTTATATTATATTAAATAAGCAAATATAATATACAAAATAAATGACAAAATTTAAATATTGTTCTCTATATAATTTACCTATTTAACAATACAATCTAATATTACCTACGGATCATTCTACCTATGTTTATTCTATGATAAAAAAAAAACTATCGCGCGACCACAGAGTAACGCACATTTTTTGTTTGAGAGCTGTTCTAGTACGTAAGTACATATTACTTCAATGTTAATATAATAAATTTGACGAATTTGTAATTAGTTATGTACATAGGTATTATATTATCTCAAAAAGAAAATTCGTTTTCGTTGAAGATGATGAATTATGGTTTTTATCGTTGAAATCCCATATAGTTTTTTCTGATTCCAGCAGTTTTAAAAACTTTATTGTATTTTCATTATTCCACTCTATTTAGCAGATACTCATTTAATAACAAGACGGTACGCACGTCCGTTCATCCAGGCGCTTGGCGCGAAGGCGCGAAGTGAGCGATGGAGCAGAATGTGAATTGTGAACACTCACTGCCGCTCGCGCTGTCCGTCCTTTGACTTCCGCACGAAAAACCGACATTTGAGGGAGCGTAGGGCAGTGGCAGCGGCAGCGGCAGTGTCAGCGCGAGTAGCCTGTTTACATACTGCCCTGCCCACTGCCCTGCTCACTTCCCTGCCCAACAGGGCTGAATGTAAATGGGGCAATAGATACGGCCGAGTTAGAATACTGTATAGATAATATTACCGTGGTAGTGTATATCCAACTTCATCGGACGCAGGAAGGGAAGGTCGGCGTAGTAACAACCAAGCTGTGCTAGAGGGAAGTGAAGTAAACGACGAAAAAAGTGACAGTGACAAGGAGCAAACGTCATCTGTCAGTCAGCAGCATTGGTGGAAGAGTGAAGTTTGAGCAATACGTAATTGGAGATAATTACATCATAAGGAGGTTTGGTGTGTATAAGTGACGTAAAGAAAAAAACCGCGAGTACTTTATATCGTTTATGTTGCAGTTATATTTCGACAATAAGTAAAGTGTTGCAAGGTTGTCTGTTAAGTAAATTTTAGACTTGTAAAAGAACTGTTGGAAATGGTAGGAGAAGCTAAAGGGGATAAAGATCAAGAAAAAAATGTTGACATGGGAGTGAAAAAGGGAGTAAAGGAAGTTAG
The DNA here is from genome assembly GCA_036936625.1 of Parnassius smintheus behrii. Classification (NCBI taxonomy): domain Eukaryota; kingdom Metazoa; phylum Arthropoda; class Insecta; order Lepidoptera; family Papilionidae; genus Parnassius; species Parnassius smintheus. Next base: position 8,411,236 of record JAUPFT010000007.1, on the reverse strand, counting down.
AAAAGTTCTTGGTCTAAACTGGATAGATATTTTTAAGTATTTGGTTAAACTTCCTGCTATGATTACCCCTTTGACTAAAAGGAAAGTAGTGGCAGATATCGCTCGTTTATTCGACCCCCTCGGCTGGATATCTCCTGTAATTATTAGTGCTAAAGTTATTATTCAAAAACTTTGGTTGTCGGGCATTGAATGGTATCAGGAGCTTCCAGATAAACTTTTACAAGAGTGGTTGACATATCGTAGCAACTTAATTGATCTTTCTGGTTTCACTGTTCCACGATGGATTTATACAAGAGACAACAATGAAAGGGTTGAACTTCATGGCTTCAGCGATGCCTCTTGTCATGCCTATGCAGCGGTGGTCTATTTAAGAGTCATCAAAATACTGGAGAAATATATACGAGCTTAGTCACTTCTAAGACAAAAGTGGCACATATTATTCAAAGATCTATTCCACGCCTTGAATTGTATGGGGCAGAATTATTAACACATTTAATGGTTGATGCTGCTGAAACGTTAAAAATACCAAAACGTAATAATATACATGGTTGGACCGACTCGTCAGTGGTGCTTGCTTGGTTAAGCAGCCATCCAAGTCGATGGCAGACCTTCGTTGCAAACAGGACATCGGAGATTTTATAAATCTTAGATAGAAGTCAGTGGTCTCATGTACGTTCGAAAGATAATCCAGCGGACTGCGCTTCTCGTGGTATGAAGTCGTCAGAAATTCTCAATCTCAAGCTATGGAAAGAAGGTCCATCTTGATTATCTGATGTAGCTATTAAATACAGTCCACATTTCGACCATAACCAAGAAGTTCCGGAAGTGAAAATGGAAGAAAGATTCAAGTTCGTAAACCTACCATGTTACGTCACGGAATTAAACACTAAGCCTCAAATTGATGGCTCCGTGGCGCAGTGGCTTAGCAATGAGTTACAGTGCTAAGGGCCGCGGGTTTGAATCCCGCACGGAACAAGAATCTGTATGGCCTACAAATAATTGTTCCGGGTCTGGATGTTTGTCCTTGTACAATTTATGTTTGTAAACTGCCCCCACGATACAGGAGAAAATCTTAGTGTGGAGGTACCGTTTTTTAAAAAAAAAATTACGGTTTTCGTCTCTGCATAAGCTTCTTAGAGTAATTTCTTATTGCAAAAGATTTATTCAACTTTTAAAAACGAAACCAAAACCGAAGTTTTCGATATGGCTAACCAGTCGTGAGTTGCAATTCTCTTTACATGACTGCATAAAATTATGTCAATTGCAATATTTGGCAGGGGAATTTGAAAATCTGGAAAAAAGAGGTAGAGTGAGCGAGAAAGGTGGGCTAGCTTCTTTGCGTCCTTTTAAGGATGACCGAGGTATCCTGCGAGTTGGCGGACGTTTACATAAGGCCGAAATAACTCAAGATATGAAACATCCTATTATTATACCTCGAGACTCTCATTTAGCCCAATTGATTATAACAGAAGCTCATGCAAAAACAATGCATGGTGGCCCATTACTAATGATAAATTACATTCGCACAAAATATTGGAATGTTAATATAAAGACATTAGTAAAAACCTACATTCGAAACTGTATCACTTGTTTACGTTACTCAGCAAGAACTAATCAACCCTTTATGGGTAATCTGCCGAAAATAAGAGTTACTCCCAGTAAGCCATTTTTGCAGAGTGGAGTAGATTATGCAGGTCCTGTAGCAATAACGGTTTCAAAAGGGAGAGGTCATCATGCCTTCAAAGGCTATATCTGTTTATTTATATGCATGGCAACAAGAGCTATTCACCTTGAGGCTGTTAGTGACTTATCCGCTGAAGGATTTTGAGCAGCATTTAAACGTTTCGTTGCAAGAAGAGGCCATTGTGCCGATTTATGGACTGATAATGGCACTAACTTTGTTGGTGCCACAAAAGAGCTCAACAAATTATTGAACGTTTACATTTACGGCTACGCGTAGCGCGTAGATTTCTACGGATGGAAGCTGAATGGTTAGCTACTAATGGCACTAACTGGCACAAAATTCCTCCATATGCTCCAAATTTCGGTGGATTGTGGGAGGCTGGTATAAAGTCCACCAAATTTCATCTTAAGCGGGTCATTGGTAATACCACATTGACGTATGAAGAAATCACAACTGTATTGACTCAAATTGAGGCCTGTCTCAATTCAAGGCCGATATCGCAATTAATCGATAGCATACGGGACACTTTTCCGCTGACACCTGTCACTTTTTATTGGGTGCATCTTTATTATTAGTTCCTGATGCTAATTATGAAAATTCCAATGTAAGTAGTCTGTAACGATGGCAATTCACCCAAAAATTGGTCCGACATTTTTGGCGGCGTTGGTCAAATGAGTATCTCACTCAATTTTTCCAACGTCACAAATGGAGAAAGAGTGTTGCTGAACCAAAATTAGGTGACGTAGTTTTAGTTAAGGAGGCCAATCTTCCACCTGCAGGATGGCTGCATGGTATAATAACTGAAAAACATACAGGCACTGATGGTGTTACGCGAGTTGTTAGTTCGCGTTGTGGGAATAGTTAAATTAAAAGACCTGTTTCAAAATTATGGATACTGCCTGTAACTAAATAAGTTTTTTGGACTTTAAATTCATTGTTTTTTTTTTTGTTTTTGAATTTTTTTTCGTTAATATCCATGTAGTAATTGTATGAATTTTAATTGTGTCAAAAATATTTTTTTCTTTGCTCGATTTTTTCATAACTTGTAAGATTATTGTCTAGTCACTATTTTCTAGTCAACAGATGTCGTTGTACTAATCGATTAACTGTATTTCATAATCTCTGCTCATGTATATAACTGTTTAACTTGTCACTAGATGTCGTCATAATAAAAAATTAAATGACTGAATCTCGATGTTAAGATTATTTGTAATTTTATAAGGTGCAAAGAATTTTTCAACAAATTAGCACATTCACGTTGACGACGTACCGGTTGTTTCAATTACGTGCAGTGTTGCCGTATATACAGATTTCCCCGTATTTATACAGATTTTCGGTGTGGGATACAGATTAGCACTGGATACAGATTTTTATACAGAGTTTTAACTCTATTGATAAGATTACCATAATATTCAACTTAAACAGAACGAAGCAAAATACGTGACAAGATACCGCGTTACGCACATCATTGCATGATTATATTCTTTATGGTTAATTTATTTCTTCACAAAGTAATTAGTTAGTACGGCAGAATTACAAGTGTATTATAAAATTTGTAAATATAAAATATGTATGAATATAAATAATAAAGTATATGTTCGTTTGTTGCAAATGTTTGAGTTTTAATACGTTGTTTGCTTAAATTAATGTTTTCAATTTTGTTATATAAAAAATTTAGTGTATAGTGTATATTTTATACTTGGTAGAGCCACGCTGCAGCTATTTTATGGTTGCAGCACGAATGAGTCGGCTCGATCGGGGAAGGACCACGCTCTCACAGAATACTAGCGTAAAATACTAGCTTAATACTGTTGTGCTTCGTATGGTGAGTTGAAATCCGGAGACCCTTTTTACTGGAAACAAGGCATTCTATCTTAATCACAGGCGTGACAACGCATCTGCGATTTGATTCGTAATCGAGGATAAATGTAGATGTCTATGGGCCACAGCATCCACTTACCATCGGTGTACTGTTTGCTCGTTTGTCACTCTTATTCTATAAAAAAATATTTTTTTTAATAATGATAATCAAACTTTATCAGCTTATCACGCTAGTAGTTATTCCTTGTTTTTCAAAAGAAGCAATGATGATGATGATGATCAATTATTCCATTTTGGTTTATTATTATACAGATTTTAAGTTTAAGTAGGATACAGATTTAATACAGATTTTAGCAGTTTCTAATACAGATAAAAGGTTCAAGGCATCTGGCAACACTGATTACGTGTCTCATTTATAAGTAAGTGAAAGTTCGTTAGTAAACGAACACTGTCGTAGCGCTTCATAATACTATTGTTACGAGCTTGAGGTTCGTGACAATAAAAATTGCCGATAGAATTACCTCAATTAACACTTTAATTCGCTTTACACTAATTAAAGTTAAAAACACTAATAATTAATCACACTGGTTCACTTTATTCCGCTCCGAAGCTTCGCTTGGCTCGCCAACTTCAATACTTCCCGATCGCATCTTGCAGCGCCTATTTACATAAATTAGCAGCGAAATATCCAGAATATTCAAGTAAACAAGCGCAAGGTATCGAGAGTTCGTGTTGCAACTTCATGAAGTTTAGTTCTTCGGTTCGAGACTAGATGGCGCTAGTGCCATCAACTTGAGCGCGTAACACTGGCCCCTCCTAAGACATGCTCGTCCCGAGCATTATCGGCCCCATAATAACGTGCCAGGCGATCCACATGGGCGATCTTAGGAGTCCCTCTTGCGCCTTTCTGCACCGGCTCCGGAATGTCTAGGGCTGTCCTATCCCATGATGCACCAACATTGCACAATTTCGATGCTCCTCTACTACGTGTCTGAGGTCCCTTCACGGCCGCACAACTTGTACATGTACGACACCAATCCTCGACATCGTCACGATAATGGACCCAGAAAAACTGTTCTCGGACCTTCAGTAGAGTTCGTTTAGCTCCCAGATGGACTCTTGAACGACAATTATGGCACAGCTGTAGAACATTCGGCACTTTAGCTTTAGGGACAACCATTTGCAAACGACAGCTGTCTCCTCGACCATTGTCCCATTTACGGCACAGGACTCCACCCTGTATCAGCAAGCTGTCCCATTGGGCCCAATAGCTTTTCGTGGTTGAACTCATCGCTGAGACGTCCCTCCACTTAGGCTTGCTAGCACGGGCCTTCATCTCTTCCAGAATCGGCTTGATGTCCGGATCTTCCTGCTGTGGATGTCGTAGGCTGTTCTTCCACCCGTTGCTGGGGTGGTCTGTCCTGAGCATCCTCACGGATACCACTTCCTTACTCTCTTGCCTACTACAATGGTTGCAATCTTCAGGAAAAGGTCTTCTTGACAATGCATCTGCGTTGCCGTGAGATTTCCCGCTGCAGTGTCTGATAGTAAAGTCGTATTCCTGCTGCTGCTGGGCGGTGCTGTTAGCCGCACTTCCTTTCTGAGACCGATCACCTTCCCTTCCTAGGGTGTGCTTAGGGCATCTGGACCGAAGATGGCCCCTTTCCCCACAGCCATAGCACCTAGGGCTGTATCCTTTATTGTGGTCGCGAACCGTAACTGCTGCAACCTCCCTAGCGTGAGGTGAACAACGATCCTGTCGCCGCCAGGCAGTACCGTTAGCTGCAATACCCTCCTGATATCGTTCACTTTCCCTTTCTGCGCTTCGCTTAGGGCAGCTGTATCGAAGAAGGCCCCTTCCCCCACAGCCATAGCACCTAGGGCTGTATCCTTTGTTGCGGTCGCGAACTGTAGCTGCTGCAACCTCCCTGACGCGATGGGAACGATGATCCTGCCGCACGGCTTCCACCTCCAGTGCATGGGCCAAGGCGTCCTTAAGCGTCTCGTGGTGCCCGAGCCTCACAGCAGCTCTGACTTCCAGGTCGTGGATGCCGTCGATGAATATCTGCACCAGGTTCCCTTCAATGAGCGCAGGTACAGACTGGTATGCTTTTCGAACCATCTTCTCCACCTCAAGGGCCCACTGCTGCAGGTTTTCGTTGCTGCGTTGCACGCGATCTTTAAGCTGCGCGCGAAAGACGTGTTCCAGGTGAGCGTCACCATATCTCGCCTCCAATGCCTCAAGGAGCTGCTCGTAGGTCACTTTCTTACCGAGAGCTTCCAACACGGTAAGGCTTGGTCGCGCAGGCCTAAGGTGAGTGCAGTCATGGCCTGGCCTTTATTCCAGCCGTTTGCCTCAATGACGGCCTCGAACTGGATTTTGTAGGCCGACCTGGAAGAAGTCCCGTCGAACGGCGGCACTTTGAATCCACGTAGCGAAGGTGCTGTAGCTACTACGGGAGCTGTAGTTCCATCCCCAAGTTTGAGGTCGTTCAGCGTTTTCTTCACGTCAGCCATCACATTGTCAACCCGATTGTTCACATGCTTGATTCGGGTTTCATGTTCTTCGATTCGGGTTTCAGCTTCCGATAGGCAGTTGTCATGTTGAGCAACCCTATCCTTTACCTCCCTTATCTCTTTCGCAAAGGTAGCGTGAATGTCCTTCATGAGGAGCATCTGTTCCTCCTGTTGGCGGGCCTGTTCCTCTTGTCCACTCTGCAGCTGCTTTTTCAACTGACGGACCTGTTCCTCCTGCTGCTCTTTCAACAGACGGGCCTGTTCCTCTCGTCCGCGCTGCAGCTGCTCCTGTAGCATCGCCATCAGAGCAGCTAAGTCAGGTGCTGCAGATGTAGGAGCTACTGACGGGCCGGCAGCCTCCGCGGCTGGCAGTTGGCCCTCCGACGTCTGCGGCGTTGCACCACCAAACCTCCTCTGGTCCGTCTCCTGCTGGCGTTGACTTCGGGTACGGACACCCTCCGATTCCTCCTTAGGTAAAATCGGCATGATTTAATCCCACTTCTGACACCAATTGTTACGAGCTTGAGGTTCGTGACAATAAAAATTGCCGATAGAATTACCTAAATTAACACTTTAATTCACTTTACACTAATTAAAGTTAAAAACACTAATAATTAATCACACTGATTCACTTAATTCCGCTCCGAAGCTTCGCTTGGCTCGCCAACTTCAATACTTCCCGATCGCATCTTGCAGCGCCTATTTATATAAATTAGCAGCGAAATATCCAGAATATTCAAGTAAACACGCGCAAGGTACCGAGAGTTCGTGTTGCAACTTCAATAAGTTTAGTTCTTCGGTTCGAGACTAGATGGCGCTAGTGCCGTCGACTTGAGCGCGTAACACTATTCACTTTTGCCTTGAAGATGCCCAGATTGTATTGGGGCGTTGTAATATTATTATTATATTCAATTGCAATGACAATGGATAGTAGCTGCCTTTTATGGCGTAAACATCCACTAAGAAAGTATTTTTGAAAATCGAAAGACTGAAACTGAAAAAGATGGATAGAAAATTCTTTATAGCAATCAAATAAAAAATAGGTACAAAGGCGAACTTAAAGCCGAAAAAAAGAGTACCTACTCGTAGAAATTTTAATTAAATAAATATTTCTTCATACTTTAATAGGTACAGGACTCTTTAGTATTAAAGTTTAATTATTCTAGGCGTATTTAAAGGTTTAATAACTCAATACTTTATTACCATATGAGTTAAAAATATCATTTTGAACTTCAGTATAAAATATGAGATACCTAGGTATAAGTTTAATTTTATAGCAAATAATTGTCACAATTCTTTTTTTAATGTGAAGCCCAAATTTTAATGTAATAAATTAAATGAATAGATGTATTGAGGTTTTTAAAGAATATTTACTTTAGTCCTTCAGTTCAGTATAAAACATTTTAATAGCGCCATCTACTTAATTATATGGGTGAAGTCATTTTATCGAAAGAAAATTGATTGATTCTCACGGTGGTACGTAAAGATTACGCTAGATGGCAGAAACACGCTAATGGCTAATTTAATATTTATGTTACCTTATTAAGAGTTAAAAGTATCATTTTGTACGATTTATTAAAATTGAAAATGAATAATTATATAATAAATAGTCATTATTTTATGGTAAAAAATTTTTCGAAGCTTTATCTTCTCATTATACCATATCTAATTCCTGTCGTAATCTGTTCTATGCATAAGTTAAACAAAATCATTTCCATGTTTCACATCTGTCAGGCGTCCCTTTTATTTTATATATTATAGTTCAATCGTTCAGAGAATGCGTTCCTGACACCTATCAGTTAGTCACGACTAGTGATGGGCACAACATAACACTGAGTTCGTTACCGTTCCTCCAAAATGAACTGCCGCGTTATTTTTAAGATTATTTTCGTTTAGAATTGGCGGAATCATTTAAAATTTATATTTTAGTAATTTAAATGGAAACCAAAAAAAGGTAATATTAATATAATAAAATTGTTTTATTTATTCTTAGTTAAAAAGTTACAATCTGTATTTCTATGCAATAAAGTACATTGAATTGAATGTGCGTACAGAATATTAATCAGACTCCGATTCGCTTGAGGAGGTGGTGTCTTCATCATCACCTTTGCCTACATGTATAATTATATTATTATCAATAACAGAATCAATCCTGATATCTCGGTCAAAATGTTCCACAATCAGGTTTTTAGTCTTCTCAACAACCTTTGCCCAGTCATTTCTTGTGACTTCCCCACAGGCTTCTTTTAATACGGTCATCATCTTTTTCGTGCTGAATGGCGGGGAAGTATTGTGGCGGGCGGCGTAACCTTTTATTTGAGCCCAGATTGGCTCAATCGCGTTATATTGGCAGTGATACGGTGGAATTCTTAGAACGCGATGACCGTACTCCAGAGCCAGTTCATCGATTTCGTAACGCACATTTGCCGCTTTATTTTCTTTAACTAATTTAATTAGCTCTGGTTTTAGCATCTGCATATTTGCGTCAATGCCTTTTGCTTGTAACTAAGCCACCATTTCTTCTTTTTTATTAGCTTGGGTAGGTGGTTTCTTTATTTGAACCGAGTGATAGGAGGCATTATCCATGAATATTACAGAAGGCTCTGGTAGCCGGGGCAAAAGCACGTTCTGGAACCACTCTTTAAATGTAATGGCATTCATTTCCTCGTGGTAGTCATTTGTGGTTTTTGATTGAAATGCCAGTAACGCGTTCTCCACAAAGCCGTATTTTGCAGAACCTGCGTGGCATATTATCAGACGGGCCTCCTTACCCATTGGTACTTTCGACGTCGACGCTTGTGTATCATCCATCCAAGAACGGGAAACCGTGTGATTGGCGTTTAGTCATGTCTCGTCAATGAACACGACATTATCCCAGTTATCAATATTTTTTGCTTCTCTCAAAAAACTTATCCGTTTTAAAATTATGTCGTATCGTTCTAATAAAATTTTTCTTTTGTCTGTTTTTTTATACGAAAAACCAACATATTTTAAGATTTTGGTTAAAGCAGTTTTACCCTCGCTAAACAGTCCAGCTTCTTCTTAACGATGCCAAAAGCTTCTTCCTGTTGAGATATTCATTTCTGGAATAGTAACCATATATATGATTTCTGATTGCATTATATCCAGATGTGCATTGCGTACCGTGTGAAACGAAAATTACCAAAAAAGAAATCCTCTCTTTCTATATACGAATTTATGATACCGTCGCAAGAACAAGAAACAATGAATATCAATGCAAGACATCGCATCGGTTTAGTTCGTGGGCCGTGTTGGCATATCGTTCAGGTGTTTGCATTTTACGTTTTACAAATCTAAGCCTTGTGCCTAATGTGCTAAAGATCATTTGAAATTTGATAATTCTCACGACTACACAAACATAAAATTTAGGCAATTTTAACTATTTAAGATTCGACCTTATTGCTTTAGCTATATATTATATTTCGCAATGTGCACCGTTGTGTGATAACTACCAAAACATCGCAACGATATCCATATTCGCTTCATCTCTTTCTATACTTATTTAAACTATCGTTGCAAGAACGAGAAGCGATGAATATCAACGAAGGTCATCGGTTAGTGGGCCGTTTTCAGTTTTGGGATATTGTTCCACAGTTTGCGTTATGCGTTTCGGTTTCGTTTTCGTACGTTGGTTAGGTATATGGTTTTGGTTGGATATGTGATAACGGTTTTGGACTTAGGTTTATCGATATGATATGATATTTGATAACATAACGTTATTAGTTACGTTTTGATATATCGGTCTCATGCCTATAAGGAAGTGCAATCATTGCGCCTTCCGAAGTTTTTTGAATCAAGCACAGAAAGCAGTGGCGGACCGTCACTGAAGTGCTTCCCAGTGAAGTGGGAGTGTAGTGTCACGGTAATTTTATCTATACAGTATTCGAACTCCATACAAACGTAAGAAGCGAGATCTATGCCTACGCGCCTCGATCTCGGCATGCGCTCGGCATGCAGACAGTCGTGACTGCCACAGTGATAATTTTGTAGAATATATATAAAAAATGAAGGAAATAAATAATTGAATAGAAATAAAGAAATAATAAATCCGAAATTCATTTAAAACCAAACATATAAATTACAAAATAGCTGCAGGTATCTATAGCCAAGAAAAAATATTCATTTGCTCCACCTTTTCCATGTTTCCCAAAACAATTTTTAATTAAGCTTTATATTAGAATGCAGATTTTTATACTTAAAATTTTAATAATAAAGCATTTCGTACGTCTCAGCCGAGGCGCAAATATTTTTCGGTCGCAAATTTATAAGACCGATTTGTTATTCAAACATAAACATGGCTTTTAATTAAATCTACCGATCAAAAAACGACACGCATTTTTATTGAACACTTCCTATTCAATTTACAAAGTACCTATTAAGTATATTTGTTTATATAAAAAAAAGTATATTTACAATCATAAAACTAGATGGAAACAAAGTAGGCAAATGTAAAAATGCTGGAGGCGGGCAGCCCTATCGCATGTTTACGTACTGCGCGGCTGTAGGCATTTATCTCAAAAGCCTCATTTACATTCAGCCCCTGCCACTACTCCTCGCGCTGCCGGCAATACTTCGCTAAATACTGCCGTAGCAGGATCGAGAGAAGTGTGTATTTACATTCTGCCCTACCACTACCACTCACGTCCACGTCCACGTCACGTCGAAATAGTTACAGCGTCCGCGCTGCGTCTTCTTGTAATACAAAATTGTGTTAATAATTCAAAAAGATATCAAATTCAAAAGATGATAGATAGAAAATTTATTTGCTTAAAACATGGTACAATAGATGATCGATGATTTGGAACCGACATGTTTTGCCATAATTGGCATGCAAAAATGATATGAAATACTAAAAGAACGAACGCTAATTACTACTACGAAAGCTAATTACACGAACCCAATGTTATCTTGTAAAATTGTTTCATTGCTTAAAAGTTTTGTACAAACATTCTTTTTGAATTCAAATATTATGTACAATTAAATACTTATACAGGTCCACTCTATTTGAATTCTTATACAATTAATTGTTCATAAATTATTACATTATTGTTGCATAAATAATATTAAATATTATATTAGATTAGTTAAGCTATTATTATTTTAGTAAGTACACTAGAGTATAAATTAATTTATAATTTTAATTACAATAAAATTATAATTTACAAATTTCAGGCTATTATGCAAATATTACCATTTAACTTATTATTTTACATTTTTATAAATAAATTATCAATATGACTTACTATTTGGTTTTAGAAATAAAATGTCAATGTTCATTAATTCCTTAAACTAAATTTCATATTAATATACATTGAGCTATTATGTACTACGTACTAGAGGCGACACTGCATTCAGCTACTCTGTTCCACTCAACTGCAGTGCATACACCGCACTTTGTCACTCGCTAGTCGCTAGGCGCTTTTAGAGTTGTCACGTGTTGTGTTGATTTAAAAAAATCTCTTGATAAAAATATGCCGTCGTGTGTACTTAGATATTGCACAAATAATTCAAGAAATGTCAGTAAAAACCAAGGAATTACTTTTCGTCGGTTAATAAGATACTTAATCAATAAAAAAGTATAATAATAATATAATAGTAATAGTAATAGTATAATAATATATAATAATAAATCAATAAAAAAGTAAAAAGTATATAAGTAATATGTTCAGATGCGACATTTCTGTGGGTACTTAAGTATAGGACGAATATATTATTATACACATTTTTTTTGTAGAAACTTAAATAAGTTATTATAATTAGGCTAAATTTTCTTTTATTTTATTTTTAGGTTTTGACTTCAAAAAAGGCCAAAGTGGAATAAATTCGTCCATTTTTAACTCTCGCGTGCCCAGCATTTATGAACGACTCTTATTCTAATTTAAATATATATATTTGTAATTTAAATGTTATGTTAATAAGTTTTGTTAAACATACATTTAGTATGTTTTTTTTATATTTGACATAGATAAGGTATCTAAAATATTTAGATAAAAATATGATTAAAATGTAATTGTGATATAATATTATGTTATATTATATTAAATAAGCAAATATAATATACAAAATAAATGACAAAATTTAAATATTGTTCTCTATATAATTTACCTATTTAACAATACAATCTAATATTACCTACGGATCATTCTACCTATGTTTATTCTATGATAAAAAAAAACTATCGCGCGACCACAGAGTAACGCACATTTTATGTTTGAGAGCTGTTCTAGTACGTAAGTACATATTACTTCAATGTTAATATAATAAATTTGACGAATTTGTAATTAGTTATGTACATAGGTATTATATTATCTCAAAAAGAAAATTCGTTTTCGTTGAAGATGATGAATTATGGTTTTTATCGTTGAAATCCCATATAGTTTTTTCTGATTCCAGCAGTTTTAAAAACTTTATTGTATTTTCATTATTCCACTCTATTTAGCAGATACTCATTTAATAACAAGACGGTACGCACGTCCGTTCATCCAGGCGCTTGGCGCGAAGGCGCGAAGTGAGCGATGGAGCAGAATGTGAATTGTGAACACTCACTGCCGCTCGCGCTGTCCGTCCTTTGACTTCCGCACGAAAAACCGACATTTGAGGGAGCGTAGGGCAGTGGCAGCGGCAGCGGCAGTGTCAGCGCGAGTAGCCTGTTTACATACTGCCCTGCCCACTGCCCTGCTCACTTCCCTGCCCAACAGGGCTGAATGTAAATGGGGCAATAGATACGGCCGAGTTAGAATACTGTATAGATAATATTACCGTGGTAGTGTATATCCAACTTCATCGGACGCAGGAAGGGAAGGTCGGCGTAGTAACAACCAAGCTGTGCTAGAGGGAAGTGAAGTAAACGACGAAAAAAGTGACAGTGACAAGGAGCAAACGTCATCTGTCAGTCAGCAGCATTGGTGGAAGAGTGAAGTTTGAGCAATACGTAGTTGGAGATAATTACATCATAAGGAGGTTTGGTGTGTATAAGTGACGTAAAGAAAAAAACCGCGAGTACTTTATATCGTTTATGTTGCAGTTATATTTCGACAATAAGTAAAGTGTTGCAAGGTTGTCTGTTAAGTAAATTTTAGACTTGTAAAAGAACTGTTGGAAATGGTAGGAGAAGCTAAAGGGGATAAAGATCAAGAAAAAAATGTTGACATGGGAGTGAAAAAGGGAGTAAAGGAAGTTAGAAAAGTTCTTGGTCTAAACTGGATAGATATTTTTAAGTATTTGGTTAAACTTCCTGCTATGATTACCCCTTTGACTAAAAGGAAAGTAGTGGCAGATATCGCTCGTTTATTCGACCCCCTCGGCTGGATATCTCCTGTAATTATTAGTGCTAAAGTTATTATTCAAAAACTTTGGTTGTCGGGCATTGAATGGTATCAGGAGCTTCCAGATAAACTTTTACAAGAGTGGTTGACATATCGTAGCAACTTAATTGATCTTTCTGGTTTCACTGTTCCACGATGGATTTATACAAGAGACAACAATGAAAGGGTTGAACTTCATGGCTTCAGCGATGCCTCTTGTCATGCCTATGCAGCGGTGGTCTATTTAAGAGTCATCAAAATACTGGAGAAATATATACGAGCTTAGTCACTTCTAAGACAAAAGTGGCACATATTATTCAAAGATCTATTCCACGCCTTGAATTGTATGGGGCAGAATTATTAACACATTTAATGGTTGATGCTGCTGAAACGTTAAAAATACCAAAACGTAATAATATACATGGTTGGACCGACTCGTCAGTGGTGCTTGCTTGGTTAAGCAGCCATCCAAGTCGATGGCAGACCTTCGTTGCAAACAGGACATCGGAGATTTTATAAATCTTAGATAGAAGTCAGTGGTCTCATGTACGTTCGAAAGATAATCCAGCGGACTGCGCTTCTCGTGGTATGAAGTCGTCAGAAATTCTCAATCTCAAGCTATGGAAAGAAGGTCCATCTTGATTATCTGATGTAGCTATTAAATACAGTCCACATTTCGACCATAACCAAGAAGTTCCGGAAGTGAAAATGGAAGAAAGATTCAAGTTCGTAAACCTACCATGTTACGTCACGGAATTAAACACTAAGCCTCAAATTGATGGCTCCGTGGCGCAGTGGCTTAGCAATGAGTTACAGTGCTAAGGGCCGCGGGTTTGAATCCCGCACGGAACAAGAATCTGTATGGCCTACAAATAATTGTTCCGGGTCTGGATGTTTGTCCTTGTACAATTTATGTTTGTAAACTGCCCCCACGATACAGGAGAAAATCTTAGTGTGGAGGTACCGTTTTTTAAAAAAAAAATTACGGTTTTCGTCTCTGCATAAGCTTCTTAGAGTAATTTCTTATTGCAAAAGATTTATTCAACTTTTAAAAACGAAACCAAAACCGAAGTTTTCGATATGGCTAACCAGTCGTGAGTTGCAATTCTCTTTACATGACTGCATAAAATTATGTCAATTGCAATATTTGGCAGGGGAATTTGAAAATCTGGAAAAAAGAGGTAGAGTGAGCGAGAAAGGTGGGCTAGCTTCTTTGCGTCCTTTTAAGGATGACCGAGGTATCCTGCGAGTTGGCGGACGTTTACATAAGGCCGAAATAACTCAAGATATGAAACATCCTATTATTATACCTCGAGACTCTCATTTAGCCCAATTGATTATAACAGAAGCTCATGCAAAAACAATGCATGGTGGCCCATTACTAATGATAAATTACATTCGCACAAAATATTGGAATGTTAATATAAAGACATTAGTAAAAACCTACATTCGAAACTGTATCACTTGTTTACGTTACTCAGCAAGAACTAATCAACCCTTTATGGGTAATCTGCCGAAAATAAGAGTTACTCCCAGTAAGCCATTTTTGCAGAGTGGAGTAGATTATGCAGGTCCTGTAGCAATAACGGTTTCAAAAGGGAGAGGTCATCATGCCTTCAAAGGCTATATCTGTTTATTTATATGCATGGCAACAAGAGCTATTCACCTTGAGGCTGTTAGTGACTTATCCGCTGAAGGATTTTGAGCAGCATTTAAACGTTTCGTTGCAAGAAGAGGCCATTGTGCCGATTTATGGACTGATAATGGCACTAACTTTGTTGGTGCCACAAAAGAGCTCAACAAATTATTGAACGTTTACATTTACGGCTACGCGTAGCGCGTAGATTTCTACGGATGGAAGCTGAATGGTTAGCTACTAATGGCACTAACTGGCACAAAATTCCTCCATATGCTCCAAATTTCGGTGGATTGTGGGAGGCTGGTATAAAGTCCACCAAATTTCATCTTAAGCGGGTCATTGGTAATACCACATTGACGTATGAAGAAATCACAACTGTATTGACTCAAATTGAGGCCTGTCTCAATTCAAGGCCGATATCGCAATTAATCGATAGCATACGGGACACTTTTCCGCTGACACCTGTCACTTTTTATTGGGTGCATCTTTATTATTAGTTCCTGATGCTAATTATGAAAATTCCAATGTAAGTAGTCTGTAACGATGGCAATTCACCCAAAAATTGGTCCGACATTTTTGGCGGCGTTGGTCAAATGAGTATCTCACTCAATTTTTCCAACGTCACAAATGGAGAAAGAGTGTTGCTGAACCAAAATTAGGTGACGTAGTTTTAGTTAAGGAGGCCAATCTTCCACCTGCAGGATGGCTGCATGGTATAATAACTGAAAAACATACAGGCACTGATGGTGTTACGCGAGTTGTTAGTTCGCGTTGTGGGAATAGTTAAATTAAAAGACCTGTTTCAAAATTATGGATACTGCCTGTAACTAAATAAGTTTTTTGGACTTTAAATTCATTGTTTTTTTTTTTGTTTTTGAATTTTTTTTCGTTAATATCCATGTAGTAATTGTATGAATTTTAATTGTGTCAAAAATATTTTTTTCTTTGCTCGATTTTTTCATAACTTGTAAGATTATTGTCTAGTCACTATTTTCTAGTCAACAGATGTCGTTGTACTAATCGATTAACTGTATTTCATAATCTCTGCTCATGTATATAACTGTTTAACTTGTCACTAGATGTCGTCATAATAAAAAATTAAATGACTGAATCTCGATGTTAAGATTATTTGTAATTTTATAAGGTGCAAAGAATTTTTCAACAAATTAGCACATTCACGTTGACGACGTACCGGTTGTTTCAATTACGTGCAGTGTTGCCGTATATACAGATTTCCCCGTATTTATACAGATTTTCGGTGTGGGATACAGATTAGCACTGGATACAGATTTTTATACAGAGTTTTAACTCTATTGATAAGATTACCATAATATTCAACTTAAACAGAACGAAGCAAAATACGTGACAAGATACCGCGTTACGCACATCATTGCATGATTATATTCTTTATGGTTAATTTATTTCTTCACAAAGTAATTAGTTAGTACGGCAGAATTACAAGTGTATTATAAAATTTGTAAATATAAAATATGTATGAATATAAATAATAAAGTATATGTTCGTTTGTTGCAAATGTTTGAGTTTTAATACGTTGTTTGCTTAAATTAATGTTTTCAATTTTGTTATATAAAAAATTTAGTGTATAGTGTATATTTTATACTTGGTAGAGCCACGCTGCAGCTATTTTATGGTTGCAGCACGAATGAGTCGGCTCGATCGGGGAAGGACCACGCTCTCACAGAATACTAGCGTAAAATACTAGCTTAATACTGTTGTGCTTCGTATGGTGAGTTGAAATCCGGAGACCCTTTTTACTGGAAACAAGGCATTCTATCTTAATCACAGGCGTGACAACGCATCTGCGATTTGATTCGTAATCGAGGATAAATGTAGATGTCTATGGGCCACAGCATCCACTTACCATCGGTGTACTGTTTGCTCGTTTGTCACTCTTATTCTATAAAAAAATATTTTTTTTAATAATGATAATCAAACTTTATCAGCTTATCACGCTAGTAGTTATTCCTTGTTTTTCAAAAGAAGCAATGATGATGATGATGATCAATTATTCCATTTTGGTTTATTATTATACAGATTTTAAGTTTAAGTAGGATACAGATTTAATACAGATTTTAGCAGTTTCTAATACAGATAAAAGGTTCAAGGCATCTGGCAACACTGATTACGTGTCTCATTTATAAGTAAGTGAAAGTTCGTTAGTAAACGAACACTGTCGTAGCGCTTCATAATACTATTGTTACGAGCTTGAGGTTCGTGACAATAAAAATTGCCGATAGAATTACCTCAATTAACACTTTAATTCGCTTTACACTAATTAAAGTTAAAAACACTAATAATTAATCACACTGGTTCACTTTATTCCGCTCCGAAGCTTCGCTTGGCTCGCCAACTTCAATACTTCCCGATCGCATCTTGCAGCGCCTATTTACATAAATTAGCAGCGAAATATCCAGAATATTCAAGTAAACAAGCGCAAGGTATCGAGAGTTCGTGTTGCAACTTCATGAAGTTTAGTTCTTCGGTTCGAGACTAGATGGCGCTAGTGCCATCAACTTGAGCGCGTAACACTGGCCCCTCCTAAGACATGCTCGTCCCGAGCATTATCGGCCCCATAATAACGTGCCAGGCGATCCACATGGGCGATCTTAGGAGTCCCTCTTGCGCCTTTCTGCACCGGCTCCGGAATGTCTAGGGCTGTCCTATCCCATGATGCACCAACATTGCACAATTTCGATGCTCCTCTACTACGTGTCTGAGGTCCCTTCACGGCCGCACAACTTGTACATGTACGACACCAATCCTCGACATCGTCACGATAATGGACCCAGAAAAACTGTTCTCGGACCTTCAGTAGAGTTCGTTTAGCTCCCAGATGGACTCTTGAACGACAATTATGGCACAGCTGTAGAACATTCGGCACTTTAGCTTTAGGGACAACCATTTGCAAACGACAGCTGTCTCCTCGACCATTGTCCCATTTACGGCACAGGACTCCACCCTGTATCAGCAAGCTGTCCCATTGGGCCCAATAGCTTTTCGTGGTTGAACTCATCGCTGAGACGTCCCTCCACTTAGGCTTGCTAGCACGGGCCTTCATCTCTTCCAGAATCGGCTTGATGTCCGGATCTTCCTGCTGTGGATGTCGTAGGCTGTTCTTCCACCCGTTGCTGGGGTGGTCTGTCCTGAGCATCCTCACGGATACCACTTCCTTACTCTCTTGCCTACTACAATGGTTGCAATCTTCAGGAAAAGGTCTTCTTGACAATGCATCTGCGTTGCCGTGAGATTTCCCGCTGCAGTGTCTGATAGTAAAGTCGTATTCCTGCTGCTGCTGGGCGGTGCTGTTAGCCGCACTTCCTTTCTGAGACCGATCACCTTCCCTTCCTAGGGTGTGCTTAGGGCATCTGGACCGAAGATGGCCCCTTTCCCCACAGCCATAGCACCTAGGGCTGTATCCTTTATTGTGGTCGCGAACCGTAACTGCTGCAACCTCCCTAGCGTGAGGTGAACAACGATCCTGTCGCCGCCAGGCAGTACCGTTAGCTGCAATACCCTCCTGATATCGTTCACTTTCCCTTTCTGCGCTTCGCTTAGGGCAGCTGTATCGAAGAAGGCCCCTTCCCCCACAGCCATAGCACCTAGGGCTGTATCCTTTGTTGCGGTCGCGAACTGTAGCTGCTGCAACCTCCCTGACGCGATGGGAACGATGATCCTGCCGCACGGCTTCCACCTCCAGTGCATGGGCCAAGGCGTCCTTAAGCGTCTCGTGGTGCCCGAGCCTCACAGCAGCTCTGACTTCCAGGTCGTGGATGCCGTCGATGAATATCTGCACCAGGTTCCCTTCAATGAGCGCAGGTACAGACTGGTATGCTTTTCGAACCATCTTCTCCACCTCAAGGGCCCACTGCTGCAGGTTTTCGTTGCTGCGTTGCACGCGATCTTTAAGCTGCGCGCGAAAGACGTGTTCCAGGTGAGCGTCACCATATCTCGCCTCCAATGCCTCAAGGAGCTGCTCGTAGGTCACTTTCTTACCGAGAGCTTCCAACACGGTAAGGCTTGGTCGCGCAGGCCTAAGGTGAGTGCAGTCATGGCCTGGCCTTTATTCCAGCCGTTTGCCTCAATGACGGCCTCGAACTGGATTTTGTAGGCCGACCTGGAAGAAGTCCCGTCGAACGGCGGCACTTTGAATCCACGTAGCGAAGGTGCTGTAGCTACTACGGGAGCTGTAGTTCCATCCCCAAGTTTGAGGTCGTTCAGCGTTTTCTTCACGTCAGCCATCACATTGTCAACCCGATTGTTCACATGCTTGATTCGGGTTTCATGTTCTTCGATTCGGGTTTCAGCTTCCGATAGGCAGTTGTCATGTTGAGCAACCCTATCCTTTACCTCCCTTATCTCTTTCGCAAAGGTAGCGTGAATGTCCTTCATGAGGAGCATCTGTTCCTCCTGTTGGCGGGCCTGTTCCTCTTGTCCACTCTGCAGCTGCTTTTTCAACTGACGGACCTGTTCCTCCTGCTGCTCTTTCAACAGACGGGCCTGTTCCTCTCGTCCGCGCTGCAGCTGCTCCTGTAGCATCGCCATCAGAGCAGCTAAGTCAGGTGCTGCAGATGTAGGAGCTACTGACGGGCCGGCAGCCTCCGCGGCTGGCAGTTGGCCCTCCGACGTCTGCGGCGTTGCACCACCAAACCTCCTCTGGTCCGTCTCCTGCTGGCGTTGACTTCGGGTACGGACACCCTCCGATTCCTCCTTAGGTAAAATCGGCATGATTTAATCCCACTTCTGACACCAATTGTTACGAGCTTGAGGTTCGTGACAATAAAAATTGCCGATAGAATTACCTAAATTAACACTTTAATTCACTTTACACTAATTAAAGTTAAAAACACTAATAATTAATCACACTGATTCACTTAATTCCGCTCCGAAGCTTCGCTTGGCTCGCCAACTTCAATACTTCCCGATCGCATCTTGCAGCGCCTATTTATATAAATTAGCAGCGAAATATCCAGAATATTCAAGTAAACACGCGCAAGGTACCGAGAGTTCGTGTTGCAACTTCAATAAGTTTAGTTCTTCGGTTCGAGACTAGATGGCGCTAGTGCCGTCGACTTGAGCGCGTAACACTATTCACTTTTGCCTTGAAGATGCCCAGATTGTATTGGGGCGTTGTAATATTATTATTATATTCAATTGCAATGACAATGGATAGTAGCTGCCTTTTATGGCGTAAACATCCACTAAGAAAGTATTTTTGAAAATCGAAAGACTGAAACTGAAAAAGATGGATAGAAAATTCTTTATAGCAATCAAATAAAAAATAGGTACAAAGGCGAACTTAAAGCCGAAAAAAAGAGTACCTACTCGTAGAAATTTTAATTAAATAAATATTTCTTCATACTTTAATAGGTACAGGACTCTTTAGTATTAAAGTTTAATTATTCTAGGCGTATTTAAAGGTTTAATAACTCAATACTTTATTACCATATGAGTTAAAAATATCATTTTGAACTTCAGTATAAAATATGAGATACCTAGGTATAAGTTTAATTTTATAGCAAATAATTGTCACAATTCTTTTTTTAATGTGAAGCCCAAATTTTAATGTAATAAATTAAATGAATAGATGTATTGAGGTTTTTAAAGAATATTTACTTTAGTCCTTCAGTTCAGTATAAAACATTTTAATAGCGCCATCTACTTAATTATATGGGTGAAGTCATTTTATCGAAAGAAAATTGATTGATTCTCACGGTGGTACGTAAAGATTACGCTAGATGGCAGAAACACGCTAATGGCTAATTTAATATTTATGTTACCTTATTAAGAGTTAAAAGTATCATTTTGTACGATTTATTAAAATTGAAAATGAATAATTATATAATAAATAGTCATTATTTTATGGTAAAAAATTTTTCGAAGCTTTATCTTCTCATTATACCATATCTAATTCCTGTCGTAATCTGTTCTATGCATAAGTTAAACAAAATCATTTCCATGTTTCACATCTGTCAGGCGTCCCTTTTATTTTATATATTATAGTTCAATCGTTCAGAGAATGCGTTCCTGACACCTATCAGTTAGTCACGACTAGTGATGGGCACAACATAACACTGAGTTCGTTACCGTTCCTCCAAAATGAACTGCCGCGTTATTTTTAAGATTATTTTCGTTTAGAATTGGCGGAATCATTTAAAATTTATATTTTAGTAATTTAAATGGAAACCAAAAAAAGGTAATATTAATATAATAAAATTGTTTTATTTATTCTTAGTTAAAAAGTTACAATCTGTATTTCTATGCAATAAAGTACATTGAATTGAATGTGCGTACAGAATATTAATCAGACTCCGATTCGCTTGAGGAGGTGGTGTCTTCATCATCACCTTTGCCTACATGTATAATTATATTATTATCAATAACAGAATCAATCCTGATATCTCGGTCAAAATGTTCCACAATCAGGTTTTTAGTCTTCTCAACTACCTTTGCCCAGTCATTTCTTGTGACTTCCCCACAGGCTTCTTTTAATACGGTCATCATCTTTTTCGTGCTGAATGGCGGGGAAGTATTGTGGCGGGCGGCGTAACCTTTTATTTGAGCCCAGATTGGCTCAATCGCGTTATATTGGCAGTGATACGGTGGAATTCTTAGAACGCGATGACCGTACTCCAGAGCCAGTTCATCGATTTCGTAACGCACATTTGCCGCTTTATTTTCTTTAACTAATTTAATTAGCTCTGGTTTTAGCATCTGCATATTTGCGTCAATGCCTTTTGCTTGTAACTAAGCCACCATTTCTTCTTTTTTATTAGCTTGGGTAGGTGGTTTCTTTATTTGAACCGAGTGATAGGAGGCATTATCCATGAATATTACAGAAGGCTCTGGTAGCCGGGGCAAAAGCACGTTCTGGAACCACTCTTTAAATGTAATGGCATTCATTTCCTCGTGGTAGTCATTTGTGGTTTTTGATTGAAATGCCAGTAACGCGTTCTCCACAAAGCCGTATTTTGCAGAACCTGCGTGGCATATTATCAGACGGGCCTCCTTACCCATTGGTACTTTCGACGTCGACGCTTGTGTATCATCCATCCAAGAACGGGAAACCGTGTGATTGGCGTTTAGTCATGTCTCGTCAATGAACACGACATTATCCCAGTTATCAATATTTTTTGCTTCTCTCAAAAAACTTATCCGTTTTAAAATTATGTCGTATCGTTCTAATAAAATTTTTCTTTTGTCTGTTTTTTTATACGAAAAACCAACATATTTTAAGATTTTGGTTAAAGCAGTTTTACCCTCGCTAAACAGTCCAGCTTCTTCTTAACGATGCCAAAAGCTTCTTCCTGTTGAGATATTCATTTCTGGAATAGTAACCATATATATGATTTCTGATTGCATTATATCCAGATGTGCATTGCGTACCGTGTGAAACGAAAATTACCAAAAAAGAAATCCTCTCTTTCTATATACGAATTTATGATACCGTCGCAAGAACAAGAAACAATGAATATCAATGCAAGACATCGCATCGGTTTAGTTCGTGGGCCGTGTTGGCATATCGTTCAGGTGTTTGCATTTTACGTTTTACAAATCTAAGCCTTGTGCCTAATGTGCTAAAGATCATTTGAAATTTGATAATTCTCACGACTACACAAACATAAAATTTAGGCAATTTTAACTATTTAAGATTCGACCTTATTGCTTTAGCTATATATTATATTTCGCAATGTGCACCGTTGTGTGATAACTACCAAAACATCGCAACGATATCCATATTCGCTTCATCTCTTTCTATACTTATTTAAACTATCGTTGGAAGAACGAGAAGCGATGAATATCAACGAAGGTCATCGGTTAGTGGGCCGTTTTCAGTTTTGGGATATTGTTCCACAGTTTGCGTTATGCGTTTCGGTTTCGTTTTCGTACGTTGGTTAGGTATATGGTTTTGGTTGGATATGTGATAACGGTTTTGGACTTAGGTTTATCGATATGATATGATATTTGATAACATAACGTTATTAGTTACGTTTTGATATATCGGTCTCATGCCTATAAGGAAGTGCAATCATTGCGCCTTCCGAAGTTTTTTGAATCAAGCACAGAAAGCAGTGGCGGACCGTCACTGAAGTGCTTCCCAGTGAAGTGGGAGTGTAGTGTCACGGTAATTTTATCTATACAGTATTCGAACTCCATACAAACGTAAGAAGCGAGATCTATGCCTACGCGCCTCGATCTCGGCATGCGCTCGGCATGCAGACAGTCGTGACTGCCACAGTGATAATTTTGTAGAATATATATAAAAAATGAAGGAAATAAATAATTGAATAGAAATAAAGAAATAATAAATCCGAACTTCATTTAAAACCAAACATATAAATTACAAAATAGCTGCAGGTATCTATAGCCAAGAAAAAATATTCATTTGCTCCACCTTTTCCATGTTTCCCAAAACAATTTTTAATTAAGCTTTATATTAGAATGCAGATTTTTATACTTAAAATTTTAATAATAAAGCATTTCGTACGTCTCAGCCGAGGCGCAAATATTTTTCGGTCGCAAATTTATAAGACCGATTTGTTATTCAAACATAAACATGGCTTTTAATTAAATCTACCGATCAAAAAACGACACGCATTTTTATTGAACACTTCCTATTCAATTTACAAAGTACCTATTAAGTATATTTGTTTATACAAAAAAAGTATATTTACAATCATAAAACTAGATGGAAACAAAGTAGGCAAATGTAAAAATGCTGGAGGCGGGCAGCCCTATCGCATGTTTACGTACTGCGCGGCTGTAGGCATTTATCTCAAAAGCCTCATTTACATTCAGCCCCTGCCACTACTCCTCGCGCTGCCGGCAATACTTCGCTAAATACTGCCGTAGCAGGATCGAGAGAAGTGTGTATTTACATTCTGCCCTACCACTACCACTCACGTCCACGTCCACGTCACGTCGAAATAGTTACAGCGTCCGCGCTGCGTCTTCTTGTAATACAAAATTGTGTTAATAATTCAAAAAGATATCAAATTCAAAAGATGATAGATAGAAAATTTATTTGCTTAAAACATGGTACAATAGATGATCGATGATTTGAAACCGACATGTTTTGCCATAATTGGCATGCAAAAATGATATGAAATACTAAAAGAACGAACGCTAATTACTACTACGAAAGCTAATTACACGAACCCAATGTTATCTTGTAAAATTGTTTCATTGCTTAAAAGTTTGGTACAAACATTCTTTTTGAATTCAAATATTATGTACAATTAAATACTTATACAGGTCCACTCTATTTGAATTCTTATACAATTAATTGTTCATAAATTATTACATTATTGTTGCATAAATAATATTAAATATTATATTAGATTAGTTAAGCTATTATTATTTTAGTAAGTACACTAGAGTATAAATTAATTTATAATTTTAATTACAATAAAATTATAATTTACAAATTTCAGGCTATTATGCAAATATTACCATTTAACTTATTATTTTACATTTTTATAAATAAATTATCAATATGACTTACTATTTGGTTTTAGAAATAAAATGTCAATGTTCATTAATTCCTTAAACTAAATTTCATATTAATATACATTGAGCTATTATGTACTACGTACTAGAGGCGACACTGCATTCAGCTACTCTGTTCCACTCAACTGCAGTGCATACACCGCACTTTGTCACTCGCTAGTCGCTAGGCGCTTTTAGAGTTGTCACGTGTTGTGTTGATTTAAAAAAATCTCTTGATAAAAATATGCCGTCGTGTGTACTTAGATATTGCACAAATAATTCAAGAAATGTCAGTAAAAACCAAGGAATTACTTTTCGTCGGTTAATAAGATACTTAATCAATAAAAAAGTATAATAATAATAATAATATAATAGTAATAGTAATAGTACAATAATATATAATAATAAATCAATAAAAAAGTAAAAAGTATATAAGTAATATGTTCAGATGCGACATTTCTGTGGGTACTTAAGTATAGGACGAATATATTATTATACACATTTTTTTTGTAGAAACTTAAATAAGTTATTATAATTAGGCTAAATTTTCTTTTATTTTATTTTCAGGTTTTGACTTCAAAAAAGGCCAAAGTGGAATAAATTCGTCCATTTTTAACTCTCGCGTGCCCAGCATTTATGAACGTCTCTTATTCTAATTTAAATATATATATTTGTAATTTAAATGTTATGTTAATAAGTTTTGTTAAACATACATTTAGTATGTTTTTTTTATATTTGACATAGATAAGGTATCTAAAATATTTAGATAAAAATATGATTAAAATGTAATTGTGATATAATATTATGTTATATTATATTAAATAAGCAAATATAATATACAAAATAAATGACAAAATTTAAATATTGTTCTCTATATAATTTACCTATTTAACAATACAATCTAATATTACCTACGGATCATTCTACCTATGTTTATTCTATGATAAAAAAAAAACTATCGCGCGACCACAGAGTAACGCACATTTTTTGTTTGAGAGCTGTTCTAGTACGTAAGTACATATTACTTCAATGTTAATATAATAAATTTGACGAATTTGTAATTAGTTATGTACATAGGTATTATATTATCTCAAAAAGAAAATTCGTTTTCGTTGAAGATGATGAATTATGGTTTTTATCGTTGAAATCCCATATAGTTTTTTTCTGATTCCAGCAGTTTTAAAAACTTTATTGTATTTTCATTATTCCACTCTATTTAGCAGATACTCATTTAATAACAAGACGGTACGCACGTCCGTTCATCCAGGCGCTTGGCGCGAAGGCGCGAAGTGAGCGATGGAGCAGAATGTGAATTGTGAACACTCACTGCCGCTCGCGCTGTCCGTCCTTTGACTTCCGCACGAAAAACCGACATTTGAGGGAGCGTAGGGCAGTGGCAGCGGCAGCGGCAGTGTCAGCGCGAGTAGCCTGTTTACATACTGCCCTGCCCACTGCCCTGCTCACTTCCCTGCCCAACAGGGCTGAATGTAAATGGGGCAATAGATACGGCCGAGTTAGAATACTGTATAGATAATATTACCGTGGTAGTGTATATCCAACTTCATCGGACGCAGGAAGGGAAGGTCGGCGTAGTAACAACCAAGCTGTGCTAGAGGGAAGTGAAGTAAACGACGAAAAAAGTGACAGTGACAAGGAGCAAACGTCATCTGTCAGTCAGCAGCATTGGTGGAAGAGTGAAGTTTGAGCAATACGTAATTGGAGATAATTACATCATAAGGAGGTTTGGTGTGTATAAGTGACGTAAAGAAAAAAACCGCGAGTACTTTATATCGTTTATGTTGCAGTTATATTTCGACAATAAGTAAAGTGTTGCAAGGTTGTCTGTTAAGTAAATTTTAGACTTGTAAAAGAACTGTTGGAAATGGTAGGAGAAGCTAAAGGGGATAAAGATCAAGAAAAAAATGTTGACATGGGAGTGAAAAAGGGAGTAAAGGAAGTTAGAAAAGTTCTTGGTCTAAACTGGATAGATATTTTTAAGTATTTGGTTAAACTTCCTGCTATGATTACCCCTTTGACTAAAAGGAAAGTAGTGGCAGATATCGCTCGTTTATTCGACCCCCTCGGCTGGATATCTCCTGTAATTATTAGTGCTAAAGTTATTATTCAAAAACTTTGGTTGTCGGGCATTGAATGGTATCAGGAGCTTCCAGATAAACTTTTACAAGAGTGGTTGACATATCGTAGCAACTTAATTGATCTTTCTGGTTTCACTGTTCCACGATGGATTTATACAAGAGACAACAATGAAAGGGTTGAACTTCATGGCTTCAGCGATGCCTCTTGTCATGCCTATGCAGCGGTGGTCTATTTAAGAGTCATCAAAATACTGGAGAAATATATACGAGCTTAGTCACTTCTAAGACAAAAGTGGCACATATTATTCAAAGATCTATTCCACGCCTTGAATTGTATGGGGCAGAATTATTAACACATTTAATGGTTGATGCTGCTGAAACGTTAAAAATACCAAAACGTAATAATATACATGGTTGGACCGACTCGTCAGTGGTGCTTGCTTGGTTAAGCAGCCATCCAAGTCGATGGCAGACCTTCGTTGCAAACAGGACATCGGAGATTTTATAAATCTTAGATAGAAGTCAGTGGTCTCATGTACGTTCGAAAGATAATCCAGCGGACTGCGCTTCTCGCAGTGCCGTCTTTAGGATCAACGAGGCTATGGGCCAAGGTACTGGCTGGGGCCTATGTAAGGAAAAAAAGTTTTTTAAGCTGTATATAATTACTGTTATTTTAGTGCAAAAATAAATTTTTAAACAAATTTTCTAAATCTTGTTTCTATTTTACCAAGTGTGTGATTTGATATTTTTCTTATTATGTTATAAAATTTAAAATTTGTTGTTGTATATCGAAAATTTTCAGAATTGTGGGGCCCCTGCCTACCTCGGGGCCTCGGGCCAGGGCCCTGCGGGCCCTGCCTTAAAGACGGCACTGGCTTCTCGTGGTATGAAGTCGTCAGAAATTCTCAATCTCAAGCTATGGAAAGAAGGTCCATCTTGATTATCTGATGTAGCTATTAAATACAGTCCACATTTCGACCATAACCAAGAAGTTCCGGAAGTGAAAATGGAAGAAAGATTCAAGTTCGTAAACCTACCATGTTACGTCACGGAATTAAACACTAAGCCTCAAATTGATGGCTCCGTGGCGCAGTGGCTTAGCAATGAGTTACAGTGCTAAGGGCCGCGGGTTTGAATCCCGCACGGAACAAGAATCTGTATGGCCTACAAATAATTGTTCCGGGTCTGGATGTTTGTCCTTGTACAATTTATGTTTGTAAACTGCCCCCACGATACAGGAGAAAATCTTAGTGTGGAGGTACCGTTTTTTAAAAAAAAAAATTACGGTTTTCGTCTCTGCATAAGCTTCTTAGAGTAATTTCTTATTGCAAAAGATTTATTCAACTTTTAAAAACGAAACCAAAACCGAAGTTTTCGATATGGCTAACCAGTCGTGAGTTGCAATCCTCTTTACATGACTGCATAAAATTATGTCAGTTGCAATATTTGGCAGGGGAATTTGAAAATCTGGAAAAAAGAGGTAGAGTGAGCGAGAAAGGTGGGCTAGCTTCTTTGCGTCCTTTTAAGGATGATCGAGGTATCCTGCGAGTTGGCGGACGTTTACATAAGGCCGAAATAACTCAAGATATGAAACATCCTATTATTATACCTCGAGACTCTCATTTAGCCCAATTGATTATAACAGAAGCTCATGCAAAAACAATGCATGGTGGCCCATTACTAATGATAAATTACATTCGCACAAAATATTGGAATGTTAATATAAAGACATTAGTAAAAACCTACATTCGAAACTGTATCACTTGTTTACGTTACTCAGCAAGAACTAATCAACCCTTTATGGGTAATCTTCCGAAAATAAGAGTTACTCCCAGTAAGCCATTTTTGCAGAGTGGAGTAGATTATGCAGGTCCTGTAGCAATAACGGTTTCAAAAGGGAGAGGTCATCATGCCTTCAAAGGCTATATCTGTTTATTTATATGCATGGCAACAAGAGCTATTCACCTTGAGGCTGTTAGTGACTTATCCGCTGAAGGATTTTGAGCAGCATTTAAACGTTTCGTTGCAAGAAGAGGCCATTGTGCCGATTTATGGACTGATAATGGCACTAACTTTGTTGGTGCCACAAAAGAGCTCAACAAATTATTGAACGTTTACATTTACGGCTACGCGTAGCGCGTAGATTTCTACGGATGGAAGCTGAATGGTTAGCTACTAATGGCACTAACTGGCACAAAATTCCTCCATATGCTCCAAATTTCGGTGGATTGTGGGAGGCTGGTATAAAGTCCACCAAATTTCATCTTAAGCGGGTCATTGGTAATACCACATTGACGTATGAAGAAATCACAACTGTATTGACTCAAATTGAGGCCTGTCTCAATTCAAGGCCGATATCGCAATTAATCGATAGCATACGGGACACTTTTCCGCTGACCCCTGTCACTTTTTATTGGGTGGATCTTTATTATTAGTTCCTGATGCTAATTATGAAAATTCCAATGTAAGTAGTCTGTAACGATGGCAATTCACCCAAAAATTGGTCCGACATTTTTGGCGGCATTGGTCAAATGAGTATCTCACTCAATTTTTCCAACGTCACAAATGGAGAAAGAGTGTTGCTGAACCAAAATTAGGTGACGTAGTTTTAGTTAAGGAGGCCAATCTTCCACCTGCAGGATGGCTGCATGGTATAATAACTGAAAAACATACAGGCACTGATGGTGTTACGCGAGTTGTTAGTTCGCGTTGTGGGAATAGTTAAATTAAAAGACCTGTTTCAAAATTATGGATACTGCCTGTAACTAAATAAGTTTTTTGGACTTTAAATTCATTGTTTTTTTTTTTTTGTTGTTGAATTTTTTTTCGTTAATATCCATGTAGTAATTGTATGAATTTTAATTGTGTCAAAATTTTTTTTCTTTGCTCGATTTTTTCATAACTTGTAAGATTATTGTCTAGTCACTATTTTCTAGTCAACAGATGTCGTTGTACTAATCGATTAACTGTATTTCATAATCTCTGCTCATGTATATAACTGTTTAACTTGTCACTAGATGTCGTCATAATAAAAAATTAAATAACTGAATCTCGATGTTAAGATTATTTGCAATTTTATAAGGTGCAAAGAATTTTTCAACAAATTAGCACATTCACGTTGACGACGTACCGGTTGTTTCAATTACGTGTCTCATTTATAAGTAAGTGAAAGTTCGTTAGTAAACGAACACTGTCGTAGCGCTTCATAATACTATTGTTACGAGCTTGAGGTTCGTGACAATAAAAATTGCCGATAGAATTACCTCAATTAACACTTTAATTCGCTTTACACTAATTAAAGTTAAAAACACTAATAATTAATCACACTGGTTCACTTTATTCCGCTCCGAAGCTTCGCTTGGCTCGCCAACTTCAATACTTCCCGATCGCATCTTGCAGCGCCTATTTACATAAATTAGCAGCGAAATATCCAGAATATTCAAGTAAACAAGCGCAAGGTATCGAGAGTTCGTGTTGCAACTTCATGAAGTTTAGTTCTTCGGTTCGAGACTAGATGGCGCTAGTGCCATCAACTTGAGCGCGTAACACTGGCCCCTCCTAAGACATGCTCGTCCCGAGCATTATCGGCCCCATAATAACGTGCCAGGCGATCCACATGGGCGATCTTAGGAGTCCCTCTTGCGCCTTTCTGCACCGGCTCCGCAATGTCTAGGGCTGTCCTACCCCATGATGCACCAACATTGCACAATTTCGATGCTCCTCTACTACGTGTCTGAGGTCCCTTCACGGCCGCACAACTTGTACATGTACGACACCAATCCTCAACATCGTCACGATAATGGACCCAGAAAAACTGTTCTCGGACCTTCAGTAGAGTTCGTTTAGCTCCCAGATGGACTCTTGAACGACAATTATGGCACAGCTGTAGAACATTCGGCACTTTAGCTTTAGGGACAACCATTTGCAAACGACAGCTGTCTCCTCGACCATTGTCCCATTTACGGCACAGGACTCCACCCTGTATCAGCAAGCTGTCCCATTGGGCCCAATAGCTTTTCGTGGTTGAACTCATCGCTGAGACGTCCCTCCACTTAGGCTTGCTAGCACGGGCCTTCATCTCTTCCAGAATCGGCTTGATGTCCGGATCTTCCTGCTGTGGATGTCGTAGGCTGTTCTTCCACCCGTTGCTGAGGTGGTCTGTCCTGAGCATCCTCACGGATACCACTTCCTTACTCTCTTGCCTACTACAATGGTTGCAATCTTCAGGAAAAGGTCTTCTTGACAATGCATCTGCGTTGCCGTGAGATTTCCCGCTGCAGTGTCTGATAGTAAAGTCGTATTCCTGCTGCTGCTGGGCGGTGCTGTTAGCCGCACTTCCTTTCTGAGACCGATCACCTTCCCTTCCTAGGGTGTGCTTAGGGCATCTGGACCGAAGATGGCCCCTTTCCCCACAGCCATAGCACCTAGGGCTGTATCCTTTATTGTGGTCGCGAACCGTAACTGCTGCAACCTCCCTAGCGTGAGGTGAACAACGATCCTGTCGCCGCCAGGCAGTACCGTTAGCTGCAATACCCTCCTGAT
Source organism: Parnassius smintheus behrii (assembly GCA_036936625.1). Taxonomy (NCBI): domain Eukaryota; kingdom Metazoa; phylum Arthropoda; class Insecta; order Lepidoptera; family Papilionidae; genus Parnassius; species Parnassius smintheus. The sequence continues at coordinate 8,380,105 of JAUPFT010000007.1, read as the reverse complement.
ATCGTTCACTTTCCCTTTCTGCGCTTCGCTTAGGGCAGCTGTATCGAAGAAGGCCCCTTCCCCCACAGCCATAGCACCTAGGGCTGTATCCTTTGTTGCGGTCGCGAACTGTAGCTGCTGCAACCTCCCTGACGCGATGGGAACGATGATCCTGCCGCACGGCTTCCACCTCCAGTGCATGGGCCAAGGCGTCCTTAAGCGTCTCGTGGTGCCCGAGCCTCACAGCAGCTCTGACTTCCAGGTCGTGGATGCCGTCGATGAATGTCTGCACCAGGTTCCCTTCAATGAGCGCAGGTACAGACTGGTATGCTTTTCGAACCATCTTCTCCACCTCAAGGGCCCACTGCTGCAGGTTTTCGTTGCTGCGTTGCACGCGATCTTTAAGCTGCGCGCGAAAGACGTGTTCCAGGTGAGCGTCACCATATCTCGCCTCCAATGCCTCAAGGAGCTGCTCGTAGGTCACTTTCTTACCGAGAGCTTCCAACACGGTAAGGCTTGGTCGCGCAGGCCTAAGGTGAGTGCAGTCATGGCCTGGCCTTTATTCCAGCCGTTTGCCTCAATGACGGCCTCGAACTGGATTTTGTAGGCCGACCTGGAAGAAGTCCCGTCGAACGGCGGCACTTTGAATCCACGTAGCGAAGGTGCTGTAGCTACTACGGGAGCTGTAGTTCCATCCCCAAGTTTGAGGTCGTTCAGCGTTTTCTTCACGTCAGCCATCACGTTGTCAACCCGATTGTTCACATGGTTGATTCGGGTTTCATGTTCTTCGATTCGGGTTTCAGCTTCCGATAGGCAGTTGTCATGTTGAGCAACCCTATCCTTTACCTCCCTTATCTCTTTCGCAAAGGTAGCGTGAATGTCCTTCATGAGGAGCATCTGTTCCTCCTGTTGGCGGGCCTGTTCCTCTTGTCCACTCTGCAGCTGCTTTTTCAACTGACGGACCTGTTCATCCTGCTGCTCTTTCAACAGACGGGCCTGTTCCTCTCGTCCGCGCTGCAGCTGCTCCTGTAGCATCGCCATCAGAGCAGCTAAGTCAGGTGCTGCAGATGTAGGAGCTACTGACGGGCCGGCAGCCTCCGCGGCTGGCAGTTGGCCCTCCGACGTCTGCGGCGTTGCACCACCAAACCTCCTCTGGTCCGTCTCCTGCTGGCGTTGACTTCGGGTACGGACACCCTCCGATTCCTCCTTAGGTAAAATCGGCATGATTTAATCCCACTTCTGACACCAATTGTTACGAGCTTGAGGTTCGTGACAATAAAAATTGCCGATAGAATTACCTAAATTAACACTTTAATTCACTTTACACTAATTAAAGTTAAAAACACTAATAATTAATCACACTGATTCACTTAATTCCGCTCCGAAGCTTCGCTTGGCTCGCCAACTTCAATACTTCCCGATCGCATCTTGCAGCGCCTATTTATATAAATTAGCAGCGAAATATCCAGAATATTCAAGTAAACACGCGCAAGGTACCGAGAGTTCGTGTTGCAACTTCAATAAGTTTAGTTCTTCGGTTCGAGACTAGATGGCGCTAGTGCCGTCGACTTGAGCGCGTAACACTATTCACTTTTGCCTTGAAGATGCCCAGATTGTATTGGGGCGTTGTAATATTATTATTATATTCAATTGCAATGACAATGGATAGTAGCTGCCTTTTATGGCGTAAACATCCACTAAGAAAGTATTTTTGAAAATCGAAAGACTGAAACTGAAAAAGATGGATAGAAAATTCTTTATAGCAATCAAATAAAAAATAGGTACAAAGGCGAACTTAAAGCCGAAAAAAAGAGTACCTACTCGTAGAAATTTTAATTAAATAAATATTTCTTCATACTTTAATAGGTACAGGACTCTTTAGTATTAAAGTTTAATTATTCTAGGCGTATTTAAAGGTTTAGTAACTCAATACTTTATTACCATATGAGTTAAAAATATCATTTTGAACTTCAGTATAAAATATGAGATACCTAGGTATAAGTTTAATTTTATAGCAAATAATTGTCACAATTCTTTTTTTAATGTGAAGCCCAAATTTTAATGTAATAAATTAAATGAATAGATGTATTGAGGTTTTTAAAGAATATTTACTTTAGTCCTTCAGTTCAGTATAAAACATTTTAATAGCGCCATCTACTTAATTATATGGGTGAAGTCATTTTATCGAAAGAAAATTGATTGATTCTCACGGTGGTACGTAAAGATTACGCTAGATGGCAGAAACACGCTAATGGCTAATTTAATATTTATGTTACCTTATTAAGAGTTAAAAGTATCATTTTGTACGATTTATTAAAATTGAAAATGAATAATTATATAATAAATAGTCATTATTTTATGGTAAAAAATTTTTCGAAGCTTTATCTTCTCATTATACCATATCTAATTCCTGTCGTAATCTGTTCTATGCATAAGTTAAACAAAATCATTTCCATGTTTCACATCTGTCAGGCGTCCCTTTTATTTTATATATTATAGTTCAATCGTTCAGAGAATGCGTTCCTGACACCTATCAGTTAGTCACGACTAGTGATGGGCACAACATAACACTGAGTTCGTTACCGTTCCTCCAAAATGAACTGCCGCGTTATTTTTAAGATTATTTTCGTTTAGAATTGGCGGAATCATTTAAAATTTATATTTTAGTAATTTAAATGGAAACCAAAAAAAGGTAATATTAATATAATAAAATTGTTTTATTTATTCTTAGTTAAAAAGTTACAATCTGTATTTCTATGCAATAAAGTACATTGAATTGAATGTGCGTACAGAATATTAATCAGACTCCGATTCGCTTGAGGAGGTGGTGTCTTCATCATCACCTTTGCCTACATGTATAATTATATTATTATCAATAACAGAATCAATCCTGATATCTCGGTCAAAATGTTCCACAATCAGGTTTTTAGTCTTCTCAACAACCTTTGCCCAGTCATTTCTTGTGACTTCCCCACAGGCTTCTTTTAATACGGTCATCATCTTTTTCGTGCTGAATGGCGGGGAAGTATTGTGGCGGGCGGCGTAACCTTTTATTTGAGCCCAGATTGGCTCAATCGCGTTATATTGGCAGTGATACGGTGGAATTCTTAGAACGCGATGACCGTACTCCAGAGCCAGTTCATCGATTTCGTATCGCACATTTGCCGCTTTATTTTCTTTAACTAATTTAATTAGCTCTGGTTTTAGCATCTGCATATTTGCGTCAATGCCTTTTGCTTGTAACTAAGCCACCATTTCTTCTTTTTTATTAGCTTGGGTAGGTGGTTTCTTTATTTGAACCGAGTGATAGGAGGCATTATCCATGAATATTACAGAAGGCTCTGGTAGCCGGGGCAAAAACACGTTCTGGAACCACTCTTTAAATGTAATGGCATTCATTTCCTCGTGGTAGTCATTTATGGTTTTTGATTGAAATGCCAGTAACGCGTTCTCCACAAAGCCGTATTTTGCAGAACCTGCGTGGCATATTATCAGACGGGCCTCCTTACCCATTGGTACTTTCGACGTCGACGCTTGTGTATCATCCATCCAAGAACGGGAAACCGTGTGATTGGCGTTTAGCCATGTCTCGTCAATGAACACGACATTATCCCAGTTATCAATATTTTTTGCTTCTCTCGAAAAACTTATCCGTTTTAAAATTATGTCGTATCGTTCTAATAAAATTTTTCTTTTGTCTGTTTTTTTATACGAAAAACCAACATATTTTAAGATTTTGTTTAAAGCAGTTTTACCCTCGCTAAACAGTCCAGCTTCTTCTTAACGATGCCAAAAGCTTCTTCCTGTTGAGATATTCATTTCTGGAATAGTAACCATATATATGATTTCTGATTGCATCGGCGTCAAAGGTGTCAATATCTGTCACGGGTTTAGTTCTACGTTTCTTCTTCGGAGTACGTAAAATATTATCCTCCGTGCCAGTAGAGCCGAACTTTCTTTATTAATATTTGTTATCGTTCATTTGCTAACTCCAAGCGCCTGAGAGACGCGTTCTTGTACTTGTTCGACAGGTAACAGGAGTCGGCCATTTTGCCGCTCCCGCTCAAAGTAATCTTGCAGCTTGATGATTAACTCACGGGCTCCACTTTTCAATGTTTGTCCACGTTTAGGCATTATTATGCACCAAAAGTAAAAAGAACGCAATACAAAACACAATCGAAGTTCGATTTAGCGCCGATGTCGGTTTGAAAAGCAGAAACAGTCCATTAAACGCAAGCCGGGTAGTCAAATAAAAACAGATCGAAAACACTTGAAGAAGCGTCAAGCGTTTTAGCGTCAAAAAATGGCGGCCCATAACGCCATTTGGGGTTACCATTTTCAACCTAAATATAAAAATGCTTTTTTCTTTCGCGTGTTCGGTTTGGTCGTAGTTTTATTTTATATTTAATAAAAGTTATCTTATAGTCCATTATTTTCAAATTCTTAAAAAGAAAAACAAAACGTATTATTTTATAAAGTATAACTGTATAAGAACAGATTACGATACCGTAATTGCCTGTTATTGTTAGCACAGCACTGCAAATATAAAGTGCTGACATAACCTTGTAATAGCGCAGTATAGATTTAGAAAAATATTGTTTACCAAGTTATTTGACACTCAGTTTGGCACAAAATTATAACATTCATTGATTATTGATATAATAATGTTGTTTTAAAGCTCATCAATTGTTAAAACGGTAAACAACCAGTGAAAATATTTTTATCGTAACTGCAACGCCATTACAAAGTTACGTCGTCAGTTCAATCGCAACGTGTCAGGAACGCATTCTCTGAACGGCCGAACTATAGATATAGATAAATGTATAATATAAAATATGCATGCATATCGATATACTACATTGATTATTTCGCAGATATGTACATTCTTATCACCTCAAAGTTAGGGCATTCTCCTTGTTACCTCAACCAGCATCAGAATCCTCGGCATTGACATATAGTTTGAGTATGTACATTTTTGAATTATGCCGATTTGTTAGGAAAAATCCTCATTATTTCCAGCGATTTGAAGATAGACCCAGTCGATACGGCACACGCCGAGGTTATCATCTGGTTGCTCCTGCTACACATCTCACATTATATAAAAATAGTCCCTACTAGATGGCTATAAGGGTTTACAACCATTTACCTAATACAATAAAAGCCCTCCAGTGTCGTTTGACATTGTTAGTATTTTTTATCAAAATTTTTAAACTTTACTTACATAATATAAATGACAAATGATCAGTTGCCATATAATATTCATTGAAATTTAATTTTTAAAATAAATGTGTAAGTATTATTTAGTATGACATTTTATAATATAATTTATATATTGTGTAGTATAAATACTGTAATTTGAATGAAATGAAAATGAATTCCATATTAATTAAAATTTAAACTCTGTTTTAATATGTTACGCCCGTACAGGATGTCACATGTTCTGTAAATATATTGTTCCAACTTTATACTTTTTGACATTCAATAAAGAATTATGAATTATATACTGACGTTCAATTCCGCAAGGGAAAGCTAAACTCGTCTCTCAAATCTTGGTATGCTCAATTTATCCAGACAGTATTTCATGCCGGTCCACCACTTGTGGTTTTACAAACCGCAAGTTCTACTTCATATGGAATATTTTATTGTCACTAGGCCGAGACACCTCAACCCTAACTTGTTCTACTTGATCGCATTCAATGGAAACAATGGACCGAAATGACTTTTATTATTTGATATGATTTACGGTTAAGAACCTTTAAGAAAAGAGCCTCCTCCTTCCTAAAAGGCAGGCAATGCAACTGCAATACCTCTGGTGTTACCTATGTTATATTGTGGACGGTGATCACTTACCGTCGTCGGGTAAACCATATGCTCATTTGCGTCCTTTTCTATAAGAAATTCAAAAACAATGAAATAAAATGTAAAATGATATATACATAGTATTACACGAACTGAAACCTCAATCACGCTATAGAAGTTTCCAAGCTACTCCGATATATTTTTACACACGCTTCGCATTGAGAGTTCAGTTCAGTCTGAACGCCTTCCCCAGCCTTGAGATCAAATGTATAATAATGAAGGGTTTCCTTATGAAGTGATTATGTTCATCATTAATTAGGTATATTTGACACTAATTTTCACTTTAAATCCAAAATACAAGCGGGATTTGTTTGTTCACGAATGACAACAAGGCGATAGATTTGTTTGCTTTTTTTAGTTATTTTTGACGTGACAACGTCTTATAAATTGGTTTGCCGGGTGACACTTCAAGAAACTGCGTTACGCTCCGCTCACGTTATGCGCTCACAATGAGAGCGAGTGAGAGGCACGCGTCCCTTCCACTCGGGCATGGTTAGCCCGCCTAAGAGCGAGAGAGACAGACATAAAAAGTGTTATTTCATCCTTCTTCCTACTATACGAATGAATATTCACATTAAAATTATTTTACCACTCAAAGTCGTTGTCACGTAAAACTTTCGCCCGTATACCGACTTTACAGGCAACCAATTTTTTTCTTTTATTTAGTTTTTTTTACATTTTAGTAGCATTTTTTTTATTTTAACTAGTTAAATTAAGCGCATTATTTTGTTGTAAGCATGAAGATTAAAAAGACTCCATGATTGTAAGTTATCCTAACATAGTTTTTCTTTTTGGCTGAAGGCCCTGTAGCCGATGTCATAATCAATTTTAAAAAGGCGTTACCCGTTTAGTTAATACAAAGTTGAAAAGGGACGTTTTCTTTTAAGTTAAAATAAATAACTGCAATAAATTTCAATTACTCTATTTTAATTTATGGTATATTTTAAAATATTAAAAATATATTCTAGTTATTTAAATACATTTTTGTAAATAAATACTTCCTTATTAATTAATAATAGAATATTTTTTTCGCAACGTCAATGCAACAAAACGTTATGTGATTGATTGTCAAATTCTACCAGCAATTTTCTGAATAGGCGTTTAAAAGTATTACTTTTTTGGAAATATTATTGCGAGTTATCTTTTAAAATGTTGGCTTTAATCAATCGTATCCTTGACTGGATTAAAAGTTTATTCTGGAAAGAGGAAATGGAGCTCACGCTCGTCGGGCTTCAATATTCCGGGAAAACAACTTTTGTTAACGTCATAGCCGTATGTATTACTACAAAACAATGATTTGTGTACTTTTCACTTCGTTTTGCACTTTTTTGGCTCCCCTCACGTTATTGCATTTAGTTTTATAAGTATCGATATCAGTCTGTGTTTATTTTTTCTTTTCTTATCCCGTACATATCATATTTCGCACTAGCCCAAATTTGATATTCGTTTCTTGCGGTGGTCAGTTTATCCCAAGTTTTATCATAAATTTCTGTTATGTACCCTAAAATTGCATAACTAATCTTATTTATAACCCTCAGCTAATTTTCAACATTCTTCATTTCCGTAAATTGCAATATGTTGAAAGATTTAATAACTCTACTTATTCATAATTTTATACAATTTAGTATAATATTCAACTTTATTGAAGTAAAGTAAAGTAAAGTTACAGCCTATATATGTCCCACTGCTGAGCACAGGCCTCTTCTCATTTCTGAGAGGGTTTGAAATGCTACATCCGAAATCTAACCAACTGAAATTTTAAGTTGCATTTAACTGCTTAAAATTTGTTAAAAGAAAATTTATAAATTTAATAAAATTCAGCAAAAATCAGGGTGAAATAGTGATTGAAATTTGCATAATAGCTTTACATTTATAAAATATTTTAACATATAGATCATGTTAAAATAAAACTGCTTGCTGAGTACAAAGACATATTAGTCAGAACATTGTTAAGTATATTGTCAGACAACTATTGTCTTTAATAAGGAGGTAAATCGTCTGAAACAGAGCAATAGGTGGTTCTTCAACATCTAATAATACCTATAATAATATGATAATGATAAATAGATCATTATTTTATTTTTTGGCCAATAATTGCAATACTTTTATATGTAGATTTTGATTATTCTTGATTTACTATATAATAATGGGTAGCGAAGAAACATTATCAGACTTATTATGAATTACCCATTAACATTATTCACATCACATTAAATGGACAACCAAAATTATAAATAATTGTCCCCTTTAAATAAACAATGGTTGCCTGTGGGCGTTTTCTGCCAGTCAACCGATTTTTTCTCACTACATTAATTAATCCTCTTGTATTTTAAAGCATCACTTCTTTAATGATGAGATGAGGTCTTTGCCATAATTTTTCATAATTGCTAGTTAGGTTCCTTAGACATTTTAGAACTAAAATAATACGGAGTGTCGAATCAGAATAAAGTTTTAAACAAGTGATAAAATTAAAACTTTTGTACAACCAACTTCAATATAAATAAACTGAGAACATCATCAAAGTATTTGAAGTCAATTAAAAATGTGTTATTAGGGATCACTCAAAAATCTTTATCAAATTTATATGGAACCATACAAAAGGTACCAGCTATCAAATAAAAAATCAAATAAAAAAAGAATCACCAAAATCAGTTCACCTAACACAAAAAAATACATACAGTTGAATTGAGTGCCTCCTTTTTTTGAAGTGGGAAAAAAATCAGGACTAATAGCCATAACAATGATCTATCTCATATAGGGCTGCAATAAATTCTACACTAGGATACTTGGACGATTCTATAGTAACAAATGTCATAGTTGGTATTTCAACATTTATGCCAGCTCTAATCTCATAAGGCCAAGTATGACATTTGTATGTTGAGCATATGCATACTAATTGTAAACATTGAGATTTATGGCACTGCCTCATTTTGTTTGTGTATCAGTGGTGCTGCATATTTCAGCAATTACTTAGATAAAAAAATTATTTAGATAAAAAAACTCTTGATAAAATGTTAGTTTGTTTCATATTACTGGTTTTTAAAATATGGATTCATGTTAAGGATTTTGCATAATTTTTAATCATTTTAAATGCCAAGAATTTATAACTAGATTACAACTAATATTTATATAAAATCAGAATTAAAAAATAATGGATTAATGTAGCTTGTGATATGATGACGTGTTTTAACTGATATAATATAATATAACAGTCTGGATGCAGGAAATATCTGTGGTTTCTTGTAGATGGCGATGTAATCACATAGTTCATGATGTGAAGTGGTGCACAACATATTTTTTTATAGAATAAGGGTGACAAATGAGCGGGCAGTCTACCTGGTTAGTGGTCCTACCCAGGTCAAGCCGACCCATTCAGCTATAACCATAATTTAGCTGCAGTGTGGCTCTACCACATATGATACTGCGCTCGTCAATCTGTCAGAAATAGGTAATTTAGACAAATGCTCTTTACTATGGTAGCAGACCAACTCCGGCTGTGGGCTAATGTAGGCTGGTAAATAAAAAGAGCAGGTATTGAAAACATTCTATATGCCTGTATCTATCAATCGCACAGGGGTGGGCAGCAATTATTTGATTAGTGAGGCTGCTGATGTGGCCATTCGTAGGTATCCTACTGCACAGCTGGTCTTTCTGGGGGACTTCAATGCCTGTCACCAAGACTGGCTGTTCTCATACGAAGACCGACCATGCTGGAAGAGAAGCGTGGAATTTTGCCTTGACGCTAGGTCTTTCTCAGCTGGTAAAGGGAGCGACTAGGGTACCCAACGTAGACAGTCACACTGCCAATTGCTTGGACCTTCTGCTGCTGCTGCAGATGAGTATTAAGTACAGGTAACCTCCCCTTTTGGTACATCTGACCACTGTTTGGTGAAATCTGTATCGTCATATTCTCCACCTAATTACAAGTCCCAAGGTGTTTGACGAATATGGCGGTACAAGTCAGCTGATTGGGATGAGATGCGACACTTTTTTGCATCCTATCCTTGGCGAGAGGTCTATTTCTCTTCTGCGGATCAGTCGATCTGCGCGGATTCGATAACCGATGTGTTGCGTTAGCTTGACACATTTTAAGAATTTTGGAGTATTTTATTCCTGTTTCTGACGCTCCCACCGGTAGCAAAGCCCACCCATGGTTCAATGCTGAAAGCTGAAAAACGCAAGCATTTAGCAAAGCAAAGCTCCAGATATCAGCTTCAAGAAGAGAACTTTCAACCAGGCCGTCAAGTCCTACAAACAAGCATTACAGAAAGCCAGTTTCGATCGCGTTAAACTTTGCGCCAACATTAAAATTATTGGCGCAAAACTCTCTGCCAGACCATCCGGCACTATAGCTTTTTGATCTATTGCCAAAGCGGTCGAGACAAACTTCTGTTGGCCTTCACTGCCTCCGCTGGTAAAACCGGATGGCACACTGGCGCATACGGCTAAAGAGAAAGCGGACTTTTTCGCATCTCTATTTGCCTATAATTCACATCTGGACAGTTGCAACAACATTCCACCTAAATTACCTCACTGCGGGACCACTATGTCAGAGGTTTGTATCACAAATAAAGAGTTCCTAAAAACCTTGCGGTGTCTAGACGTGAATAAAGCTAGTGGAATAGATGTTATACCAGCTATAGTTCTAAAGGCTTGTGCACCTGAGTTGTCTCTTGTGTTGACATGACATGCTTGTTCCGCCTCTCATATAGGACTGGAATAGTGCCAAAATCCTGGAAGCCGGCAAACGTGCAGCCTGTTCCAAAAAAAGGCAGCCGTGCCGACCCTGCCAATTATCGGCCAATCTCAATTACCTCCATACTCTGCAAGATTATGGAGCGTATATTTAACGCCCGCTTAACGTCATTCCTAGAACAGAAGGACCTCTTTTGTTACCGGCAATACGGGCTTCGCCGAAATCGGTCAGCTGGGGACCTTCTAGCGTATGCCATACACATATGGGGCGAGGCACTTGAGAACAGTGGGGAAGCACTTGCTCTTTCCCTTGATGTCTCAAAGGCCTTTGATAGAGTTTGGCATGCTAGCCTTTTGGCTAAGCTTCTAGCGGACGGCTTATACCCTCTATCTGATTAACTGGGTAAAGGACTTTCTGAGAGAACAGTCTCTCCGGGTCGTTGTCAATGGCTACTCATCCGATCCAATGATGACTAACGCCGGTGTTCCTCAGGGGTTCGCTCTCTCCGCAACTCTCTTCCTGCTGTACGGTACGCAGATGACACCACAGTAGTGGAGAGATACCAACCAAGTCCTCGTGCCAGTCGGGATCAAATCCAGTCTGAAAGAGAAGCTATGGTAGAGTGTGTGAATCTCACACTACAGGCAGTCGCCGAATGGGGCGATGCTAATCTTGTGAAATTCAAAGCCTCCAAAACACAAGCGTGTCTCTTTACTGAAAAAGGAGGAATCACTGGAATACACCGACCGCCTCCAGTTGCTCGGGGTTGAGATATCCTCAAATTAGAACTTCAGGCGGTTCATTGAGTCCAAGGCCAAAGCAGCTACAAGGAAGCTAGGAGTCCTTGCAAAGGTGCGGCGATACTACACGCCGGGACAAATGCTTACTTTATACAACGGGTCCCAAAATTCAGCGATAAACGGGCTCCAGAGGGTGACCTGCTCATAACTACTTGAGAAAAAATAAAAAGAAAAAAATCTAAATCGTTTTTGAAATTACAAAATAAATGAAATTCTTCGAAAATCGATACCCCGATATGGTATTTTTAACTATCATGAGCACATTTTTTAATTTTCTTTTTGTATTTTTTTTTTGTACCGCCAACCATAGTAGTACTGCTATCTACCACAACCCTTATAAGTCCCAGAATACATGTAGTTTTTAAACAAAAATCAGTCAAAATTATTTTTTCCCCTAAAATTTTTGAAAGATTTTTACTTTCAGTCTACTTTCACTCATCATGGTGTAAAAAAAGTACTGACACTACTATGGCAAGTTTTTATAAAAATTGACACAATTAACCAAGATTCTAAAATGGTATAATACTCTTGGAAAACTAGCCACGACCTTCTTAGCTTCAACCATTTGTTGTTGACTTACCACGCATTTGAACCAAATGGCTTGATGTCATTCGTCATGTGTACAGCAAAGGAGTAGAATAAGTTGCCAGCATCTCTTCGTCTTCAAGGCAAGAGGGAACAGGTTTTTGTTAAGTCAGTGCGCTTTTCAGTCTTAAGCTACATCACCACTTACCATCAGGTGGGATTGTAGTTAAGTGCTGGCTTAGAATGGTTACCAAGAAATTGATATCAATATTTTATTTTTGTAATTTGAATATACTTTACAAAAAATATCTTTTATAAAAATACATCTTACTTTCCAGTCTGGACAATTTAGCGAAGATATGATCCCCACTGTTGGTTTCAACATGCGCAAGATTACTAAAGGAAATGTTACCATCAAGGTGAGTGACAAAAGCAGTTAAAAAAATAATTATCTTCAAAAGCAATATAATGACCAAGAATTGGGAGGATGCTTATGAATAGTATAAAGAATAACATGTGGCATGTTGTGCTGGTGGATTATTTCGTCATTCTTCATAGCATCGGTAGACCTATAATTGCCAGTGATGGAATGAGAGAACTCTCCACCCTATTTCGTCCCAGGCATGACATAAAAGGTGAAATTGGGAAAAGTTAGAAAAATTCCATGACCTACAACAGATGATGTTTAATAGCACTATATATCAATAGTGTAAGTCAAATGTAAAATATCAAGACCGGTGATGGAAGGCACCATCCAAGATGTCCAGTATTAAGATTTACAATTTGCCATCAATTGATGATAAAGAAGAAAACGAATATAAATTTGCCATTTGCATGCATGGATATATAAGGATGTTCGTAAATAATAGTTTTAATCTTCAATCCGATGTTCTAAGATTGCTAACAAAAAAATAAATAAATAAGAGCATACACTCAATTGAGAACCAGCAAGCTACCTTTATTTACAAATATTTTTATATAAAATGTAATGCAAAATTTCTAATTTTTACATTTAACATTGATTTTTTTATAAGAATCATAATATCCTCCGAACCGAATTTCAGTCACGGTGACTTGTCTTAATAAAGACTAGCCTCTGTGCAGAATAGGATTGTAATACTTAAGTGCGTGAGGTTTGTGTAGTGTGTAGTGTGTAGTGGGTGCTCTTTACTCCCTCACAACTATAGTCCGATAGGTATATATATATATATATATTTTTTATTTATTTATTAAAAATATTAATAACTCTACTTACCTGAAGTTTGCACTTATATTTTTCAGGTATGGGATATTGGTGGCCAGCCTCGATTCCGCTCTATGTGGGAAAGGTACTGCCGAGGAGTCAATGCCATTGTGTAAGTTCAGGTTTTAAGCTTATTACAGCCGGGTTCAATAACATTGATGTCATATTGTAATGGAGAACTGGAGGTCCCAAATAATTTTTCAAATAGATGAATTTTTTACAGTGTTTTAATATTCTCATAGAAGAAAGTAACGTTTTGCAATTATAGTTCACATCATCCTTATCCTTTCAATTCTTTTTTTTTTTATGCGTAAGTACTCTTCATTAGCACATTTTATTAAAAAAATCCGTGTGATAGTTAGCGGTTTCACTAGGCGTATATTAAACTTTTGAAATAATTTTTGCAATTCGACCGTAAGATTATTCTCTTCGTCGTAGTCAGTCTATACTGCGCGCAAATTACTATAGTACCAATATACTATCAATGCATATAATATCCCATACCCTTAAGGTCAGAACAATCTTCACCCATGTCTAGTAGACACATTGCTGTTTAATGATATGAAAGAGAAAGATAAGATGGTGACCTACCCAGGCGGGCAGGCATACAAAAACCAAGATCTGCTATCTGTTAAATAAAATAGATTTTTAATTTATTTCACACTAGCGACCCCCCCCCCCCGGCTTCGCCAGGGTATGGTTTGATAATGTGGCGTTATTTAGCAGTAAGATAATCAAAGACTATTTACTTTTATAATTTATTGAAATTTCAAAAACTTTTAATTTTAAGATCTTCGGATAAATTTTTTATCTCCTAGCATTACTCTATCTGTTGGTAAAGTTTTATTTCAATCGGTTCAGCCATTCAGGACAGACAGACAGACAGAAAACTTTGATATATTAACTATATTAAAAACCCCCTGAGATTAATAGAAGCCAGTTATTCAATATTACAGACAGTTCAATTTTATGTTAAGTCCAGTCGCGTAGCAGGAAAAATTTCGTACAATGCCTTCTTTGCCTACTGACAGTGGTCACAAACATTTTTGTATTAAGTGCGGTTTATATGAAATATTTGAAGGAAAAAAAATTACTAACTTACTAAATAAATTATTGTTATTATATAAATTATTTATTTTGATTTTATTATAAAAATGGTTATAAAAACCGAGTTACAATTACTAATTTGGCAGAAATAAGAAAATGAAAATTTAAAAATCGGAATCCGATTTCTCTGTATTGCTTTTCTACGACGTCTCGTCTGTCACATTGATTACAAAAGATTCAACAGTTTTTTCTACATTATCATCTAGTCTATCTAAATTCGATTCCTCATTTTTTACGTGACTGATGCAATTTTTCCATTTTTCTGCTGAAATGTTGCCTGACGCCTCCTGGTGCAGCTTTTTAAAATCTGCAGTCTTAAATGTATTTTCGCGGGTCACAAACCCCTTGACGTCTGCCCAGACTAGTTCGATGGGATTCAATTCGTAGTGGTATGGAGGTAATTTCAATACCTCCACACCAACTGCTTTTACCATCTCACCGACTACATACATTGGCACTGAGTTTTGACATCTTTCACCGTTTCCAAGAGCTGGACTTTTGTTTCCTTGATGTCTCGTTTTTTCCTACTAGTAACTGGGATTTTCTCCTGGCGTCTTGAGTGGTAGCTGGCATTATTCATGACAACCACTGCGTTTGACTCAAGTCTCGGTAGCATTGTTTGAAACCAATTTTTGAACTTAACAGCAATAATCGATTCGTGATAATCGCCTGTACCTTTGCATTCAAATACCAATTCTGATTCTGGCACGAATCCTTTTTCACCTCCTATATGTAAAATAATTAGCCGGTTGTCTTTGGAAGTGGGATTCTTGGAACCCGTCGACAAACCCTCCAAAAATGCTTGTTTTCGTGACTGCACTGTAGTGTCTTCCCACACTTCTTACAGTGTGCCCTGAAAATTAAATTGTAGCGGGGCTGTCGTCGCGCCACAAGCGAAACACATCGAAAATAAATCGCGCCTAGGTTTACAATCCCTGAGGACGGCGGCCGTTGCATCTTTGCGAGCGAGACGCATTATATTTACGCGAGAGTGACAGAGACAGGTAATAACAGGTTAAAGTACGAAATTCTTCCTGCTTCGCGTCCGGGCTTTATATATGTAGATTTATTAAACAATAACTGCAATATCTTATAAAAGAGCAAAGGATCAAGTTTCATATTACATCACAGGTATATGGTGGACGCGGCAGACCCGGACAAGATCGAGGCTTCGCGTAACGAGCTTCACAGTCTACTGGAGAAGCAGCAGCTCACCGGGATCCCAGTGCTGGTGCTGGGCAACAAGCGGGATCTGCCCCATGCACTCGACGAGCACGGACTCATCGAACGCATGTGAGTACTCACACATGTGGTAGAGCCATGCTGCAGCATATCATGGTTGTAGCACGAATGCGTCGGCTCAACTGGGGTAGGACCACGCTTTCACAGAATAACAGCGTAAAATAGCATCTTAATACCGTTATGTTTCGTATGGTGAGTGTAGAGAACCGGAGACCCTTGTTACTGAAAATGAGGCATCCCGTCTTAACCCTCTAGGGTGACAACGCATCTGGATTTTTAATTCTTAATTGAAGATAGATCTAAATGTCTATGGGCCACAGCATCCACTTACCATCAGGTGAACTGTGTGCTCGTTTGTCACCCACTTATCTCCCACTTCTAGTTTATCTTCTCTTTGTTGATAAATTTCGAACACATCTGAATACTTACTATAGAACCCACCATTCTTTCCAAATCTCCACTCGTCTATCTCTTTCCCAATTAAAAGTTCATTAACGCGAGATGTTATGACGACTTGTTATACCAGCGGCTATAGGCTTCTCACACAAAACAAACATTTATATATTGTATACTAAAATGTATATGTGATTGTGATTTTTATTTGTGTGTTGGCTGTGTGGTGACGGTGCAAGAGAATTCGCTGTCACCGGTCATCCTGTGGGTGTCATCGGAGGCAACAGCAGCATTTAATTAAAATCTGTGGTTAATAACCAATCTAAGTGGTAACTGTGGCAAATGAGGCAGTATACAGGAATACCTATGTTCGGTAGTATTCTTTTGATAATGATGATGCTCTCATTATTTCTCTCGTTGCCACGCCTGGCAGGCGGATTGGCAACAGTTTTTTCTTTCCAGTTCTTATTAGACGCTGTTGCATATCTCTTACTCGTAGTTCGTTTCCCGATGTCGCCACTTATGATATTCATACGATGATTTTAGATGTGGTAGAGCCATGCTAAAGTTATATTAGTAGTATAGTTGTAGCACGAATGGGTCGGCTCGACCGGGGAAGGACCACGCTCTCACAGAATACCAGCTTAAAATAGTAGCTTAATGCTGCTGTGTTTCGTATGGTGAGTGTGGAGATCCGCAGACCCTTTTGTTTAGGTTTACCTTTGTAATGGTTAGGTTTAAATGTTCCATCTTAGTCCTCACTGGTGATAACGCATCTACATTTTGATTCGTAATCGAGGATACATGTAGATGTCTATGGGCCACAGCAACCACTTACCATCAGGTGGACTGTGTGCTCGTTTGTCACCCTATCCTATTTTAAAAAAAACGCTGTGTGGGTAGTAGATATTCTTACACCGCCATTACACCATAAGCACAACTACCGTACCATTTGATTATTCATATATTTAAATTGACTTTGCAGGAATCTATCGGCCATTCAGGACCGCGAGATATGCTGTTACTCCATCTCGTGTAAGGAGAAAGATAATATCGACATAACGCTTCAGTGGCTCATCGCGCACAGTAAATCGGGCAGCGCGCGCTAATTATACGTGACTGCCCCACTATCGACAACTCACGCAGCTAGGGTTGCCAACCAAATATGTATCTTATTGTTTTACAGGCTCGAAAACAACAAAAATGCACAGTAGGACAATAAAAGAACGTAGTATTAAAAATATACACCTTAAATTTTTCTGAGGAAATTAGTGTGACAGACAGAGCCTGGATATCTTCATAAAGAAGTGATACATTCATATTTTTTTCTGAAATATAAATTAAACAATTAAAAACGTCTTGTACCATTGCTATTACTAAATGAAAATATTATAAAATACATTAAATTATTAATATATTGAATATTAAATACAGATGCCCCATTATGTGTCCGTTTATATTATTCAATTTCATTATATTACAATAATGAAATCTAATTTCGGAAAAAATTAAGGTGTGCCCTTTTTAATTATGACCCCAGTATAGTTTTTTCTACCCATACTGTGGTTTTCTATTATTAAGAGTGTATTGAAAGTGGTGAAGCTTTTCTTTAAAAGAAAAGCTAAAATTTCCGAGTAGGAGGCACTCAAAATACTGTTAGGATAGATAAAATGGTCAGGGACCATTTAAGTCAGTTGAAAATATTATATTTGTTTAAAAAGTTGGCAACCCTACACCTGGACGCAGGCGGTTTGCCTGCCGCCGCAACAGGCACTTAATATCTTACATTATTAGCATTGTTCGCTGTACGCTACGCACGTTATTGTATTGGGCCTAAATCACTCGGCGTTTTTAACACGCAAATAAAACGAATAAAAGGACTTACAAATGGAAAATATATTAAAAAAATAAAAAAATCATTAGTGCAGTTTAAGACGTCAACTGCTGGCTACAGCCGATTCAATTTGAAACTGATTTTCAGTAAGTATAAAACATAATATGTTGTCTTTTCACAGAGAAATATATATGCATAAAAAATTGTATTCGACATTGTTTCATCTCTTTAAATTTCAGTTTAAAATGAGCGACTAATTCAAATTAAATTAATTAAATTCGAAGACTAGCTTAGTGCATTCCTTTACTAATATTAGATGTTTTCAAGTGCAATCAAATGCTAGAGTTCATTTAATTGTAAATTTGCCCATTACCATCAGCGTTCCAACATCGCCTTATTGGACGGAGTTGAGATGTAAGGTTTGCAAGCATATATATTCGTGAATGCTCCACGTTCAAAGCACTCTACAACTCCTCTTGAAGGCAGTATAGAATGAATTTGAAACTGGTAAAGCGTCGGCGAAGGTACAATTTTCGTCGTATAGAATTACAATTAACGTGCAATGTTTTTTTATACAACTTTATATAAGACACTTATGTTTTCTATAATTTATTTTTATTTTTAATAAAGTGATTATACATGATAAACACCAATAGCATAAATTAAAATGGTAAAATTATATAATTCTATTATTGCAGACTATGTAGCTATTTTTGCTCTTGCACTTTTCAAATTTAAGGGAACCATTTATTTGAATTAAATTGCTCCCAAATGTTTATGTTTCATGCAAACGGCTTTATGTCTATAGAGATGAACAAATTATTCAAATTCAAATTATACCTTTTAATTTTGTGATAAGTTCACTAATCAAAATAGGTCTTTTATTGTAATTCTTTACGGAGATACTTTGTATGTAATTAGTGTAGAAATATTATTAAAACTTAGCTTGAGTCGATGCACTCTCTATACGACGTGTGACAATATATCGTCTTTGAATTGATCCGGAACACATTTATAAAATCCTTTTGATGGTGCCAATGACTTATTTATGGTAATCATTTGGTAAACGAAATATTGCCACATGAAAAAAATGTACAATATCCAGAATATAGGAACTAATAGATGAAATTTAAATTATCTGTAAAAATTGCCCGATATTTTTAATTTTTTATATAAATATCGTATTTATCTAATAGTGGCTATATTGAGGATTGTGCGAGTACTACCTATGTTATATTTAGATTTTCTGATAGTGTTAGAATTAATTATATTAATATACTTCTCATATTGTTAGCTAAAGATTAAGTTTGAAGGTATATAGTGTGAGAATAGTGTTACTCCACATGTGCTGTACATTAAATAGCAAAACCAAAATTCTCTAAATCTTTGAAATTCTTAAAAAATACAATGTTTTACGTATTACCTGTTTATTTTTGATATAATTTCGACGTAGAATATTTCATAATAATATAAATAACTAATCTTGAGTTATTTGATGCACTTTCGAAATTATATCGGATGTATTTATTCACATGGCTTATAATGTTTATATGTATTGAAACAATCAATACCATTCTTTTCATTGGAAAAGTGAAGAAAACTTAAGTAAATGTTTGACTTAATGTTTCTTAAAAATATTATATGGGAGTTTATAATAATTATTTAAAACGCTGTGATTAAATTTGTTTGTAATGCGACTGTAAACTTTTTGTACTGTCCTTAATTTGTATTGTGAGAACCACTTAAGTACACATATTATGTTTGATCAAGTGTTGGTATTTTATATTAATAGATTTGAGATTGAGTAAGGAAAAAAGTAATTTGTTTTAGTAATTTGCAGAATAATATATTTATAATCATTTTGTAACATATCTGTAGGGATGATACCTACGATATTACAAAAAAAAACGTCAAAATTATATAGTCTGATTTTTTTCAGTTGTAGCCCAGCTAAATTAAGTTGCTCATAGTTGTAAGGAACGAAAGAAGTAACACTATTTTTGTTTTATTCGAGTAATACAAAAGAAAATAGAATCATCAATTATATATTGTTTGTAATCAATTGTTTATATTGCATCGGTGCGTTTTTATCACTTGGCTGTAATATATTTATCTTTTTTCTATGATAAATACACAAATCAATATAGCGGCGAGGAAATATTAACTTGTGTTGAAAAATTTTTTTTTTTCTTTTAAATTATGAACTCTTGCATTTAAGGAATCTGCTAAAATGAAACCTTGTATAAGATTATAGCTATAGGATGTAAGGTGTTCTATTTAAAACCAAAATTCTTAAGGTAAATTTGACATATTTACAATACTTTTTGGTTCGTGATTTTATTCATAAAAAGTTGTAAAAATAGATATTTATAGAAAGTCAAATTGAAATCCCTAAATTCGGCGGAAAATATGTAAAAAATAATTGTAATTATTATAAAAAATAGCACAGAATACTTTTTTATAGGATAGGGTGACAAACGAGCACACAGTCCACCTGCTGGTAATGGTAAATGGATTCCAGTAGAAAGGGTCTCCGGTTCTCTACAGCTCTACACTCACCATACGAAACACAGCAGCATTAAGCTACTATTTGACGCTGGTATTCTGTGTGAGCGTGGTCCTTCCTCGGTCAAACCGACCCATTAGTGCTACAATTATACTACTAATATAATTGCAGCATGGCTCTACCACGTATAAAACTTATACTTAAGTACAAAGGTACAGAAAGGTCACTCCGCAAAAACCTTTTAAATAAATAGCGACTCTTGCGACGACGCAATAAAGTGCAATTTAGCTCGCACAGCGAGTGCCTAATAAAATATTTATATAAAAGGTGCCTCTTTCTACCACGACTCTATTCTTTTTTATTCAACGTAATATTTAGCATATTCGCTGTCCCAAGCCTGAACAAAGTATGAAGGGAATGGTAACACACAAATAACGGGCGAGTTATCATTATGTTTATGATATACGTTCATAACTACAAACACTTAACTTTCATTTCGTAAGTGTAACTTCAGTCACCTTACTTAATTATGCTATTACTCGTGTGTAATAACATGAGACCCGAGTTCAATGACGTCACAGCGGCTTGCTTGGGGTACAGTGCACAAAAAATTTTCAGTGTATGATGTATACAGGATGTCTGGCGTATGGGCTGACAGGATGTTGTATGAACCCCATATGCAAAATTTCCCCTCAGTGTAACTTCCAACTTCATAGACAAAGACAGCAGTAATTTTACATACTAATAAGAAAGAGAAACTTTCCTTACTGCTTGTTGTTTATCCGCGTTGACTGCTTGCATAGTTTTAACCGGTTACATTGTTGGAGTGCGTGTTAACCACAAATTTATTATTTCTTATGTCATGTGTGCTACACATGTATCGTTGGAAAGGGTAATAACCTCATAGAAGAAGGTTAAATTGACTTAGTTTTTTTTAAATGTATTTAGAAGTTGTCACTTTCCATAACATTACACAATTTTACGAGTGAAAGCTCGGACATATCTACAGTCATCATCATCATTACAGCCCTTCACAAGTCCACTGCTGAACATAGGCCTCCCCCAAGTAATTCCACAAAGCGCGGTCCTGAGCCACCTGCATCCATCGACTTCCTGCATGTCTTACTTACCAGGTCGTCACTCCATCTAGTGGGGGGTCGCCCTACACTACGCCTACCGGTACGAGGCTGCCACTCGAGAACCTTTCTTCCCCATCGGTTATCGGTTCTTCGAGCTATATGGCCGGCCCATTGCCACTTTAGCTTACTAATCCGTTGGGCTATGTCGGTCACTCTGGTTTTACTGCGGATATCCTCATTTCTGAGTCTATCACGCAGAGAAACTCCGAGCATAGCCCTCTCCATAGCTCGCTGAGCGTCCTCATACGGCCAGCAATGAAGGACCACGTCTCAGATCCGTAAGTCATCACTGGCAACACGCACTGGTTGTACAATATAGTTTTTAGAGATTGAGGTATACCTGACGAGAAGATGTGTCGTAATTTCCCGAACGCTGCCCAGCCGAGTTGAATCCGTCGATTGACCTCTCGGTCGAAGTTGGACTTACCTAGTCGGACTATTTGTCCCAGGTACGTACTCGTCAACAACTTCGAGCACAGTGCTCCCAACAACTACCGGCATAGGTGTGACATGGACGTTAAACATGATCTTTGTTTTGTCCATGTTCATCTTAAGACCTATCCGTTGGGAGACACCATTGAGGTCATTGAGCATAGTGCTAAGGTCCTCCAGCGATTCTGCCATAAGGACTATATCGTCGGCAAATCGAAGGTGAGTGATGTACTCGCCATTGATGTTAATACCGTATCCTTTCCAGTCCAGTAGCTTGAAAACGTCTTCCAACGCAGCGGTGAGGAGTTTCGGGGATATAACGTCACCCTGTCTTACACCTCTCTGCAGTTGGATAGGTTTCGAACTCTGGTTCTGTACTCGGATAGTCATCGTAGCCCTACTGTACAAACACTTCAGCACTTCTATATACCGACTGTCAACTTGGCACCGCTGAAGGGACTGTAGCACCGCCCAAATTTCGACGGAATCAAAGGCTTTCTCATAGTCCACATACGCCAGGCAAAGTGGTAGATTGTACTCTTCGGTCTTCTGTTCAATCTGCCGTAGGGTAAGTATGTGGTCTGTGGTATTGAAGCCTTTTCGGAAACTGGCTTGTTCGGGAGGCTGGAAGTCGTCGAGTCTGCGTGCGAGACGATTCGTAATGACTCTCGAAAACCACGTAGACTCAGCTCAGGCTCAGAAGGGAAATCGGTCTGTAGTTCTTCAAGAGAGCGTTGTCGCCTTTCTTAAAGAACAAGACCATCGCACTTCTGCTCCACGCCTCCGGAGTAGTGCCACCATGGAGGACGGAATTGAAGAGCTTCTGAAGGACTTCAAGTACCGGTGTTCCACCCGCTTTCAGAAGCTCCGCTGTAATTCCATCCTCGCCTGGGGCCCTGTCGTTTTTAAGGTGCTGGAGAGCCATTCTAATCTCGCTCAGACTGACGTCCGGGATATCATCGGAAGTGTCGGGTAAGACTTGCTCTTGGATCGTTACTCACACTTGCGTGTGGTTCCAACGATGATGTGTACAGCCGCCCATAGAACCTCTCAATCTCACTCAAAATCTCAGGTGTCCCGGAAACGATGCTGCCACACTCTGTCTTCAGCTTTGACAGTTTGCTCTTTCTGGCAGGCAGATCTCTGGCAAAGATTTTGGAGCACTGGTTCCGCTCGATCGCTTCTTTAATACGAGCAGTATTATAGTTGCCTGTATGCTGTCAAATCTGTTGACGATTGCAGCCCATCTCCCGTCTAACAGCCATGAGATTAAGAGTGTGATCGGAGAGTTTTTGTGTTCTTCTGCGGCGGGTCTTGCAGAACTTACCTCCGACCGCATGGACAGTTTCCACGAGCTTGTCATTCATATCGTCCACTGCATTGCAATCTTCTAGGCACTGAAAGCGGTTACGTAACTCGAGTTGAAAAGTTTCGGGATTCTGGATTAGAGCACGAGGGGACGGAGCGTTGACTTCATTAGACGAGACCTCTCCAACTTAACGTTTAGGTTCAGTGTGCCTCTAACCATTCGGTGATCGCTGCCAGTTTTCACCCTTGCGATCCCTGAGACATCACTGAACAGTTGGCGTCTGGTCGTCATAATGAAGTCAATCTCATTTTTTGTCGAACCGTCGGGGCTCGACCAGGGGTCTGGGCCAGACCAGACCACTTCCTGTGGGGCCGCTTCTGGAAGAAAGGGTTCATCATATAGAGTCCCTCTTTCTCCATAAAGTCAGCCAGCTGCTGGCCCCTACGGTTCCGTTGCCCTACTCCAAATTTCCCTAACTTCAGCTCACCGCCTTCTCTTGTGCCTAGTTTTGCGTTGAAGTCTCCCATCAACACCGTGTAGTGGGTTTTGGAGGAATGCATGGCTCTAGAAATATCTGCATACATTTCCTCCACCTCCTCATCGTGATGTGCCGAGGTTGGTGCGTAGACCTGTATGACCTTCAGCGAACACCGTTTGGTGATTCTAAGTATCAGGTACGCGACCCTCGTCGACACACTCCCAATCTTTACAACGTTGCTGACGAGAGACTTGTGGACGATAAATCCGACACCTCCTTGGGACGGATGGTCGCCCTACTGGTGATAGAACAAGTTGCCGGACTCGAGGATCCGTGTCCTCCCCCTCTCTTCGGACCTCAGATAATCCAATAATATGTCAGCGCAACTTGTCTACCTCTTCTTCCAGCTCCATTATCTTCTCGTCAGTCCTCAGGGTGCGTGCGTTATATGTTGCCAGGTCGAGTCGTCGTAGGTGGCAACCGAACCTCCACCGGAGATTCTTAGCACCCCCAGCCCCGCCGTTACCATGGTCGCCACCGTAGCCAGGAATAACGGGGCCGCCGGGGACTGAGGCCGTTTGTTTGCCTCGTTATTCATGGGGGGATATTTGCCATATTTGCCACACTTGGCGAGCGGGTTGACAACCGCAGTTTTTTATTATGTTATTGTTGTTATTAGGAAGATGCTGCTGCCCATCTCCTGCCTGTCTCCCTCTGTCGCCTCTTACGACACCCACGGGAAGATATGGGGTAGTGGATATTCTCAACCGCCATTACACGGGAAGTAATAAAATAAAAAACGGGAAGAATCTACAGTAAGAATAAATAATGAGGGCCGCCCGAGGTCAATACAGACGCTGGAGGTTATACAGTGGGTTCATGAATCGGTTAGAGAAAATCCTCGACAATCAACTCGCAAAACCTTGAACATCAAGAGGACCACTTTTCGCAGGATTTTGCACCGTAATTTGCATTTAAAAGGGTATAAAATCAGTTGACACAAGAGTTGAAGCCTAATGATGTCAATCTTTGACTTAATTTTGCTGATGTTATGCTGAAACGTTTTAACAATTTTTCCAACATAATCTTCAGTAATGAGGTATACTTTCATGTCAACGGACATGTTAATAAGCAAAGTTGCCGGTTTTGGTCCGAATCTAATCCCGCGAGATGCATCAAAGACCTCTTCATAGCCCTAAGGTCATTGTGTGGGCTGGAATATCGGCTAGTGGAATAATTGGGCCATATTTTTTGAAAACCAAAGAGGAGTTGCTGCGACAGTGAGATCTGAGAATTATTGTCGGATGTTGCAAGAGCTTCTGGTTCCAGCTCTTTAAGAATTTCAAGGTTTTAATTCTAGGACGCGGTATCAACAGGCTGGAGCCACGTGCCACACTTCAACAGTCTCAATAGACGTACCGAAAGAAATGTTTCCGGAAAAACTTATATCCAGATCAGATTTTTCTCCTAATGATTATTTTTTGTAGGGTTGCCTAAAAACAAGAGTCCACGAAAATAATTTAATAACAGTTGAAGAGTTAAAGCAAAACATTGTGCAAGAAATTAAAGCCATTTCACGAGCAATTTGTCAACGTGTTTTTCAAAATCTGTTGAGTGCTGATTTTGAAAACCGCTGATAAGTTGCTCGTGGTAAAAGCTGGTGGTGGTCACTTAAATAGCATTATCTTTAAAAAATTAATGTCACTTAAATTTCAATTTCTTGTACTTTTTAAAGTTATGACGATTTAAAGATTTCAGGTGTTTTTCTAAAAACCTATAAAGATCATAATATCTCAGCTACAATGACACTTAGGACATTGGGCCTACCGAGGAAATGTAGCGTATGACCTCCCATCGCCCCCAAAAAATCCAGTCCATACGCCAAACAAGACTATTGAAACAATCTGTATAGTAGAGCGCGTAGTCCTACGCTGTACACGGTCCACGCAAGTCTCATGTTATGTGGGCTCTACTTTCGCCCGCGAGCAGCGGCCGCGATTCACGGAAAAACTTAGCCCTCTACACTCGCAACCTTTCGCATTTACGTTCACGCATTTAACTGAAATGAACGTTGAAGTTGCTGCTGCTCTGACACTGTGCGCTTTAGCGTGTTACAATTATGCGCTTATAAAATAAAAATAAAAAACATAAAAAGAAATGGAGGAGGAGGTGGTGGATGACACAAATCCATCGCAATATAAGCAGGTAAGTTTTTTTGATATTTATTTTAAATCTATTAAACCAATAGCAAAAACTTTGAGTTGTGTGGGTGTACTCTAGTAAGATATATTATTTACAATTATTTATTTCAGTACGATTCTGGAAAAGCAGCTGGCCGAGTTAGTAGGCGAACCTTCTGGTGAATTCAAAATGTTTACAAGAATGTCTCTCATAGATTTCAAAAAGTTATTAAGTGAAGTTTTTCCTGGCCTGTTGGTCTAGTGGTTAGCGACCCTGACTGCTATGCCGGAGGTCGTGGGTTCGATTCCCACCCAGGACAAATGTTTGTGTGATGAGCACGATCATTTGTTCTGTGTCTGGGTGTAATTTATCTATAATATTTATGTATTTAGAAATATATAAGTATGTTTATCAGTTGTCTAGTACCCATAACACAAGCTCTGCTTAGCTTGGGACTAGATGGCGCTGTGTGATAGTTGTGGAATATTATTATTATTATTTTCCACTGACAGCTAAGCAAGATAGTTACGAAAAGCAATCTCTGCTAGAACACGCCTCGCCATTACATTACGATTTTTGCAACTGCAGACGGCCTAGTAAGTTTACACTTTTTGTTTAAAGTTTCACCTCAATTAATATCGCAGATAATACCCGAAGTGTGCCAAGCTTTGAATCAAGTACTGAAGACGGAAATTAAGGTAATTAAATATAATAGAAATGCATAATAATCAAAAGTTTTTATTACGAAAGTGTTTTAAGTACTTATTAGTTATTAAAATTCAAAAATCATCTTCCTGGGGTTGCTGAGCGCTCAATGTTTAAGATTCACATTTCATCTGTTGTATACCTTCTATTTAAGTTATCTTATGTTAGTCTGTTAATATGTAATAGGGAAGAGCACTGTGATCTGAAATACACGTAGACAGAGAAACCTATAGATAAATTGACGCCTTCTTTCGCATTCGCACACGAAAAAGATAGATTTATGCATACGTCTTGCATAGAAATTAGATAGAGCGGTGTGATTGTTTGTCCCTTTCTCCGTGCCGGTTTTTTTGTTTAGCAAACTCTACAGTTTGCTAAACCACTTTAACAGCGTAGCGATTTAAGAAGTTTACAAGTTGGTTTAAGTGAGAAAAAAGTATTTTGTGAGCTTAAGATTGGTGAATCTTGTTCAGTTCAGTTCTTAGAACAATTAAAATTTTTATCTAAATGTGTTTAAAAGTCATAAAGATTATTGTATAACCTAAAAATTTGTTATCGTCTTTTCTCACTCGAGGCCACGCCGATCATTAGTCTAGATCATTATACCACACGAACGAATTAACTTGAGACTCCGCTGGAATGCGACCCCCTTCCCGACTCCCCGCACCGCGTCCCGCGCTGGCCGTGCGCGCTCAGTATCGATAGCATTTTTGTTACGGATACGCGTCTCGACTCTAGTTCGATATTTTTGATAATTGCTTGTTGTTTGGTTTCTTGTGACGCTTAGGAGTTACTCCGCCTTTTTTATTTTTAAAAAAAGATGGGAGGAAAGACAATACATAGCCAAGCACGGACACTTGCTCTAAAAGTTTTGAAATTTTTCGAAAATGAAAAATCAAATAAAAAGTTTCTTATTCCTGTGGACCAAGCTTTAAAGAGGGCTTGTGCAGCAACAGGCATATCAAAGGCAACACTACTAAGAATGAAAAACGAGGCGAAAAAAGTTCGGTCAATTTCTCAAGACCAAAATGATGATGTCACAGTAGTATCGGAACCATGTACTTCTCAAGCAAGACCAGAACTTAAACTATCAACTCCAGGAAAAAAAAGGAAACAGAGCTCAAAAAAAATTGAACTCGACAATTTTGATCTGTGTGCTCTAAGAAACCTTGTCAACAGTTTCTATACAGTACGGAAAGAAATTCCAACATTGAAAAAGATTTTAACGGCTGCAAAAGCAGATCTAAATTTTCCAGGTACGTACCCATATTTATTGACATTTTTTATATGTATTATATATCATACTTTAGGTCATATCATATACAAGGTGACATTTAATTCAAGCATAATCTTGTTAGGGGTGCTAGAACTGGTAATTTGCAACAATTTTATGTATGGACACCCATATGCAAAAGTGAACCATTTCTGAGATATTTAATTTTAAATTATTTTTTGAAAAAATACCACGCGATAACTAAAAATTAAAAATAAAATCTTTATTTTACAGGTGAAAAAACCACGTTACAACGAATACTCGTTGACTACTTGAGGTACAAATTTAAAAAATGTAAGAACGCAAGACAAGTCTTAATACAAAAGCCGGACATTGCTGCCTGGAGATCCCGTTATTTACGAAGGAAGAAAGAAAACAATGAACTTGGGGTGGACAAAAAACCCGTAACTTATTTAGATGAAACATGGATTCACTCCCACTATACCGTGCGCAAATGCTGACAAAATAACAATGACGCAAGCATTAGAAAAACTGATAATCCAGGACAGCGGTGGATATTGGTGCACGCTGGTAGTGAAAACGGCTTTATCCCTGGTGCCGAATTGCTTTACAAATGCAAAAGTAATGCCGGGGACTACCATCACGAAATGGATAGTAAAAACTTTAAAAAGTGGTTGACAGAAAAACTAATCCCAAACTTACCTCAAAACAGTCTCGTCGTTATAGAAAATGCGCCCTACCACTCAACGCAGTCTGAAAAACCACCCGTGAGCTCGTCCCTGAAAGGTGAGATGCAGAGTTGGCTTCGGAAAAACAACATTCCTTTTGATGAAAAAATGACGAAACCGGAACTGTACCATATAATACTGCTCAATAAACCACCGAAAAAATATATAGTGGACGAACTCATGAGGGAGCATGGATACGAGGTATTACGGCTGCCACCCTACCATTGTGATTTGAACCCTATCGAATATATATGGAACTTAATAAAACAAAGGGTGGCAGCTAAAAATTTTAACCAGTTTGAAAGAGAAATAGAGGGTTTGACAAGAGACGCAATACAGTCTATAACGGCTTCCGATTGGAAGAAAGAAATTAACCATATCGAAAGATTAGAAAATGAATACTGGGAGAGTGATAGACTTGGAGAAATCCAACAGAGAGAATTAATTATATCCCTCGGAGGGGAAGAATCCAGCTCAGAGAGTGAAAGTGAGGACGATCTAATGGACGGAATAGAACCGATCGTATACAGTGACAATGAATAATAAATATTATAATAAATCCTTATTAATATTCCTTACTTCTATTCCTTGATTTTACATAGTTTGTGCTGTTCCGCTTATCCAAGATTGATTCACTTTCACCCTAAGGTTGCCTGGGAGAGATTGCTTTTTAGCAATAAGGTCGCCTGTTATGCTTTGTATTTTTATTGTGTACGAATCTGTAACACTTTTTATAGTGCAATAAAGTGTATAATAAATAAATTAATAATATTATAAATGAGAAAGTGTGTATGTTTATTTCTTTGTCCTTCCTTGACGCGTTTACTAAAAATAATATTATATATATTATAAAAAATAAATATTTAAAATATATAAAAATGGCAACAGTATATCACTTATTACTTCACCCCTTGCCAGAACATTTTATTTTGTTTTTATTAATAATCTCATGCAAATCTCAAAAATTTCAAATAAAAAAATATTACGACGCATTATTTTGCACACCGTACATTGACAATTACGTCATCGGCCCAGGTCTCAAGTTAATTCGTACGAGTTATAAGTTGGTTTTCTCTGTCTACGGAAATACAGATATATATTTATCTAGTTCAGACACAGATGTTCCATCATTTTTGTGAACTAGGTATAAGATCATAGAATAGTTATTTATAAATGTGATAGTTATGCAAGTTTTGAAAATAAAGTATTATTATTATTATAATGTCGTTTTGAGTGTCGAAAGACAATCCTTAACTGTTTCTCCAGCAATCAAAAGCCCAGAGGGGTTTTTACGGCGACGAATCGTTTTAAACATTATTTGTTCATTGTTTGCTGATTCTTCCTGAAATATAAGAAAATTCAATAAATTAAAAAAAAATACGATTATTAGGCAAGACAAGTAACGTGTTAGTAATAAGACGGTAATATAAACGTATTTAACTGTTTACTAACGTAAACTTGAATAAATGAAAAAATTTTTTTTCAGATACCGATGTGCACAGAAGAGTGGCTTGATATTGAAAATAGTTTATTATACAGAATGGGTCCCACATATATGCAATAAATGAAACCATATACTTGTTATCGCCTTTGCTGACGATATACAAAAAATGAACGTAATCGGTCCAGCAATTAGGTCAAAAAGTAGAGTTTTAATTTTAAGCAAATTTGAACACTCTATAGAATTGGGTCACTAAGTCAATGTTTCAATGAACTTGAATGAATCCTTGAACATTAAAAAGCGACGTTGCCACGCAGTGCAAACTATTGGTATTGCGACATATCGACAGTGGTGTCTTTTGTCGGCGTGCCACCCGCGTGCAACGTTGTCACTCTTCCAAGGGGTCAAGGTACGTTGTCTAAACAGAGTGTTCACTTTTACTGAATTTATTTTAATATTTATTTTGTTTGAAAATTTCACTTTTTTATTTTACGGGTTTTAATTTAATATTTAATTTTTCTACACTTCTACGGACTAGTATTACTTGTGGTTTCATTTATTGCATATATGTGGGACCCATTCTGTATATTATGTTTATTATATTATAGTAAATTTCCCCGAGCTCTTAGTGTAATTGATGGAAAACATATTGTTATTGAATGCCCACCAGAAGCAAGATCGGAAAATTTCAAGCATAGTATTGTTAGCTTTAGTCGACAGCAATTATAAACTTATATTTGCAGATATAGGATGTCGGGGCAGAATTAGTGATGGCGGAGTTTTTAGAAATAGTTTACTATGGAAAAAAATTGCCTGAATACATTAAACTTGCCTACACCACATCCCTTGCCTGGTTCAAACAAAGATGTACCCTATGTAATTTTAGGAGATGGTGCTTTTGCACTGTCAACATATTTAATGAAACCTTATCCGGGTATCATGATTCAGGATCACCAAAACGTATTTTTAATCAGAATCTGTCAAGATCACGGGTTGTAGTAGAAAATACGTTGGGGATTCTTGTTACAAAATTTGTGCTGTTCGCAATATTCCAATTACACTTACAGCTCGCCGATCGGCTCTGAATGCCCGTGACATAAGAGATGAGTTTACAAAGTATTTTGTAAGTAGGCAGATAGATATGTGTAGACAATAAATAGGTATAAGCTTTTGAATTTTTTTAATTACCAAATAAAACATACAGTATTTATTGTTCTATTACATGCCACTCCTCCAAGAAATGAATTCATGGTTTCATAGGCGAACCATATAGCTTTATAAATTTCATCTGAGCTGGCATCACTATGGATAGAATCTTTAACTTTTTTCTATATGTTCTGTAGCTGGACATTAAGGAGTCCCTTTTCTTCTTTAAATCTGTCATGAATTTCCATCATTGCACTAATTCTCAGCCATGCATCATGTACTTTATTTTTGTTTTTATGATCTCCATGTTGGGCTTGCCAAAGCACGGGCTCAGCATTATATTATTCAAGGAACGTAAGCTCCCGATCATTACTCCCTTCGATACTCATGACGTCCGCTTGTCACTGCGTCTCACAGACTACTGCGAACGTACTCGAGTGTGGATGCGTTCGCGTTTACGCTTCGCAGACCCTTTGTCGCGGGCTAAAAAACCGCCACCGGACGGGCTAATAAGCTTACATACAATCTTTGCGCTTTGAGACTACACTTTTTGCGGGACTGTTTTAGTATTACATTACGGAAGTTCAATTGCAAATTTGGGATAGACCGCAGAATCCAAGACATTTGGCTACCCTATGAAATACTTCAATTTTCCTTTTTATAAATTTGTAATATATTTTAGGTTTTTTTTAGGTATATCTTTTTGATATGATGGGCGCAAACATTTACTTGACAGTAGGAAAAAGACCAAGGGAATTGAAGGTGCATTGCCGGGCTTTTAATTGAATTTAAACTATTAAAAGTACATAATCTTATCCGTGGATCTAACCGGCTATCTATTTAGATCTCACAACACTTGGACCACTTCGTCGCTTAAAGCCCACATGGAAAGAGTCCCGTAAAACAACATTGCCACTACGATAGAATGAATGAAATACTATGAATTTAAGTGTCACCATCAAGTACAATAAACAAGTCTAAGCCGCGCGCCAATCACAAGCAACAGATAGAGACATATTTCATCATCATCATATCGTTATCATTATTACAATTCTTCAAAAGACCTTTCAGAAGGAATGACACAAGCCCACAATAACCTTCACTTTGAGTAAGTATGCCATATTCTTGTATGAACAGATGAGATCACCAATCTGATTGACTGTGGGCTTTAATTAAAACTCTGATCTTTAAACTTTTTTTTTATTAAAATTTGAGACAATATATTTTGATGAGTACAAAGTTTTAAGATACAGGTACATACTGAAAAAATATTGTGATGTTCTATATAAAATTAGGAATTATATTTAAAATTATTTTTTATTTAAAAGATAACTAGCCGATGGTAAATCCATCTTAGTCTTAACACATAAAGCGTATTTTTGGTCATCCTTAATAAGTCAGTAAGTAATAACCTAACTGTCCACCTGCTAGTAAGTAGCTACCGCATCCTGTGGACACAAATAACAAATTTCAAATATAGAACGGTTATAAATGCGAAAATCTGAATACCATGTCACGTCTGAGGTTTAGATCGAATTTTTCACAGCCTGTACTGACTGTCTGGTTCGTACAGCAACAACAAAAATAGGTTCCCAGGCAGAAGTCCTGCCTCCTAGTTATAATATTTTCTTTGAGATCATACACATAGTCCACCAAATTGCTTTAGTAATTTTCATAATATGTCATGCAGCTTCCTCACCTTAACTACTGAGCATGTAATTGAATTCAGCAATCGATGTCAATCAGAAAATTATAATTAAGCGATGGATACTTATCTTTCATCTTTCCCGGTTAGCACGCGAAAAATCGCCAGGCAAGTTATACAGTTTATCGTTTCTTTACATTGAGAGGGTGTCATGTCAAACACATGTAGATTTGTCTCTTATATGATAAAATCTTTTTTTTTTTCTAAGCCAGTGCCTAACCAAATTCCACCTGGTGGTAAGTGGCGATGTAGCACCAGATGGTAAATCGCAATTTTTTTGCGTAACGTAAGCCTATTCAGACTGTATTCGGATGGAAAGATAGACGCTGGCAAATTACTCCACTCCTTTGCTGTACGTATTAAAAAGTCGACGCAAACCGTTTGGTTCTAATGTGTGTAATATCGACAACAAAATGGTGAAGACCCACCGATATTCTTTGTTAAAGCATGAAATTCCTGTGCGCAATCGCCGAAATGCATCCTATAGAGCACTGAGAGGCTGGCTACTCCGCTACTCTACTCTCTCTCCCTCTCTCTTTTATATATCACAATAAACACTGTTGTTGATTTCTGGCAATGCGTTTGACTTACAAGAGTTCTCATTCAACACGATATCAATAATTTTTGAATTATTTTCCGATCGGTCGCCTGCCTTATCAAATAGTTTTTGTTCTTTTACAGTATAATCAAGAGGGTTAGTGTTAGTCGATTCTTTACAAGCAACCATCTCCTCCAATTTATTTATTCTGTCTTCCTGATCATTCACTTTTTGAGTCAGCAAATCTATCTTCTCCATAAGAGCCTTCATAACAGCTGTATGCTGTTCCTCTTGGGAACTGGTTTGGGAATTCGTCCGAAACTCTTGACTGCTGCTGCTTGAAGAACATATACTTTCATTTTTAAGTACTGGCAGCTCGATATTGGTCAACGCTAACTGTCTCAGATAAAACTCGGAACATTTGAATTGTTCCATTTCTACATCGGTTAGCAGGGCAACGACTGTTTTATTGACGTCGTTTGCATCGATGCTGTCTAGAACTACTTTCAACTTATCCATATACACCTTTTGATGCGTCGGCTTCAGGTTTCCTATGAGGTTGTTTTTCTCATTCCAAAAGTATGGAATGTTTTTGGTCTTTATCGCGTTGTATAAATCCTCGACCATAGCGCGAAATATCACACTGAGTTTGTTTTGCCAGTACTTTTTGTCGTTAACTCTCTCAATTTTCCATAGGAACAATGTTTTTATGTAGTAACTGGCGATCTCCTTCATGCCCAAGGCTTCGCGTAGTTTTTTTACCTGTAAAATTAACAATGAAATTGTAATGAGGATATTAGCAATAGAACCACAATAGAGTAATCGACATATCCCAAAATACTGAAACGCTACTCAATTTTAGAATGCAGTTTAGTCTCGTACTGTATCCATCACTAAGTCAAAATGACTATAACACCACGATACTTAACCGACATCTTAAAGTTGAGTAGTGTTTGAGATTCGGCCAATAGTCCAGCAGATCAGTAAGCTAGTGGTAATGGGCCATATAGCTCGAAGAACCGACAACCGATGGGGGTTCTAGAGTGTCATGCAATCTTGTACTAATATAGAACTAAGGCAGCTCCCACCGGTTGGAGTGACCACCTGGTAAAACATGCAGAAAATTGATGAATGTAAGTGGCTAAGGACTGTTGTTTTATTGCAGTTTTTGAAGGCTTATATTCAGGGATGAAGGTTCAGGGGAGAAGGGATGTAAAAAAAAGTATTTTATTCACTATACAAATTACGACTGTCCCACAACGTGAGCCAGGTTAAACCAGACCAGCACAAAATAGCAGCATAAGGCTGCTATCATAGATAGGAAGATAGATAGAAAGGGGTACGGAGGGCAGCGCCTCTCTCCATAAAATCTAGTGTCCTTTACGTAACCTACACCCGTATTCACAAACATTAAAAGGTTTCACAGTGCGCTCGAATACACGGGGTGCAAACAGTAAACGCTGTGGGTAAACTTTCGCATATCAAAGCGTTCAGTCAGTCTGCCCAGACATCGAGCGTAGCGGGTGTGTTAAAGTAAATTGGGGTTTTGGTTTTGATTGCGATTGTATTTTCGACAATGATAATTTTTTGAAGTAATAAAATGAGTAATTTTATGAAAGTAAGAAAGAAAGAATGAATTTGAAAAAAAAAACTTGTTTTATAGGAAATGGTCCAAATAGGACTGCCATTCAGGGAATGCAAAGCTGTGTCATCCTAGCCCTAATTTACAGTCATTATATTCTTTCACCTGCGTTAACGCTAGTGTTGAACACTAATGGCTAACTACACGTTAGTTAAGGCATAAAAAATTACGCGTTAAACGGTTGGCTACATTAGTACAGTTCTCCACTAAAAGTTATTTCTGGTGAATTAATGCGTTAACCGCGGTCAAAATAGAGGTAGAAGCCACCGCTCTGGTATATTACGAGTATTATTAATAATTATATAAGTCTATAATTGGAAAAAAAACTAAATCGAAAATGAGACAATAGTGGATGATTAAAATGCTCCGTCGTTGAACAATGTAAGTATTTTTGTCCAGAAAATGTGGTGGTACGGCAGAGTCACCGCGAAGTCTGCCAAGCACGGCCGTACCATTTTTTCTCGAACCATTTTTTTTAAACCGACTTCAAACAGGAGGAATTTTTAAATATGCAACCGATTTTTATTTATTCTTGTTTTATTTGAAAGTTGGTGCTTCTCATAAGGTTCTTTAAAAATTTGATCAAAATCTAACCAGTAGTTTTTGAGTTATTCTTAATAATGCGTATTTAATTGGCTTCGACTACATTGATGATGTTCTCATTTTATTTATATTGAAGTCGGTTGTAGAAAATTCTTAATTTTACCACTTGTTCCCTACACCACAAATAGGGTCCGTTTGTCCGTATTAACGGACGGGATTCATCTTTTTCAGGAAAACTTCCTAGTTCTTTTCAGATCTTATGGTTGAAACCGCCTTCGAATTTTATAACTTTGTACGGATGTCGGCCACTGATTTTGAAGTTCTGATAAGAAACATTAAGCCGCTAATATCCAAGAGACACTAAATTCTTAAAGGTCATTCCTGCAAAAGTTATTCTGTCAATAACTCTTCGGTACTTAGCTACAGGAGACAGTTTTAGAAGTTTACACTTTTTATTTAAAATATCCCATCAAGTTTGTTCTAAAGTTATTCAGATGTCTGTTCTGCAATTAACGCAACTTTAAAAAATATCATCAAGGTAAGCAAATAATACAAAGTACACAATTACGAATCAAACATTTATTTTATGACAAAATTAAATACAGGAAACTTACGAAATCAAATTAGTGTCAAGAATGGTGCAGTGATAGTTTTGGACCATCACCTTTTATGCCTTCTATGTATTTGAAGGAATAATTATATGGGCATAGTATAATTTTGTTGTTTTGTGCCTTGAGTAACTTGCGATCGAGGAGGCAAAGATGATGGGAAGGTTTGCGCTGGTATCCTTTCAGAGTGGTGTTCATAGTTAAACTCAACAACTGGAAAGGATTTTGTTGTTTCATTTCGTGCTTCATCACTATTGTACGTATATGATTGAATTGACGAGTCGCTGTCCGATTTCAATAAATTCATTAGTTTATGGTGATAGACAAATTGAACTTGTACAAGGTTGTGCGTATATTACCGACCTTTGTGCATGTTGGTCCGAGGGACTTGAGCTGTAATGCATATACATAGGTGAACTGCGTGGCTGTGTATTTATGTATTTCGAGCTGGGCTTTTTTGTGTCTTTCATGTAAAATTCAAATGTAAAATTTTGTATCGAGTTCATCAATATTTCTCTATTATCAAAATTTTCAATTTTCCTTATTTTGGAAGCAATCATATACGCAAAATGATCGTACTTATTAAGTTCTGTTTTTGTACTTGATATTGCTTCTAAACCACCCATGGCTTCATTGCATTGCTTTTCAGTGTTGACGACTTCAGGAGTTTTAGTTTTTTGATATTGAATTTGAGGTCGCTTGAATGTTACAATTTTTTTTTGTCGTATATTCGGATTCAAGTTTATTGTTTGATTTATTTTTAGCTGCCCCTTCAGAAGGTATTTTTCCTCTCCTTTAGTAATTTTTTCTTTGGAAGTGGCCTATAACAGATTAAGTAAAATAATTATTTGATGTAAATTTTGTTTCAGATCAGTCAATAAAAGTGAATTTTAGAGTAATTACATTGCATCAGCAGTATAAATGGTAAATATGTGGCACTGACTATTTTAACTATAAACACTCATTCAGTATTTTACCAATAGCAGCAGCAAATAGGATGTTGTTTCATGTTTAGTGACATTGAAAAAAAATGAAGAATCAGTGATGGTGGAGTTTTCACGAGATACCGTTTTGTATCAAAAACTTATCACAAATAATCTAAATCTACCACAACCTGCAGTAATTTCTAGGAGAAATAATGTAGAATGCCATGCTTTTGTCGCAGATAATGCGTTCCCTCTTCACGAAAATTTAATGAAACCCTGTACTGGAGAACATACAGAAGGTAGCACAAAAGGAAATTTTAATCGCATACTGTCATCAACTTGAATCGTAGTAGAAACTTCATTTAACGTTATGTCTGGCCGTTTTCGATTACTCAGAAAAGCCATGCCAATGCAACCAAGAATGGCATTTAAAGTCGTGATGTCAGGTGGTTTACTACATATTTATTCAAGGAATAGTAATGTTTCCACAAATGTATATCCTACATCAGAATTTTTGGACAGTACTGAAAATGGAGGAAACAATAATACCATGGAGTTGGAGAGAAGAGACAGATCTAAACACTAGTGCTGTAACTAGCTACTACTAACTAGACGATCTTCTGAGTCTGCTCTGCAGATCAGAACTTATTTTGTTGATTACTTTGTAAATTCCTATTCGTAGATTCTAAATAATTATTAAACCTTGCATATATTATGTGCCTATGTAAAAATAAAAATAAAACTTATCTCTGTGTTTATTTTTGAATTTGTTCCGTAGATTGGTCTAAAAAAACTATCCATAGCATCAACAGAGAAACAATTAGCTGTGTAAACATCATAAGAGCCGATGCCCTATCTTAAAGACTTTTTATAAATATTTAAGAGAATGCGGTAGGTAGTATGTCATTAATGACTTTTTTTAACTCTTCATGAGTTACATAGAATGACAAGATATAAGCGCTGAGCGATTTTTGAAACTTTTTATTCGGGGATCCGAATGGTTTCATTTTGAGTAGTTCTAGAAACTCCATTGCCTTTTCGATCGACCACTCTATGGTTATGACTAAAATAGTTGCGCTCGATACACGTGCCTACAGGGCGCGTGCGGTGCGCGGAATAAGACGCGTTAATGTTAATGATGGTTAATACTAAAGTTGTTCAAAACGACTATAAATCAATAGCACTCTACAGATTATAAACTAGAAATTTCTAGTGCGCTATTAAATACGCTATGTTATAGCGCGCTATTTATAAAAAAAGTGTGTAGGAGGCCGGCAAGCGCGTTAAGTTTAGCAGCACGCTATATCTTGGGGCACGCTACATTACATGTCGTTCATTGGATAGACCGCGTGCTATGTAAGAACATTGTTTAGTAATAAGCCGCATTTTAGATTAAAATAAAATAAAGTGGTAAAGAAAAATTAAAGAACGCTCTTTCATACTTTTCAGGCTTACGGCTTTTTATAATCCTTAAAATATTTTTAAGGACTGTCCTTTTTAAAACAAAATAAAATTAATAATTTTTTATTATAATTGATGTAAACGTTATTTTAACCTCAATATAAATTATAAATCAAAGGTGTATTTAAAAGTTTATTAATTGTATATACAAAAATCAACTATTTACAAACACTATTATGTACACTTTTGTCATCCATATTTTGTTTAAACTACTAAAGCGGGCTACATACGAGACGATATCGGTGGCGATCTCGTCTCGTATGTAGTCTCGTCTCGTCGCATATCGCCAAGCAAACTAAACAGTGATTAATTAGTATCAGTAGTAAAACTCACCAGCCTTATAATCGTTTTCAAATGATGACATTCTTTAAGCAGCTCCCGCTCATAATCTTGAAACGACAGACGCCAGCATCGACTTTTGACGGTCTCATTTGAAATAGAAACTTTTTTATTCAATGTAGACTATAAAAATACTTATTGAACGTCACTTTTTTAATTTACCACTGGTTCGCAAAAAAAAACCTCTGTCCTGGGAAGAACCAGCAAGAAACCCAGCGGGACTTTTTTTTTTAATAATAGCTTACAATCATGTTTACAATCAACAACACAAGATAAATTAGAAATAGCTTGGTAGCGATCACCCTTCCCAGGGGTTATTATCATCTATAAATTCCTTAATATTATAATAACCCTTTTTATACAAACTTAGTTTAATAACATTTTTGAACTTTGTGTATGACAAATTTTGTATATTTTCTGGGATTTTGTTGTAAAAGCGTATACATCGCCCCAAGAATGAATTACTGACTCGGTGGAGTCGAGTAACAGGTACTACCAGCTTGTGTCTGTTCCTAGTATTTACAGAATGAATATCACTTATTTTCGCAAAACTACTTTTATTTTTGTGTACGTACATTACATTTTCATAAATGTATTGAGAGGCCAGAGTTAATATATTAATTTCTTTAAATTTTTGTCTCAGTGACTCTTTTGGTTTTAAATTATATATTGCTCGAATGGCCCTCTTCTGTAAAATAAATATAATTTCAGTGTCAGTCGCGTGTCCCCATAGCAAAATACCATACGACATAATGCTATGGAAATAACTGAAGTAAACTATTCTAGCTGTTTCAACACTGGTAAGAGTTCTAATCTTTTTTACAGCATATGCTGCAGAACTAAGTCTGCTAGCTAGTTTTGATATATGGGGGAGCCATTGAAGCTTTGCGTCCAGTGTGATTCCAAGAAAAATGGTGGTATCGACAAGACTCAGCTCCTCCCCATTTAAAATTACATTAGTATTGACATGTTTAACATTAGGAGTTACGAATTTCATACATTTAGTTTTAGTTCCATTCAAATGCAAATTATTAACATTAAACCAATTGACTGACTTAGCTATAGCATTATTTACTTCGTCGTAATTTAATAACTGTCGTTTTAATTTGAAAATTAATGAAGTATCATCAGCAAATAATACTATATCATGGTTATCCCCTACTATGTAAGGTAAGTCATTAATATATACAAGAAACAGAAAGGGGCCAAGAATTGAGCCCTGAGGAACGCCCATTTGTACAATCGACCCGGAAGAACTCATACTATTAATAACAACTTTTTGTGTTCTGTCACTTAAATATGAAATAATTAATTTAAGAGCATCATTTCTTACACCGTAGTGTTGAAGTTTCCTGATTAATGTTTCATGGTGAACACAATCAAAGGCCTTGGATAGGTCACAGAACAAACCCAAAGCATCCTGTGAATTCTCCCATGCATTAAATATATATTTAATCAGCTCAACACCAGCATCAGTTGTCGAGCGACCCCTTGTGAAACCAAATTGATTTTTATGAAGTAATTTATTTACATTAAAAAAAATTAACAATTGATCAAGAATAATTTTTTCAAAAATTTTACTAAGTGTTGGCAGTACAGAAATAGGTCTAAAATTAGAGGGGTCCAATGTACTACCAGATTTAAATAAAGGTATTACTTTACTATGCTTCATTAAATCAGGAAACACACCAGATTTGATACTACTATTAAAAATAATAGATAGTTGAGGTGCGATTGTATCTATTATAGACGCAATAACTTCAACAGAAATCCCCCACAGATCGGCGGTTCTCTTAATATCAATAGTCTTAAAATATTTTACAATATCTTTTGATGAAACTTTATGAAATGTAAAATTCTTTGTACATACATTTACATTTTGTTTAAGTAATGATTCGGCGACGGTAGGAGAAGAATTCAGTGACTTAGTGGTTAAGATCGGAATATCAGTAAAATATTTCTCAAAAACCATTGCAACGTCCTGATCTGATTTAGTTAATTTATTGTTAAAACTTAACTGGTAGTTTGAATTGCGAGAGTTGACCTTACCAGTTTCACTATTAATTATACTCCATGTCATTTTAATTTTATTAGAAGCAGTCTTTATTTTGTTGCTTAAATACAATGACTTGGCTAAGGAGCACACTCTTTTAAATATTTTGGAATATTTTTTTACATATTCCCTAAATTCGACGCTAGGATTATATGACCTTTCATTGTAAAGTTCATATAACCTTTGTCTACTCTTATGGACTCCTGAGATATTCTTAATTGGTTTGGGCACGACTAGCCAATCTTTTACTTGACTCCCTTTAATAGTCCTGTAAAGTCCAAATTAGTATTCTGAGAATACTTATGTTAGCACTGTTAAGTACTAGTTTGAATACATAAATTAGAATTCGAACTCGAGCAGAGAGCAGAGGGTGATATGTGGACTGAATGGTAGCTTTTGGTCGACCACTCTAAATATTTTATTGTTTCCATTGCATCTATCGATTGGCAATCGCACGTTGAGAATATATAAGATAGGGCACCACAAAAGTACATGGTGTTCTGCATCTATGAACTTTTAAATTGATAAAAGAAGAAGGTCTAGAAGTCAGAGTCTTGTGAAACGTTGTGTATTTAGACTAAGCGGTATTCAAGAGTGAGATGATGATGTTCAGCCCATTTATGCACTTCTTGTCCACCTGCAACATGAAAGAGCACTACTGTGTTTTCTGCGAAACAGATTAGTTCCGCATTATTAATATTTAAATTAAGGATGTTATTCATGTAGATAGCAAACACGCTCAGTCCCAAAATTCCTGTGGGACACCGTACTGAATAGAAAGATTGTCACTTCTGAAATTTAGTATTTGGCGCATTGTTTCCTGTTCACTAAGTAGCTATGGAACCAGCTCCAGACTGTACCCCTGATCCCCATGACCTGTAACTTCTTCAATAGGATAGGCACAGAGATGGTATCAAAAGCCAGGTCCAAGACGCCGATACATTCTTCACCTCATCTAAATAATCCATGATCACAATATAATCTGTTAACAAAATTACAGCATTCTCCGTCGATTTACCTCGCCTAAATCCGAACTATCTTTGAGCATGATTATTGTGTTTTTCAATGTAATTAACAAGAACGTTTGTTAACCACTTTTTCTAATATTTTTGAGAAAACACACAAAAAAAA
Source organism: Parnassius smintheus behrii (assembly GCA_036936625.1). Classification (NCBI taxonomy): domain Eukaryota; kingdom Metazoa; phylum Arthropoda; class Insecta; order Lepidoptera; family Papilionidae; genus Parnassius; species Parnassius smintheus. The sequence goes on along the minus strand of JAUPFT010000007.1, from coordinate 8,338,182 downwards.
AAAAGAGATATTGGTTTCAAGCTATTCGGGTTATCTTTGGGACCAGTTATGTGAATTGGACTGACAATTGCTATTTCCATTTTCCAGGAAAGGTTCCACTTGCCAAACTTAAATTAATTACGTGCGACAAGGTTCTAGTATAATGTTTTTAATAATAAAGGGGTACAATTATCAAAACCGGGGGCACTATCGTCCTTAAGTGACTCAATCACTGTGGAGACTTCGATTGGGAAGAGATACATTGAACCCCGATGACAAGGTTGATTAATTAATTCAGAGGGCAGTTTCTTCTGTAATATGTAAACTATTTAGGATTTAGTCAGCTATTTTTTTACCTATTGTGGAGAAGTATTGATAAGGAAGACCCGCGATACTCATTGAACGTATGTAACATTCAATGAGTCTCGCGGGTCCTCCTTAATTTTTGTTAGTTCATGGCATCAGTATTAACTTTGAGTACACAAAGGTTTTTTAGACATTGCCAGAGATTTTTAGGGTTTTTATTATGTTTATGAAGTTCTGCATTTTCATAGTTCACCTTGACTCTATGTAATAAATCGAAAAAATTACGGTACCGTTTGTACGTTAGCTCCAAAACGAGATCATTTGGGTTCTTTTTTACTCGACTATGTAGCCTGTCGCGAATCGCGATGATCCGAGCGACCAGGAGTAATCTAAAGCCTGAAATTGAATTTTGAGCGACTAATCCTAGCCCGACGTGTGTAGGTGTACCGACGTTTCCATCAGGTCATGCATGCTATTCACCGCATCATTAATGTCACTTCACTTGCACCAGTAATTAATGACCACTGCTTGTTTTTCAAATATGTAAGAAACCACATCAAAACCAGTAATAGATCTTACCTTGCTAATCTTAGTCGGTTTTCTATTAGGCAAACCTATCATTGTTAATTTGTGATCAGTTAATGCAGAATCACAGGTTATACCGATTACTGGTTTTGTAGAATTAGTAAAGATGTGATCCAGACAAAAGTTGTTTCTCGTGGGCATGGTTATAGCTGGCATCAAATCATGGCTAGCCATTAAACAAAGAACACTCAGAATAATAGCGTCAAATTCTACATCAACCCGAATAGCTTTAAACCAATATCTCCTAGTAATGTGAAGTTAGAGTAAGACTGTAATGTGTTTGCACAGTGTTCCAGATCAGGAATTGAGTAACATGTTATTGTGAATGTTTTACTAATATCCACTTCTATGTCTATGATGGCCGCTTGAGCCATAAATTGTAAAAAGGGGATATATAAATATTTTTACTTCCATATATAGTCACTCGTGATAAAAGATGTGAGTAAACATTAATATCTATTAGTAGTTAGTTTAACCTGGGAAAGAACTTGTTTAGCGCGTAACAATTTTTATGTCTGTTTGTTCTGTTTTGTTTGTAACAAAGTATTAGATGTGTAAGATAGTTAAATATTTAAAGGGATTCAGTAGTTTATGAATTTTATAGCATATGAGTGTACATGTTGTATTTTTGTATTTACATATTATGTTAAAAAGTACGCTAATTAATCTTCAGCTACATGATAAATACCATACAAAGTAAATTTTATACAATTTGTAAGATTGAAATGTAGACATTATTGTAAGTGAGCTATTATTATGAGTTAAAAGCATACAGTATAAATAAAAAATAACATAAAGAAAGCTAATGCAGCATTTATTGATTGCTGCTTGGAGATGCGGCAGCCAATTCTTTAGGACGGAGATGACGCTCCAGATCAGAGGTGTTCCGTATCGTGACGGCATAACTTCATTCCCGCCTACGAATGTTGATGTAACCCTGCCTAACCCAACAATACTTGTCTCTTTAGCTCGTATTCTGTCTCTCGAAATAAACACCGGTTATGTTTCGTTAGATGTTCATTGAAATACAGTTTCCTGGCTGGCCCTGCACTTCGATGTCAGTAGGCAGAGGCTTTAAGGAATTCTTCTCGTTTGTTTTTGCACATTAAACATATAACTACTGAACACGTTAGCTTATTTTCATTTGGATTTTCGTTGAGTCCTATAATCATTCGAATTCATTTCGAATAGTGGATTGAACCTGGAAGTTAATCTGTTCCAGGAGAGAGGATATAGTCGCAGTAAGCTCGGCCAATTTTAGTGCATATGTTTTAGCCTCTTGAATTGCTTTTTCAGCATTTAACATGCAAGTTTCAAGCGATTCCAGTTTTGTAGTACACTTGACAAGACAGGCAATAATAATATAGAAATGGCCCAATGCCACTTCAGCTTACTAATCTGTTGGGCTGTGTCTGTTATTCTGGTCTTACTGCGGATATTCTCAAAGTTTATAACGCAGAGAAACCACGAGTTTCTCTGCGTTATAAACTTTGAAACCCTCTTTATAGCTGGCGGTCATACTGACAGCAGTGAGATCCATAAGTTATCACTGGCAACACGCGGTAGTTGTACTATCTTGTTTTCAAGTTTTGAGATACACGTGACGAGACGAGTCGTAATCTCCCGAACGCAGCCCAGCTGAGTTGAATCCGTCGATTGACCTCTCAATAGAAGTTAAACTTACCTAGTCGGACTATTTGTTCTTGGTAAATATACTCATCAACAGCTTGAGCTTAGTGCTCCCAACAACTACCGGCATAGGTGTGAATTGGATATTGTACATGATCTTTGTTTTGCCCAAGTTAATTTTAAGGCCTAACCGTTAGGAGTCACTACTGAAGTTATCGAGTAAAGTGCTTAGGTCCTCCAGTAAAGTCTACGGTAGTAACTCCTAAAAGGATAAATACTCCTGGAAATAATACAGTATTAACATCGATTGCGAGTACATCACTCACTTTCGATTTGCCAACAATATCGTCTTTGTGGCAGAATTGTTGAAGGACCTAAGCACTATGCTCAATGACCTCAATAGTACCTCCCAACAAATAGGTTTTAAGATGAACATGGACAAAACAAAGATCACGTGTAAACATGTCACACCTATTTCGGTAGTCGTTGGGAGCACTAAGCGAAGTTGACGAGTATGTTTACCTGGGACAAACAGTCGACTAGGTAAGTCCAACTGTCACTTGTCATGGCTCTGAGAGCGCTATATGACGCACTTGTAAGGAGCCACTTAGAGTGTAACGTCGTTATTTGGTCTCTTCATGAAGTCAAATACAAATTTATGTCAAAGCGGATCCAAAATAAATTTATTAGATTCATGTACTTGAAACTATTTGGAATATACCCGGGCTATCCCTTCTTATATCCTACTCTACTTTTGCTCGGTATGGTAGGATACTACAAGTTCTAAGTCAGAAGAGAAGTCGCTCTCGCTATGTACGTGTTGAAGGTGATGAGGGGTAGAATACACAACCCAAGTGTTGGAGATGGAGCGAATCAATACGCCGGATGGATGCGCAGGCGCCGGCGGCGGCCGTCGTTACTGGTAGTGCCACGCGAGCGCACTGCACTGATGCAGCAAGCGCCACTCGGGCGCGCGCTGCGTGTGATCGACACCATGTCAGAGCGAACTGATTTGTTTTCATGTTCGCTGAGTGAGCTCAGTAGAGTGGCATGTAGTATTGTATCGTTGACTACACTGTCGAATTCCTGTAATCATCTCATCCTGTAATGACTGTGTATGTTGTGTGTATAAAATAAATTAAAAAAAAACTTCAGCCGAGAGTTCAATCGACAGATTCAACTCGGCTGGGCAGTGTTCGTGAATTTATCACACCCATATAAAACCTGAAAACGAAACTGTACAACCAGTGCATGTTGCTAGTGATGACTTTTGGAACGGAGACGTGGTCCTTCAATGCTGGCCATATAAGGACGCTCATGGTCGCTTAGCGAACTTTGGAGAGTGCTATGCTCGGGGTTTATCTCTTAGACATGGGGCTATCTGCAGTAGAACCAGAGTGACCGACATAGCCCAATGGATTAGTAAGCTGAAGCAGCAATGGGCCACTTCAGCTTACTAATCCATTGACTACTCCGCTTACTAATGACAAGGCTGCGTGCTATCTCTCTCTGCGTGTACTGGTGATGCCTTATACACCGGCCGTGCCAATATTTCTCGGGGAAAAGTCGCCGTGTACTGGGACAAACTTGACAAACAGGAAGAGTCTCGTATTGGGTGTGACTAAATCCAGTCCAGTTCAATCCCCAGAATACAAGTTAGCGCGTTTATCGCTAAAAAGAAAACCTTTGTCGTATCTCCTCAGTTTCAAGGCACTCCCCATACTGCCTGGTGCTGTGTAGGGATGCATCCCTTTGTATTTTCTATCGCATCTACCACAGGAAGTGCTCTGAAGAATTGTATGGATTAATTCCAGCCGCCAAATCTCACGAACGCACATCGCATCAAAATTCACGATACCATCCTCACCATCTGGATCCCTGGCGATTCACCACTGTGGAATTATTTACCACTGGTGGTTATTCCGAACCAATACACGACTTAGGGACCTTCAAGAAAAGAGCTTGCTCCTTTCTAAAATGCCGGCAACGTACCTGCAATTCCCCTGGTGTTGCGGTTGTTCAAGGGCAATGGTAGTCAGTTATCATCAGATGAGCCCCAGGCTCGTTTGCCCCCTCTTCTATCAAAAAATGTCTAAGGGCCACAGCATCCACTAACAATCTGACTATGCTCTTGTTTGTCGCCCTTTGTCCATAAGAAGAGTGACCACCGCCACCCATGAAAATCTTAATCACTGGAGGAATTTAGAAGTATTGCTGGCTTTATTTTTTTCTTGAAGGGCTTTGAGAATATTGCTGGTGATAACAAATTCCACATAAAAGTTTTGCAAGGAAGAAGTTTTAATGAGGAATGAAAGTGCACCACTATTATGTAAGACTACACAGATGGTAGAATTCAATAAAACTCTATTGACTTTATAAAAGGAGGCTATCAGTTCAACTGCATTTTTTTAAAGTACATAATATTATTAATTTCTTTTACAACTATTTAAATGAGTTCTCTGGCATGTAGGTATCCCCATCATATATCCTTTACAATCAAACCTATGGCAAATTAGCACTTATAGTGACAATTGTGACTCTTGGGCTACAATAGCCTAAACTATCACTAGGGATTTTTGATCTCACCTGTATTTGGGAGGCCACCGAGGATACATAAACCAGATAACTGGCACCAAATCTACATCAAGTTTAAATTCCTCATTTTTTTACATGTGTTTAATGTGAAAACTGGCTCTGACTTCTTGTACTTCAATCAAATAAGTAATACTATTCACAGTAGCTCTCCCTGGAATTTCATTGAGAGCCAATGATAGGAGCCAATGACTGAATTCATTTTGCAGAATATATTTCTCAGAGTCACAACAGTCTCTTATCATTTTGTGACACTTCCCACAATGGGTGCTTGTCCAGATATTATTACCAACACATCGTAAATCAGCTCTTATAGTTACTACTTAATAATTTTAGTGGTACACAGAGGGGAAAAAACTTGTTTGCTAGCTACTACAAATTTTAAAATAAATGGGCCTACCTATCCTTTGGGCTACCACAGCCTTAACAAACTATAATTAGGGAATTTAGATCTCACCTGTATCCAGGAGGCCACCGAGGATACATAAACCTAATAACTGGCACCAAATCTACATCAAGTTTAAATTCTTCATCACCCTTCTCATTACATATGTTCAATGTGAAAGCTGGCCCTGACTCTTTGTATTTTACAGAATAAGTTACACCATTCACAGTAGCTCTATCATGCATTTCATTGAGAGCTTTCTGGACAATACTGTGGAGCCAATGACGGAATTTATTTTGTAGGAAATATTTCTCGGAGTCACGCCAGTCTCTTGTCACTTTGTGACACTTTTCCCAGTCTGGTTGCTTGTCCATATGGTCAAATGCATTGATAATTTTAAGCCTGACAAAGCCAGGCTGGTCATTCTCAATGATGATACCATTCTCTCCCTCCTCATAGCTAATGGGTAGACGAATACAATATCCATATCAAATTCATCTAGTTTGGAGACTTTGACACCATCGTAAACACTTCCACTGTACATCACCTATTGAAAAATATAAATTAGTTAGGCGTACATTACAGTAGTAACTAGTACATTAAGTAGTTACTTATTTTATCAATGGCAAAAATAAATTTCAATATCATTAAATTATGAAGGAATCTCAGAACGCATTTTTGCTTACAAATTAACAAAATCATACTGAAATTATAGAACTTACGAAAAACGCATATCGCAACGTTTTTTTTTGCATTCTAAGAAAAGTGAAAAACTGCAGTAGCCGAGCTAAGTCAAGCATGTCAACTATAGCAAAATGAGGCAAAAGGCTATGTTCAGCAGTGGAATTTGATAGGCTGTTCAAAAATATTATTAAAATTCTAAGAACTAATAGAAATGGTAGGTAGGGAATGTACCTGGCTGCTATATTTATTGAAAAAATTACACTGTTCTCCCATCTTTTGCTTGACCTGCTTAAATACACTATTGAACACCTCTTGAGTTCTTTTAAAATCATCATCTTTGATTGTGACGAACTGCTTAAAAACTTCCGCCAAATAAACATCTAAATTCGACTTTTTGAATGACATTTTCTAACTAAACCATAGACAAATAAATATGTATAGCTAGCACAGAACACTATTACTCCTATTGATAGCTAGCCAAACGTAAAATCGTAGACTGAGAAACCTATAGACAAATTGACGCCTTCTTTCGCATTCGCACACGAAAAAGCCAGATTTATGCATACGTCTTGCATAGAAATGAGATAGAGCGGTGTGATTGTTTGTCCCTTTCTCCGTGCTGGTTTTTTTGTTTAGCAAACTCTACAGTTTGCTAAACAACTTTAACAGCGTAGCGATTTAAGGAGTTTACAAGTTGGTTTAAGTGAGAAAAAAGTATTTTGTGAGCTTATAATTGGTGAATCTTGTTCAGTTCAGTTCTTAGAACAATTAAAATTTTTATCTAAATGTGTTTAAAAGTAATAAAGTTTATTGTATAACCTAAAAATTTGTTATCGTCCTTTCTCACTCGAGGGCACGCCGATCATTAGTCTATAGGTTTCTCTGTCTACGCGTAAAATAGTTTTTTTTTTTTTTAATTTATTCGTGACCATGGTTGCGAGGACCTTCAGTCGAAAACATTACAGTATAACACAAATCATACATCAAATTAAGAATATTTAACTTTAGCGATAACAATTTAGAATGGTTTTCCATCGTTTTTCTACTTTTTTTCCTATTATATAAATATAGAACACACTAAATTACAAAATGAACTATGAAGCTATTTACAAACATTATCAATTAACTAAGGACACATAAATAATTAAAGCTTTCCTACAGTATTAAGTATAAATTTAAATAGAGGCATGAAAAAAACTACATCAGTTAATAGATCCTGAACGCGGCGGGGAACACTTATAGAATTTTTTTCAGCGACATCACTAATTTCACTGACGAGTGTCAACCTTTGAATCCCAAACGATGGGCACTGGAAAATTATGTGGTTTATGTCTGCATTATGTTGAGCGCAATGTGTGCATTTGTCATCAGCTACGATCTTCATTCTGTATAGATGTGCAGGGACGAGGCAATGGCCAAACCGCAAGCGGTTAATGATCGTTATGAACTTTCGGCCTGTGTATTTAAAGCGGTTGTACCACGGAATCGTTGGTAAGTCTGGCTGTAATTCTGCGTACCATTTTCCCTTATTCACGGTAGTAATGTTCCAGTAATCCTTCCACAGTTTCTTTGACAAGATTTTAAAGTGTTGATAATAATCTGTGAAGGGGACTTTACAATCTTGTGTTTGGTCTTCGTGGTGATCTTGCCGCGTCGCCTGATCCACTATCTCGTTTCCTACTATGCCACTGTGTGAGGGAACCCATAAGAATTCTATACATTTTCCAATCGTTTGCAGCTTATCCTTAATTTTATACAAAATATAATTCTGTTTATATACTAAATTACAGTTACATAAAGCAGATAAAACACTTTTAGAATCACTAACTATTAAGATATTTACACTATTTACATTGGTATTTACATATGACAAAGCAGCTAATATAGCCCAACTTTCTGCTGTAAAAATACTACAATTACTTGGCAACTTTATACATTTAATAACTTTCATTTGTGGGTCATAAAATGCTGCTTTAACAAGATCACTCTTGGAGCCATCAGTATATATAGTGTAGAAGTCTTTCTTTTCATTTAAAAATTCTAAGAATTCATACTTAGTACTAACTGAATCTAAATGACATTTTATATCAAGATAATTAAGTAATGTATCATATGGGCATTTGTAAACAGGCCACTTGTTACTGATGTACATATCTCTTGTCTGTTTTTTTACACAAGTTGTTATTGTTGTTATTTCAGGCAATGTACCCGAAATAAGAGTATTAGCTGAAATGTTGGCTGTTCCAATTAACTGGGAGACTTCTGCAGGATATAAAACATTACTCAGGACAATATCATTGCTACACGACAACTCCTTCAAACAGAATCTTTCAGCCAACTGCAAACGCCGCAAGGACAATGGAGGTATGCAATTTTCAACTTCCATAGAAACAATAGGAGTGGTGCGCATGGCTCCACTGATTATTCTCAGACCCATATTCTGTATCACATCCAATTTTCTTAACAATGTGCTACTAATATTCATGTAAGCTAGAGAGCTATAGTCAAAATGACTCCTTACAATACTTTTATACAGCATGCTAAGTGTTTTTGGATCAGACCCCCAAAAAGTTCCTGCTAAGCTTCTTAGTACATTTATGCTCTTCATGGCATTCTGACAGATATAGTTGATATGCTTATCAAATTTCAGTTTATCATCTAGCACAACTCCTAAAAATTTATGATGATTGGCTATAGGAATTGCATCATTATTATAGTTAATTTTAATTCCAGAGTTTACAAATGTGTCTTTACTGAATACTAAAACTTTACTTTTCTCAGAACTTATTTCTAATTTTAAAATGTTGCTATAATAATGATGCAATTGTGCCAATGCAGTATTAATTCTATTAATTGCTGTATTTATATTCTGGTTTTCACTGTATAAAAGTATGTCGTCTGCAAACTGTAATATTTTAACTTGTGATGTATTTACATAATTAAGTATCTGAGATGTGTATAAATTATATAACAAAGGTGAAAGTGTCGCTCCCTGCATTGTTCCTTTGTTAACAGGCCTGGGTCCATGTAGTTTATTGTTAAATTTAACAAAAAGAGTCCTACCATGCAAGAAATTTAAAATCCAGATTAATACATTTCTTGGCAAGCCCAATTCATGCAAAACTTTTATGAGGCATTCAATATTAACATTGTCAAAGGCACCTTTAACATCTAAAAATACACATATAACATTAGAATGGCTAAGTTTGGCCTTTTTAAGTTCCGATATCAGAGATACAAAGCTTTCAGAGCAACTTCTGCCTTTTCTGAATCCAAATTGTATGTGAGGTAGTTTATCCTGTGTTTCAGCAAAATAATCTAGACGCAACTTTAACATGTTTTCAAAAAGCTTACCTAAACATGATGACAAAGAAATAGGTCTGTATGATGATGGATCATTAGCAGCTTTATTTGGCTTTAAAATGGGGATTACACATTGGGTTTTCCATGACTCTGGTATAGCTAAATTATTCCAAAGTTTATTATAAATATTTAATAACATTTCTTGTGCATTAGGATGTAATTTTTTTATTAACATATATGGTATGCTGTCCAACCCTGGTGTTGTATCTTTCCTACTTTTGAGTGCTATGTACAATTCATTTGGTGTGAATGGTCTATTGAGAAACGAGTTACTTTCATTTTCAACAGATTGATCTAAAATATCATTCAAATAATCTTCATTCAACTGTGATGAGCCTGCTATGTTGTCCAAGAAGCTTGGTATCCAATCGTCATCCAAATATCTGTTATGAGAAGAACCTATCCTTCTAAACCTTTTCATGTAGTTCCATATTCGAGAAATAGGTGTCATTCTATTAAAACTAGTACATAAATTGTGCCATGAATTAATACTTTCTTCTTTTAATATCCTTTTCTTTTGAGCATCAAGTTTTTTGTAGTTAATGAAATTAGGAATACTAGGCGATTTTCTATACTCTTTGAGGGCCTCCTTAGACTTTCGAACAGCATCATCACATGTTTGGTTCCACCAGGGTGCAGGTTTTCTCATTACCCTTAAAGTTTGTTGTGGTGTTTGCTTTGGAACAGTCTCTGCTCTAATATCATACAAAATATTTACAAAATTATTATACAAATCAATAGGTTCTGTACCATGTATTTCTAAATTACAAAATCTTGTTTCTGATAGTTCTTGATATTTAGACCAATCTGCTTTATTATAAATGTATTTTTCTTCCACAGGACGCACTTCATATATAGAAGGCTTCACATTTAGAGCGACCACAGTTGGGTAGTGGTAGCTGCCCATCGGGTCGTCATGGACGTGCCATTCACAAAGAGGAGTTAACGCGGAACTAACCAGAGCTAAATCTATTGCCGACGGATTTCTATTAGGATACTGGACAGTTGTTGCTGTGTCACCATCATTCAGAATACACAAGTCAAAGTCATCAATAAGTGCATATAGACTGTTACCTCTATTATTATTTGTCTGACAACTAAACAGGATATGATGAGCATTAAAATCTCCCATAATAAGACATGGCTTAGGAGTTTCAAGTAGCACCTTTTTCATTTTGCTAGTAGTAAACCTGCTGCTATTGGGAGGACAATATACACATAGAATATGTAACTTACCCATAGTTGTGTCTACGGAAATGCAAATATTTTGCACAGATTCGAAAAAAGTTGTATTTACAATAGTGTATTTTAAGTTTTGTTTAATTAATATACCTACTCCATTATGTTCATTTATTGAGTTTTTGTGTATAAAATTATAGGGTGAAAAATCAGGAATTGTACTAGTTGTTTTAAGCCAGGTTTCATTTAAGAGACAGATATCTATATGTTGTTCCGAAAGAAATTTTTTAAGTAAGGCCCTTTTGTTCTGTAAGCTCTGTATGTTATATTGTGCTATATTTAAATATGTATCCATTATGGTATTAATTTACTTAAAAGTATATCTTTAATTCTTTTATTTGTAATCGGAGCGCTGCTCTTGTCATTGCCAAGCATAACTAATGATTTGACTAGCGCATTAATAATTAACTCGTTGTTTAGTATTTGCTCAGCATTATATGGTACTTTATTTATGTCAGTATCAACAGTCTTTACAGGTTTAAGGTTTGGGAATGCTCTCGGGTCGGGCATTGCTGGGATACTCACCACAGCGGCATACGATCGGTTTGGTTTTAAATACTTATTCTTCTTCTCTTCCATCTTTTGTTGCTTCACTGGACAGTCCCTAGAGATGGCCAAGTGACCACCTTGACAGTTGATGCACACAATTTTTTCGACGTCGCATTCTTTGTAGGAGTGATGTCCGGAGCACGAAGAACACATTTGAGAACCTCGGCAGACTTTCGCAGAGTGATTAAACTTCAGGCATTTGTAACACTGTAGTAGTGGAGGGATGTATATGTGGACCGGGTATCTGAACATCTGTATATAGGCGTGCTGCGGCAGCGCTGTCGCAGCGAAGGTCACTGCAATGGTCCCCAGCGGAGTGAGCTTTCCATCTACCTTTCGCATAAATCTCTTGACGGAGATGACTTCTGCATCGCAGGTAATGCTTTTGTATATGTCTTCATTGCTTAAGTCTTTAGGTACGTATCTTATGACTCCAGTAATTTCAGTGAGGTGCGCAGGCACGAACGCTTTTAATTTGTGTTTTCCCAGAAAGTGTGTCATGGTAAGGAAGTTATTGGCCGGTGCTGGTTTTCTGAACGTTATGCCCACTTTATATGCGTTCACTCTGTGGACGCCAGCGATTCCTTTTACATTTTCCGTAAATAACTTTGTAAGTGCTATTGGATTTTTGTTACCAATTTTTTCGTTTTCTTGTGATTCAACGTAGACTACGCAGTCTACGCTGTGGTTTTCTGGGAATTGTCGCGTGTAATTTGTTTTTGAGAAAATTTTGTAGTCGACGGCATTTCCTTTGCAAGTATCGGGCAATTTCCTTTTCTTTGATTTTTGCTCGGCGGGGGTCGGGCCCCCGTCGGAATCTGGATCCATTGTATTTACAATATATATATAGGTATGTACTAATTAACTATTTACACGGAAATTCACAAAATATATACGAAATAAAATGAAATGAAAATTCAGCAAGAATTAAAACACCCGCTTAGCTTGACTTCCCGCCAAAAGTCTCCCGCGTAAAATAGTCTAAATCGGTGTGACCATATTTAAAATACAGATCCTGTCTTACTATGGTTAAAAAACCTGCCAAAGTCTGTAGTGAAAAATGCCTAAATACTGTCAACTTTATTTACAAGTAGTAACTTTGAAAAGTAAAAATAGGTATTTAAAATGCTACACTTTTATTAAATTAAAATTAAACATTGAAGTCAACATCAAATTCTCCATTTTTTTCATCTTTAAACATGAATTTACTCATTCGATTTAACATATCTACATATATTTCGTTGCTTTGAATGCAATACAATCGCGTTTTGCAATACCGCCTTAAGCGAGTTTTTATTCGCAAATTCATCAATCATATAGTCGTATCAAACCTTGTTCATTAGCTAACTCAACGCACAGAAGCCCTAAGGTGTTTACCTCTTTTTGACTTATGGTAGATCTTAGATTTCACCCGTTTTAAGCCAGAAAGGCTTCTCTCACTCGAACAATTTGTCGTTGGTGTACATAAAGCCATACGAACTGCTACATGAAAGTTTGGATACACGTTTTGCTAATTCTTTTTTTGCAAGAAAGAACTTTTTAACGATGCAGAATCAGGTTTCACTAAAATTCTTTCAGAAGAAAGGTGGCATTGAAAACGTATGCATTCTTGAACTAAATCAGTCTCTTAATCATAAGAAAACATTTCTTCAAAGAAAATGGCTTTTTCCGCACTAGTTCAAGTAGTACAAATCACTAATTTTCCTCAAAAATGAAAACTTTTTATTGAATCTCTTGTAGGCGTTTAGCGATTATATCAATGAGGACGAGAAATATTATATTATTAATCCTGAAAATATCACTCATAGTTATTCTCATTTCTACATCGGGTGTTTGATTTCTTTTTTTTTCCCTTTTCTTTTCCTATGTCTTTTGGACACTGCTTCGGTGCTTCGCCACGCTTAATTCCATCGCTTTTTCTTCGAAATACTAACTTAAAATTTTCTCGCTCAGCTACGAAACACTTGCAAAGAGATTCATAAAGATCGACAACAAAGTGGTCAAATCTACTGTAGAAACCCGAATTTGAATATAAACTTTGTTTATTCTTCGAAAAAGTAAATTCCACACAACAACCATTACCATCATTTTCAGTTTTCTAAATTCAAAAGTATTCCAGTCACCTTGCTTCGCGTTGCAAGCTTTTGGGTACAATCATCCTTGAGTAATTCCAAAGTTTTAAGAACTTTGTACCAAGAATCTCTAATCTTCCAGCGTCCTCTCTAGCTAACCAAGGCGTCAGATTTACTCTCTTTAGCGTTTTCCCTTTCTCGATTTCAGTCATTCTTGTTTGTCAGCGTTGTGTCGAACTTATATAAAAATTTATTAAAGAAACAATATTCTTTAGTACAACATTCAGCAGCCATAGTTGTCATTGAATTTAAAGAGTGGCCACAGCAACGAAATAATGTTGATTTCCGAAATAATGGCAGAAAATATTTCCTCATCTTTTATTTTAAAATTTAAATCTCTTTAATTTCTGAGAGACATAAAAAATTTAGACTCAAATTTGCTGCCCCAAAAATCTGCCGCCCTAGGCTTTAGCCTACTCAGCCTGCAGGTAAAGCCGCCACTGTACTCAACTATAAAAATTAAAATAAAAAACTATTAAAAAAAGACGTTTTTACTTAATCAAGTATCTGCGTATTTATATTTGAATGACATTATCTTTAAAAAAATCCGAGGAAACTGTCCATGGCAATATACACACGCAAACGCACACGCACACACACTCGCACACGCACACGCACTCGCACTCTCACACGCACACGCAGACGCGCACGTACACGCGCACTCACACGCGCACTCACACGCACACGCACACGCAAACGCACACGCGCACGCACACGAATATGGTCACGCGACCGTGCGTTTAAACATACTCTTATCTGCGGAATGTCCTTCAGTAACTTTTTGAAGTTATTTTTCAAGAATTCCCTCCAACTGCGAAAGGTACGAGTACCTGGCTCAGATGTGGAGCTGTACTGTGACGATGATGGCAACACCTTGAGATCATTTGTCTCGAAGAGTTTGCGTCAACTGGTTTTTGAAAACTTGCACTCAATAAGCCATCCAGGCGGTAGTGCGTCAGCAAAACTCGTTGCCGAAAGGTACGTTTGGCCTGGAGTGCGCAAAGATTGCCGTGAGTGGGCACGTGCTTGTCTGCAATGTCAGCGAGCCAAAGTTACACGTCACATATCTGCACCCATCGGTAAATACTCCTTGCCAAAGTCAAGATTCGCGTTTTTGCATATTGACTTAATCGGGCCTCTACCTATATCCCAAGGCTACCGCTATTGCTTTACAGCCATTGACCGCTTCACGCGATGGCCTGAGGCAATACCACTGCCTGATATAACAGCTGAGACCGTGGCTAAAGCTTTGCTAAGTGGTTGGAATTCTCGCTTTGGTTGCCCGACAGATATCGTTTCAGATCGTGGTAGACAATTCGAATCTGCTCTTTTTTATAGCATAGGGTGACAAACGAGCACACAGTCCACCTGATGGTAAGCGGTTGCTGTGGCCCATAGACATCCACATCTATCTTCGATTACGAATCAAAATGCAGATGCGTTGTCACCCGTGAGGACTAAGATGGAATGCCTCGTTACCAGTAAAAAGGGTCTCCGGTTCTCTATACTCACCATACGAAATACAGCAGCATTAAGCTACTATTTCACGCTGGTATTCTGTGAGAGCGTAGTCCTTCCCCGGTCGAACCGACTATTCACCATTGCTCTCTTTAAGTGCCTATCAAATATCGCGGGATTTAGGCATAGACGAACAACAGCGTACCATCCTGCATGCAATGGATTAGTGGAGCGTTTCCACCGACAGTTAAAGGCTGCTATCATCTGTCATGCGAGTGAAAACTGGATTGACTGCCTTCCACTCGTCCTAATAGGCATACGAAGTTCTTTTAAGGAAGACATCAAGGCATCATCTGCGGAGATAGTGTATGGGCAACCCCTACGCCTCCCAGGCGAACTATTTGCCCCACAGATCGAAGGCACCATTGTTTTTTGATCTTTTTACGGCTTTCTTAACAATCATTTTTCGATTGTCTAAGTAAAATGTACATCACTAGCTAACGCAAATAAAATTTGGAGTAAGGACCAGAGGGGAAGCTTCCTAACAACGTCGAAAACGTATGCCTATTTTGATATGGTTGTCACCTGATGAATTTTAAAAAATTAAGGAAAAAATAACATTATTATATAGTATAAATCAACATGTGGTTTCAATGTAACTTATATTAATATAACAACACGTCTATTTATTGTAACTTAAATTGAAACTACGTAAATTGTATATTTTGCTAATTTTCATAGTATTATGTCTTATGGAATCTTGCGGCGAATATTGAGAAAATACGTGCAATTTATAATTAAAAAAACCGGCCAAGAGCGTGTCGGGCCACGCTCAGTGTAGGGTTCCGTAGTTTCCCGTCCGTCTCAATAAGTGTTCCCACTTATGAGTTTAAAGGTGGTTATCCATTATGTTCGCGTTCTAGCAGCGCTCCGCGCTCCTGCAACTGCTCCCGGTAGTGGGTACGTGCGCGAACATGGAGCGTGCAACATTGCACGCTCCGCGGCAGGCGCTCCGACTTTCCATCCAAGTTCAAAATGATTTTCCTAGAAAGTCCTTATAAAGTTCTACTTTTCAGATTTTTTTCATATTTTCTAAACTTATGGTTCAAAAGTTAGAGGGGGGGGGGGACACATTGTTTTTTACTTTTGGAGCGATTATTTCCGAAATTATTGACATTATCAAAAAATGATCTTAGTAAACCCCTATTCATTTTTAAATACCTTTCCAACAATATATCACACGTTAGGGTTGAAATTAAAAAAAAAATCACTTCCCACTTTACATATAGGGGAGCTACCCTAATAAAACATTTTTTTCCAATTTTTATTTTACCACTTTGTCGGCGTGATTGATACACATATTGGTACCAAATTTCAGCTTTCTAGTGCTAACGGTCACAGAGATTAAGCGAGGACGGACAGACGGACAGACAGACATGGCGAAACTATAAGGGTTCCTAGTTGACTACGGAACCCTAAAAACAGCGCGAATCTCTATGAGAAAATATTAAGAAAATAGGTATTCTCACAGAAGCCTCATATTATACGTTTCTATCAATATCATTTTCGTAAGACAACTTATTCATGAGTACAAAAATCAGGTGGTGGTAGTAACGGCTGTGATAACGGTAGTAGGCAGTAGCGGTGGTTGTGGTGTTGATGCTGGTCGTGGTGGTGGTATTGGTGATGGCGGTGTTGGTGGTGGTCCATTACCCACCACCATCAACACCAGCACCACTTCCACCAACACCAGTACCACTTCCACCAACACCAGCACCACTACTTCTAACACCAACCAATGTCTAGCAATTGTATTATTTTCTCTCGAATTTTTATACATACTGTACAATTGTTAGGCATTAATTTATACAGAACACTACTATAATTTATGCAGATTACTTATATAAATCTGTAATCTCTTATTTTATAATAAACAATTATCTAAACTTAACTCTAATAGTAGAAAATAAAATAAAAAATGATCGGACGTTTAATTTTCGAGCATGCTACCTGAGGCGCGGGTAGAAGGGCATGCTCCGAGCGCGTCTGAAGTATGTTTTATCAAATCGATCTCGATTCGCGACAGCTGCTGCGTCAATTTAAAATAAAAAAAACCCTCTATATGTCACTTTGGGGGGGGGGGAGAAAAACTTTGCTTTTACTTCTTACACCATTCGGTTGCAAGCAATATGATTATTTTATTAGGTTCTGTACGGATAGCACTGTCACTATATCTTTGTACATCCATTTCGGCCGAGAGCGTGGTGCTAAATAGCACGTCTCATGCTTTAAGCGTGCCTATTGCTGGCAAATGTGAACAGTTGCAGAGCATGCCCACTTTAAGCAAGCTTATGAGCATGTTTTTTTTCAGCACGTCTGTACGTACCAGAAGGGCCCCAATAACAGACACTGAGAACACTTATTTAGTTTTGGTAATTACAAAATATGGATGTATAAAGTCAGCATTCAGTAGGTACTTTTAGAACAAATTCCCAAAAACAAAAACTTCTTTCGAGCTTTTCTCTCGCAGACAGAGAAACTACTACTTATTCATGTTTCAATGATGAAAGATAATAATAGAATACTCCAATGTTCTCTCTCTCCAGGTCCAGTGAGGTAAATGTAACTACCAGGGAAAATGCAACTATTTTAAATAATTTCTCGCCATTCAATTCCTATGATTAATGCCACCTTTAAAAGTATGCAGGAACAAAACTCCTTCTAGATACAAAAGATGGCTTTGATTTCGT
This sequence comes from Parnassius smintheus behrii, assembly GCA_036936625.1. Lineage (NCBI taxonomy): Eukaryota > Metazoa > Arthropoda > Insecta > Lepidoptera > Papilionidae > Parnassius > Parnassius smintheus. Next base: position 8,320,531 of record JAUPFT010000007.1, on the reverse strand, counting down.
TTACCCTGCTTTAGGTACAGTGACATTTAAATATCCGCAATTTTTGGTTGATGTTTACGAAGGAGTCTGCGTGTGCGTTTTTTGAGAAAAGAAAAATCTAATTCCGTCTAAAACGACTGGTGTTTTTAACAGAAAACGGGTTTTATATACGGTACGGTTTTTTGTAATATTTATTCGTTGGTATGACTCTCGTATTAAGTGATATAAGCCCCGCACGTTGATAACGCGACGGAACTTTGTCACAATAACAGCTGCGAGACGTCATCCACCTCAAAAAAGTACAGACAACAAAAACTTTAATCTTCTTTTGGTGTGAGGTGTTGCCACCTTTGGTGAAAAATGTTAATAACCTTGGGTTATAGGCATTTATATTATACTAGCTTGCCAGGCAGACATTGTACTGCCCTTTTCAACGACCCTTTGTCAAGTCCTTTTAAAAATCCTGAAAGTCGAAAAAAATTATATATATATACCATATATTCCGTCATAAAATAAGTCCACAGTAGCTTCAGCAGAAACGTCGTCTTTCATCAAAGCCTTCCATTCAGTATCTAATATCACTTTATTAATCAATACGTAGTCCGCACTTTCAAAACAGTAACGTGTGTGTGTACTCGGCATGCCTCGTATCTTCTCGGCAAACGGTACTATTACATAAAATGGAGGATGATGTTTATCAGTACTTACTAAAGGAATAGGGGCTGGACATAATATAATATAGTCATTTATGTTCATTTATGTTAGTAATAAATAGATCTAGAATAACATTATTTGAATTTTTATATGTATTAATTTGTGTAAAATTATAAAGTGATATAAAATTTATTAAACTATTGCGTGAAATTGATATATCGGAAAAAGAAATACTTTCAAAATTAAGATTCATATCATTCCAATCTATAGATGGCATATTGTAGTCTCCTACTAGATAAAAATTATTACATAATTGGTAGTGATTAACTATACCAGACAAATATTCTATATAGCTCAAGTATACATCACTCTTTTGGTTAGGCGCAATATTGACAGCATTTAATAGATAAAGTTTTTTGCCACCCCTAATCTCAAGTGTAACGTAATCTACAAGTGGGGAAAGTGCGGACGCAGAGAAAGAAGTCCGGACCTCGACAGTGCTAAGCGTACTGCGTACCGCTATGAGCACCCCCCCACCGTCCCTCCGATCACACGCCTCACGATTTCTGTCGCATCTATACACAGTATATCTGGTATCAATAAATTCGTTATCAGAAATTTGACTATGTAACCATGTTTCTGTTAAAATAATTACATCATATGCATGAGAAAGAATGTTCGTATATATAGTATGTAATTTGGTCCGAAGCCCACGGCAGTTTTGGTAGTATATAGACAAGCTATCCATTTTTAAATGTAAGAAATTGTACTGTTACTGAAATAATAATGTTAAATTTATGTATGATTAATATGTATTGAATTATATGCAACTCTACAAATAAATAGACATCAACAGTTATAATGAGTATTTCCTTAAGATTACGAGTAAAAACATAAACAAAGACTATTTTGCCCGCTTTGATCAACAGCGAACTTAGTATATTAAATAACATGTAAACAACTTTCATAAGGTTAAACGTACTTTTGCTTACCCGCAAGGGTATAATATTAACAAATTGATATTTAATTAAATTTACCTCACAAAATAAAATATAATAAGAAAAAGGAGAATGAGTACATACTAGGACAATGTTAAATATTATTAGTTTTAATTCCAACCTGTAATTGTTTAAAATTACACCACTATTTAATCTTTTTAATATTATCCAAAGATCGAATTGCCATAGCTGGTGAGCTATCATTCTTACGCACCAATATAGTTCCATGCTTAACCCACACATACTTGTATTCATTAGCTTTAGCTGCATTTCGACATTCACGAAATAAAATCTTATTTTTTAATATCACATGCTCATTTACATATTATATAGTATGCGATGGTCCAGAGATCGATAACTTCTCTGAATTTAAATTCTTACGTACACGGCAGGCAGCGAGGAAGTTGTCACGAAGAATTCTTGATGAAAATTGTACAATAATATTTTTTGGGCGAGAATCTTTGTGGTCAGCATGAGGAACTCGATGAATTGCAGTGATGTCAGTCGAAAGAATCTTTTGGTCAACTATAACCCCCAAATTAGTTATTATAGTAAAAAGATTTTCGCCTTTTTTTAGGTAAATTTGAAATTTCAAGATTATTGCCCCTTGCCTGTTGTTCCATTGATGATAACTTATTTTCCAGACCAGCATTCCGCTCCGAAACCTGTTGGATTTTTTCTTCAAGCCCTTTAATACGAGCGTCAAATGAATCTTGACGTAACTCAGAGGAACATAGTGTGTTATCGATATCTATAAGCTTATTGTTAACTTCTAGTAACGAATTTTTTAAAGCCGTATTATCTGAAATTATCCCGGCTACGGCCAATTGGATGTTAGTTAAGGCATCCGTTATTTTGGTGAGCTCACCAGACAAAACAGAGCGCACCGAGTTTGTCACCAATTTTTCTATATATTTTTCGTTTAAGATATTGTTGGAAAATATCGTACTATGTTCGGATATGTCGTCCATTTCTTTGCGCTTTCTACAAGTAACGAAGTTATTGGTAGAATCGATTTCACGGTGCAGATCTGGGCTTGACATACACTTTATCTTTTGCGGAGGTGAACGTTGCATCGCAAATACACAAGTGAGAACAAAAATATGCACTTGTCTTTTGCTAGCGGAGGTGAGGTGCGGGCGCCCTTCAGATTCATCGGATGCAATGCTAGACAAAGAAACAATTATCCACGTTCGATCGATCGTTACAAACTTTGCAGGTTGTCACGGTTAATTGAATACACAAATATGCACCGAGAAGTTGCTGTTTATAAAAGTCAAATTTGTATGCATTTTTTTGAATAGTTCTTCAAACAACAAACTGCACGTCTACTCTCAACGATATTCAAAAACTGACTTATTCAATTAAAAATATGAAAATAGTGTTATTTACGGCATCGATAATTTGGTATTATTATTTTTTGCATTAAATGCAGTTCAAGCAAACAATAATTATTAGATATAAGCAATTATAGTATATATTATAAAACTACACTATCACTGGATACAATTTCAAGCAAAGAGCAAGCGGGCTGAACGTTTATTTAGCCAAATCTTATAAATTTTTTGTCCCGTTTTCTTGAACATCGTGCACATTTTTCATATTTCTGCAACGTTGCACTAGTGTAGCCTTCAGAAGTGTCCTGGTTTATAAGTATTTAGAATATCACGTAAAGTGACTCCCGATTGCCGCGGAAAATTTGTACTCAACGACCCCTTATATGTGGTTCCGCCAATTGTAAGGCTAATATATTTAAACAACTGCTCCAGAACTTGCAGGCACGAGTGTTCAGATGTTTAGCGTCAATATAAAGCACCATATAATTGACACCAGCCTGATCCAGCTAGCTCATAAGATGGTAGCCAGTCGCAATATCAAAGTGCGTGGCTTATAAAGCAAGAGTCACAATAGCCCCTTGAAATCGCATTGAGGAGAAATTGTGACTCTTAGATTAGTTTTAGATTAGTTACAATTACCACACCAAATTTGTATGAAATTGATAAACGCTAGAGATGTTCCTGTGTCGATTTTTTAATAAGGTTTTGTTATTTTTGCTTAGTAGTAATACATATTTGTTTACCGTTGAGTCACGAATAGTATGAAGGCGAAGGTTTGTTTATGTATGTTTGTTACTCCTTCACGTTAAACCTATTGACTGAACCAATTTCGATTAAATTTCGTACAGAGATATATTAGACCTTGAGTTAACACACAGGCTACTTTTTATCCCGGAAAAAGCGGGGCACTACTAATATTAATATAAATGCAAATGTGTATAAGTGTGTTTAGATTTTGTTAACGCTTCAAGCTTAACCAGCTAAACGGATTTAGATGAAATTTAGAATGAAGATAGATTATGGTTATTTGTTTTTATTTAGATGGTGCGAACTACAAAAGAAAAAAAGAGTCCAAATACACAGTAGAACAGCAGAATGAAGCAGTTGTTGCTTTTCGCACAAAAAACTTCACAGCTATGATGCAGCACAAATATACAAAATACTGAGACATACAATAGGCTCTAGACTATATGGTACTTTTGGAGTTAAAATGCCCAGAGTTGAAAGACCTGAAGTATTTTCTACTAAAATCGAAGAAAGAAATAGCTTCGTATATTCATATCTTCGAAAATATAAATATGGACATATTATATTGCCATAATGAACATTATAATTGCCGGTGATGCAATTTAATGGTTTGTTGATTTTTTTTATTTTAAATAAGTACATAGTTAAATACAACTCGACAAAACAGTTACTGATTTGTGCACAGTGGTAACAACATTATTATATTATATAGCCCTCAACTAGTGCAAACCCTTTAATTTACTGTACGAGTTGGATCAATTAGGTAATTTAAATAAACGAATTAACCATATTAGAAATGTATATAGTAGGATATAACTTAGTTTTTACAAAGTTATCACTAAGTTCTTCACTTATATTTTTTGCGAAAAAATATAGACCTTAATAAACTATGACATGTGACATCGATAAACTATGATAATATATCATATCCCATCACTATTCTCGAAAAAATAGTTGCATTTGCAAATGCAACTATTTTTTAAGGGGCAAGCCCCTTAACATTTTTGATAAAAGTTTGCTTTAATTTAAACTTTACTTACGCTAATTTGAAACCATTGTCGGAAAAAAGACAATACAGATTACAACCTGCACTAATTTAAAAATGTATATTCATAAGTATAGCATACTTACAGCTGTAAGTGCAATTACCCCGGTGAGGGGTAAATGTGACCTTTTGCGTTCTTCTCGCAGAAATGGTTTACTTAAGGCTTTCTTATAAACAAATAAACCGAATCATCATATTAGTAGCTTTCAATGATACATAGGGCACTTAGTAAAAACAAAGTTTTTTATATCAGGCTCATCCAAAAATGGGTGCAAGGATTCAAAATTGTGTGCTTATATTTTTTAGATGCAATTGCCTCCCCGCACCTTACATATAACAAAAGATTATAAATTAAAAAAATATTATAAATATTATGTACTTAGTTGCTTTAAAATTCTCCAATATCTTGCCAGGCAAAGGTACTTATTATACCTACTATAATTTACCACATGATTTTCTTCACTTTTCCAGAGTTCGCCGTAAATAGCATACCTATTTGAGCAATTGGTGTTTGTTTCCCGCCGGCACCAGCAATAAAACCTGTAGGTATGTTTGAGGAATAAAATTATATCTCAAGGGCATGTTCGAAATACTTAAAATTTTCTCGTTCAGCTACGAAAAACTTGCAAAGAGATTCGTTAATATCGACAACAGTGATTAAATCTACGGTAGAAACTTGCATTTGAACATTTTCTTGGTTTATTCTTTGCCAAAATACATTCCACACAACAATCAACCTTGATTAATTCCAAAATTTTCTGGATCAGATTTACTACTACTCTTTAGCGTTTTCCCTTTCTCGATTTCTCGTTGTGTCGAACTTATATAAAAAATCTTGAAGCAAAATTAAGAAATGACAATTTTTTTGTGCAACAATAGAGCTAGGCCCATTAGGCCGCCATGGCGACGTCGCCGGCGTCGCAAGTCTGGCTACTTCTGGCAACCGAATGTCGAGTGGCCATGGCGTCTCGACAGTCAGTTCGTTTACGTCGTCAGGAATGGACGTAGAAGAAATTGCACTTCTTCTTTATTATGTACGTCGCAGAAAAATGGAAAAAGAAAAGAAGAAAAAAAGCAAACTATGGGTACATCCCTTTATATCCGATCAAAGCCGAAGTGGGGTTTTTTTTAAAACTATATGGAGATTTACGAAAATATCCTGAAAAGTTTTTCAATTACACGAGAATGTCAATAGCATCTTTTGACGAATTATTAAATTTATGTAGAAATTATTTAACTAAACAGGATACAATATTAGAAAATCGATAAGTCCGGAAGAAAAACTATTTGTGTCTTTAAGGTAAGCAGTATTTTAATCAAATTTATGAAAATTAAACATTTAAAGTTAATCATATACATCTAAAATAGAGGAATCTTCTGAAACATTTGTCATATTTGACGGTGGTGTGCTGAAAGGTGCACTAGATAAAGACTCAGTGTTGTATTCCATCATTGATAGGGTTTCTTCGCGAACAGTAGAATATCCAGGGTGATAACTTCGAGACGGCGGCGGTACTGTTTGTTGTGACCAATAGCTTTGACGGTATAATGCACTATCATCAATGTTGGGCATAGAGCGGGTAGCTTCTTCAAGAATTGTCATTATTTTTATTTTGGTTGCCATCTTTTTTTTGCAGGAGGCACTTTTTTTAAGGTGCTTACTAAAGACAGCATGAATAAGCTGTCTTCATCTTGACTTCCAAACTCATATTGTTCTTTACTTTTGATGGATTTGTTAAGGGCTTCTAAAAATTTGTCATCTTAAGGTGCAGTCTTCTGTTTTGTTTTCATTCTTTTCGGACAACTTCCCACTTGTCTGTCTTCTAGCAAGTCCTTTTCAGGATCAGGATCTATAGCTTCAATATCAGGATCTGTAGCTTTGGACTCTTTTGATGCCACAACTTCAGGCTCTCTTAACGCAACAACCTTCTGTAGAAACAGAAGTTGTTTAAAAAATATATATTCGCTTTTACGTAGTCCACGGCCAGACCCGGACTTCAAAGATTTCTTTTAGGTTCAGTTCTCGTGTGAAGCAACCATGGATACTTTGCCACCTTTTTTGCAAATTATCAGCTGAAAATAGTAAATAAGTTTATCAATAAGTTAAGCAAGAAAAACCCTTATAGATAATGATGTTATCTTTTCTTCTAGGTACTTTGCGTCAGGATGTTCACTCATGGAACTTTACTACAACTACAGACTCGGTTTTCACAATAATTAGAAAAGTGTGTAGCGCTCAATGATGTATAAACTTATAGATACGTTGTCCGCACTCTAAAATGGCAACATGAAATGAAGCCAATTGGCCACATCGCGCTTAGTCACGCACCAACCTCTTGCGCGACGCTACGTTTGTTTTTTTTTAATTTATTATATCGTGATTCGTGTGTGTAAACCTGTGCAAAACATAAAGAAAACATGCCGTTGTGTGTGTTTCAGACGATGTACAAATAATACCCCAAAAGTTAAAGACAAAAATGTGTCATTTCATGCGTAAGTTCACAAGACTGCCTATTTTAATTTCATTTTATTCGACGACGTTGTCTAATGGCGGCCGGCGCAAGCAGCTAGTAGTCAAGCAACAGGCATCCCGCCGTACCTACGGTGTCATATTTTCTTTCTCTTTCTTCACGCGTATAAGTAGTTCTAGTATTTTCGCCGTTTTTAAGTGCCGCGATGTTCGTTCTTGACGTGTCTATATATAATACGTCATTGGTAGCGCTATATGCCAATATCAAGAACAATTCGTAGATCTTCCAAAGACAGAAGTTGATTGGGAAAAGGTTGCAAGAGGATTTAAAACAATCGCGAACTTTCCCCATTGCATCTGCGCCATTGACGGGAAACACATGAGAGTTATTAAACCGATGCATACTGGATCACTATATTTTAATTATAACAATTATAACACGGGTACACTATAGTGGCAACGTCGCCAGGCCGCCAGAGTAGCCAGAAGTCACGTAGGGAGCTGTCGCTTGTGGCTACGCTTTCAAATTGGCGACGTTGCCACACCGTCGCCAAGTGAGTTAGGTAACATACATTTCAATATTAACTGCTTGGAGACGTAGCCGGCTACGTCGCCATGGAGGCCTTAAGCAGCCGTAGTTGCCACAGAATTTAAAGAGTGGGCAAAGCAAGGAACGAAAAAATGTTTTGATTTCCGAGATAATGGCAGAAAATATTTCTTCACCTTTTCTTTTATAATTTAATTTTTTTTAATTTCTGTGAGCCAAAAACAATTTAGGCTTAAATTTGCAGCCCCAAAAATCTGCCGGCCTAGGCTCCAGCCTACTTAGCCTGCTGGTAAATCCGCCACTGATTTCGAGGAAAAGGTGATGGAATTACGCGTGTCGAAGCGGTATACAAAATACATGGGAAAAGGCAATTGAAAAGAAAATTAAAATACCTGATGTAGAAATGAGAATAACTACCAGTGATATTTTCAGGGTTAACATACTTCTCTTCCTCATTGATAGACTCGTATCCGAATTAGAAAAACGGCAGGACGCCTACAACAGATTCAATGAAAAGTTTTCATTTTTGAGGAATATTAGTGATTTGTTATCATCAACTAGTACGGAAAAGGCCTTTTCTTGGAAGAAATTTATGTTTATGGTTTAGAGACTGATCTAATCCAAGAATACATACATTTTCAAAACCACCTTTTTCTCTTAAAGAATTTTAGTGAAATCTGATTCTAAATCATTGAAAAGTCTATCTTCGTTCTTGCGAAAAAAAATTTGCAAAACGTTAATCCAAATTTTTATGCAGCAGTTCGTATGGCTATATGTACACCAACGGCAAATTGTTCGAGATAAAGAAGCTTTTCTGGCTTAAAACGGGTGAAAAATTGTCTAAGATCTACCATAAGCCAGAAAAAGCTAAACGCCTTAGGGTTTTTGTGCAGAGTCAGTTGATAAATAAAAAGATTTCGTACGACGATATAATTGATGATTTTACAAATAAAAACTCGCGCTAGACGTTATTGCAAAACTTTCAAAACTTAATTTATTGAATTTCATCATCATCGTCAACCCAATTGTTACCAGTAAATTTTTTCTATATATATAAAACAATGACAAACGAGCACACAGTCCACAGTAATGATAAGTGGTTGCTGTGGCACACAGACATCTAAATTTATCCTCTATTTAGAATCAAAATGCATATACGTTGTTACCCCTGAGGACTATGATGGAATGCCTCATTTCCAGTAAAAGGGTTTCCGGTTCTCTATACTCACCATACGAAATACAGCAGGGTTAGGGTAATATTTAACGCTAGTATTCTGAGTGCGGGATCCTTCCCCGGTGGAGCCGACCCATTCATGCTACAACTATAATATGGGTGCAGCATGCCTCTATCACGTAAAGTTGAATACATTATTTTCAAAATATAAGTGCAATAAAATTATTTAAATACGTTTACCGAATGTAAGTAGCATTAAGTCATACTTTACCCCGCCTCAATTAGTAGAACATGATTGAGCTTTTATTAGCTCACAAATATACCCAGAAACTATTTCTTCTGCAATCTTAAGTAAATCTTTGGGTTGTAAAGTAATCTAGGAACTGACTCATTGATTCCCTAGTTCACAATAATGAGTGCTAATTACGGCAAAACGGTGGTGTAATTAGGACTAAAGTACACAAGTCATAAAGTTACAATTTCATTGGGAAATAATTGTATTACTCATGATTGTGAACTAGGGTGTCGACTTGTAGAAGTCAGTAGGGGCGGCAAAATTTGAATAGCTTACTGGCGGCAAATGTGTGAATCTGCTACTGGATTGAACGGTAGGTATTTGGTCTAAACATAAAATATGTTTTGAATTCGCGTCCTCTGTCTAAAGTTCTCTTCTCTTTGGAAAAAATTTAACTAAAAGTATAATAAATAAACTAAATAATAATAGTAAGTTAAGTAATATATACCTGTTCGCGACGGCCTAACAACGTTAAGAAACAAAGTTATAAAGAATATTGTTTTTGTATTAATAATGAAATTACCGACAAAACTGGATGAAAACGTGTATTAATATAGTTGTGTAGCATGTTTATAACTCTTAGTATATTTCTATAGAATGTCGTTTTGATAACAAGTAATATAAACAACTTTTATTATATTAAGAAAAATCGACCAATCACAGCGCGTCTTATCGTGGAACTCTCTAAAAGTTTTTAATTAAGTGCGTAATAGTTCATACTAAAAATAAGGAAAATAATTTTATGTTCTAAAAGAGTTATAAATATGACATTGAATTAGCATATGGCTTATAGATTAAGGAAGCGTAGGAATATTTTGTATAATTAGACGCATTTCGTAGTTATAGAAAAATCAAGGAATTAATGTACCCAAATATTATGAAAATTTTGGACATTTCGTTTAATAACTTTTTACAATGTTAATATAAGTTAATACACTTTTTACAATGTTAATATAGCTAATGTAAGGTTACTCAAAACCTTTATGATATACTAATAAAGTACCAGACTACCGATTTATCGATGTATAGCATGTTAGTGTAGCAATTAGTTTTGTATTGAAAATATTGTAATTTATGCCATTTGTATAGTGAAAAGTTTATGCAATAAAGAGGCAAAACGGAAAATGGCAAGCGGCTCACTGTAAAGTATTGTCAAAGTCTACCTTAGGGGCTCGGGACCCAGTACCCGTAGTAGTGTGAAGAACTACCAGTGACAAGTGAAGTGAAGTGAGTGGTATCCGGTGGTAGCTGAAGTGACTAGTAGCAGTATATAGTGAAAGTGTTAGCTAGCCGAAAAAGGTCGTAACTGATATTCGCAGTTACATATATGAAATTGTTAGCTAGCCTAAAAAGGTCGTAACTGATATTCGCAGTTACATAAAGTGATAAATAAAATCAGCTAGTTTAGCTGATAATAGCTGCTAGTCAGTAGTGTTAGAAAACCAGCTACTACCAATAGATCTTTGATACCACCGTACAATTTAAAGAAATCTTTAGAAATATACAGTGACCAACCAATAGTGAAAAACCGTAGTTTAACAACCGTGATCAATAGTTATAAAATTTCGCGACTAATCAATCAGTCGAACCGCTGGCCACTACCTTGCTATTTGTATTTGTTAACCGTGCATTTTGATTTGAACCACAGTCCACAATATTTCAGCGGCACCCACAAAGACGGCAGTGAAAGTACCCACCGGAACCTATAGGTGTAGGACGTGAGCGACTCGCGAAGTATCTTCGACAACATTTACTCCGGAGAGTTGCGCCCGTCCGGCACAATACCTATATATATATATATATATATATATATATCCTATACTATTAAACGAGCAATTCTTGTATATATGTATATATATATATAATCGGGATCTCGGAAACGGCTCCAACGATTTTCATAAAATTTAGTGTCCGGGGAGTTTCGGGGATAATAAATCGATCTAGCTAAGATTTATTTTTAGAAAATGTCTTTTTGTCCGTGTTTTTAGGCAATTAAAAACTGCTACAATATAGTTAGAATAAGAAGGTAAATTTTGACAGTTTGATAATGATTATAAATAGCTTATTGGTATAATGGGCGGTCACAAAATCGTAAAACCTCGGTTCGAGCCCAGACCGACCGACCGACTTTTTTATTTTTTTTTTTCAAGTTTCTTTCTTTTTTGAGAAAATATATTTTTTTCGAGCCCTTTTTTAGTATTTTTTAAAAACACGAAAATTTAAATAAAAATAATTGCACTCATGATTTTTTATTCAAATAACCAGTTCAGTTTTTTCTGTTATGTCGCTAAGATCAAAAAATATTATTTATAATTCATCAGTATGTAATTTGTATCTAAATATAATTTCCAAAACACACGAATTAAAAAAATCGAGCGAAAAATACCGAGCAAAGCTCGGTCAACCGGGTACTATATATATATATATATATCTGTCATCTCAAAAGTTTTGTGTTGTTATTTGACTAAAGCAACCCATAATTTTGATAAGAATAATAAAAATAATGACGCTGTCACTGAGAAAGTCAATCAAAAAACCTAACATTTAGCAATGTTTTGAAGTAGAAAAATTTTTCGTGAAATATTTAAAAGTTTAAATCATATAAACATGTGTTATATGAAGCCCTGGGCTTAGTCTCGGAGGTAGTTATTTACTTACCTATTAACTAGAAAAGGTAATTAAGTGAAGAGATGAATGAATTTTTGACAAAAGATATAGTAAATTATCATCATCATCGTGATCATCGTAATATATTAAATCTAAATCCATAGTAGTTAGGTACTTATTGTAGCTATGTATCGTAGCTCTTGCTGTATCGAGTCGGCGTCTTCGTATTTGGCCGTGAATCATAATGGCCTGAAAGAAAATATTGACGACGTGTTTCGCCCGTCCACTGAAGAAACATGACAGTCTTTACTATCTCTGCTTCGTTATTATAGACTTATTATAAGGATGTGACTCATAAAGGACATTATTAAGCATCTTACCCTCCGCCCCCTAGCTGATTTTCGATCGCAGCGATAATTTCATATTAATCACCTGATGACTGTTAACTGAGCAGGAGTATTTTAGTGCAACCCATAGACTTATTATTGCTTATTATAGATACTACTGCGTATGGACCGGGTCACTGAGCAAACAAAATGGCACCGACTCATTGGTGCATATATTAAGCACCAACGCGACCACCAATGCGCGCCGTACGTCCGTGCAGTACTTCCACTTTTAGATATTTTGCACTATTTTAGGGTAGGTAAAGCTACTAATATGGGTAGGTCTTTAAGCGTTTCTACAACGTTTTCTCTGCGGTGGCTGACCCCACGAGTCTTAACGTCTTTAGTATAATAAACAGAATACAGTAATGGTATATTTTTGCTTAGTTACATATTCGTTATTCATAGGAGACTAAATGTTATTATAATTTGAAAATAAGAACGTCTTCTTCATCACAAAACTCAAGATTTTTAATCGTGAAATGATATTCAAATCTTACAATGATGTTGTTCTTTAAAATATTGAAAATATTTGAGATTTTTTACGATAAACTTTTAGGGAGTATTCCTACAGGTTCTAGGATAAAACCAAAATCATAAGTGAAAAACCACCCAGTTCCATGGTAGTTCACGAGTATTTAAGAGATGGCGCTGATTTATTCTATCCTTAAACCGTGAACAAGTTTTGATCGCACGGCTATATTTTGTCATTTATATTTTATATCAATGGTGCAATCAGAAGTGTGCGTTAACACAGCGGCACTCGTCCAAATCTAACCGTCACCGAAGTAAATACTTATAGTGGTCATTCACTGACAGTTACTTTATTAACAAATTTCTGATCTGATTAACTGTCTGCAAGTAAATCCCTCATCACCATATCACCCTGTGGGTGTCGTAAGTGGCGGTAGAGGGAAATGCAGGTGTAAAAATGAAACGAGATGGGCAGCAGCATCTTCCTGATAACAAATGAAATTGATAAAAGACTGTGGTTGGCAATCCGCCTCCTAAGCATGGCAACTATGGCAAAATCCCCGCCACGGAGCTTTTCTCTAACCTCCATGATCCCCGCTATGAGAGATGTATATATTTATGGAAGAGGTATATTTTGCTGTAGATTTTGAATGAATGAACGATTGATACACTGATACAGTGTGTAGATACTGAACTGCCTCACATATTGTATTTTTTACGTGGTAGAGCCATGCTGCAGTTATATTAGTAGTATAGTTGTAGCACGAATGGGTCGGCTCGACCAGGGAGGGACCACGCTATTACAGAATATCAGCGTGAAATAGTAGCTCAGCATTACGCTACTATTTTACGCTGGTCTTCTGTAAGAGCATAGTCCTTCCTCGGTCGAGCCGACCCATTCGTGCTACAACTATACTATACTAATATAACTGCGACATGGCTCTACCACGTATAAAACTTATTCACGTCCAGAAACCGCAAGGTTTTGAGAACCTCCTGGAACCTTCTTATTGGAAACGAGGCGTTCCACCTAAGTCCTCACGGATGACAAAGGATCTGCATATTGCAGATTTTGCAATCAAGGATAGATGTAGATATCTATGGGCCACAGCAACCACTTACCATCAGGTGGACTGTGTGCTCGTTTGTCTCCCTATCCCATAAAAAGTGATACATTCAGGAAAGAAAGAAACAACAAACCAATCAATCCTGCTTATGTTTCGTATCTTGTAGATTGTTGTAATAGTTAAATGGGTGACCGGGACAATGTCGCCTTATTGCCGTTTGCGGCCGGCGTTGTGGTGGGTGCCGTGCTGACTGCTCTCGGCTTCAAGTACATGTCCAGCCGCCCTCATCCCGTCACGCAAACGCAGCAAGTGGGTGCCATGGCAAAATGCACGTGCAAGAAAGATGGCAGGGATGATGTGAGTGGTCACTATTGGTAAAATATGAATTTGCTTTGTGAATACGCCTATACATTTGCTTCCATAGTGAAAGGTAATTCAGAAAAATGATATCAAAATCGGTGGATAGAGCTTGGTATTGCATTCACAATTCACATTCAAAATTGCATTATACTACTCGATTAGAGATTGCAATCCCGGAAGGTTTTTTGAATGCCGGGATTTCGGGATCGTGTCGGAGCGATTCCGGGATTCCGGTATTGATCCCGGGATCATAAAAATGTTTTAAATTGTTATAATTGTTCATGTTTGTTCGTTAAATTTATTTCATTTCGTTCGATTTGTTACTATTTTATCATAAGTTTTTAGTTTTAGTTTGTTTAATTTTGTTGTTTCAATTTAGTTATAATTGTTTATGTTTGGTCATTAAATTTATTTAACGAGCAAACGTGATAAAATCGACGAACAAACGAATGAATTTCGGTATTTGAATAACATAGAAGTTTCATGTGATATCTATTTTGTTTCATTCGAGTCTTGAAGAAAAGTCTTTATCATTGTATTGTTTCCTTATGTCGACAAAGTTAATTTCATTGTTCTATAAATAACTTGATGCTCAATTTAGGGATTAAAATGTTTAAAATTATTTTTAGAACTAAAATCGTAAACTCTAAATCACTTTATGTATCTTTTCTTCCATTGTTATGATTTTGAAAATTTTATTCCCTCATTGAGCGTTAAGTTATTTATAGAATAATAGAATTATCGTTGAGTTCGGAAAACAATGCATGAAAAGAAAATCTTTTCTCGAGACTTTAATGAAACAAAAAGATGTCATTCGAAACCTTTTTTCCTTAATCCCGAAATTTCGGGATTGTCTCACAATCCCGGGATTGTAATCCCGGAGAAAAATCGGTGCGGGAAACCGGTATCCCGGGATGCGTGCGGTGTTTATGTCAAGTCAAGGTTTACCAATATTGTTTTCGATGGTGGTGTCAATGGGCGAGATGCTGCGGCCGGTAGTGGCCAGCCTTGCACGTAGTCGTGGGAGGCCTGAATATATTTACAAAATTTTTTTATAGGAAAAGGGTGACAAGCGAGCACACAGTCCACCTGATGGTAAATGGTTTCTGTGGCCCATAGACATCTACATCTGTCCTCGTTTGCGAATCAAAATGAAGATACGTTGTCAGCCTTGAGGACTAAGATGGAATGCCTCTTTTCCAGTAAAAAGGGTCTCCGGTTCTCTACACTCACCATACGAAACACAGCAGCATCAAGCTGTTATTTGACGCTGGTATTCTGTGAAAGCGTGATCCTTCCCTGGTCCTTCCCCGGTCGAGCCGACCCATTCGTGCTTCAACTATATAGTTAATATAGCTGCAGCATGACTCTACCACGTAAAAAAATTTAAATATAAAGAAATCTTCGCTAGCGATCAACGGCTCATTATTGTTCGGTTCGTAGGCATCATTACGGCGTGAAGACAGCAGCGCGGCGTCGCTCTGTTATAGCTATAGTGTGAATTAAATTTCCAGGTTTCTATGTAGACATTCAAAGATTTATAGAACAGCTATTGGGAACATTTTTTTATTGAAAGAATATTAACTGTTAATGATTACTCGTGGTAAGCTTAAAACACAAACACTTCCAATATGGCGTAAATGGCGTCATATAGGTACAGTACCTACCTATGTTTTGGAATGAATCACACACACAGTACACTGGGTTCTATTTTGGAACATACACTTAAACATTGATTTATATATTACACAACTCAATGCCCTTAAATCAATAATAATAAAGGTATAGCTAACAAGTAATAGATTACGATTTGGCCACATTGTCCCGTCGAATAGGTACTCGTTAATTAGAATTTAACTGTCTTTGATTTGTGTGTTTTATATTTTTAGTGCCAAATTCACTACTTCCGTAATGAAAGAAAAGGAAAGTGTCCAGAGAGGTCGTGACGCAGACATAAGAAGCAATGCGTTTGTTCTATTTCCTGTCATCAAAATGTCAATGTTACAATGATTGGAGTTTAATAAAATCAAAATATGTTGTTTTAACTTTTAACTCATCATGGTTTTATTTTCCCGCAACATTAGCAAAATGTAGGTAGGTACTACGTAGTACAAGAGACATCTATGAAACTTTTTGGATATTTAATCAACGAAACCTATTGGATAATATGTCAACAACTACGTGTGATTGGTAAGCAGTTATTTTAAATCTTAAATATATTACTGAACTTACACTGGATAAATTGTAAGTAAAACTCGCGTGAGAACAAGCTGGCTTTTAGGGTTCCGTAGTCAACTAGTTTCGCCATATCTGTCCGTCCGTCTGTCCGTCCTCGCTTAATCTCTGTGACCGTTAGCACTAGAAAGCTGAAATTTGGTACCAATATGTGTTTCAATCACGCCGACAAAGTGGTAAAATAAAAATTGGTTAATTAGGGTAAAAAAATGTTTTATTAGGGTGGCCCCCCTATATGTAAAGTGGGAAGTGATTTTTTTTTTAATTTCAACCCTAACGTGTGATATATTGTTGGAAAGGTATTTAAAAATGAATAGGGGTTTACTAAAATCATTTTTTGATAATGTCAATAATTTCGGAAATAAACGCTCCAAAAGTAAAAAACAATGTGTGTCCCCCCTCTAACTTTTGAACCATAACTTTAGAAAATATGAAAAAAATCTGAAAAGTAGAACTTTTTGGATGGAAACAACAGTTTTTGTACAAACTCATAAGTCCCAACACTTATTGTGACGGACGGGAAACTACGGAACCCTACACTGAGCGTGGCCCGACACGCTCTTGGCCGGTTTTATTTAACTTCTCGTTCTCGTAGGCACGGACGCACTTCCGATGTGTGTTAGGCTAGTGTTAGGTTAATATATTTTAGTTTATATATTATTTACTTTTGCATGGAGCTGAGCTGGGGCGTAGCTACCGCCACGCTGTATCAGCCGTATCAATGATACGGGACCCCGGGCTACAGGGACCCTGAACGTGTGTAAGCAGAAATTGGAAAAATGTTATCCACCGTCTCACTTAAACTCTTACGCCGTACTTCCCGAGAAAAAAATCATATCGTCAAATAGTGCTCAACGTGCCTAAAGAAGACCTGTAAAAATGGATCAATTTTCTGTAGTTGTAGTAGTAGATCTCAATAACAGTTATGTTCATCGTGCGGCACAATAAATTTAATTTTAAACGATGTTACGAAATGTGTTCCAGAAGTGTCAATTTTTTCAATAATTTGGAAAAAATAGAGTTATTCCGTTTGTCCACTCTATGGTGGATGCTCGGAAATGCGTGTTCATCTAAAATCCAAATGTGCGTGCTTTAAGCGCTCATGTCATATGTCATAAGTGTTTGTGTATTTTGTTGTGTGTGTACAAGTTTTCACAAACAACCTTATAGTGCACGACTCACAGTGGTCATATGATTGTGAATTTGAGAAAATATCTCAACCAACAGCAGAAAATATTTTTTTTTAATTTTACTATGTTATTATTATTGAGATTTAAAAAAATATTATTGCTAATTGAAAAAACTTTTAACAGAATTATCTTAAAAATATCGGAAATCAACTTTAATATTAGTTAAATTTTTGGGTATTTGTACTCGGGCATTATCGTAAAAACTAGTCTTTTTACCTGACTCCTTAATATTTTTTCCCATCAACTTTATTTCGTTTTCAAAAAGTTTTTCATTTAGTCCTAACCAGTATTTTATTTTAGCTTTTACCAAAGTACATCTTCCGGTCACTATATAAAGTCCTGAGATATGATCTCATAATAACTAACAAAACGAAGCCAAACTCAGCAAACCTAGTTCTACTCTTTGAGGAGTTCCAACGGCAGATACCGAAGTACACCTTCAGGTCACTCCATAAGGTATACTCATACGTCTTGGACCTTATGGAGTGAGTACGGCTGGAATAAGTATATAACAGCCGGAAATGATCATCAGAAAGGGAGAGATCTTTCATCATGATAACGTCAGACCACACAGATCTTTGGCCACTCAACAAAAATTGAGAGAGCTCGGTTGGGAAGTTTTAATGCATCCACCATAATCTTGACCTTGCACCCTCAGATTGTCACGTTTTCGATCTCTTCAGTATTCTTTGGCTAGTGTTAGGTTAACATAAAGAGGGGACCACCTAGTGGACTACAACTAAGTACTTGTAGCACTTTTTTAATCAAAAATCCCAAAATTTCAACAGCAACGGGATTATGTCATCTACCTACAAGATGGCAACAAGTTGTCGAACATGGCACATATATATGTTATAATTAAATGTAATAAAACTTTGGAAAAAAAATGTATAAGTTTATAAAATACGAAGAAACTTTTTCCCCGGCCTATTAAGTTCGCTGAACAAGACAAAAAAAGTTTATATTTGATTTGAATTGTTTGGCTAGCTTAACTCCTAGAAGTATTAATAGGAGTTATTAACTGATAACCAATATAATTATATTAATTCAATGCGAGCGGTTTTGGGACTTTCATTTGGGCTCCCCAACAAATTTTGATACAGGGCCCGTCTAATGGTCGGTACACACGACAACGATTTATCGTTGCAAACAGACTGCACAGACCATTTGTGCAGTTTTATCGAACGTGTGTACAAAAATCGGCGCAGATTTTTTAGTTGTTGCAAGCCATCGGAGCAAGGTTCAAAATCTATTCGATAAATCGTTGTCGATCGCGTTTGCACAGTTTTACCGTAGTGTCTGTACGGAAGTCGGACCAATCATTCAGTTCGTGCGCAAGTTCGTTTATTTCAGGAATGATTTGACTGAGAGCCAGTTTTGATATCAACGTAGAAAACTTCATACATTCGTACGAGCGATCTGTAGCTAAAAATCTCAGAGTTGCGGACAATCATCCATGATAACTTATTGCTTCTCTCATCACGGTATTGCTTTATTGTATTATCGGTGTAGCTAAAAACAGGAGGTGTAAATAAGTCTCTTCATTCATCCTCAAATAATTGTGCCAGTCTTTTGGGGAATTTCAACTCTTTTAATAAATTCATGTGAGAGTATGACTTTCTTTTAAAAAGCCAATCCTTACACCACACACTACGTGATTTTCTTTTCTTTTTGCTGTTTTGTGCCAGATTAGCGCAAGCGCTTCGTCGCGTTTCATCACGAATGACGTGTTTTTCTTCTGAGTTTCTGCCGAGAACTGACGATCGACCAGTGTTGCCAGATGCCTTGAACGTTTTATCTGTATTAGAAACTGCTAAAATCTGTATTAAATCTGTATGCTATTTAAACTTAAAATCTGCATAATCTAATAAACCAAAATAGAATGATTGATTTTTTGATTGACAAGGAATAACTACTAACGTGATAAGCTGATAAGGTTTGATTATCGTTATTAAATGATTTTTTTATATAATACAGGTGATAAAGGAGCATATAGTCCACCGATGGTAGGCGGATACTGTGGCCCATAGACATCTACATTTCTCCTCGCTTAAAAATAAAATCGCAGATACGTTGTCACGACAGAGGGTTATGATGGAATGCATCATTTCCAGATGCCTACACTCTCCATACGAAACACAGCAGTATTAAGCTGGTATTTTACGCTGGTATTCTGTGAGAGCGTGGTCCTTCCCCGGTCGAGCTGACTCATTCATGCTGCAACCATAGTATAGCTGTAGCATGGCTCTACCACGTATAAAATATACACTATACACTAAATTTTTTATATAGCAAAATTGAAAATATTAATTTAAGAAAACGACATATTAAAACTCAAACATTTATAACAAATGGACATATAATTACTTTATTATTTTCAGTCATATATATTTTATATATACATATTTTATAATACACTTTTAATTCTGCCATACTAACTAATTACGTTGTGAACAAATAAAATTAACCATAAAGAACAGTATCATGCAATGATGTGTGTAACGCGGTAGCTAGTCACTTATTTTGCTTCATTATGTTTTAAATTGAATATTACGGTAACCCAATCAATAGAGTTAGAAAACTCTGTATAAAAATCTGTATCCAGTGCTAATCTGTATCACACACCAAAAATCTGTATAAATACGGGGAAATCTGTATATATGGCAACACAGCGATCGACGCAGATATAGTAGATGTGTGGACGCACTACCAACGTTCGATAAACTTCGCAAATGAACTGTGCAGTTCGTTTGCGCAGTTTTGTCGTTGCCGTGTATACCGTTCTTAAGGGACGCTACGCTAGAACGTCGTAGGAGCTCCTTTTACACACGTTCGTTAACACGTTTGTTAACACGTTCACAGTACCTATAAAAAGTTGTCAAAGCCGTTGATAATTAATATACTTATAATAACTATTTAATAAATCGTTGTCGTGTGTGCGATATCACTACGCGAAAAGATGATTATGATCATCAACGTATCCTACTATCATATAGAAATAAATCTGTTGATAAGTTAAGTAGGCGTAATAACTAGAGATGTGCCGAATATTCGTTTCATATTCGGTATTCGGCATATCCGGTAGCTTTACCGAATATTCGGCTACATCATAATCATAATAAATGAAATGTATGAATTGAGTAATGCCATGTCTTTCATGATTTTACTGTTGTCAGTATATTTTATTTATGGGTTAAATCTATCTGTAGATTTATTTCAAATTATAAGAAATAGAATGCTTGATAAAATGTTTTTGGAATCAAACAAAGAACATTAGTACATTTCACTTTACTTTGTTCATCAATTTGTCTAAAATAAGTCGAAATAGTAGATCTCCTGCCACTCATTTTTATCATATAATTATCAATTTTTACTAAGAATAACACAACGAAATATTTTTTTCTCGCAAAAATAGTTGAAACATAAGCATGTGCCGGCAATATGCTCAGTACAAGATGATGTAATAATATGTCAGGTGTAGCGGGGGAGCGAGAGGCAGGGTCTGGCGCTAATACCGCGTGGTTTACGGTAACAAGTTTCGACATAAATTGGTTACGTATCGAGGTGATGCTGCCGAATAATGTTCGGTTGAATTTTCGGTTCGGTAAAAGTTTTACCGAACTTACGGTTCATTGAATGCGGCGTACCTTGACTATCCTGGATTCTCCCTGGAGCACCAATTCCACCTGTTAATCATTCACTCCGTTTCTGTATGTACGTCCGCAATGACATCTGCTTCCAGCGTCTCCGCCACCTTGAAGACCCCACTTTTTCGACAATCTGGGTAATGGTAAAAACAGGTATTGAAAAAATCGTTCGTGCCTGTGTCTATCGATCGCACAGTGATGGCCAGGAGACAACACGATTATTTGATCACCTTAGTGGCCCTTAGTCGGTATCCTACTGCACAGCTGGTCTTTCTGGGAGACATCAACGCCTGTCACCAAGACTGGCTGTTCCCATATCAGAAGACCGACCATGCTGGAAGATAAGCGTGGAATTTTGCCTTGACGCTAGGTCTTTCTCAGCTAGTAAAGGAAGCGACTAAGGTACCCGATGTAGACGGTCGCACCAATTGCTTGGACCTTCTGCTGACCACCGAGCCAGACCGGTATGAAGTACAGGTTACCTCCCCTTTGGGTACATCTGACCACTGTCTGGTGAAATCTGTGTCGTCATATTCTCCATCTGATTACGAGTCCCAAGGTGTTCGACGAATATGGCGGTACAATTCAGCTGATTGGGATGAGATGCGACACTTTTTTGCAACCTATCCTTGGCAAAGAGGGGGGGGGGGCAAAATTCCACTCGAGACTAAGCCTGCTCGGGAAGAACGGAGCAATTAGTCAAATGTGCCTCTTGCCACGCTATCCATGAATTTCTGCAACGTTAGCGGACTTCATTCATACCTTAACGACATCCACTACCATCTGGTATATGGTCTGACACAACTGGTTACCTCGTCTACGCGGATCCCAGATCTGGAAGGCCTTGTACCTTCCCTGTTGGAACTTCTGCTGACCTCTCATCCGGACGGATATCAGGTCTCCGTCGATGCCCCTCTTGGCTCCTCGGACCATTGTCTGATCCGGAGTATGGTGCCACTCACGCTCTCATCGCAGTTGCGTACTGCGGGTTGCCGCTGTGTTTGGCATTATAGGTCAGCAGATTGGGTCGGGATGAGATGTTTTTTTGCATCTTACACATGGAGGCGGGTTTGCTTCTCGCCGGATAATCCCAACGTTGTTGCTGATTCTGTCGCTGATGTGGTGCTACAGGGAATGGAACTATTTATTCCATCGTCTGTGGTACCTATCGGAGGCAGAACACAGCGTTGCTTTGGTCGCTCCTGCAAAATTGCACTACGTCATAAGCAATAATGTTACAAGGCCTGGGCTCGCGCATTGACGTCTCGGGATGCAAATACCACCGCTCTTAAAAAGAAGTACGATTCTGCCTCCAGGTCCTTCAAAAGTATCATTATCAAGGCAAAGTCAGAGAGAAACTATGTAGTTCGTCTTCCTTCGGGAACACGTGCATTCTGGTCTCCAGCCAAGGCTGTCTAAGGGAACTTCTGTCAGCCATCTCTCCCACCTCTGTACAGGGAGGACGACTTACTGGCCCATGCCGCAAAGGACAAAGCCGATCTGCTGGGCTCTCTCTTTGCGTCCAACTCAACTCTTGATGACGGGGGAAACACATCGCCGACCATCCCGTGGAGTAAGTGCTCCATGCAGGATGTCCTGTTTACCCAACGCTCAGTGCGCAGAGCACTCCTCTCTGGACGTCAACAAGTCGAGTGGGCCGGATGGCGTCCCTCCTATATTGCTGAAGACATGTGCTCCGGAGTTGACACCGGTTTTAACGCGTCTTTTCCGGTACTCCTACTCCCTCGGCGAAGTACCGAAATCATAAAAGACAGCTCTCGTGCACCCGATCCCTAAAAAAGGTAACCGTTCTGATCCGTCCAACTACAGGCCTATCGCCATCATCTGCTTGTTCTCTAAAATAATGGAGTTCATTATTAACAGCCAGCTCATGCGGTACCTTGAGGATCACCAGCTGACTAGTGACCGCCAGTACGGTTTCCGTCGCGTTCGCTCGGCTGGTGATTTCTTGTTGGTCGGAGCATCAAGATCGTAGTATACAGTGTACGCTTCGTTTACAATCCCATTAACGCTGGTGTTCCACAAGGCTGCGTGCTACCAACGCTATTTATTCTGCATATCAATGACATGTTGCAAACCGGTAACATTCATTCCTATGCAGACGACAGCACTGGTGATGCTTTATACACCGGCCGTGCTAATGTTTCTCGGGAAACCGTCGCAGAGTACCGGGACAAACTTGTGCCTGAAGTCGAAACTTTGTTGAACAAATTCTCGTACTGGGGGCGAATAAATCTAGTCCAGTTTAATCACCAGAAGACACAAGTTTGCGCGTTTACCGTTAATAAAAGCCCCTTCGTCGTACCTACTCAGTTTCACGGCACTCCCCTTGTTGCCTCAGCCAGTATTGGAATCCTCGGCATCGACATATCGGGTGACGTACATTTTCGTGGTCACTTGGAAGGAAGGCCAAATTGGCCTCTAAAAAGCCTGGCGTGCTCAGCAGAGCGGGACAGTATTTCATGCCGGCTCACCGCCTGCAACTTTACAAGGTGCAGGTTCGGCCGCACATGCTGTTCCCATCACTGGGCCGGGGCTCCCCAGTGCCAGCTCCTTCCATTTGATTGCATCCAGCGCAGAGCTGTTGGAATCGTCGGCGACCAAGCTCTTTCCGATCGGCTTGACTCACTGGCACTGCGAAGAGATGTTGCATCTCTTTGCGTATTTTATCGCATCTACCCCGTGAAATCGCAATCGCAACTTCCTTGTGGAATCGACTACCACCAGAGACTGTTCCGGACCGATACGACTTAGGGACCTTCAAGAAAAGAGCCTACTCATTTTTAAAAGGCCGGCAACGCCTCTGCAATTACCCTGGTATTGCAGTTGTTCATGGTCAGCGGTAATCACTTTTTTTATAGGATAGGATGACAAACGAGCACACAGTCCACCTGATGGTAAGTGGTTGCTGTGGCCCATAGACATCTACATCCATCCTCTGCATCTGCATCAAAATGCAGATGCGTTGTCATCCGTAAGGACTTAGGTGGAATGCCTCGTTTCCAGTAAAAAGGGTCTCCAGTTCTCTATACTCACCATACGAAACACAGCAGCATTAAGCTACTATTTGACGCTGGTATTCTGTGAGAGCGTGGTCCTTCCCCGGTCGAGCCGACCCAGTCGTGCTACAACTTTACTACTAATATAACTGCAGCATGGCTCTACCACGTAAAAACACCATCAGTTGAGCCGTATGCTCGTTGGCCCCCTCTCCTATAAAAAACCCCTGTTTAATGGCATACCTAGAACAGAATGACCTCCTTAATGGCTGGCAATACGAGTTTCGCCGAAATCGGTCAGCTGGAGACCTTCTAGCGTATGTCACACACGTAGGGAGCGAGGCACTCTAGAACAGCGGGGCAGCACTTGCTGTTTCCCTTGATGTCTCAAAGGCCTTTGACAGAGTTTGGCACGCTAGCCTGCTGGCTAAGCTTCCAGTGTACGGCTTATACCCTCTATCTGATTGACTTATCAAGGACTTTCTAAAAGAACGGTCCAGTGATGACTAACGCCGGTGTTCCTCAGGGGTTCGCTCTCTTCGCAACTCTCTTTCCGCTGTACGTTACGTAGATGACACCACAGTAGTGGAGAGATACCAAGCAAGTCCTCGGGCCAGTTGGGATCAAATCCAGTCCGAAAAGAGAAGCTATGCTAGAGCGTGTGAATCTCACACTGCAGACAGTCTTCGAATGGGGCGATGCTAATTTTGTGAAATTCGACGCCTGCAAAGCACAAGCGTGTCTCATCACTGCAAAAAGGAGCCAGCTCATCTTGGCTCCTTCTTTCCGAAATGCACCACTGGAATACACCGACCGCCTCCAGTTGCTGGAGGTTGAGATATCCTCAAATCTGAATTTCGGACGGTTCATTGAGTCCAAGGCCAAAGCAGCTGCAAGGAAGCTAGGAGTCCTTGCAAAGGTGTGGCGATACTTCATGCCGGGACAGATGCTTACTTTATATAAAGCGCAAGTCCGGTCGTGCATGGAGTATTGCTGCCACATATAGGCTGGTGCTGCAAAATCCTACCTAGCAGCTTTGGACCCAATGGAAAGGCATGCTAAGAGGCTTATTGGTCCCCGATATTTGGTTAAAACCAATCTTACCAGCCAGAAACTGTTTTGTCTTTGGTCGGCCAAAATGATGCACTACTGTTGAATATATAGAAAACTTTCAACTACTCCAATTATTTCATTATCTTTCTTTACTGTTAGAGTCGCATATCCTGTGAACCTGTGATATCCAGTGTTGTCAACTTGACGGGTTTCCCGTTAGATTTGACGGGACAGCGAGGTTGGCAACGGGAACAAATTGTGTTTAATGGCTAACGGATTTTTTAACGGAACAACAAAAATTTATGTTTTTTAGATTTGTTTTCGAAATAAAAATAACTTGGAAATAGCAAAAATTAAATTATAATTTTGTTTATTTTTTTAGTGTAAAAATACGAAAAAATGCGCAATACATTCTTATCTTTAAAAAGTTGAGAGAGTAAATTTTCATTTCACCTAAATTCAGCACCGAAACTGTTTTGTTGTTGGTCGGCCAAAATGATGCGCTACTGTTGAATATATAGAAAACTATCAACTACTCTATTTATTTCATTCTCACTCTTTACTGTTTGAGCCTCATATCCTGCGAACCTGTGATATCCTCGATGGTCAATAAGTTTTAGTTCGATAAAATGAATTTATTACCTAGAGCATGTAGTAGATGGCGCTATTACAAATCTCAAATAGAAAATGTTCAGTTCCCAATGGATCTCACAGACTCAACAGAGTACTGGAGCCTGAAGTGATCCATTTGAATGATCGATCCGAATGTACTGTACTCGTGCGTCGTGACAAAATGTACTAGAATGATTCGGCCACTAGAATTGAATGATTGATAATTTTCTACCGTACTTGACGGGATTTGAGGGGATTATAGTGGTCTCTACAACGGGAGTTAGATTTTTATGTCGGCAACACTGTTTGCAAGTACGTCCACCTTCAAATACCAGGGCCAAAAACCAGGGCTTGAGATACTTTCAAGTATTTTATTTCTGCATCGAAAATTGATCCGTAAGAATAGATAAATAAGAAGTGCAATCGCATAAATATGCTAAAATAGTAAACTTTCAAGTCTTGATGGAACAAAAATACTTGCATAGAATATTGATCTGTAACCAATAACCATGTACAAATAAAGAGCACAACCGCGTTTACTATATATGTTTACTAAATACTTCCAAACCTTTAAAAGTTCCAACTTTCAAGACCTGTTGTAAAAAAAATACTTGCATAGAATATCGAACTGTAACTATATACAAAAAAAGAGCACAATCGCGTTTACAAAAAAATTCTTTCAATCCTTTAAAGTAAATATACCTTGATAGAACATTGATCCGTAACAAAATATAAATAAGGAGCGGAATCGCGTAGAGTGTCGACAGAGCGAGAATATTCGAATACTTTGAAGTCTTGCAAGTATTTTGGGTCGGCACTTGGTCGGCGTACTTGTAAGTAAATAATTCTTCATCAATTCTTCAATTCTTACGTACTTATTCGATTACTTTTCATTGTTTTGAATATCGTTAGTATCTGATTAAGAAGTATCGGATTAAGAAGGAATTTTAGCTATGCCTTTTAGAAAAAGATCAAATCTGTCTCGAAACTCAAGGGTTTATAAGATGCGCAGGTTAGTTCGATCTCTCGAACCCACGCAGAGCGTGAACAACGGCTAGGCCTAGGTGCTAACCGTGAGCGTAATGCACTAAGATTGTCCGCATAAACTCAAGGGTTTATAAGATGCGCAGGTTAGTTCGATCTCTCGAACCCACGCAGAGCGTGAACAACGGCTAGGCCTAGGTGCTAACCGTGAGCGTAATGCACTAAGTTTGTCCGCAGAAACTCAAGGGTTTATAAGATGCGCAGGTTAGTTCGATCTCTCGAACCCACGCAGAGCGTGAACAACGGCTAGGCCTAGGTGCTAACCGTGAGCGTAATGCACTAAGTTTGTCCGCAGAAACTCAAGGGTTTATAGGATGCGCAGGTTAGTTCGATCTCTCGAACCAACGCAGAGCGTGAACAACGGCTAGGCCTAGGTGCTAACCGTGAGCGTAATGCACTAAGTTTGTCCGCAGAAACTCAAGGGTTTATAAGATGCGCAGGTTAGTTCGATCTCTCGAACCCACGCAGAGCGTGAACAACGGCTAGGCCTAGGTGTTAACCGTGAGCGTAATGCACTAAGTTTGTCCGCACAAATTAGCACGCAGCGCCAATTACGACTAGAATTTAAACGAGTCCTCACTACTGCTTCTCGATCTCAGGAAAGTGTGGAAGAACGAGAAATGCGTTTAGCTATCGACCGGGATCGTCATTCTTTGTCTCACGCATCCGAAACGGTTACACAGAGGGATCAGAGGTTGAGTCTTCAGAATATCCGCTCTGAGACTGCTCGATCACTTGAGAGCAGTCAGGAGCGTGAGATACGACTTGCGCGTGACCGAGAACGTGGACAAAGCCGAGGGTACAGCTATAGTTTATAAAGATTTTTTTAAAGTGATTTGCAATATTATTGTTAATACAGTGTACCCTTGGGATCCCGTGCATTCCGCACCGGATCGGTGAAATAAACAGGATGAAAATTTTTTTGTTGTATAGGTGTTAAGTCTAGGCAACATATAGGCTATAATTTATTTTGGAAAATATAACACCTGATGCAGTACCGCAACAGACCAGCTAAAGTATAAGAGATATAAAAATGGTGCCATAGCAAAAATATTCTCTTTTTAGGGTTCCGTAGTCAACTAGGAACCCTTATAGTTTCGCCAAGTCTGTCTGTCCGTCTGTCCGTCCTCGCTTAATCACTGTGACCGTTAGCACTAGAAAGCTGAAATTTGGTACCAATATGTGTATCAATCAATCCGACAAAGTGGAAAAATAAAAATTGGAAAAAAATGTTTATTAGGGTAGCCCCCCCATATGTAAAGTGAGAAGTGATTTTTTTTTAAATTTCAACCTTAACGTGTGATATATTATTGTTGGAAAGGTATTTAAAAATGAGTAGGGGTTTACTAAAATCATTTTTGATAATGTCAATAATTTCGGAAATAATCGCTCCAAAAGTAAAAAACAATGTGTCCGCCCCCCCTCTAACTTTTGAACCATAAGTTTAGAAAATATGAAAAAAATCTGAAAAGTAGAACTTTATAAGGACTTTCTAGGAAAATCATTTTGAACTTGGATGGAAACAACAGTACCCATTACCGGGAGCAGTTGCAGGAGCGCGGAGCGCTGCTGGAGCGCGAACATAATGGATACCCACCTTTAAATTCATAAGTGGGAACACTTATTGTGACGGACGGGAAACTACGGAACCCTACACTGAGCGTGGGCCGACACCATCTTGGCCGGTTTTTATTTATATTCTTATTTCTGCCGTGAGAATAAATTTGAAGATCTGGAACACCTGTTGTGGAACTCCAAAGCCCAGCGACATTATAACATATATAGGAATGACGTCTTAGCAAAAGTTGTTTAGTCTGATGGGCATTTCCTGTTGACTTACAGAAATGAAAGATCTGGAACGTCTCGAATCGTCTCGCGCATCACGTTGTTTTCCCGACCCCGGGCTCTTAGAATTCGACATCAGACGTTTCAGATCTTCGATTTTGACGACCCCGTTGTCGCTGGCATAAACAACATCATCCGCGTACGAAGTCGCGGGCAGCAGCTAGTTAATGAAATAAAATGTTAATATTTTGTTGAGTCACATTTAGCCGCTGAGAGCTTCAATTCGGCGCGGCATGCTATCAATGCGAGACTGCGCAGTCTCCTGCATTTGAGGATCATGATTTCACACATGAATGATCTCTTCGAGTTGAATTTTGTTTGTGATCACATCTTTAGCCACTTCTCTCTTCATCAGCCCCTACACGTTTTCAATAGGATTCATATCGGGGCTATTACCCGGCCAATACGACAGAGGGATATTTTTCTCTTCCAAAAAACTTTAACAGACCGTGCTGTGTGACAGGGAGCTCCATCTTGCATAAAACTGAATGGTTCCCATTCGGAAACCATTCTCTGAGCTGCGGAATCAACCGACTTTGTAAGACTTCTTTGTACTGATCTCTTACCTCATTATACCTTTTACCAAGTACAGACGTCTAGTGCCCTTGCCGCTGATAACTGACCAGATCATCACTTTTATAGGGTGCTTGACAGTCTGAACGACACAGTCAATATGAAACTTTTCTCCATGACGACGACGCAAAAACAGAGCTTTATTCTGCAAAATTTCAAATGTTCTTTCATCGCTGAAGCAGACCTGTCAAGAATAGTAAATAAACATGCTAAACATCTGTGCTGGTCTTTCTTTATTTTATTGATAGAAAATGATATTAAATGTTATAAATAATGATACTATACAAACTTACCGATCTCCAGAAGTCCTCATCTTTTATACAAAGGTACTCTGTGTCCTCATCTTTATCACGCCACTGTTTGGTCCACTTCAGACGCTTTGCGTTCATTGCAGCTTTTATCTTGGGCTTCCTGACGGGGCGGCAGGTTCTAAAATCTAAATCTTTTAATTTTTTTCGAATAGTGCGTTTAGGAACATTCAACATCACATCTTGGAATTGCGATTTAATCAGTTGCTTGCATATCTGTTTTCCAGGCAAATTTTCTTTATAAGTACATCTTTCTGTCCCGGGAGTAAAAATAAGCTTTCTCCCGCAAATATTCTTTTGTTTTGGGCTCAATTCCTCCCCAGACTCAATATTCTTCTTTATGCGACGTACGCTAACTCTAGTAACCTTCAATCCTCGTGATATTTCGCGGTTAGAAAATATTTTAGCATATACGAGGGCATTTACTTCAGCTTTTATACGTCGTGAAAGATCGCCTTTTTTACCCATGATAAAAATGTTCCAATTGATTATTTAAACACTATACACAAAATAAACATATAACTGCGAAGTAGAAAACTGCAAACAAAGAAACACAGCGCATAAAGCCACAGAAACTCTTCCACAACCAAAAATACGCGAGAATGCGACTGTAACGGATTTGTACAAGTTTACGTTCGTGTGTCAATTAGTTAACATTGTAATGCAATACAATAAAAATAAATATAAATATGATATAAGTATATAAAATCTCCTGAATAAAAACCCATTACATATATATATTTAAATATACAAGTATTGCATATAAAATACTCAAGTGCGTCTAATAATTTGGCCAGGGACTGCAGATAGGTAAGCGACTGTAAACTAATGGTGGACTGCGGGCCGGGGACTCAAAGTTCGAATCCGCCACTCAACTATTGTCATGAACCAATCCTTTCCGCGCTTTCCGAGGTAGTTTTAAGTTTACGGAAACTAAGTGTTGGAATGATCTCCCACCACTACTACGCACTATGACAAGTAAAACCAGTTTAAAAAAAATTATAGACGTCACTTACTAAGAGAATAAATACTGTCATAATCGGATTATTTTTACTAAATTGCAAAGCCGTCCTGTAAATAAAATAAAAAAAACATTGCCGGTAGGTGGGGAAACAACTTATAGGCTCAAATAAGTTAGGGTCATAGTTATACCGTTGCAATTATTATTAAAAATATAAACTATATGTAAAAAATAAATATATAAATAACGATAATTTAAAATATTTATTTAATTACTAATTTGAACTGGCTAATACTCGCTAATACTCGCGAATCCTAACAAAACCATTTTAAGTTTATCTGGAGTGGTTTACTTCTGCGGACATAAAGCAGTACTTGCACTTAGGTATTCCATTCTGTCAGTGTGTGACGGTCTTTTAAAATAATTATAGGCTCTTTTTTTGAAGCGTAAATCCGTAGACAGAGAAACCTATAGACTAATGATCGGCGTGGCCTCGAGTGAGAAAGGACGATAACGAATTTTTAGGTTATATAATTATCTTTATGACTTTTAAACACATTTAGATAAAATCTTTAATTGTTCTAAGAACTGAACTGAACAAGATTCACCAATATTAAGCTCACAAAACACTTTTTTCTCACTTAAACCAACTTGTAAACTCCTTAAATCGCTACGCAAGTTGTTTAGCAAACTGTAGAGTTTGCTAAACAAAAAAACCGGCACGGAGAAAGGGACAAACAATCACACCGCTCTATCTCATTTCTGTGCAAGACGTATGCATAAATCTATCTTTTTCGTGTGCGAATGCGAAGGAAGGCGTCAATTTGTCTATAGGTTTCTCTGTCTACGCGTAAATCGCACTGTAGTAGACCACCAACCATCGAAATTATGAGGATGGAATTTCTAATAATTTTCTCTCGGTCGATACTCACTAAATAGACGGGGCAAATTGGATAAAACATAATGGGATGTCTAACTTCATATTACAGCGTCTTATCTACATACTTACCGACTTTAAGCTCTGGATAATTTGCTAATATTATAATAAACATAAAACAAATTAAAACAATGTTTTTTGAAGCGCCGATGAGGAAGAAAGGAAACGCAAGGCGAGACCACACGAAGCTAATGAATCCCAACACTCCGAGTCAGATGTGAGAGACGTCACAGCATCACGTGAGCGCGTCACAGCATCACGGGAGCGCATCACAGCACCACGTGAGCGCACCACACCATCACGTGAGCGCGTCACAGCATCACGTGAGCGCGCTACAGCATCACATAAGCGCACGCCAGCATCACGTGAGCGCACCACAGCATCACGCGAGTGCACGCCAGCATCACGTGAGCGCGCTACAGTATCACGTGAGCGCACCACAGCATCACGTGAGAGCGTCACATTTTCACCAGCGGACACGCCCTGCGGCTTTTTCACATGTGGGCTTGGAAGTCTCATCTCCGGTAGCTCTGGAGCTAGCGGATGGCTTCCGATTGCGGGTTCAGCGTTCTTGCTAGCTATGTTGGCATTTTTGTACAAGCGTATTGACAAAATTCGCAGCTTACTAGGCACACAACAAGACATAGATGCATCATCAATCGACAAAGAAGATTGCTCCCGTGACTACTACGCTTCAATCACTAAAGGGGAAAGAAATTTTTGAGTAAAAATACAAATCAAAATAACTATGTTTTATTTTTATTTAAAATAAAATCAATCGCTTTCGATTCGATTTGTATTGTATGGAAAAATTAAGCAAAGGTTACGTTTTGAAAATTGCTCTATTTAGCGGTTTTTTGTTACTTACTTACTTATCTTCACGCACAATCCCTAACGGGGTAGCCAGAGAGAACAGATCGCAAAAGTGTCACGATCCTTACATACCTCCTTCGCTTCTTTCAGGTTCATTAACTTCTTCATACATGCACGTCTAGGTATCCGAGTACTCTTGACCCTCCCCTCTTCGAGCAATTTGCTCACATGGTCTTCGAAAGTTAGTCTCGGTCTACCTCGACACCTTTTAATATTAACTTTCGCTCTATATATTTTCTTCACCATTCGGTCTTCACTCATTCGTTCAACGTGCCCAAACCATTGGAGTACGCCCCTATCAATTTTTGTGATAAGGTCATCTTTCAATCCTGCCATATTGCGAATCTCTTCGTTTCGCTTTCGGTCGGCTATGCTAACGACACACATTTTACGAAGAGATCGCATCTCCACTGCATTCAACTTGCTTTTATGCTTCTTCTGGCGTACCCAGGTTTCGCTGCCATATAACAAAGTCGGTACCAACACTGCGTTATGTATTGCAAGGCGTGCACTCTTCACCACGCCTTGCCTTTTTACTAATGCATTCAGGGCACCATTGACTTTGTTTCCGGCAGCGACACGCCTATCCACATCCAAATCACATCTTCCATCCCGGCTGAAAGCACTCCCCAAGTATACAATTTCATTTACCGGTTCTAGAGATTCCTGATTTACCCATATTTCACATTTCGTTCTCTCTTCGTCCTTTTCAAATACCAGAACCTTAGTTTTATTAGCATTCAAACGGAGACCTTTAATTTCACATTCCTCTTTCATACACGTGACTAATGCCTGCAGTTCTGCTTCTGATGGTGCAATAAGCACTGCATCATCAGCATACAGCAGACAATTAACTTTTATGTCACCCAATTTCACACCCAAACAGCTATCTTTCAGCTTCTGTAAACAGCTGTCGAGATACAGTATGAACAGCCAGGAAGACATGACACAACCCTGTTTTACGCCCGCTTGGACGCTAAACATGGGTGACAGGTCATGCCCTACCCGCACACAGGCTTTACAGTCATATTAAAGTGACTGCACAGCCCTTAACAATCGACCATCCACACCATATCCCGGCAACAGTTCCCACATTTTCTTCCTTATAACCTTATCAAATGCTTTCTCCAGATCCACAAAAGCACAGAAAATCCTCTGGTTAACACTCAGAAGCTTCTCCGTGATCATGCGGAGAGAAAATATTTGATCCGTGCATCCTTTTCCAGGTCTAAATCCGCATTGTGCCTCCCATAAGAATCTTTCCGATTTCTCTTGCATCCTACGTGTCAAAACCTTCGAGTAAACTTTACTTGCTAAACTGGTCAAGCTGATCGCCCGATAGCACCCGCAGTCAAAATGTGAACCTTTACCTTTATATAAAGGCACAATGACTGCGGATCGCCAATCATCCGGGACATCTCCCGTCCGCCAGCACAAATTGCACAGCAGATGAAAGCTGTCCCAGACGCGAGGCCCACCGTACTTGACCATTTCAGCAGTAACTCTGTCTAGTCCCGCAGACTTACCACATTTCAAACTTCGAATCGCACGTTCAATCTCTTTCATGCTGATGACCTCAGTGTCATCGAGGTCCGTGTCTGGCGTGCCAGTCACGGCGTCACCCCCGGATCCTTCACTAAGATCATGACACGCATACATTTCTCTATAAAATTCACTCCATCGCTGCATGACGTCCGATTTTTCTGAGAGGACGTCATTGGTTCTCGAAAGCACTTTGTTCATTCTTAAGGCTGTCGCACCACTCCGTGACCTTCCAACCTCTTTCCAGAAGAGTTTGGAGTTTTCCTTAAAGTTGCGCGACAACCTCTCGTCCGCTTATATTCTACACCTTTCACGTACCTACTTCCTCAATCAATGTTTTCGCATGAACTTTCTGCAGCTTATATCTTTCTTTCATCTTCTCTCTCATATGCTCATCGTTACTAGAGGCTAAGTAGTCTAACCATGCTTTTTTCTTCTTTTTTACAGCTTCTCTCACTTCATCATTCCACCATGCATCTCTTCTTTTACTACTACCTCTTTTTGTCGTTCCACATACTTCTGCCGCTGCACTTACCATTCCATCATTAAGTTCTGCCATGTTCTCTCCACACATTCTTTCCTGCCTTCGATGGTGTCAAGCTTTTCGGCTACCCTCGTGTGATATTTGTCCCTAGTATCCGCTTTCTGAAGCTTCCAGTTTCGGATGCGACTTGGATGCGACAGACCGACTGTGGTTCTGTTACTGCCGTCCGGTAGCGCCAACCCGCGAACAAACCCCTAAATCTAGTAATTACTAGATAATGATCCGTTCCCAGGTCAGCACCCCTGAACACTCGTGTATCCATCACCTGTTTTCGCAGTCGGTCATCCACCAGGAACAAATCAATCATACTTCTCTCATTCTTTCTCTCTCTAGTGTACATATGGATTTTCCTGTGATTAAACATAGTGTTTGTCACAAGAAGACCCTTTTCCTTGCATACAGCCAGTATAAGCTTGCCAGCATCATTAACCCTTTTATCGCCAAACTTTCCAAGCACCGACTCGTATCCTGGTCGAGCGATACCTACCCATCCATTCAAATGACCACATACAACAGTTCTTTCGTTTCCCTTAACCAAATCTAGAACTTCTCTTACATTCTCCCAAAACTCCTCCAGCTCAACCCTGGACGACGAAGCTACCGGCGCATAAACAGCCAAAAGGAATAACTTCGTCAGTCCCATTTTGAAGCGAACCCAGATAAGTCTTGAGTTCACAACCTTGTATTCAGTCATAAGATCGACCAACCGGGACGACAACAGCACTCCCACTCCCTGGCAGGCGTTCTCGCTTTCCGGGACTCCGGACTATATAGCTAACGTCCCGCCATGGAGCTCTTCAGTACCACTGCCTTTCCGTTTGGTCTCCGACATACACACGACATCTAATTCTCTTTCTTTCATTATTTCGATCAACTCATTCGTCTTATCTCTCATGCCCCCTCTAACATTCCACGTGCCAACTCTGCACTCCGTCCTCCACCTTCCACCGTGTCGGGCTGTGCGTGACGGGTGGCGGTCCCCATCGCCGCTTTGCGCGCTGCATTCCACACCAACGGGGACGAGCTGGTGTGCGTCGCCTTGGGGGGACGCCCTAACTCTCGTTTGCATGGGTGCGCAGCTGTGTAGAATTGCAGCCCTGAAAAGGGCTGGCAGGGGTCGCGACGAGCACGCTTCTACAATGACCCCCAAAAGCGGTTTTTTGAAGTTAGAAAATAGTATACATATCTTCAGATACTTTTAAAAATCACTTAAAATCACAGAATATATTATATACGTAGGCTTAGAATGTAATTTTTATATTGTTACTGATGAAGTTATTAAAATTCGTACTAATTATTTTTATTCTGTGGATTTGCCACAACAGGAGTTTTTCGTAATAATCCTACGACGATCAGCAACCACGTGGGATCAGTGTAGACAGGCCGCGAGGTCCATCTCAGGGCTGCTCTACCGGGGCAACACCACGCCCACCTAGAATACTAGCGGAGCGTTATATATGAGCGTAATTTTTTTATAGGCATTAGGGGTGATAACGTATCTGTATTTTAATGGAAGGATAGATGACTATCTGAGATGAGGGTCTATAGGCCATATTGAACATTTACCATCGCTATGTGACTGTTGGATGTGGATTATGTGCTCGTTTGTTACCCTATTTAGGATCAAATAATTGAAAAAAATATTACGTGATATTTGCCGAGAGATATTTACTTAACCCCTCACGTAATTAATGGACGCTCCCTAATAGTCATACTAGATTTTATATAACTCGAAGAACCGACAACCGATGGGAGAAAAAGGTTCTCGAGTAACAGCCTCGTACCGGCAGGCGTAGTGTAGACCCCCCACTAGATGAAGTGACGACCTGGTAAGTAAGATATGCAGGAATTCGATGGATGCAGGTGGCTCAGGACCGTGCTTTGTGGCATTACTTGGGGGAGGCCTATGTTCAGCAGTGGCTGTAATGATGATGATGACAACAAATAAAATATATTAAATACAAAAGAACCAAGAAAGAAAAACTTTAATCGGAATCTAGCACTTCAGTAATTAATTAAATTATTTTATTTCCTTTTTAGCGAAATGAAATGCCATGCCAACAATGGAAATAGTAAAAATCCAGTTTTAAATTATTTTTAAAACTAATTATGACTAAGATTTCATAATACTCAGGGAAATAAATACTGGAAAATCAATTTTCTTTCCAAGCCGTACTTTTCAAGTGACTGTTGGTAGAACAAGGCCATTCAATGTCATTGACGTTCCTATTCTTACTTGAATCGCTTTGTACAGCGTATATTATATAAAGAGTATTTATTATCTTGAGGAAATCTGTCTAGTCCCCAGCAGATACAACATTAATAAAGTTGTTTCTAGGTGTCTTTGGACAATACTATTAGCTATTACCCTTTACTATTGTTACTTACTACCCATCAGGTGTGCATTACTAGTTCGATTGTCAGTTGTCACACTTATGCTTAAAATATAGCAGGTATTTAAATAAATAAAAAAACACAACATATTGAAACAAAATATATTTAATACCACCTTTCATCTTACAAATTGTAATTCAAATGCCTCAGTCGGCTCAACTATGTATAACTATTGCAAGTCCGGGTATGTAAAAGACACAACCGTGATAACAAAACGTTCTAAGTAAACGTTAGTGCCTTAAAAACAAGGAACGTTAGGATCTATACCGTAAGATAACTTATCGTCAATACAATGTCGATGCTGGTGATTAATGACTCTTTCAGACAATTGTATAATATACGAGTCAGACTCAAATATCCCTAAAATATAATAAAATAAAGAAAAGTAGAGGCAGGGATGCGTTCATTTCGAGTATAGAAAACATGCTCAACTATTTGACGCAAACCGTTGCAAATTATTTTAGATGTATATGTGTGCGTGAGAGTGAGTGACAATGTGTTCAGCGTAAATTTGGCTTGATTACGGTGTCCCTTGAAATGTGCGCAGCGCTCCTCTATTTCTTTGTTAGTCTATGCTGAACATTTTAACTTTGAAATAATGCCAAACAGATTCCAGTATAGATTAAGGGTTCATACGCATTGTGCGGCGAAACGCTGTACGTTGGGATGTCAAATGGTAAGTATTTCTTATAACAATAATAACTGTTCTAATTAACTAAAGTTGTATAAGTCTGCGATATCAAACGCACAGTGCGTATAACAGCCTAATACAAAGCAGTAATGCATTCTTTGTAAAAACGTTGACAGTTATGTGAATAGAGTCTATTTAATAACAGCATCGAGAAGTTTCTCGCACACGAGGGATTTGATATAACATCAATTTTATTTGTACGTGTTATGCGAGATGATAGCCTCGAAACGAAAAAAACATTTCCGCTTCAATAATAATCGATTAAGTGAATGAAATCCGTCGCGCACGAGATGATTTAATCTAAATTCATTATCAAAATGTACTATAGCTAAATGTTCTGAAACTGATATGCCTTCTGCGGTGTAACTTTGTTCTTATCAACTAAAAAGTCCGCGTGGCAAGTCAGTGTTGAAACATTCACCGATTGGCACGACTAATGTTACACTATCTGTATTGAACAGAAAAACGTCCGTGTTGTATGATTAATACCATGATGGAAAAAATAGATTACAACATCTAGTTTAATTATAGAAAAAAAATGTCTTCTAAGGGTG
Organism: Parnassius smintheus behrii; assembly: GCA_036936625.1. Taxonomy (NCBI): domain Eukaryota; kingdom Metazoa; phylum Arthropoda; class Insecta; order Lepidoptera; family Papilionidae; genus Parnassius; species Parnassius smintheus. The sequence continues at coordinate 8,282,368 of JAUPFT010000007.1, read as the reverse complement.
TATTCACACTGAGCGCTTTGATCACGCTGTCACTTTGACAGGTGTCAGGCGACTGACATATTGATAACATTGACATAAATCGATAGTAAAATAAACTATGAAGTTGTTTATGCAGTTATTATAGCGCTCAACATCAACTATCCCTTTTATTAGTAAAATACAAAGCACAGACTTTATACAACAGGGACCTAACCTATCCGGTTGTAGTGAGGACACGGCGTCCGTCTATTGCACAATATTTACACAAACTTAATGGTGTGTCGTTGAACAGGTACATTTGACAAATATATTAGTTCTACAATAAAACGTTATCAGTAACTTAACCGAGCGGCGCCTGTAACGCCGCGCCGTTGTATAATCAGTGCTTATCGGCTAAAGCGGGACATGGGGCGAAATTGATTTCAATATGGTATAAGTTAAGAGTTATATTCCATTGAAATACGTTAAGAATAAATATATTTTCGCGGTTCGGGCGGTTTCGCATTGGCTATCTACTCAGCTGCGTTAGTTTACTGTACCTACTCATTCAAAGGAAATAATATGATTTTCATGTCCCTGCGAATGGAGACGTACGAAATTATTGTAGTTTATAAACAATATATTTGTAGCCTCAGCGGCGAAAATAAATGCAAGTGTAATGCTGAATGCGTTTTCTAATTGCTTCATGTTTTTCCTACTTCAGAAAATGTAGATGTAATGAAGAAGTTTAACATGAATTAATCACTGGCATGTAGAAATATGTAGTGAGATACCAAACCAAAGTAATTGACTTCGAATAATAACATTAACATTAATATTACACTTCCAATTAATAAAATAAAACTAAAATGTAAAAGTGGTCAACCAGTGATGCCACGAGAAATTTGAGGGTAGATGGAAACTTGCACCATATAACATACATGTCGCTACATTTTTTTTTATTTCTCTCTATTTGACTATTATAAAGAAACAATTTTTGAAAAATTAAACGTAAGCACATAACTTTGGAAGATCGTAATTCAAATTATTTTGAAAAAATAAAACGTCATTACCATCATTTCACAAAAGTTTGTACTTAATAATCTGCTCACCTGTGGTTTGAAAAATCTTTAATAAAAATACTTTAAATTAAACTGTGATACTAAAAATAAACTCAAAATAAATTTATTACACACATATATAAAAGGTAATATTCCTTTCAAGTTAATAGACTGTCCAGTAAAAGTATGCTTGCAAATTCCATATATTCCATTATAGGGCAAGAAATGATTTCTTTGCAAGATTCTGAATATTGTACAAAACTACTACAGAAACACGAAGAATGTACTCCAAAAAGCTACCAAAAAATTATATCATGTGTTACTAGGATCCATTATTCCATCGACTACATTGGACGGATACATAATTGCTCTTCCAAGTCCTGAGACACTCACGAAACCTAATAAAGAGGACAATGTTTCAACACCAATTGTTCGGAAGAATAAATATAGGAATAAATATTTATTTACCACATTTTGAACTATTCATATGTTTTTGGCACTGAATGAATGATTGCGTTACTATGTCCTACGCTAATAGAGGCAAACCTTGTGAGGAATGCATGTTTGTCGAAGTAGATTTTGAATGAAGTATATCGATAAACAACTTGCAAAGCGCAGTCTTGTCAATGATATATTTTGATTATCAATTAAGCACATCCACCATCCATCAACTAAGTCATCAAAAATTAGTTAAACGTTAAAAAAGATAGGATTAGCTGCAGTCTTTTAACACTTTTATTGGAAACAAGTATGCCTCTATTAGTATATATACATGGTTTTATAGATTTGATAATTTGTTACTGTAATTAGAATTGATTAATGTACATTTAATTATTCACACATTACTTTAAATAATGATTGATATTTTTATATTTCCACTAAATAATTTTGATTACACCATGTACAACACCGTGACGAATACCCTGACGATGATTATAACTGTGTTTTTATGACAACGTAATCACTATAATATGAATAATGTCAAGTGTTTATTTACAAAAATATATTTTCAAATAATTTATTAATCGTAAATTTTGTGATGTTAGTGAGACACTTTTAAACATTTATCTTTATGTGATTAAGTTTCATAAAGAACCTTGGATGTTCAGATTTGACTAAAAACTTTAATATGTATTCTTATATTGCCAATATTTTGGTATAATCTGTGTATAGGAAGTGATCATGTGTGTAATACGGTCACGATTTAATCGTATAAAAACGTCACTAGTGAATAATATTAATTGATTTGATCAGTTTATTTCACAACTTTTTAGTCGCTTTGCATATACATATATTTGTACATAACGGTGATTTCAAAAAAATATTTGTGTTCTGACCAAAATCAGAAGAAAACGAGTGGCTTTTCGATCTATGCGTACATATTTAAGTTTTTAAAACCTTATTTTTTCGATACGGCAACACTTAATAGACGACGGATTTTAAAGTGGCACGCTTAAAAGACTAGACACGTGACACTGAATAGAAATATTTTCTTATACCAATTTTATAGCAGGACGAATTCGACCCTTTCTAGTATACGTCCGAATTTAAATAAAATTAATAATAAAGAAATGTACGTGACGAGCTTATATGTAACGCCCAAAAAATAAGATTCAAAAATAACTTGTAAATATTCGTAAATAGTATTTTAAGTAATTAACCTATTTATCAGTACTTGAATAAGAATTTGTTGCTATAACCAACGTTGATTTATTATTTATGATTCATGACGTTAACAAAACTTCACAGATTATGCAAAGTATGTATATTTAACTGGCAAGTTTAAATTTAATACTGTATAAATTATAAATATTAAAGAAACAAATAAGTAATATATACACGTAAATACCTTTGTTCTGCTGATAAAATGAATTAATGCTAAACCATCAGAATCACTCCATAGATATATTTCGTCTACAAAGGCCTTTATAACGACGGATAGGCCACAAATTATTCAACAAGGTCTTACGTAATTTAAAATACTTTACACACATGGATTAAATTATATTCAAGATTTCAACTAACCTATATTATAAATTTACCTACAACCATTTAATATAATCTCACCCTTTATCCAATGAAATGCTTATAGTTTACTCAGTCAAACTCAAAAACTAGACGAGTTTCCTCGACAAAGTAACAAATCGCTCGCAGAAGCGTAACTATGTCCGAGAAACTTTATTAAAAAAATATTGTCACATTTTCGTTATTCGACGGGATACGAATTGGCACTAGCCTCGAAAACGATACATAATACGACAAGCAGTGAGAACTTTCGCCTCGCTCTGAATCCGTACACTATTAAGGAATCAGGTACGTGAGCGTAATATGGTCATCTTAATGTTTGTATTTCTATAAAACCAAAATGAGGAGGACGACAGAGACATAAACACAAATTCGTATAGTTAAAAGTTAAAGTTATAGCCTATACACGTCCCATTGCTGGGCAAAGGCCTCCCCTTAGCATTCAGCACAATTTCTGAGAGGGTTTGGGAGCAAATTCTTATACTGTAACTAAGATATTAAGAAAAAAAAACAAATAAGCTTTGGCAATAAATGGGAACGCTTCAAATATCAACTTAAAAAAAAATGAAGTGAAACTACTGTATTCTATGTTATTCTCTCGGAAGTGAAATTCTATGGATGTATATGATTGTCTCTTTTAAGTGTTTTTTCATTTTATTGAATTTAAAATTACAACAATTTTAAAGAAGACATTCTCAGTTCAAAAACAGATAATGACCATATTTACTATATTGTCAACTATGGAGTGTAGAGGCATTGTCAACTTTCAACATGTGGTCGATAAAGTAGCACCCTTTTGACTTTTTATTATTTGACTGACTGACTGACGAAGAGATATTGCTACGTAAACAAGGGTTTCATTTTTGACTTAAGCTAGCAGTACTGGGCCGTTTTGTGTGCATTTATCGTCTGCGGCCAACATTCGCCGAGCGCGCTCGGCAACGTGTACTTGAGCCTTTATAAGCAAGTGACCATATTGCTTTCACGTACGCAAAATTTGTAACCCTACCAATGGAAGTCACAGTTTAATTTTGAAACAAAACGCGACGCATGTCCTCGCTGTCGCGCAACGATCACAGACAAATGGCCAAATATTCAAATGTTATTCAATTGTAAGATGTTAAGTCTCGTGGTGTCACAGTCACTTTGACTCAAAGTGATAGAGATAGAATGAGGCTTATCGGTATTCAAGGAATGAATAACGTTTGAGGATTTGGGCAAAAGTATTGTTCCGGACGAATACGCGTCACGTTATGACCTGTCGAAGAGCGGCATCTTCGATCTAATATGACAATCCGTGAGAATTTTCATATTGCTCTGTATCTGTACACTATGATATATGAAAATATTTGTTTCCGTAACCCCTACCAATGGAAGTCTCAGTTTTAATTTGACACAAGGTTCGACGTACACCGCGGGGTCGCACAACGATCACAGACAAAGTATCGTCCAGGACGGGCACGCGGCGCGCTATTTCTTGTCGAAGAGCGGCAGCTTGGACTTGACGGCGCCCTCGCAGACCGTGAGGCGCTGCTGCACGCACTTGCCCTGGTGCTTGACGTCGACGAGGCAGCCGAGCTGCGGCGCGTCCCTGCCGTTGACGAAGCGTTCGCCCTTGTGCGTGCGCTCGCACTTGCAGCCGGCGCCCTGCCGCTCGAAGTACTGCACGATGCGCGAGATCTGCGCCGAGCTGGCGCGCTCGTCGCACACGCTGTCCGAGCCCAGCGACGCCACGTCCTCCGAGCTGTCCGTGTACACGCTGGACGGCAGCCGGCTGCTGCCGCCCGCCGCCGAGTCGTCGCGCGCCGCGCAGCAGCAGCGCGACAGCACGTGGTACTCGCCTGCACACCACATACCCGCCTTAAACAACTTTATTTCTCATTAACACAATTGTCACTTACATGAGAACAATGGGTGCGTTTGCCAGAAAAAACGCTAGGAAGCGCTTGTAAGCAAAATGGCGATCGTAAGCGGTAAGCGCTGTCAAATCGTAAGTAGCTATTTTCCTCTAGGACACGAAGTTAGCTTTAACCGGGGAACCTAACCTAATTTAAATATATGTTTGTATAGTATTAATATTGTAAGAACTGCCAGGGGACATTCAAAACAGCCTATGATGAATGCTATAAGAGACGAGAATGGCTATATTCTGAATGATGATGTTTTGAGTTTAAAGAGATGGAAGGAATATTTTGAAAGCGTGTTTATGAGTGAGGAGACAACGTGTGTACTAAGTGAAGTAGAAATTCCAAAAGAAGAGGAAAGAGGTAGCGAGATAAGTATAGGTGAAATAATGAAAGCTAAGGGCTGGAGAGGAAGTGGTGGCAGGCCTGCTGCACACCTTGTTTAGTTTATGCTGGGAACTGAAGCGGGTACCGGTAGACTGGTGCAAAGCCGTGATAGTCCCAGTATATAAAGGAAAAGGGTCGCAGCAGGACTGTAAAAACTACCGTGGCATCAGCCTTCTTAGCATTGTGGGAAAACTGTATGCTAAAGTACTGATTGAAAGGGTCATGAAAGAAACTGATGGAAAAATTTGGGATGTGCAAGCGGGATTTAGAAAGGGAATGGGATGTACAGATCAAGTCTTTTCCATGCGCATGATCGCGGAGAAGTTTTTGGCCAAAAACCAAAAGGTTTTTTGTGCGTTCATGGACTTGGAAAAGGCCTATGACAGAGTTGATAGGGATGTGCTATGGCAAACACTGAAATCATTTGGGTTGAGCGCAGGCTTGATACAGGCATTAGAGTCTCTTTATAGGGACTCTAGTGCTTGTGTTAGGATCAACGGGGTCTACTCGGACTGGTTTGACATCCATAAAGGTGTCAGACAGGGCTGTGTGGCTTCCCCGTGGCTGTTCAACCTACTTATGGACAGTTGTTTGCAAAATTTGAAAGTTGAAGAATGCGGATTAAGAATGGGTGATTTAACCGTCAAATGCCTTTTGTACGCCGATGATCAAGTTATCCTTGCGTCGTCGGCGGCCGAGTTGCAAATGATGGTTACATTAATGAACAGATCATTAAAAGAAAGGGGTATGAAAGTGAACGCAAGTAAGACGAAGGTTATGTGTTAGCGACGACAAAGTGAATTCGAACATTTAATATTAATTATTTATTATCAGTGAATTAAAACTAAGTGTTAGCATTTAATCATAATTACTTCTTATCAGTGATTTAAAACTAGGTGATGGTATTAATCTTAACTGTTTCCTATTCGTAAAATAAAGCTAAGTGTAAAGACTGATTAGTGCTGAAAAAACAGAAAAGTAAATTAAACACTTCTATTTTTATCTTAAAGTGACTTATATGAATCTATTTAATATTATTTAGGTCTGATTAGAACATTAGACGCAAGTATAAGCTTATTTTCTAGTAAGATTTCTTTTATCATAACTTAAAGAGCTATTTAACATATAAGTGATTAATATAATTCTTTTTCCTTTAAAGTACTTCAAAAGAAACATTAATATGTCAATTAATCGCTGTATAATGTTATTTCATTATGAGAAAGATTTAAATTTCATGAAAAAATATTGTATAGATTCTTAAGCATAATTCCTGAAAAAGTGTTGTACATTCCTACCTCTTGGCGGCGCCACTTGTATGTTCGGCAAAAAATATAGTCCTACTCCGGAGCTAAACCGTGAGGCGACCGCGAAACTATTTTTATTTTTTATAAATGTAAAATAAAGGTTTATTGAATGATTTATGTTTAGAATAATAGAAATAAGTTGTATCTATCGTTAGGAATAAATATAAATATTGTAAGGAATGTTTTACCACGTTTATTAAGGAAATTGTGAACCTCTCTTAGAAAAGGTTACTCTGCGCTCTGATTGGTCAATAGATTTTTTCTTAATTATGATTGGTTACAGCCGCTTATAAAAAAGGGGCGTTTTTCGTGGTAAATTATTCCAAATCCGGCAATGTAATAATAAGGAATCAAGAAATAAAACAAGAAGAAACTCTCAAGAAGTGTTATTTATTGCTCATCTAACTGCTACTGTATGCTCTCCAGTTAACATCCCGCCAGCAAACCCGCTCTATTTATCAACGCTCCCTTATACGAGCATTTACATTGGTCCTTCGAGAAGCCGGATCGGGTTTAAGGAAAACTAGGAAGATGCCTTCAAATACAAGATCAAAATCAGTGCAGTCGAAGACTACGAGTGAAAGCAACGCCACTACGGGTACCAGTACGACGGATTGGAGCATGAATACGCCGAGTGATTCTACAAACACGACGGCTACCAACACGTCAACTTCAGATCGATCGACGCTTACAAGAGCATCGCCCAGCAGCGTACACAGACAACCCGTACTTCTTAACAAAAACATTGCCGGAAAAGAATCAACACCGGGGGACGTAACCCATACCACCCCCCCGACACGCACCGTCGAAGCGTCAGTTCCTCACCAAGAAGGAAGTCATCCAACGCCGCAGATTCAAGAAAGAAGTGTCGCAATGAAGACTCTGCAACAGCCTCACCCTAAGAAGACGACCCGCGATCCAGACACGCTTTCCGTTCGCTCGTCGCATAGGAAGAGAGCAGAAGCGCAAGCAAAGATGACAATGGCATTAAGGGAACTAGAATTGGCAGAAGCGCGGTCAAAAGTTGCTCAAGCGGAATTAGAACTTCTCACCGCGGAATCAGAAGATGAAGATGGTGCCGGAGAAGAGCTGTTCGAGCGAACTCGAGAAGTCGAACGCTGGTTCATCCAGACCGGAGACATGCCTAATAAGAACCACAAACCAATAGAGGCAGAAGAAAAGAAAAGTGACATCCAGGAACTAGCTTCAGTCATACTAAAGCTATCAGAAAAATCACGTGACACCGTTTCACCGAAGCACCTAGAACTACCTCACTTCAACGGGGCCTGCGAAGAATGGTTAGCCTTCAAAAGATCATACGAGGATACGGCTGCTTCTTTCGGTAGCAATCAAAACCTAGCACGCCTTAGAATAGCGATCCAAGGAAAAGCTAGAGAAGCCGTCCAAAGCCTGCTATTCACCGCCGAAGACCCACGCGAAGTGATCAAGGGACTAGAAGCAAGATTCGGAAGACCTGGAGCACTAGCATTAGCAGAACTAGAAAAAATGAAGAACCTCCCAAGAGTCGGCGAAAACCCGAGCGACATATGCATATTTGCAAGCAAAGTAAAGAACGCAGTCGAAACAATCAAAGCCCTGAAGAAACCACAGTATCTCAGTTCACCTGAAACGCTAAGAGTTATAGTAGACAAGATGCCGACGTCAATGAAGTTTCGTTGGTTCGCCTACCACAGAGGCAGAAGAGACGAGGAAATTCAGGAGCTATTACTTATCGAAGCGTTCCTAGAAACAGAAGCCGACATGTGCGGAGACTTCGCCCCGCCCGAAGCGCCCTCAGAACAAAGAAGAGGAATAAGAAAACCCGTTCATTTGGTCCAAGAAGCGTCGAAAGAGAAATATAAGAAGGCGTGTCCGTTCTGTGGGGAAGAACACTTCGCATTAGAATGTAAAAGGTTCAAAGAAGCCAACCTGAATGGAAAATGGGATATGACCAAGAAGGCAAAGATATGCTTCAAGTGCCTTCGATTCAGACACTCAAGAATCAACTGTAAAGCACCAGTCTGCAAGCTGTGTAAAAGATGGCATCATACCATCTTACATTCTGACAAACCACCGGCGTCGATAGAAAAAGAAGCAAAAGACACCAATAGCATCTCAGAAGAAAAGGTCGCTTCAATCCATAACGCCAAAGGAGAAGAAAAGGCCTACCTAAAGATGATCCCCGTGAACCTCTATGGCCCAAAAGGACAAGTTCGCGTATTAGCACTACTAGACGAAGGGTCAACGGTCACACTCTTAGACGCATCAATTGCTGAAAAAATCGGAGTCGAAGGAAAGAAAGAAAAACTCACGATCGAAACCGTTGGCGGAAAGGTGTTAAGAAAAGATAGTTCACAGAAGATCGAGTTCAAAATAAAAGGGGCTCATAGAAAAGAAAAGAGAACTATCGTAGCAAGAACCATCGACGACCTGAAGCTGTCTGAACAATGCATAAACAAGGACACCGTGAGAAACTGTGAGCACCTGAAGGCAATTGAAAATCAACTCCTCTACGTCTCCGAGAGGCCCAAGCTACTGATAGGCCAAGACAATTGGGGACTGATAGTGACAAGAAAGCTGAAGAAGGGCAAACCATCAGATCCTGTAGCTTCCCTCACGAACTTAGGGTGGGTGTTACACGGATGTGAAACAGGAACAACTGCCACAGTACACTTCACTCATTATGGCAGAGCGACCACCGGCAAGGAAGACATAGAAGACCTCGTCCGAGAACACTTCCAATTAGAGTCTCTAGGAATCCAAAATCGTTCACCATCTAACGACAGCGACAGAAGAGCATTAGAAACCCTCGAGAAAACTACCAAGAAACTGCCAAGCGGTCAATATGAAACGGGACTCCTGTGGAAAAAAGAAGATGAACACCTGCCCAACAACTACAATCAAGCTGTTCGACGCCTGGTTAGCATCGAGAAAAAATTGGATCGTGATCAAGAAGCAAGAAAGCACTACGAGGAGCAGATTCTGAGTCTAATCGAAAAAGGATACGCAGAGAAGGCTCCAGAAACCTCTAACGAAGGAAGGACATTCTACCTACCCCACTTCGCTGTTGTACACCCAGTCAAGAAGAAGCTAAGAATAGTGTTCGACGCAGCTGCCAAATATGAAGGGAAGAGCCTCAACGACGCCTTGCTCTCGGGCCCGGACTTGCTACAATCATTATTCGGAGTACTGCTGCGTTTCAGAGAGGGACCAGTAGCCGTCATGGCAGACATACAAGACATGTTTCTTAGAGTAAAAGTCAGAGAAGACGACCGAGACAGTCTCAGGTTCCTGTGGCGCGGAAACCGAAGAACCGGCAAGCCTGAAGAGTATAGAATGTCTTCAATCATCTTCGGGGCAGCGTCATCACCTGCAACAGCCATATACGTAATGAACAAGAACGCAGAGGAATTTAAGAACACTCATCCTGAAGCAGTGAAAGCAATTAAGAGAAACCACTACATGGACGACTATCTGCAGAGCTTCGCATCTACAACCGAAGCAAAGAAAATATCCAAAGAAGTGAAAGACATTCACGCAAGAGCAAACTTTCATCTGAAGGGATGGGCCAGCAACAACTCGGGGGTAATATCAGAGGTAGAAGACGCAAACAAAGAAAACTCCTTACAACTGACCAAGGAAGAGAAGACTCTGGGACTAAGATGGCTGGTGAAAGAAGATACATTAGCCTTCAACGTCGGGCTACGCAACACGCCGGAGGACCTGCAAGACGGCAGAAGGACTCCAACAAAAAGAGAAGTCACAAGCGCAGTAATGTCCACCTTCGATCCAATGGGTTTTGCTACACCAGTTCTAATACAAGGAAAGAAACTAATCCAAGACATCTGGCGAAAGAAAATAGACTGGGATGAACCAATCAACAAACATCAAAAGGAAGTCTGGATGAAATACCTGGAAGAAGTGTCAACATTAACGAGGCTGAAAATCCCGAGGTGCGTCTCACCCAAAGGCAGAAAAGGACAGCTACACACATTCTCCGATGCGAGTGAAGAAGCCTATGCAGCAGTAGTCTACTGGAGAATAGTCGAGCCCGGAGGAAAGGTCCATGTCTCCATGATCGCCGGCAAAGCAAGGGTAACGCCAACGAAACCTGTGTCAATTCCGAGGCTGGAGCTACAAGCGGCTTTACTCGGAAGCAGACTAGCCGCCACAATCGAAGAGGAATCAGAGCTCGACATAACGAGAAAGGTTTACTGGACCGACTCCAGCACAGTGCTGCAATGGATAAAGTCAGAACCAAGGAAGTTCAAAACATTTGTGGCCAACCGACTCGCCGAGATCGAAGAAAGGTCCAAGCCAGAAGACTGGAGATGGGTGCCAACCAAGGAGAATCCAGCGGACGACGCCACGAGGGGAACCCCAACCGAATTCGACCACAACGCCAGATGGTTCAAAGGCCCGTCATTTCTCCGTCGACCAGAAGAAGAATGGCCATTTCACGACTTCAAGCCAGAAATTGTTATGCCAGAAGAAAAAAGCAAGCAAAAGGTATTGGCAACGATGGCAGCAGAAGACACCCTATTAAACCTAGAAAGGTTCTCGAGCTGGGAGCGACTGCTGCGCACTACAGCCAGAGTGATCGCCTTTACACACCTACTAAAGAAGAGCCGTAAAGCGACCACCACCGCCGCACGCCAGAAGGATGAGTCTTGGAAACCACAAAAAATCCAGAAGAAAGAAGCACAAACCTCAATCCCGTCGACCAGCGGAAGTAAAAATAAGCGCCTATACTCACCCATAAAAGCAGAACACCTAAAAAAGGCCGAAGAGATATTAATAAAAATAAGCCAGAGCGATAGTTTTGCATCAGACATAAGAAAACTGAAGTCAGAAAAGCCATTAGAAAATTCGAGTCGACTTAAGAAAATCGACGTTTACATTGGAGACGACGGAATAATTAAATTAAGGAGCAGAACAATGAAATTTCACGACCGAAACGGAAAAATAATGAATCCTATCATTTTAGACGGAAAACAAAAAATAACTCGTCTAATAATACAACACTATCACAGGAAATTCCTTCACGGAAACACCGCTACAGTAATGAACGAAATTCGTCAAAGGTTCTGGATCTTGGGTTTAAGAGCAACTCTAAAAGCGGTCGCACACAGCTGTCAATGGTGCAAGACAAAGAAGAGTTCACCAGAGATACCACCAACGGGAGATCTGCGGAGTGAAAGATTGCAGCATCATCAATTTCCGTTCTCCTGCACAGCCGTAGACTACTTCGGGCCAATGCAAGTCACCATCGGAAGAAGAAACTAGAAGCGCTGGGGAGCCTTATTTACCTGCCTCACAACTAGAGCAGTACATTCAGAACTGGTACCTTCTCTCAGCGCCAGCTCAATGATCATGGCACTCCGACGAATGGCAGCCAGAAGAGGAACTCCGAAAACCGTATATAGCGACAACGGAACTAATTTCGTCGGAGCAAGAAGGGAATTAGAGGAGGCCGCACAGGAAAAGGGCATCCAGTGGAAGTTCATCCCCCCGGGAGCTCCGAACATGGGAGGCGCCTGGGAGCGGCTCGTACGAACAGTCAAGACGGCGCTAGCAGTAGTCCTCAACGAGAAGAGCCCGCCCGAGGAAGTACTCCATACGCTAATGACTGAGGTTGAACACATCGTCAACTCGAGACCTCTCACCCCGATCAGCATGGACCCAGGAGACGAGGAGAGCCTAACACCGAACCACTTTCTGCTGGGAAGATCATGCGGAGCTATGGCGCCGGGAGAGTTCAGCGACACGGAGCTCATCGGAAAGGCAAGCTGGAGAACCACCCAGAGACTCGCAGACCACTTCTGGAAAAGGTGGATTAAAGAATACTTACCTCTTCTGATGCCAAGGAAACTCGAGGGGAAAGAAACCAGAGACCCAAGGGAAGGAGACATCGTGCTAATAGTGGACGCCACATTACCGCGAAACTCATGGCCTCGCGGTGAAATCGTCAAAACCTATCCCGGACCAGACGGAAGAACCAGGGTGCTGGACGTGCGGACATCAGGCGGAATACTTCGCCGTCCAACTCGACGTGTCATCGTGCTGGTGCCAGCGGAGTCGTCGCCTCCGGAGGATGCAGTGCTACGCACCGTGGGGGAGAATGTTAGCGACGACAAAGTGAATTCGAACATTTAGCATCAGCGTCCCGGGATGTAAACACCAGCGCTCTAAAAAAGAAGTATAATTCCGCCTCTAGGTCCTTCAAAAGAGTCATTGCCAAGGCAAAGTCAGAGCACATAGGCAGAATTGGCGAGAAACTAGTTCGCCTTCCTTCTGGAACCCGTGCATTCTGGTCTCTCGCCAAGGCTGTCCAGGGGAATTTCTGTCAGCCATCTCTTCCATCTCTGCCAGGGAGGACGACTCACTGGCCCATACTACAAAGGAGAAAGCCGATCTTCTAGGCTCCTTCTTTGCGTCTAACTCGACTCTCGATGACGGGGGGAGTACGCCGCCGACCATCCCGCGGTGTGAGTGCTCCATGCCGGAAGTGCAGTTCACACAGCGCTCGGTTCGCAAAGCACTCCTCTCCCTGGACATCCACAAGTCGAGTGGGCCTGACGGAATCCCCCCAATTGTGCTGAGGACGTGTGCTCCAGAGTTGTCACCGGTTTTAACGCGTCTTTTCCGGTACTCCTACTCCCTAGGCGTAGTCCCAAAATCATGGAAGACGGCTTTCGTCCACCCGATCCCTAAAAAAGGCGACCGCTCAGACCCGTCCAACTACCGGCCAATCGCCATCACCTCCTTGTTCTCCAAAACAATGGAGTCCATTGTAAACTGCCAGCTCATGAGGTACCTTGAGGATCACCAGCTGATTAGTGACCGCCAATACGGTTTTCGCCGTGGTCGGTCAGCTGGTGATCTTCTGGTCTACCTCACTCACAGATGGGCGGAGGCAGTAGAGTTCAAGGGGGAGGCATTGGCCGTTAGTTTGGACATTGCGAAGGCCTTCGATCGGGTTTGGCACAAAGCGCTTCTTTCGAAGCTCCCTTCCTATGGGCTTCCCGAGAAATTGTGCGATTGGATCACCAGCTTTCTTGCAGATCGGAGCATCAAGGTCGTTGTAGACGGTGCAAGCTCCGATTGCAAGCCTATTAATGCTGGTGTTCCACAGGGCTGCGTGCTATCGCCAACTCTGTTTCTTCTGCATATCAATGATATGTTGCATACCCGTAGCATTCATTGCTATGCAGATGACAGCACTGGTGATGCTCTTTACACCGGCTGAGCCAATATTTCTCGGGAAAACGTCTCCGAGTGCCGGGACAAACTTGTGTCTGAAGTCGAGTCTTTGCTGAACAGAGTCTCGGATTGGGGACGACTAAATCTAGTCCAGTTTAACCCCCAGAAGACACAAGTTTGCGCGTTAACCGCTAAAAAGAACCCCTTTGTCGTATCCCCTCAGTTTCAAGGCACTCCCCTTGTTGCCTCAGCCAGTATCGGAATCCTCGGCGTCGACATATCGAGTGACGTGCAGTTTCGTTGTCACTTGGAAGGGAAGGCCAAATTGGCCTCTAAAAAGCTTGGCGTGCTCAGCAGAGCGGGACAGTATTTCATGCCGGCACACCGCCTGCAACTTTACAAGGCGCAGGTTCGACCGCACATGGAATACTGTTCCCATCTCTGGGCTGGGGCTCCCCAGTACCAGCTCCTTCCACTTGACCGCATCCAGCGCAGAGCAGCTCGAATCGTCGACGACCGAGTGCTTTCCGATCGGCTCGATTCACTGGCGTTGTGAAGAGATGTTGCATCTCTTTGCGTATTTTATCGCATCTATCACGGGGAGTGCTCTGAGGAATTGTTCGGACTAATCCCAGCCGCCAAATTTCGTGAACGCACGACACGGCAAACGTCCCGATACCATCCACACCATCTGGATGCTTGGCGGTCCACCACTGTACGTTTCACAAGGAGTTTTCTTCCACGTACAACCTCTCTGTGGAATAGTTTATCACCGGCGATTTTTCCGGACCGATACGACCTGGGGACCTTCAAGAAAAGAGCTTACTCCTTTCTAAAGGGCCGGCAACGCACCCGCAATTCTCCTGGTGTTGCGGTTGATCATGGGCGGCGGTAGTCACTTAACATCAGGTGAGCCGCATGCTCGTTTGCCCCCTCTTATATATAAAAAAAAAAAAAAAAATTTAATATTAATTATTTATTATCAGTGAATTAAAACTAAGTGTTAGCATTTAATCATAATTACTTCTTATCAGTGATTTAAAACTAGGTGATGGTATTAATCTTAACTGTTTCCTATTCGTAAAATAAAGCTAAGTGTAAAGACTGATTAGTGCTGAAAAAACAGAAAAGTAAATTAAACACTTCTATTTTTATCTTAAAGTGACTTATATGAATCTATTTAATATTATTTAGGTCTGATTAGAACATTAGACGCAAGTATAAGCTTATTTTCTAGTAAGATTTCTTTTATCATAACTTAAAGAGCTATTTAACATATAAGTGATTAATATAATTCTTTTTCCTTTAAAGTACTTCAAAAGAAACATTAATATGTCAATTAATCGCTGTATAATGTTATTTCATTATGAGAAAGATTTAAATTTCATGAAAAAATATTGTATAGATTCTTAAGCATAATTCCTGAAAAAGTGTTGTACATTCCTACCTCTTGGCGGCGCCACTTGTATGTTCGGCAAAAAATATAGTCCTACTCCGGAGCTAAACCGTGAGGCGACCGCGAAACTATTTTTATTTTTTATAAATGTAAAATAAAGGTTTATTGAATGATTTATGTTTAGAATAATAGAAATAAGTTGTATCTATCGTTAGGAATAAATATAAATATTGTAAGGAATGTTTTACCACGTTTATTAAGGAAATTGTGAATCTCTCTTAGAAAAGGTTACTCTGCGCTCTGATTGGTCAATAGATTTTTTCTTAATTATGATTGGTTACAGCCGCTTATAAAAAAGGGGCGTTTTTCGTGGTAAATTATTCCAAATCCGGCAATGTAATAATAAGGAATCAAGAAATAAAACAAGAAGAAACTCTCAAGAAGTGTTATTTATTGCTCATCTAACTGCTACTGTATGCTCTCCAGTTAACATCCCGCCAGCAAACCCGCTCTATTTATCAACGCTCCCTTATACGACCATTTACATTATGGTTTTTGAAAGAGAAGAAAGTAAAACGATTTGTGAAATAAGAATAGAAGGGGAGTTGATCGAGCAAGTAGACGAGTTTGTATATTTGGGCTGCGTATTTGGCAGGAATGGGAGATATGATAAGGATATAGAACGACGAGTGAATGCGGGAAATAGAGTAAATGGGGCCCTACATTCTATTGTGAAGAGTCAAAATGTGTCGAAAAAGGCACGTATGGCAATTCACAATGCTGTGTTGGTCCCTACTTTAACGTATGGTAGTAAATGTTGGGTGTGGCAGAAGAAGCACAAGAGTAGAATAAACGCAGTAGAAATGCGGTCGTTGAGGAGTATGTTAGGGCTGAATCTGAATGACAGGGTAAGAAATTGTGTAATACGAGAAGAGTGTGGTTTGCAAGATAATGTTGTGACCAGGATTAAGAAAGGAATGCTTCGGTGGTTTGGTCATGTGGAAAGAATGGACGAGGAAAGACTGACAAAGAAAATTTACATTGCAGAAGTGAATGGCAGAGTCGGAAAGGGACGTCCTAGGCGAAAATTTATCGACCAAATTGGCGATTTATTAAAAACGGGCCAAATTAGGAGTACCCTTAACCGACGAGCATGTATGCGGAGGTGTATGGATGTGAAGGAGGCGAGAGAGGTGTGTCAGGATCGTGCCAAATGGAAGTCTGTAGTCTCTGCATACCCCTCTGGGTGACAGGCGTGAGTGTCTATTTATTTATTTATATTTTTTTATTAATATTAAAAACTTACCAATCATGAATTTTTAATAATATGTATATGTCTATTCATGTCATTATATTACTTAAAACTAATATTGTACAAAACCACTTATAAACTCTACTTCAAAACAAACAAATTAAATAAGCAAAATGGCTACTTGTGTCAGCGCTACTGAAGTTAGCAAACGTGTCCTTGCCGAACACTGTTTAGTTTCGCCATTTTGCTTACAAGCGCTTGCTAGCGATTTTTTCTGCCAAACGCACCCAATAACATCTATATCATAATTCTAGTGCGTGTGGGTAGTAAAAAAAAATTACATCGGTCGATCGTTAACCAAGAAGCGAGTTCATTGTCTTTCTATCAACTATAAGGCGGTGCGCCAAGTATAATTTTAATGCATAGTTTCATCATTATAAATATATTCAAATAATTTTCTTTTAAAAATATTGATTTAAGTCGCTTTTTCACATGTTTTGGAAGTTGATTGTATTACTGTGCTCCCCTAAATGTTATGTCATTTTTTTCATAGTTTGTTCTTACGGCAGGTAACACAAAATCGTTGGCTCGGCGGGTTATATATTTGTTTATTTGACTTTTTGTTGTGAATGTTATATACTAATTCAAACAACATTAACTTTTTTACGGATTTCGTCGCATATAATAACTTATTTTGTGTTCCCAACGTTTCGAGTACTTTCCAGCGTCCATGATAATAGGGGAGGGTGTGTGGGGGTGAGTTAGGTATACGTTCCAAAGTCAAAGTCAACCACGAATATCTTCAAATTATAATTATTACTTTTGACCAAATCATACTTACTTATTAATGATACTGCGCTAATGTGACACGAGTAGTGCGAGTAGTCACAAGATGAAAGTTCGGTATTAATTTGTAGACGGCTCATGTCACGTCAGTTCGTACACTACGCTATACATTTGAAACGCCACCATTCCCACGCGACGCGTAATTAGCATTACAAGTATCAACATGTGCATGTGCAACGACACTTATAGAGCCTAACGCTAGAGTTTTTTTTTAATTTCACACTACTCTCTAAAACTAACAATTCGATTTCAAGAATTGTTTTTGTATATGATATAGCCATACTCAATAGAAATAGCATAGGCTAATCTAGGTTAAGGTACACACTCTTAGCTAGCCTTAAATATTGTATAAAGCCTTTGTGCTCACGTCTAGTCACGTTTAAATAGTATTATCCACAAGCATATAATATAGTTGCTACTCCGCCATACAATGCAAGATGAAGATATAGATAAGTAAGTACATCCGTATTGAGGACAAAAATTATGCGGTGTTACTTTACTATGGTAAAATTTATAAAATATATTTTATTATAGTAAAGTAAGGATAACTGCCCAATAAGAACCGAGAGGAAAGCCTTTACAAGCGAGTTGCTATGTCACGCAGCTCAGACGCGTGATATACGCAGGAAATAGCTGGCGACAAAATACGTAAAAACTAGTTTTGTTTCCATACTACTGCTCGCATAAATATAAGAAACCATCACCAGATGGAAAATTGGAAAGTTATCACAAATAACCTGATTTCCATAGAAAAGCTTTGACACTATTACGAACATAATATCTACTATAAAAAAAAAGTAATCAATCATTTATTTTGTACACTCACACGATAAATCTACGTCGCAATTACATCCTTCTCACTGCTCTTACATAAAATATTTACTGAATTTTATTGAAAAATCGAAAAAGCCTTACATCTTAGAAACGAGGCATTTCATCTTAGTCCTCAGGGGGGATAACGCATGTACACTTTGATTCTTAATGCAATGTAAATGTAAATATGTATAGGCCACAGCATACACTTACTACCAGATGGACTGTGCGCTCGTTTGTCACCCATATCAGGAGTAGGATAATTGTAGGATTTGTTTATTGTAATATTGTCTTTAACTTTAAAAATTATTTTAAATGTGACTGTATCTCATTCTTTCTCAGGCTGAATCCTATAGATGTATATATTTGCCTCTTTTTAGTGTCTCTTTTTTGTTTCAAATCACAACGATTGTATAGAAGTTTTTATTTAAAAAAATTATAAAACCTGACCGCAATCCTGACACCAGCTCGAAAGTCCTGACATGACGCATTCTGGTGGTGTCTTCGTACTCACCCGACTCGCGCGTCTCCGTCGGCCCGCACAGGAACGGCGCCTCGTCCACCGCGGCGACCGACTCGTCGCCCGAGCGGCGACCGCGCGACAGCAGCCAGTCGTACACTATCAAGCACTCCGCGCAGATCCGCAGCCGGTCGCCCTCATCGTGCCGGTCGTCGTGCCGGTCGTCGTGCCGGTCGTCGTGGCGGTCGTCGTGGCGGTCTTCGTGCCGGTCGTCGCGCTCGCGCCGCCACCAGCAGCGGTGGCAGCCGTTCAGCGAGCACGGGCACATGGCGCCGTACGCGCTCGGGTGCCGGCACAGCTCCTCGTTCGCGACCGAGAAGATGCCGCTCTCGCACGAGCCGCGACGCCGCAGCTCCGCGCTCGAATCGCCCTGCAATGTGTTATGCTTATGGTAACTTTATGATGTCCTAGTAATTATAGCAGACTGGCATCATAACAATTAACTTTTTAAAACTTATCTAATACATAAAAAATAATTTTTGTTAGGTTTTATTTTACACGCTATCATTCCGTTCATCAGACTGCGGTAAAACTTTATCAACATAGCTTGCACTTCCGCAAAAGTTACAGGCACACTTGGTAGATGGCGCTGTTATATAGTTCAGATATCACCCGGAAAATCGCTAGTTATTTATATGAATCGCCCTGCAATATGTTATGCATATGTTTGCTTTATGATATCCTAGTAGTAATAGGCGACTGACATCACAACAATTTACCTTCTTAAAATTGATTAGTGGTTATTTGACTACCTAGTCGATGCTCATAAATGCAAACTACTTATCAATATATTATGTACTAAAATTCCAGAACAAGCCAAAATCAATTATTAATTTTTTGTCAAGAAATTCTAAATTATTATAAAAGCAAACAATAATAATGATTTGACATCTTGTAATAAACTTCTTTCAAACATTAATCATTTTAGTTTTATGTCTGACTTGTTAATAATAAATCGTATAAAAGTAAATATCTGTTGAAGATGCAAGCCCCGACTGCCGTAGTATTTTTGTGCCTTGCTTTTGGACCATCCTCGAGCGATTCTTGGCCTAGGTCCCAAGAATCGCTCGAGGACGGTCCAAAAGCACGGCTTAATTATCTTCATCGTCGAACTTTTATTCGTTCTTCCCAGCAGGACACTTTTTACTCTTGACTGCGAGATAACATAGCGTTTATAACTGCAAGTTAGATCGTGTAAAGGTAACAAAGGTGTATCAAAAAATAAGGTCATGCAATATTATACTCAACCAACTCAAATGAAATACTTTTTGAAAACTGTCACGTTTATTAGACTAGGCATTCTAACGGAAAAATTATAACCTACAATATTCGACTGAACCCCGAGTCTTTAGAGTTGGTTTGAAAGATTCGAATTTAAAATAGTGATAAAGGACTATATATGTTGTAATGCAATATAGATAACTTCCTAATTCTTTGCATTTATGTAAAAGGTTACTTTTAATCGTGTGAGTACGCTTGTACAAGTTTATTGTGGAATGTTTAATGTGAAACGTCAAAAGGTATTTCTTAGATTTGGTTCAGTATATATAGGGTGGCCTACCTTACGTCCTGATATGTTGGTAAGAGCAGATAGGTACTAGATAGTTGGTCAATAAGTACGAATCTACTAGGGTGTGTGGTAAGGGGATATATTATTTACTACATTCGCTAGAGCACGTTATCGCGGGCGCAAGACGTTTTATTTTAGAAATTGCTTCATTGTAATTTTCCCTGGAGATTATGAAGGGCGGCATCAAGGGGCCTAAGCTAACACATTACCTTAGTTGGTTGACATTATTGGTAGGTTCACATCACCTTTGGTGCAATTGTTTCACCGTTTCCATTAATAGTTCCCATGAGCAGACATAAAATACACAAAATCCCACCACCATACGAAAATCCATTTAACCAAAGCGTTATTTAAACAATAATACAAGAGCACCAATCCGCCGAACAGTAGAGTTCCCGCCGAAAGAAGCAACACGCGAGTCTGGCGTTATTGTGCACGAGTAAACGCGCCTAAGATCGTGCTATACGAAATTTGAGCGATCGTTAAAGCATATTCAGATCATCGACCGCTACATATGGACAAGTAAAGCAGCGACGCGCTCACCTTGTAGTGCAGCTTGGGCGCGTCGTCAAGGCGGCGGCGCGCGAGACGCGGCGAGGGCGGCAGCGAGCAGGCGCGCGGCTCGTCGTCGGGCGCGCACGCCCGCCCCGCGCCCGCGCCCCCCGCGCTGTCCGCGCCGCTGCCAGACGAGCACGGCGGCGGCGACCCCGACGAACAACGCGGCGCTGCCTGCATCCATCAAACAACGCTCTTTACCCTTTAAGGCCTGCGTCCACTAGGCTCGCTGAGCAGAGTCGAATCGAATCGCAGAAAAGTTACAGCCTATACACAAGCCTCCCCTCATTTCTGAGAGGGTTGCGAATCGCAGAAAGTATATATTTACTATGAAACTGCGTCCATTAGCAACGAGCCGCGGCGCGACGAATTGAATCGACCGCGCGAATTGGTTGACAGGCGAATTTCTTCGCCAATGAAATTCGATCCAAGCGACTGAGTCGACGCGGAGAAGTGGATGGGCGCCAACGATTTTTATTAATTTCTGTTTAGTTTTCATAAAAATATTTAATTACATTATTCTTTATTTTATTATCAACATTAATGAAGACCTTTTTCATAGGAAAACGACAATATTGAAAAAAATTAACAGGATTTTCTCATTTAAATTCTTTGAATACTACTCCTAAATCCTTTAAGTACCAAAATAGCTCACTTTTTATATTTTTTCCAGTCTTTAATATTGACCTTTCATCATTAATTTATAAGTCACAGGTACGAAATTTAAATCGCCAAAGAAGTTTCACTTCTGACATGCGTACTTTGTACACACGCTTTTTTTTTTGAGAATAAGGTAATGGCGATAGGCCTGTAGTTAGATGGATTTGAGCGGTCGCCGTTTTTAGGAATCGGGTGGACGAAAGCCATCTTCCATGATTTCAGTAATGCGCCTAGAAAGTAGGACCGGAAAAGACGTGTAGACGTGGAGTAGAACCGGTGCCAACTTTGGAGCACATGTTCTCAATACAATTGGGGGGATTCCGTCAGGCCTACTCAACTTGTGGATGTCCAGGGAGAGAATAGTTTTGCTAACCCAGCGTCGTGTGAACGGTATATCCGGCATGGAGCACTCACACCTCCATCACACTACCATCGTAAATCGAGTTGGACGCAAAGAGAGCGCTTAACAGATCGGCTTTCTCCTTTACGGCATGTGCCAATGAGTCTTCCTCCTTGTGCAGAGATGGATGCAACACCAAATTAGATACTCTTCAGTATTTTGTAGTTTCGTTAGCTATTTTCTCCGTATGAATACAGTGTGAACTGTGAACACTAAGTAACAATTATTATTATGATATGTTGGACGTATGAAGGTGGTTTATTTAAAGTATAAATGAATAAATATATTATTTAATTTGATTTGACTTGACAACTTTAGTCGTATTTAATTTAAAATAAAAAAAGCTGCGGTTCCTACTAGTCTGCCAAGCGTGGCATCTATGACAAAGTTCCCCCTTAGAGTAAATTTATGGAGGAGACTTATGTTCAGCACTTTTACTATAATGGTAGGTAGGATATGAAGATTTTAAAAAGAGCCTCGTACGATACGTAGGTAGGTACTAAGAGAGTATAACAAGTGTGGTGGTTGACTCGCCTCGAGTATCTTGTGCACGCCGCGGAACGCGTGCAGGGCGCGGCGCGGCGCCTTTGGTCCGGCGTGCTCGTCGCGCAGCACCATCACGTGCGCGAGCCGCTGCAGGCGCGCCAGCCGCGGCGGCGCCGGCGCGGCCGCCAGCGCGCCAGCCGACCGGTGCGCCGCGCCCCCCGCCCCCACGCCGCCACCCGCGCTGCCCCGCCACAAGCACTCCAGCTCCGACAGCGAGCCGCGGTGCGCGCCGCCTGACACAGCCAAACATCGTCACTCTCATTATGTGCTCCTGGTACTTTGTACTAGAGTTCATAAAAGATAGCTTGATCTCTGCGACAGCTGTCAGTAAAATCACGCCTATGAAGTCCTGAATTTCTTAGTAGTACAGACAGTACACGTCAATGTCATACTTTATGGGCATGCCGACCTAATAGTAGTACGTCAATGTCATACTTATGGGCATGCCGACAGGTACTGTGTGTCTGTACTACTAAGATATTCAGGACTTCATAGGCGTGATTTTTACTAACAGCTGTCGCAGAAATCAAGCTATCTTTTATGAACCATAGAGTTTCGATAAATTTTAATCAGAGGTTATACCGGAGGTCGATGCATAGCGGCGGTAGTGGCCGCTATCAGCGCTTACGAACAAGTTTATACTCGTACTTGTCGCGCGGGGAACCTAACTGAAATGATTGCTTTGCAAGATCTTCCTTTCAATTTCGTGGAAGGTATTGGATTCAGACAACTTATGCAGTTCATAGTGCTGAATTGTCAGTTAAGGCTAAGACAATTTTTTTTATTGAATACTTTTATTTGTGATGCGTGTAATTTTATTTTATTAAACATACCCTTAACACATAGCTATCTTTTCTGCCTTCACCTACGATTCCGGTTCCGACATAAAAAATTTAAACATACGAAATTCCGTTCCGATATAACCACTTCCGTAACATCCCTACTTTGTAATACACATGTGTCTATCGTGAATGATTCGCTCATTTAACCTGAGTCACACCAAGGCATTGATTATTGCAGTTACATTTTTTAAAGTTCCGGATCAAACAATTGACAAGACCTACGACTAAAGAGTAAGACCAACGACAATTAATTATGGAGCGCAATCGAACGGGTCTCATAGATCAGAAGAGTACTGAAACTCGAAATGATCCATTTGAATGATCGAACCGAATGAATGCTTGAATGATCGAGTCACTAGAAATGAATGAAGGACACATGTCTACTTTGTAGTATTTTTATCTCACAAATTCTTTTAGATCAGGAGTAAAGCGGACCCGCCTTACTTGTGCGTGAGATAAAAATACCTGAAATGAATATGAGTGAGAGTTAGGGCACACGTACGGTCGCGGTGGTGCGGACCTCCTTCGGAGCGGTGGCGCGCAGGCCGGCGCCACGCCCACAGCCCCGGGCACGAGCGCGGCCCCGACGTGTCCGCCTCCTCGCTGCAATACAACAAATACATACTTGTTATACTGCTCTCTCCTACAGTGATCGAAATACGACCGTAATTCATAAAAAAATTAAGTTTGTATATTAAGCAAACCGCATTTCACTTTCAACTGCATATTGAAACACACATATCTCTATTTATATAAGAATAAACTGCTGTCCGTCAGTCTCGCTAAATCTCGAATGATTTTGATGAAATTTTTTGAGTGTGTTTGAATGGGCCCTTGGTTATCGAGTTCCTGTGAGTTACCTGTTTTCGAGATCCAGAAATTACCCTTGCGAAGCCGAGGCGGATCGCTAGTTTTATATTAAACAAACGCTTTTTGCCTTGACATGGACTATTGAAAAAGGAACATTGGAAATCAATCAAAATTAAGTAAAATTAATTGTTAGCATTTTTTTAAAATACAATGCTATTGCTACAATCTATACTCCGTGTATCTGATTGACTACAGACAATTTAACATTGGCAGTATGAATTTAAACAGTGAATTTAATTTAATGTACATAGTTTTATATATTAAAAAAATAGCTTTCTGCACTTCTCATTTCATTCAGATTAAAAATGGGTACCAAGCTTTCCCTTTACGTATTAATATATAGAGAAGATATTTGTTTATGGTGTAGGTACCGTGGTGAAATGGGGTGAATGGGAACAAATCTGATTATTCGATAAAATTGCCTCTAGATTTGTCTACATCTCTGTTAGCGTCAGTTTATTTCTACTGTTTACTATTAGCCAACATTTTTCTTTTATTTTGGCAACCTTTAAATTAGTGTCAATTTTGATGACAGAAAAGGCGATTATTATAAAGGTGTGAATACAAGCAGTTTTATACCGTGTAAAACTTTAAGTCAAACATTAAGTTCTTCAGTGTTTGCTTGTTGCAAACTTGTTTATTTAAGTTTCTCATCTACCAACTAATATTTAATAGAAAAGTAACTATCGATATTCAACGATTTTACATATACATACATAAACACTCACGCCTGTCACCCAGAGGGGTAGGCAGAGACTACAGACTTCAATTTAGCACGATCCTGACATACCATTCTCGCCCCTTCCACATCCATATACCTACGCATACATGCTCGTCGGTTAAGGGTACTCTTAATTTGGGCCATTTTTAGTATATCGCCAATTTGGTCGACAAACTTCCGCCTAGGACGTCCCTTTCCGACTCTTCTATTCACTTCTGCAACATATATTTGCTTTGTCAGTCTTTCCGCATTCATTCTTTCTACATGACCAAACCACCGAAGCATTCCTTTCTTAATCCTGGTCACCGCATCATCTTGCAAACCACACTCTTCTTTTATCACACAGTTTCTCACCCTGTCACTCAGATTCAGCCCTAACATACTCCTTAGCGACCGCATTTCTACTGCATTTATTCTACTCTCGTGCTTCTTCTGCCACACCCAACTTTCACTACCATAAGTTAAAGTAGGGACTAATACAGCACTGTGAATTGCCATACGTGCCTGTTTTGACACATACTGACTTTTCACAATAGAGTGTAGAGCCCCATTTACTTTATATCCTGCATTCACTCGTCGTTCAATATCCTTATCATATCTCCCATCCCTGCTGAATACACATCCTTAATATACGAACTCATCCACTTGCTCAATTAACTCTCCTTCTATTCTTATTTCACATACCGTTTTATTCTTTTAGATAGTAAAATCAAGATGCTTATATTTTTTTCTCGAATTTGAAGTGAATAAATACGATTGAAGGGTGAATAAAAATGCCTTTGGAATCAATAGAAACGAACATAAAATAATAGAAACATGGTTTTTAGGGTTGTAAAAACCATTTGCACCATTTATTTACTACATAAATTAATTTAGGAAGCTAATTGAAAGTAAAACAACAAACGTTTATACTATATTAAAGGTATTTAAAAGTCCATTTCTATTATAAATGTTAAACTTGGATATTTGTTATAAAATATTTAAGATTTCAAATATTTGTGCTTTTACCGTGCGGAATGGGTGTGACATCCCAAATCCCGCAATTACGTCAGTTGCTTTTTTGTTTAGGGCTTACATAATTTCACAAATAAGTAAATATATTACAATTAGTGTTATATAGTTCAACAAACATTGGAACATTTTTTATTTTTATTATTTAAAAGCAATATGTTCATAACTATGTAAACAGTTGCCTATTTATTTTAATGACTTTATATCAGAAATACTTACGGTGCAAAGCATTTAAATAAAATTACTCTGATATTTTAACGTAATATATGTAATTATTTAAATATTCGATTAATTATTTTTTATAATGACAGTTTTGATGTAGTTATTTTCTTTTAATTTACTCACAACCTACATACTACAAAATCAAATTTAACAATCCTAGTATTTTTTCACTATTCACCCCCTATGTCGTTTATTATATCAATTGACTCCCGGTAAATAGAAACCGCCTACTTTTTCTAAAATACAAAGAATTTACATGTTTTAACACATTTGACGCATTAGTATTTGATAAACCAACAAGACTCACAACTTCAGTGTTTTTTTATCAGCTGTATACAAGATATGTAAAAAAAACAGTGTAGAAGTTGAAACTTGTGCCTATTCACCCCAGATGTCTCGTGGTCGCCGATAGAGCGATAATAGCGTATCACGTATAATACATCATTATGTGGTGACATGCAGCTGCTTAAGAGTCCGTCTGGGCACGTACAGACCTGTTACCTATTCCTGCCGCCAACTAAGCCTCAATTTACCTTGCCGTGGAACGGAATGGAAGCGAATTTTCATAACGAAATCGTACATTAAATTAAATGAATTTTATATTGATTGTGTAACGTGGAAACTAGATATTAGCCGACAAAAAAATCTCTCTCAAATTATGAACCCACGTATCTCTTTTCCTTTTTCTGATATTCTTTCTTTTTTCATCATTATTTTCCTCTTCCGCCACACAAATGAGCAACATGAATAAAATATCCATTCGTTTCTTGTCAAATAAAAATTCTAGTAAGTGAACATCGTCTACAGTCTGAAGGCGCAGTCGCGGGAATGCTCGAGCATTCTCGCGAATTGGCGCGCGTTCTCGCGCGACGTAGTCGAAATTGACGCTTCCCGTTCCATTCCGTTCCGCCGCAATGTAAATTGAGCCTAACCTAGCTTAACACTGCGGGCACTGTTGTGTTTCGATCTGAAGGGCTGTACACTTCAGTATGATTACAGACCGTAAGGCATTATATCTTAGTAGCCACAGGTGAGAACGTCAGACACGTTGTCATATTGATCCTTAATCGAGGATATATGTAGATGTCTATGGGCCTATTCAGGTGGACTACACTCGTTTGTCACCGTTCCGAAAAACCAGACGAAAAATTCCCGGATTCGGTGATTAAAGGCGTCAAAGGTGATAAAATTACGATGCAGCGATCGGTAATCCGCATCTTGGAAATGGCATATTCTCCCTATTATGGCAGAAGTAATATTCAGCAGACGTTCCAACCTTTGTTATGATCGTTAGTTGAGACAATATACTCTTACGCTGGTAGCACACTAAAATTTATGTAGTTAGTTAAAACAAATATTATAAATATTTCAATACAGACAATTATAATAAATAATGTGTACCAAAGTATATCATAAAGTTCCTAAAATATTAGTGAACAGCCATTAAAGCGAATAAAAAAGTTTCAAGCAGTGGCTAATAAATACTGCCTTTTATAATATCAAAGAATTCTTTAACCATAAATTTTGATTTTGCTTTTCATTTTTCATTAATTTTGCTCAACTAATAAAGTTACTAAAGATCCAGGATTTTGCGTGATTCCTCTCAATTGAATATAAAGTTATTTTTCTAATTTTGTTAAGTACCTCTAAAAACATAAATATAATTATTACAGCCGTCGTTACATACTGGTCTATTATGTGTTTATTTCTAATTTTAGTTCATTTGTTCTGAACACATTTATTTTGGACAATTTTTTCGCATACCACGAAAGGCAAAACATGTGGAAACAAATATTGACTCTGTACCTGTCTGTACCCATCTTTTTAGCGAAACGGGGTTAACCCCTATGGTTGCTTGACTGAAGGAAGCTTTATCCTATATCTTTAACATTCTTGTGTGCGTATATATATATATATATATATATATATATATATATATATATATATATATATATATATATATATATATATATATATATATATATATATATGAAATAAGATGAAAGATTGAGGGGCGCAGTGGTAGATACAAGGGTTTACCGGGGTTCTAACGTAGGAACGGATCATTATTTGGTTTCATGCCGAATTAATGGTCTGTTCAGGCGTTGGCGCCATCGGTCATCTGTGTCTACCACTGCGTTACAGCGTATTAGAACAGAAAGATTACAAGATGAAGGTGAGAAAAACAAGTTCAAATGTAGACTGTAAAAAAATATAAGTGGTTTGGATGAATTATGTATGAAGGAGTTAGACTTGGAGAATATATGGCAAAATGTAAAGAAAGGTTTAGTGGATGCAGCTACCGAAGTATGTGGTGTTAGTAAAAGAAAGAATGAAAGGAAAAATAATACGTTATGGTGGGATGATGAGACACGTATGGAAGTTGAAGCAAAGAAGAGAGCATGGCTAGATTTACTAGCAACAAAGGCTGGTAATTCTAGCGGTACGAATGACGATATTGAAAGAAAAAAGGCAGTCTTTAGACGTCTTAATAAGAGAATAAAAGAAGTAGTTGAAAGAAAAAAGCAAGAAAGAACGGATAAGAATGATAGAAGAATATCGGATAACTTCCAGGCTAATATTAAAATGTTCTGGAAACTTGTAAAAACTGCCAGGGGACATTCAAAACAGCCTATGATGAATGCTATAAGAGACGAGAATGGCTATATTCTGAATGATGATGTTTTGAGTTTAAAGAGATGGAAGGAATATTTTGAAAGCGTGTTTATGAGTGAGGAGACAACGTGTGTACTAAGTGAAGTAGAAATTCCAAAAGAAGAGGAAAGAGGTAGCGAGATAAGTATAGGTGAAATAATGAAAGCTAAGGGCTGGAGAGGAAGTGGTGGCAGGCCTGCTGCACACCTTGTTTAATTTATGCTGGGAACTGAAGCGGGTACCGGTAGACTGGTACAAAGCCGTGATAGTCCCAGTATATAAAGGAAAAGGGTCGCAGCAGGACTGTAAAAACTACCGTGGCATCAGCCTTCTTAGCAATGTGGGAAAACTGTATGCTAAAATACTGATTGAAAGGGTCATGAAAGAAACTGATGGAAAATTTGGGATGTGCAAGCGGGATTTAGAAAGGGAATGGGATGTACAGATCGAGTCTTTTCCATGCGCATGATCGCGGAGAAGTTTTTGGCCAAAAACCAAAAGGTTTTTTGTGCGTTCATGGACTTGGAAAAGGCCTATGACAGAGTTGATAAGGATATGCTATGGCAAACACTGAAATCATTTGGGTTGAGCGCAGGCTTGATACAGGCATTGGAGTCTCTTTATAGGGACTCTAGTGCTTGTGTTAGGATCAACGGGGTCTACTCGGACTGGTTTGACATCCATAAAGGTGTCAGACAGGGCTGTGTGGCTTCCCCGTGGCTGTTCAACCTATTTATGGACAGTGGTTTGCAAAATTTTAAAGTTGAAGAATGCGGATTAAGAATGGGTGAGTTAACCGTCAAATGCCTTTTGTACGTCGGCGGCCGAGTTGCAAATGATGGTCACATTAATGAACAGATCATTAAAAGAAAGGGGTATGAAAGTGAACGCAAGTAAGATGAAGGTTATGGTTTATGAAAGAGAAGAAAGTAAAACGATTTGTGAAATAAGAATAGAAGGGGAGTTGATCGAGCAAGTAGACTAGTTTGTATATTTAGGCTGCGTATTTAGCAGGGATGGGAGATATGATAATGATATATACTCTATTGTGAAGAGCTAAAATGTGTCGAAAAAGGCACGTATGGCAATTCACAATGCTGTGTTGGTCCCT
Organism: Parnassius smintheus behrii; assembly: GCA_036936625.1. Classification (NCBI taxonomy): domain Eukaryota; kingdom Metazoa; phylum Arthropoda; class Insecta; order Lepidoptera; family Papilionidae; genus Parnassius; species Parnassius smintheus. The sequence continues at coordinate 8,252,536 of JAUPFT010000007.1, read as the reverse complement.
ACTTTAACGTATGGTAGTGAAAGTTGGGTGTGGCAGAAGAAGCACGAGAGTAGAATGAACGCAGTAGAAATGCGGTCGGAATCTGAATGACAGGGTAAGAAATTGTGTAATAAGAAAAGAGTGTGGTTTGCAAGATGATGTTGTGACCAGGATTAAGAAAGGAATGCTTCGGTGGTTTGGTCATGTGGAAAGAATGGATGAGGAAAGACTGACAAAGAAAATTTATGTTGCAGAAGTGAATGGCAGAGTCGGAAAGGGACGTCCTAGGCGAAAATTTATCGACCAAATTGGCGATTTATTAAAAACGGGCCAAATTAGGAGTACCCTTAACCAACGAGCATTTATGCGTAGGTGTATGGATGTGAAGGGGGTAATAAATCGATGTAGCTAGGATTTTTTTCTAGAAAATATCGTTTTGTCCGTATTTTCAGGCAATGAAAAACTGCTACAATACAAAAAGGTAAATTTTGACACTTTATTAATGATCGTAATAGCTCAAATGGATATCGGGCCGTCGTGAAATATAATAATACGATAGGTATAATAATAAATATAATAATAAATATAATACGTAGTGCCCTGATTCGCGTCCTGTCTTCGGTCTGACTTTTTCACCTTTTTTTTTTTCAAGTTCCCTTCTTTTGTTAAAAATATATATTATTTCGAGCTCTTTTTTTTAGTATTTTTTAAAAATACGAAAATTTTAATCAAACTAATTGCACTCATGATTTTTTATTCAAATAACCAGTTCAGTTTTTTCTATTATGTCAATAAGATCAAAAAATATTATTGATGTTTCATCAGTCGGTAATTTGTATCTAAATATAATTTCCAAAAACACACGATTTCCAAAAAAAAAAAAAAAAATATACCGAGCAAAGCTCGGTCTTCCAGGTGCTTATATGAAATATTACCTGCCAAAGGAGCTGTTAGGCGAATGGCCGCCCCATGTAGGGTCGTCGAGACCCTCCTTTATCTCGGCGAGTTTGCTCACTATCTCGGGGAATAGCGGCCTCGCCTTAGCGTCATACTGAAATTAACATAATACAAAACTTATTGAAACTGTCTAAGTTACGTCTCGTAAGGGAGTATACCACAACAATCGATCGATCGTAGGGTGGAATGGATTAGTCGACGTCGATCGATAGTTTCTCTGACACCGATCGTTCGATGGTAGAATGGAATAAACGATGTCGATCGAGCTGCTTGATCATTCGAGAACCCGTCCCGCTCTATCGACGAGTATTTAAAATGTCGTCCAGATGAATTTAAGCTATCTATGGCCTTAAAAACGGTCGCAGAGTTTGCTGCGTTTGCGTCTCCGTAATAATAATACGAGTAAGAACGTACTGGCCAACAATAACGCCTCCTCTTCTAAATATATTTTGAAAGATACTCATGATGAGCCCACGACCACATCGATGATGATTGAACAACATTTTATCGACCAGTATCCGTCGATCAGCTAAAGCTACAACACCAATCGAACGATATCGATCGACGTCGATCAATGTCTCGAAAAAAATCGGTCCCAATTGGACCAGCATGCGCGTTCTTCAAACGTGGAAATTCAATGCGTCCCTGAGAATAAACAGGAAAATTTGATAAATATCGTAATGCAGCTAGGAAAAGTAATCAAATGCCCAATCAACGACACACAAATTCATTATTGCTCGCGACTAGCTAAGATGAATAATTCTAGTCCTCGCCCTCGCTCGATACTAGTCAAATTCAACAGCCCGCGACTACGCGACGAATTCCTTGCGGCGTCAAGTAAGTTTAACAGAAACAATCGAGATGACAAGTTGAACACCAGCCACTTAGGCATCGGCGGGACTAAGAAAACAGCTGTATATGTAGTGCAACATCTTACACGCGAGAACAAGCACTTGCATGCTGCAACACGTTCCAAAGCCAAAGAACTTGGATATAAATTCGTTTGGGTGAGGGATTCTAAAATATACATGCGGAAGGATGAGCAGTCAGGACATATATATGTAAAAGATATAGCTTTATTAAATAAGTTGTCATAATGACGCTAAATTTGAATATGTTTGTACTTAGGGGCCCCTTAAGCTGTTTCTATCAAAATGTAAGAGGCTTAAAAACCAAAACAGTTGAGCTATTTAGTAAGGTTGTGTGCAGCAATTATGATGTTATAGTTTTTACAGAGACATGGCTAGATAGTAGTGTTTCGGACACGGAATTATTTGACGATCGTTATATAGTTTACAGACGTGACAGGGAAAGTAGTGGATTTCACAGTAAAAAACTGGGGGGTGGAGTTTTAATAGCTGTCTCTAAGCGTTTTATATCCTACCGAATGTATGATTGTCAGTCGGACTGTGAGGATATCTGGGTTAAAATCGAAATACTCGATAAGAAGGGTGTAATTGATTATTTGAATATATGTGGCGTTTATATTCCTCCCCCTGTACAGAAGCATATTTTGGAACACTTTGTTACAAACACCAACTGTATGTCACAAAAGCTCAGTTCTAATATTATTGTTCTTGGTGATTTTAATCTGAGTAGTCTTTGTTGGAACAAGACGCCTACTCTTGCACTAACGCCTATAACTACAAATAGTTTGTTAAACAATATGATAGTGGATTTCATGTCATTAAATAATTTATTACAATACAATTCATGCCTAAACATAAAAAATCGAATTCTGGACCTAATAATGAGCTCTTTGACAATCTCACACGTTTGTGAAAGTGCTGACCCTTTATCCAAAATTGACCCGCTGCATCCTCCCATCGAATTCTGTGTTGAAATCCACCATAAAGAAAATTTAAAGTCCCAAGATGTAGCCAGATACCGCTTCCACAAAGCAGACTATGAAAAGATAATAAGCGAACTAAACAACATCCAATGGGTAAAAGAATTATCTAACTGTACTAGCGTTGACGACATGGTGACATATTTCTATAAAATCCTTGGGCTCCTCATAATCAAATATGTTCCAAAATACAAACCGCGCTCTGGTAAATATCCAATGTGGTTTTCCACTGCATTAGTTAGGGTAATCACCGAGAAACTGAAATATCGAAATAAATACCGCAAATATGGCAACCCCCGAGATTTAATCACCTTTGAAATACTAAGGGATAGATGTACAAAACTTCACAACATAAGCTACAAATTATACATAAAGCGCCTAGAGTCATCGTTGTCTTCTAACCCTAAACTTATGTGGAGCTTTATTAAACATAAAAGAGGTGGGATCAATTCTTACCCTGCACAAATGTATTTCGGCACAAAGGTCGCTTCATCGGGGACAGGCATTTGCGATCTATTTGCATCTCAGTTTTCCTCGGCTTACAACACTGAAAACTTACCCACCCCAGGTCAATCTCATTTGCCACTAGGTGCTAATTACTTAACAACAATATCGGTAACTAGAGACCAAGTTTTCAGAGTTTTAAAAAGACTTGACCCTACTAAGGGTGCTGGCTCCGATGGAATACCTTCTATTTTTGCCATAAGATGTGCTGGAGCACTTGCACTGCCACTTAGTATTATTATTAATAGCTCCTTAAATTCTGGCATATTCCCAACAGATTGGAAAAGTGCTCTTGTAATACCTTTATTCAAGACAGGTGACACGAGTGCAGTAAAAAATTATAGGCCTATATCTATACTTCCAACATTTGCGAAAGTTTTTGAATCCCTTTTGTGCCCAATAATTTCATGTCACTTGAAACAGGTTATCGCACCCCAACAGCATGGCTTCGTAAAATCGCGTTCCACATCAACTAACTTGGTTTCATTCGTCGAGAACCTTGTTGAGGGGGTCGGTCGCGGGAAATCATACGATGCAATATACACCGATTTCAGTAAGGCATTTGACAGGGTAAATCATGAAACACTGTTGCACAAACTTTCCTCCATCGGAATAGCCGGTATGTTTTTAAACTGGTGTAGATCATACCTTTCAGATAGACAGTCAATAGTTGTGGCTGGGGGGTATAAATCCAAAGCATTTACTGCTAAATCCGGAGTACCTCAAGGGTCTCACTTAGGTCCTTTATTTTTCAACATTTTCATCAATGACATTGGAAAATGTTTTCAGCACTCTAAATTCTCATTGTTCGCTGACGACTTAAAATTATATAGAATAGTTAACTCATCTGATGATGCATTATTACTGCAGAGGGATTTAAATAATTTAGCGATGTGGTGTACTGAGAACGGAATGAGCATGAATCCTGATAAATGCCAAGTAGTGCGATTCAGCAGAAAGAGACATTTACCAACCAGATTCTATCATATCAATGATACGCCGCTAAGAGAGGTTAGCCACATTCGAGACCTAGGAGTCATCATTGACAACAAACTACGCTTCAATATTCATATTGACAATATTATAAATAAGGCTCTTAGAATGTTGGGCTTTGTTCTTCGAAACTGTAAAGAATTTAGGAATCCCATGACAAAAATTACGGTATATAACTGCCTCGTACGTAGTATGTTAGAATATGGCAGTACTGTGTGGAATCCGCACTACGGTACATATATCAAACGCTTAGAGAGTGTACAAAAGCGATTTTTATGGCATTTGTCTTACAGTTGCAACTTAGCCAAGAAACTCCCAAGCTACAACGATCGACTACTACATTTTCGCCTCAAATCACTCCGACACCGTAGGGAATTACTTGACGTCATGTTCCTGTATAAGCTAGTAAATGGAAATTTTGACACCCCTGATCTTTTATCTCGAGTAAATATTGCTGTACCTAGAAAGCCACACAGACTTAAGAAATCTCCTTTTAAAAGTAATTCAGCTAAGTCAAAGTTGGGTCAGTATGCCCCATTAAACAGAGCGATGAGGAGTTACAATCTCATTCACAACTCTATATGTAGTGAAACTGAAAAAGGATCTTCTCAGCTAGATATTTTTTCAAACTCCTTAACGCAATTTAAAAATTTTGCAGCTAAAGTAATAACAGAATAATTCGATTATAATGTAATTTTAATATAAAATATGTGTGAGCGTTATTTTATTTTTACATTTAATTTTTAATTTTGACTTATAATATACATTTTAATGACATTTGGCTTTGTTTAAATTTTAATTGATGTTTTTATCTTTATTAGTTTTTAAATAATATGTTGTTCTTGGCATAGTTAAATGTAATGCATTGATAAAATTTTATTATTGTTGTTGTTAATAGTACTTATAAGTTAATTAATTGTATAATAACTTCCTTATAATTAATGCTTAAATTTTAATATAAATAAATTAAATTGCTTCTTAACATAAGTTAATGTAGGTACGAGACTTTAAAAGAATGTTGTTTGCGCCTATAATTGAAGTAGCACTTTGTATGTTTTTTTTTCTTTTTTGTTTTTCTGATATTTTTGCATGTAATAGTGTGTACTTTGTTGGTGCAATAAATAAATAAATAAATAAAATAAAAATGATAAAATGCGACGTCGATCAATGTCATCGATCGATGATCGATCGATTGGTTTGGTAACACCCTCATCGAACGTGATAGATGTGAGTAAATGAAATCTGATTTCGCTGTAATTGTACCAGAAATAATTAAATGTATCTGTGTCATGTATTTTACTATTTTATTTTTAAGCACAAGGCACCATAGTCTAGTATACTATTTCTATTTTATTCTATTTAAGGAACTCGAGCACAGTAGGGTTATAAATTCCATCCACTTTGGTAAACCATCAGCAAGGTATACGGCGATAGCATAGTATTGATACAACGAAATAATTAATTGAGTCGAAATTGATTCACCAGTTTCCCATAAAATACAGGAAACACTTATGCCAGCTATTGTAAGCAAGCTACGGATTACAATGGTCAATGGTCATTTCAGCAAAGTGAAACAATGGTCTCATCCCATGAGTAGCTGGTAGGATTGACTTTAATTAAAAATGTGTGCATGCAACAGCTCTAAATTTCACATACACGTGACAGGCCCCGGCTCTGCACACAGCTTGATGATTATGGGAATATATTTCCATTAAGTACGTAAAAAATCTCACAGTACGCGAGCCATCCGGGTTCGATTCCCGTTGGCACCGATGAAATTGTTAATTGCAATTTTATGCGCTGATTTACGACGTGCTCGGCAGTGTAGGAAAACATCATAAGGAAATCTGTATGTCTGAGAAATAAGAAAAAAATATTTCGAATGTGATATGTGAAGTTCGCCAACACGCCATGGGTCAGCGCAGCGGACACTTCCTTACCCTAAAGCCCTCTCAGAAATAAGAGGCCTGTTGGGCAGTGGGACATCGCTGTAATTTTTTAAATTTAAGTACGTAAATCTGCTGGTGTATTCCTAAAAAGTCTGAAATGCTTGTTAAAAAACGAGGTCCTAGCTCTTATATCGCAGAGGAATCTAAAATAAATGATATTTTAGATAGGTAGGTAAATTTACCAGGGCATCTTAAATGGTAACACATGTTAGATCTGAAGACGACCGTGGGAGGACCTAGCGATAATCGTCTCGTCTTTGATAGATTATGTACTAGGACACCATATAAGTATGCAGGTACGAGGAGAGGACATAGTTAAGCGGATTAGTAAGCTAAAGTGGCAGTGGACCGACCATGTAGCTCGAAGAACCGACAATCGATGGGAAAGAAAGGTTCGAGTGGCAGCCAAGTACCACAGATGGAGTGACGTCTTTGGTAAGATATATGCAGGACGATTGTGCTTTATAAAATTCCTTGGGGGAGGCCTATGTTCAGCAGTGCACTTGTGAAGGGTTATAATGATGATAATGTTGATGTACCAGGACAGTATACAACATGAGGCACTTACAATGCAGCAGTTAAAGGCGAGACGCAGCAGCTCGGGCACGGTGGTCTCGTCGCACAGCTCCACGAACGCCACGTAGTTGAGGCCGAAATTGTCCGTGCGCGGCAACACGTCCGGGTCGGCGTCCACCTGATAAAACCATCGAGATTTCTTTAAAAAAACACTTAAAACAGATGAAAGTATAGGATAGACGTTGGCACGAGTTTTGGCCGCCGCTGAACAATTTTGTTGAGGCATTACAAGACCGCACGGTGTTTGTACCAATTATTGACTTTTGGGCAAAATTGAATCATTTGGGTTAAGATCGTAGCATCAGTTTACTTACAACAATCTTTTACCATACAGCTTGAACAAAAAAATAACTCAAGTTTTTGGTATTATCTTGAAAATTATGTGTGATGGGAAAATGTTATTCAATAAAAAATTTTCATATCTCGCGCTTATGAGATTATCAATTATCATTGAAAACCATTTATTTTTAGTCTTTTGATTGAACAGATTAATACCTGAATTTATTTCAGACAAATATAGCCTAGATGTCTTGATATTGCTCTCTAACTAACTGTTCGTAACGTTTCATTACATTTGTAAGTCATTTTGAAGATAAAGAAAGAAAAGTTTATAAAATGTTTCTTGATTTTGCACTTCTTAATTCTAAAATCCAAAAACAGGTATAAATAAATCTCCGAGCTTCAAAGAAGCCAGTTACTTCGATATGACACTCAGGACACTTAAATTTTATTAATATGTATGCATAAAGTTATGTTTAAGCGACTTACCCTGGCGATAAGCTGACATAGTATAATCCCGTAGGAGAAGATATCGGAGCGGTGGTCGTACCAGCGGCCGCGGAGACACTCCGGCGACATCCACCACGGCGAGCCTACGCTCGGCAACCGATATCCATTTCTGGAAATAATATCTCATATCAGTCTACCAATAATATATATATATATATATATATATATATATATATATATATATATATATATATATATATATATATATATACTACCTGGATGAACCGAGCTTTCCTCGGTTTTAATTAAAAAAATTTGCAAAACAGAATCCTAGCTAGATTGTTAGTGATAGTTGGAGCCGTTTCCGAGATTCAGTTCATATACGAGTATATCTTGAAATATAGCATAGTTTTTTTGCTAATGGATATGACAAAGGGTCGTCGAAAAGGCAGAACAACGTCTGTCTGGCAAGCTAGTAAATATATATATATATATATATATATATATATCTATATCAATAGTACCTGGATGACCGAGCTTTGCTCGGTTTTAATTAAAAAAATGTATGCAATTAGTTTAATTATAATTTTTGTATTTTTAAAAAATACTAAAAAAGGGGCTCGAAATAATAGATTTTCTTACAAAACAAGGGAACTTGAAAAATAAAAGGAAAAAAAATCAGACCGAACATAGGACGCGGACCAAGGCATTACGATTTCGCGACCGCTCGATATCCACTTGAGCTATTACGATCATTTACACAGTGTCAAAATTTACCTTCTTATATTGTAGCAGTTTTTCATTGCCTGAAAACACATACAAAAAACATTTTCTAAAAATAAATCCTAGCTAGATCTATTTACTGCCCCCGAAACTCCCAGGACACAAAATTTTATGATACTCTACATATTATATAGTAGTATGTATATATATATATATATATATATATATATATATATGTATATATATATATATATATATATATATATATATATATGTATATATACACGAACAAAACAATGCCTCAGGGCAGAAAATGATTGTATCACACGTGGATCAAATAATAATATTATTAAAACGATAAACAAATATAGGTGACCTAAGTTTGTGGCGATTTGCCGAAATATTGTCTATGTTATGCAGGCGGAAAGTATATCGAGTACAAGTAACCTTTTGATAAAAAGTAACCTTTGATGATGGTTGGAAATTTTCGAAACAGTATTAAGTAATTTTGTTGCCTATTCCTCACATCACGAGGCTGAATGAAGGATTCTTTTGCCACCAGACAAAACAGAAACATTTGCAAGAAAAATAATTTAGTCTGAATCAAAAAAATTGTCATTAACCCAAAGCAACCACACTCTATGCCTAAATTGAGCGTTTATAAGACTTTACAAGCATAATTGTGAACATTTTGAAATCTGAATAGATTTACACATAACGACCCGTTTCGCCCCGTGACATAGCTTAGCACGTAAAGTTGCGTGCCAACAGCGTCCATACACCGTTGCTATCACATACGACGTACTGGGCGAGTGAAAACTCTTAAACTCTTAATTACCGAAGGCTCACCTACACTCAATCACGCGTGATGTGTAGGTATATTTTTAAGCGTGGTGAATTATAACGTTTTTTACCCGCCTATCTAAAAAGTAGTGTACTGTTTTGGTGTTAATGCTTTGGGCGGATGTATGTATGTACGTTACTTTTTGTTGCGTGCTTAAGTCTTCTTCGTAGTCACCTAAACAGCTTGTAGGATTTTGAAGTAGGTTGGTGATAAAACCAATAGGGCGTTCGTAAAACGCAATAAGGTACTTACTAACACATATAATTATTCAAAAACATGTTTATTTCAAGCTCGTATTATAGTATTACTATGCGTATACTTACACTGGATCAGGTATTTTTTCTGCTAAACCAAAATCTGCCACAACAGCAGTGTACTGGCCTTCTCCGTGCTTTTTCAATAATACGTTCTGAAACGTAAAATAGCAGATAAAGTTGTTGTTTAAAAATAAAATACCTAATAAGAAGGAATGGTTAACATTATGTACAGGTTGTTTCTCACTAGCTATATTAGTAACGCCGTGTGATGGCTGCGTAAGTTAATCCACAATCATCATCCCGTAGGCGGCGCAGGAGCCGACAAAGGAAACCAAAACAGGAGATGGGCACCACCAGTTGTTATCTTCTTGATAACAACTGAAAACCATAAAACCCGTTGCAATAAAAAGTATTAGTTACAAGATTTTATTATAGCATATTTTTTATGGTCGTGATATCGTTTCTTAAATTTAAATAGTGATAAAAAGCAGCCATTTTAGAATTGGTCAGCTCGACCGTGGAAGGACCACGCTCTCAAAAATCACAGAAAAAAATATAGCAGCATAATGAAATTGAAATGCATCTATGTGACGAGTCAACTCTTACAAAATTACTTACAGGACTAGAAAAAGAATCCAGGCGCTACAGTATACAAGCATATGAGTCAATTTACTCCTCTTATTTACACTAAGTATTTCACTCCAACGAAAATCAGAAAAAAATATGGCATTTCCTTTTTTAACACTGAAAATTATCATTATTGGGTTTATTTATTTATTTGTATGGATCTCAAACAGTTGTACAATTAGTTACATTTAATACATGCCTTACTTACATCTACAAATTACTAGGTACTATGTAGTACCAATTATAGGGGAACACATCATTCCACAACAATAACAGTGTTTATATTTTGCTTGAAGTGATTAACTTGTTTTAAAATGGTAAAATTTTTGATGGCAGTTGGGACAAAATAAAAAAGTGGTTCCCAAGTAAAGTTAAACTGGCAAGCATACTTTAACAGAGTTACCCGTTATTAACAACGCTGGCCTGGCGAATTGGTGCAGGTAAAGCTGAAGTTGCACTGAATATGCTATTCCCATCCCGAGTCTGTGACATTTTGTTTCAGAATTATTGGTATCAATTGATGGTCAAAACCTATCTCTCTGCCCATCAAACCAGGAACAGAAAGTATATCATAATAGTGAAAACGACCAGGAGAACATATTATAACCATACTTAAATTATAACAGGCCAGGATCTCATACAAAACTAAAACTTTTTTTTCGCAAAACTTTCTGTGTGGCCAACCGTAAAGTCGCAGGTAAATCTCGTCTGTGGATCATCGTAAAACAAAGGTTTCGTCACCCGACACGCCAGGCGCGTGGTGTGCCACCGTTATATGAAATCTGACACGTTATATAATCGACAAAAAAACAATCACGCTCGCCCATTTGTGAGGAACGATGAGCCGCGGGTAATATCGCCCTAATCTTCGATTAGGGCCTTTAGAGGTCTTGCAGAGGCGCGTGCATGTGCGTTTTTTTCGGATATTTGTATAGTGTTGAGGTAATGGTATAGTCATATATTTTTACTGTCTATGCTGTAAACCACCGTTGTTACCTTAGACGTGAGGTCCCTGTGGAAGACGCCGATTGAGTGCAGGTACGCCATCCCAGCAGCCATGTCCGCGGCGAGCGACACGCGTAACGGTTGCGGAACTGGTGCTGGTGGGCAGCCCAGAAGCAGCTGCTCCAGGGACCCGCCCTCCATGTACTCCAACAGTGCGTGCAATTGACTTTCGTGTACGCACACGCCAACGAAACTAAGAGAAAAGAAACTAAATAAGCATACGGAATCGGTTGGATTGGTGATGGAAATCCCAGATTAACGATGGTAAACAACACCAAAGTTGCAAGCACTGGTACTGAGTTAAACTAATCTCCGAGAAGTCTATACAGTCTGTGACTACGCTCAGAATCGTCCCCGCCATTACATCAGATTTGACAAACAAGAAATTTGAAAAACAAAAAGCAACAGAACACCGATTTCTACCAAGGATGATAAGTGTAGTTGTTGAAATTCAAAAACATCATTATTTCAATCGACAAGGGATCCCATAATTAATAAAAATAAATCTAAGCCCAAGTGCAAGACTTCAAGACACTGTAGGTATTCACTTGTGTATATCGAATCAAAAGTTAACAATTAAAAGCTGAAAGTAGGCTAGATTGACTACGACATGAAAACGTCATACACCTTAGTCTCCCCAACTTCACATGCAAAACGTCAATAATTAAAAATAAGTTAAAATAAGTGAAAGGGAAACTAAACAAGAGAAAATCCGTGAAATTAGTTTTATTCAGTGTGTATAGCATTCGCGTAAATGTAAGAAATCATTATGACAATACAAGTTACCGGAGAGACCGATTCCCAGCGGCGAAATATCCACAGGTAATGATGAAATATTTTAGAACTGTTGAAATTCAAATGAATGTATACGTTCCACAACAAATAAACGAGACAGTAATCTGCAATCGAGTGAAAGCGTTCGTCAAAACATGCATCTCGAGAACAGGCGGAGGCTGATGGAAACTCGTGGAAACCACCAGCGGCGTTCTCTCCAATTTAAATAACAGATAAATTTGAAACTTCAACATAAAATCGACAAAGTATTGAACAACAATAGATCTACAAGAATAGATTTTAAACTATTTGTACATCTATATTTTTTTATAGAATTAAGGCGACAAGCGAGCACAAAGTCCACCTGATGTTAAGTGAATATTGTATTATTATTGCCCATAGACGTCTATCCCCGATTAAGAATCAATATGGAGATGCGTCGTCACCCCCGAGGACTAAGATGTACCTACAGCCTCTTTTCACACAACACCTCGAAACACAACATTACTCTGCTGTTTTACGTTGATTTGTGGGGGCGTGGTCTTACCCCGGTCGATCCGATCCATTAGTGTTTTAATTTAGCTGCACCTTGGCTCTACCTCGTATATATGTTTGCAGTTGTAAAACATTCAAAGAGCAATTGAAAAAAAAAAATGTTTAACCCCCGACGAAAAAACAAAGGTGTCTTAATCGAGAGTGTCCTTAGCTGTGTTTCAAGAAAATCTGTTTACCCATTTGAAGATCAGCTCTTTTTGTTCCGGGGGTTTTAATTATTTTAATTCATTAGAAGAAAATTTATTAATATTTTCTATGTTTATTACTATTACATTTAAGAAAAATTTTATAAGACAAATGTCTTGAAAATTCTCCCACGACATGTTAATATTCGTATCTAGACAAATCACGCTTTATCCTGCCAGCGATGTCTTCACGTCATACGTAGTCGATGACGCGAAACAAGAATGATGTCGACGCGCGATAGCTCCCCGCGATTCAATCGATGCAAATTGCCACTTAAATCGCTCGCGTGCAAACATGTATCCGGAGAGGGCTCAATTACACACAACTACCGTGGAGAAATAAAAATAAATTCGATGTACGACGCGCGTGCACGCAACACGGCTGTCGAAAGTGAAATCCTTACTAGGAAGTCTACACGGTTTGATCCTACGATTCTTGGGGCGCGTTGGTTCAGAGGATGGTACAGCAAAACAACTGTAATTGTCGACAATACTGAATTGAGCGATTGTGACTGCCCTGTTACTTATATATATTTATTAACAGTTGGCTGCATTGCTTAAAAATTGGTCAAGATAAACCACAGATGTTTTTTTACAGAAATGTCTATGAAATGGGTACGTACGTCACGTGTAACGTATTAGACCGCAGCTTCATACGTATTAGACGACTGTATCGTAGGTCTAGTGATCGTAAACACGATTGCTGGTCATGAGATTCCCGGGTTCGAAATCTGGGTTAAGCTAAAAATCTGTTATTGTGGTTTTCTCTGAGCAAGTTCTCAGTAGCAGTCCGTAGTCAGGAAGTTTACGGTGTTTCACCCCCGTGCCTCGGAAAGCACTTAAAACCGTTGATTTTCTCCCATCGCACTTACGAATTTACTCCGATAATACTAATACCGTTCCATCGCACTATGAGAGTGAGGGAATAAAGAGTCTACCTGTACTTGTGCATACACGTGTACACTATAATCCTGTCCTGCGCAGATCGCCAGTCAGCGTTGAGACTGGCCGCGGTGTCTGAAGTTCGATCTGGAGAATCTAACATCCTACCGCCGTCGCAGCTGCACTATGACTATAGCGCGGATGGGTTGGCTAGATCGGGGAAGAACCACGTTCTCATTGAATACCATTGTGAATAACAATAATCGGAGACCCTTTTTGCTGGTACAGGCATTGAAGGAAGTGAGTATGCATGAGAATTTTGATTTTTCAATTGAGGACAGACTGACATAGGTGATCACAGCATCTACTAACCATTACGTTGATCTTTTCTTTCTTCTCTATTCTCTTGTGCCTATGCCATTACAGCCTGTAAAGACCACTGCTGAACATTTATCCGTAGTTTCCACCACAGAAATCTAAACAATATTTAGATTTATGTGGTTCCCACGCTTGACAGGCGCCTCTGCAAGCACATCTTTTTATCATGAATTGTGATCAGGAGGATGTTACGCTCATCTCCTTTTCAAGTTTCCCCCGGTCGCCTCTTACGAAAACCACGCGACGAAGTCAAGTACTGGATGTTCTTACGACGCTAATACACGGGTGGTCTCTTGTGCCCTATTTGAATACAAAATCGATGTACTCATCCACTTAAAATATGGTAAACCAAAGAATAAAATAGGGTTCAATTTCTTTTTCCGACTAAACTGCGCAGTGGACAATGGACACCGAAAAACTGGCACGCGTGATAATTTAAGCGCTGCTAACGAGTACCGTAGCTTGTTAGTAGTTATTCGGTGCATTCGAATGTACGAAACGTTTTGTATCAAAAAGAACAATCACACGATTTTCTTCCTATGTAATACTTTGGCTCCTAGCGTTTGCATGCTTTTGCATTCAAGTACAATAGTTTGTAAGTTTAACAGTTTTTAGTTCAGAAAAAATAAACATGGATATTATAACATTTTAAGTGTTCCGCTATTACGAGGGCGGCACTGAAAATTTCGGGAATTTCGAGTGACACAACATTACTATTTAAAAATGTATTTATTGCTTTTCGAAGTATTCTCCGCGAAATTTGACACATTTTTCCATACGATGGAACCAATCATTGAAGCAACCACTCCTCTCTCACTCACTCTTCAGGTGATGAAAATCTCTGTCCACGCAATTTATACTTTATTTTAGGGAAATTATAGAAATCATTAGGGCTTAGGTCGGGGCTGTACGGCGGATGGTCTAATAATTATATGTTTTCTTGCTCTAAAAACTCTTTTGTTCTGTGTGCGGTGTGAGAACTCGCATTGTCGTGATAGAGGATGATGCGGCGGTTGCAGTTCTCTTTATGGAGTTCAGAAACGACCTGTGGCAAACAAATGCTAGCATACCATTCTGCATTAACCGTTCTTTGTTCCTCAAGAGGAATAGTCGTAACATGGCTGGTTTTGGAGACAAACGTGGCTACCATTTTTTTTGCAACACTCCGTGAACGAACAATTTTTGTTGGCTTTAACTCATTTCGCGTATATCCAGGATTCGTCACCTGATACGATATTGTGTACAGCATTTGAGGATCCTGCGTGGAATCTTTCGAGAGTTCTGACGCACCAAGTAACGTGAGCCGCCTTTTGCTCTTCACAGGGCAAATGCGGTATCCATCGGGAAAACAACTTTTTTACACCTATTGTTCATGCAAGATTATTTGTATTTGACTCATGCCAATGTCTAAAGTTGCCTGAATTTCGCAGTATGTCACATGTCAATCTTCCTCAATCAGCTTACGCACAGCATCAACTTTTTCTTGGATGACTGCAGTTTTTGGGCGACCTTGACGGGGATCATCACTGAGCACGTTGAAATTCAGCAAACCAGCGATAAATTGTGGTTTTGGATGGGGCTTCATCACCAAATGCAGAAATCATCCGGTCAACACACTGTTTTTGTGTTAAACCACTACGAAAGTCATAATAAGTCATCGCTCTTGAATTTTCTCGAGTCAATTCCATTTTCTCAACGACTAAACAAGTTTGACAAAACCTTGTGACAAGACCGAGAATCTTTTTTTAAATAAATAAATGGTATCCGATTTTTAAAACCAAGGAGTTTTCAATTAAATAGATTTTAATATGACAGGAACAGTGGAAATATTCCATTGCCGATACTTTTAGTGCAGCCTAGTAGGCAAGGATGGATTCTTTCCTAAGCGTCGCAAAACGTATTTTTCAGCTCTTCAACCGACTTCAAAAAATAGGGGAGATAGGCAATTCGTCGGAATATGTTTATATATTTTTTTTAGAATGAGGGTATCACAGAGGTGGTTCTATATAATTTTTTTCTGATCAGACTGACCTGATTGGATGGGATTCATGATAAAATCATCACACTCTTCAATTTCCAAAGGCATCAGTCACGTCAACTGATTTAAAAAGTTAAATTATTACGATATGTACGGTCCGTACGGATAAAGAATGGGATTAGAAATGGCGTCTCATCGAGCCCATACCGTCAACATGCATTGTACCAATAGCGAAAACCCGCCAATAACGCTATATGGTTACAACGTTATATTATTCGGGTAATTGGAAAGTTTCTAAAAATGGGAAAATATTAGAAAGAAAAGAATTCTATACGCCAGTAGGTATATTAATTTAAAACACATTTATAACTAGCAATCCGCTCTGGCTTCACCTATGTGGGATTTATTAACGTGGCGTTATTTAGACTTAAGATAATCATTAAAGACCATTTATTTTATCTTATCAATATATCTATTTTAATAAAGTCTTTTGGATATAATTCAGTCTAGATTACTCTTGGTATTACTCTCTTATTTGTTCGTGAAGCTTTATTGCAATCGCTTCTCAGCCATTCCGAAAATTAGATCCGACAGACAAACAAATGAAAATTTTAAAAATGCTTACGCATGTCAATATTTTACAAAAATATTAACTAACAAAATCAACAATAATTATGAAAAAAACTCTCAAAACACGTCGTAGCTCTAAAATTAGCGAAACCAGACAAAATTTTTTTTTGCAGTTTATGGCATTTTGTTATCATTGATTCCAATAAAAAGTTACTGACCGACTGAAGTTAGAAACGTACGTAAAACGCGTATCGGTGTGCGAGCGAGTAATGATCATAAAAATCTAAATAATAAGAAATCTAAATAATAGTACCTTATTATTTAGATTTCTGTGGTAATGACGC
This sequence comes from Parnassius smintheus behrii, assembly GCA_036936625.1. Lineage (NCBI taxonomy): Eukaryota > Metazoa > Arthropoda > Insecta > Lepidoptera > Papilionidae > Parnassius > Parnassius smintheus. The sequence continues at coordinate 8,235,878 of JAUPFT010000007.1, read as the reverse complement.
TTGGTGACGCCAATTTCAATCCCATTCTTTAACCGCACGGGTACTAAACGTTTTCATTTAAACTGGAAATAGTTAAAAATGTTTGGAAACGAGAATGCGACAGAGTCTTTCTCGGTAATCAACTTTGCAACGCTTGCCGACGACTTTGATTGGAGCAATCATGCAAGCGAAATATAGAATCATTAAGGAATCGTGACGTCAGCTGACGAGAATTCATTAATTTCTTATCCGCGTCCACGGTCGTCGTTATAAAAACGCTCATTGGCATCATTTTGATACTTTAATGATTTCCACAAAAGCCGCGCCGTGGAATTTGGGGTACAATTAAGGTGTTCCTTCCATCAGTGCGTAAACGTATATAACCGCCATACAGAAAACAGATGGCGTAACGGATTTCCTCAAGCTGCCACCATACGCAGCAAATCGTTGAGTGTCACGCTGATGTCATAATGGCCCGTAATGTCGGTTGTATTAACGCGCTAGTGGTAAAACGAAAGCTCTAACTCTAGTGGTTGAAATTTTTGTGCGGAACTTTTTATACCTATCTGTCACTGATATTTGAACGCTTCGAGCCCGATTACAAAGGGCGTCGGACCTGTCATGATGCGCATGAATGTAGCTAGTCACACTTTGCTCCGACATACCTTTTCTCGCAACTGCCACCTTACTACGAGGGTGGATTGAAAAGTACTCGGCCTAACACAGATCCATTCAATTCTAAAAATCCAATCTACCCACATTATTTAGTTCAATTCAGACTAGTTCATTGTGTGAAGTTCGAAACGTGTGCGATAATTAGTTGTGATTTTATAAATTTATTAACAAAGTAATCGGACATAATTTCCGCGAATGGAGCAAATCGAGCAGCGTGCCGTCATTAAGTACCTCCATAAGAAGGGGCTATCATCAAAAGCCATCCATGATGACATGGTCAGTACATTAGGCGATTGTGCTCTGTCATATTCATCCGTCAAAAAATGGATAGCAGAATTTAAGCGTGGGAGAGAGAGTTTGAAAGATGAACCCCGCTCTGGAAGGCCTTCGACATCAACTACTGACGAAAATATTAAAAAAGTACTTGATTTAATAATGGGAGACCGCAGATTAAAAATTAGAGAGATAGCCGAGATTATAGGCATCTCTTATGAACGAACTCAAAACATCATTGTCAACCAGTTGGGTTTCCACAAGGTGTCTGCGAGGTGGGTTCCGCGACTGCTTTCAGTTGAACAAAAAAGGACGCGATTGACTATTTCACGCGACTGTTTGGAGTTATTTCAAGCCGATGCAGATGATTTTTTGAATCGTTTTGTTACTATGGACGAAACATGGGTTCATTACTGTACACCGGAAACAAAACAACAATCAAAACAGTGGAGAAGACCTGGTTCATCACCCCCTAAAAAGGCTAAGTCGATTTTGTCGGCAAATAAGGTGATGGCTTCAGTATTCTGGGACTCGAAAGGTGTGATTATGATTGATTATCTTGAAAGGGGTCAGACTATAAACTTTGATTACTACTGCACCTTACTACGTCGTTTACGAGAGGAAATAAAAGAAAAACGTCGAGAAATGCTCAGAAGAAAAGTCCTGTTTCATCAAGATAACGCCCGTGTTCACACGTCAGTACAGTCAATGGCTGAAATTCACAACTGTGGCTTTGAACTGTTACCGCATCCGCCGTATTCACCTGATCTGGCACCATCAGACTTCTTTCTGTTCCCTAACCTAAAAACGCACTTGGGAGGTCAAAGATTTTCGACAAACGACGAGGTCAAAGCAGCTGTAGACGCATATTTTGACTCTAAGAAGAATCATTTTTTTTCAACGGTCTAAATGCTTGGAAGGGGAGGTGGCAAAAGTGTATTGAACTTGATGGTGATTATGTAGAAAAATAAAAATATAACTGATTTAGTATGTGTTTATTTTCTTGGTTAGGCCGAGTACTTTTATATCCACCCACGTACTATCCTGCCATTGGCTAGCTTTACAAGCTAAATAGAGAATATCGAGGGTTTACTGCAAAAACCGGATAAATTACAATTTTTCAAAAAATGAGATAAATACATATAGGTACTAATTTTTTTGAGCTCTATATGCTGGTAAAAACAGCTAAGTGATACGTTAAGCCGTTTAGAATATATGTCATGGTAAAACCAGTTAAATCAAGCAAAATAGCCCATACTTAATAGCTAAAATAACATAAACCTCTTTGTTTGTAAAGCATTCTAACACCTTTTTCGTTTTGATAGGTTATGCAAAATATTTTCACAGACTCAGTAAAAATACCAGAAGTACATAAAAGTATAATTGTAATAGAATAACTTTGTTTATCTTGCCAATAAAACTTTACTACAAAAACATTTTATACAAAAAATGCAACTGCAAATACTTGTACTAAAATATTAGATTTGTCTCGGATCATTAACATGTAAAACTGACTAAGCGATTCTAGCTCGTTTATGCAATATACTTTAATCGAATAGTCATCAAGCGACATTATGCAAAAAATTATAACCGCGGTCAACACATTTTTATAGGTAGTTGATGGTTTAGTTGGCTAAGTTAATGGTTATATTTTTAATAAATACTTTAAGTATTTCTCCTCCAGTTAGTTATGTTATAACTGATGCAAAAAATAAACGGAATGTCATAAACTGTTTTAATGCAAATGACCAACGAGGTGCACCTTTTTGGTCATTTACATCAAAACACTTAATAAAACGAAACCCGACATAATTCAAAGAATATAAAAACATATCAAATGATTTCCTTGTATGGAAGCCCGTTACAGTAGAAAAGACACCCAACGCAAGATATTTAGATAAAAAACTTAATATTCAAAAAATGCATTTATTATACAAATTTAAGCGTTTTTCAATGTGGTTCTGAGCCAGCTTCTAAAATAACTTAACTGATAATATTTTCAAAAGATTATAGTCTGATGTTTTTTGTGGACTGGAGTATAGCAGAAAGTCTACTATGACTGGAGCATAGTAGAAAGGGGGGTTCTACTATGACTGGAGAGACTTTCTACTATGACTGGAGAGACTTCCTACTATGACTGGAGAGACTTTCTACTATGACTGGAGAGACTTTCTACTATGACTGGAGAGACTTTCTACTATGACTGGAGAGACTTTCTACTATGACTGGAGAGACTTTCTACTATGACTGGAGAGACTTCCTACTACGACTGGAGAGACCAACACTTAACATGCACTAATTATGCCCAAGCAGAAACAGAGATCTTAAGCCGCCATTGGCTAGCTATACAAGCTATATATAGAGCATTTGTCACCTATCTGCAACTTATTTTCTGCAAATAAATGATTTCATTTTGTCTTAGAGAGCCGTAGTAGTTTAGATGGTTACTGCTCGCTGTAAGTTTCACAGTACGCGGGGAAACCGGGTTCGATCCTCGCCGGCACCAATGAAATTGTTAATTGCAATTTTAAGTGCTGATTTACAACGTGCTCGGCGGTGAATGAATAGATCGTGAGGAAACCTGCATGTCTGAGAAATTAGAACAAAAATATTTCGAAGACATGTGAAGTTAGCCAACACGCATAGGGGCAGCGCGGCGGACACTTCCTTGTCCTTAACCCTCTCAGGAATGAGGGGAGGCCTGTGTGCCCAGTATTAGGACGTAAATAGGCTGCAATTTTAACCAACTTTCTTCTGTCTTGTCTTATGTCTGAAAAATTTCCTAAAGCCTAAATCTAAAAATGGCCTGGTTGGGTTCAATAACAAAATTCTTGACTTGTGTGAACAGAGGCTAATGTTTACAGATTTAAAATCGTATCTGAAACACGATAATCGGGTACAGGCCGTGGATGTGAAAGCTACAAATGAAAGTGCATGAGATGCTAGTTGAATGAGATGGGTATTACTCAACAATTTCAACAGAAGTGCATTGTGTTTTACTTCCGAAGACAAACAAGCAGGAAATGAACCGAAATGCGGGACAGACATCGTGGTCCATTGTTCGGAAGGCCGCGTCGATTTCGTAACGATCGTTATGCAAAAACGACAAATCTGGATGGGAAGCGATAGTGTTTACTCCGTGACCTGAGAAATTAAAAACAAAGGTTACGAGTGGCACGACAATGCGGGCGAATGTAAAGGTGCTTACACACCGGCGTAAAACGACCGCTATAAATTTCCGATTTCGTGCAGACAGCTATAGACTTATCAAATTAATTAGAGTACCGACAGCAGAAAGCAAAACTCAGGGCCCACAACATGCAAGGACAAACTTTTGTTCCACGCAGCGTCGTCGCCGCAACGTCGCAGCCCAAGGCTCAGTCACTCCACAAACCGAGCCATAATCGATTAATTTACACCGTACGCGAGGAAACCGAGTTAATTATTCGCAGTTTGCAGCCAATGACATTACGCGTTAAAATATATCAAACAATAATTAAAAGCATATTGGGGGTCTGTTAAACTTCATTGCGTTGAAATTGGCGGTTCTCACTAGTGCTCTACTCTTCAAATTGCAGTAAGCCTGTGTCTATTTATAGCACTGAGAGGTTTTTAAGGTGGTACTTTAATTTGCTTTATTCATATTTGTCAAAAACTGCCAGCTTCGATAGTTACAATTGCTAAACTTATATTACTTAGAAGGTAAGATCAGTCGTTATAATTTAAAAATAATTCTGCACTTCCGGCATTCCGAACGTTCAAATTTCACTGGCGGTAACAGTGCCGGTGTATAGATACCTTTAGCATTATGTAACTTGATTAAGATTAAGAACATCATTTAATTTAGGCATGCTATCCATTCAATGAGAGCTTTTACAGTGAATGTTTATTAAAAATCTTCAATATACACTTTTTCTAGTAACAGCCTCAAGCAGCAACTTTTTTTTTACACCAACATGTATCTACATTGTGTGATGCTTTATAAAAATAAATCCGTATTTTATTTATGTTACTCAGCGCGATTAGAGGAAAATCACTTATTATGGTCTGATACATATATTGCTACTCAGCTTAACTTTACATTGAACGGGGTTACGATAAACCGTTAGCGTATTGCCTACATCCTTAACAATCATAACCACGTCATCAGCAATCAAATCGAATCAAAAATTTTTGTTCCTTTAACAATGACTTTTATTTTTACAATAAAATAAAACTTTTAAAAATGAAACTCTTTTGTATTATGTATACGTATGCTCCTCGATAATACTTATTATGAAGTATTGCGACGAAATATGCGGGACTAGGACAATCAAACAGACATTTTGTTTCGCATTGCGCACTAACTTCAAGTAGTATGTTATAGTAGTATTTCATACGTGGTAGAGCCACGCTACAGCTATATTATGGGTGTAGCACGAATGGGTCGGTTCGACCGGGGCACGACCACGCTCTCACAGAAGACCAGCGTAAAATAGCAGCTTAATACTTCTGTGTTTCGTATGGTGAGTGTAGAGATCCGGAGACCTTTCTTTACTGGAAACGAGGCATTCCATTTTAGTCCTCAGGGGTGATAACGCATCTACGTTTTGATCCTTAATCAAGGATAAATGTAGATGTCTACGGGCTACAGCATCCACTTACCGTCAGGTGGACTGTGTGCTCGTTTGTCACCCTTATTCTATAAAAAAAAATAGTAGTAGTTTTCTAGTGTAGGATTTGGAAAAAATTATATTTATTGAGTAGTTTTTAATTAACGTTTAGAGAGTGAAGTTAAGTCGTCAGTAAACCCAGTAAAAAATTCTACTCCTTTGAGACTTTGACACTGTGTGTGACACACACTTTAGAATGTCTCGTTGCAGTATTTTTCTACCACTTATTATAAAATGTTGGTATAATTGACTTGTACATTGAAAGTATTTTGTGATGCAATTTTATTAACAGTTATGTTTGATCAGGTCGAAGTGCGCGAACAAAAGAGTAAAGTGCCAGACTGGAAGACGGGCTGTGGTTGGTCGTTGAACGATGAATAAGTACAGTCGGACAAAAAATTAAAAGCTCAAATCAATGTGCAAATATAGATTTGAATCATTTGCGGTTCAGTGCCGTTAGAAATATTTCCGAGAAACAAAAGTACAAACAAGAAAAACTGCCTTAGTGAAGCAACGCAAGCTGCAAAGCCGATGAAGACGATAAGATATAGCTTATCGTATAATGAGGTCACAGATACAAGATATAATTATAATAGTCAACATCGAATGCCAGCTATTTCGTTTTAAAATTTTTAAACTTCTTTTCTGCTTAGCAACATCACTAAGATGGTACTTCCTTCGTATACATGTTGCCAAGCAGTTAGTACTATTCTAGTATATTAATACAAATGTTATCCTAGTAGTACTGTTGCCAAGCAGTAGTACTATCAAACCTTGTTGATAATTACAGACTTTAAAGTATTTCATCTTACACTTCAGAGGCTATAATAATCCTCCAGACCGAATTTCAGCCACGGCGGCCTGCCTCAACGGAGGCTAGCCATCGGCGCAGGACATCATTATAGTGCCCAAGTGTATGAGCCAGCACAGGTGCACTCTCTATTCCCTCACACTCATAATACGGTGGGACGGTAAACCGACACGACCGGAGAGAGATCAGGCGCAGTACCAACGGCTTTACGTGCTTTCCGAGGCACGGGGGTGAGACACCGCCAACTTCCTGACTCCGGGCAGATACTGAGAATTTCTTTACGGAAAACTCAATAATTGATTTTTTGGCCCAGGGCCAGGACCTCATGATCAGCAGTCGCCATAAACACAAGAAACTACTACATCTTTGGCCTTTTTTGTTTGAAGTTGGTTCCAGGTGTGCATAAACTGCAACAGTCAAATTAACATCAGGAGGTCTATATTGAATTAAAACGATGTAAGAGCGGTGATCAAACGTGATTGAAACTCAAACAATGATTAGTCAATCACTGTACTGTATGTGACGTAACTAGGTTAATGCATTAACCTCTAACAGGAGATTGTGATAGTTTGCTTCCTTTTCGATGACACATGAGCACCTTCATCATCATCGTCATCATTACATCACATTATCACAAACCGACTACTAAATCATACATTCTCGTAAAAGTAGTATTGTTATGTCATTATACCTGGATACCTTAACACTTTGTTTCAATATACTTATTTTTAATAAAACTACTTAATAACAAGACATAGTAAATACTGATATAATCCTCTTGAGACGTTGTGGCTGAGTCAGCACATCGTCAGCGTATATGACTGCTGAGGCGGGTGCCCTCGGTTTGAACCTCAGTCAAAATCATATTATCCGTGCAAATTAGTTTACATCGTAACAATGAGTACCTGATGCATTGTTACGAGGAATCTATCGTGAGAATCTTACCCAAGGATGTTGGGATGTTTCAATTTGTTCATGAGCTGCGCCTCGCGCAACATGTTGGGCTGGTTGGCGCGCTGCTGGTTCATCTTCAGCACCATCACCTTGCCCGTTGTCTTGTGGGTTGCCTGCACAAACAGAAAATAAAGTTATCTTTGGTAATATCATATTTTAAAAGGGATTGTAGAAAATACAGTAACTAATTGGGCGTATCACATCAATTTAAAGGTGGTAGGTAAAGCCCGATTATTATGTGATAAAATAACTATAGACTCAAAAACTTTCATGGCTATGACTTCACACTGTTAATATCTAATATTAATTAGAATTAGGTAACTAAATATTTCGCCACTACAGAGACCTTAGTTACCACGTGCTCGGCGGTGAAGGAAAACATCGTGAGGAAGGCTGCATGTCTGAGGAATAAGAAAAAAATATTTTGAAGACATGTGAAGTTCGTCAACACGCATTTGGGCAGTGTGGCGGACACTTCCTTGCCCTAAACCCTCTCAGAAATGAGGGAAGGCCTGAGCCCAGCAGTGGGACGTATATAGGCTGTAACTTTACTTTTACTTTTTACAGAGTCCTAAGGCGACATAATTTTTTTTAATTATTGAATATGTAATATTTTATTTAAATGAATTTAAATTTTAATTGGTTAAAGCGTTACGTACGGAAAAATCATGTTTTTTTAAACCACCTGAATTGGTGGTGCAACCGAAGGTTGTTTAAGATTTTGTCTTACAAGTCCACTGCTAAACACAGGCCCAAAGAATGCCACAAAGCACGATCCTGAGCTACCCGCAACCATTGGCTTACTGCATCTCTTACTAGGTCTCCTACGAGGCTGCCACTTGAGAAGCTAAACCTAACCCCAGACTAAGTCTTAAAAAAAAACAATTATTCATAATAAAGATCAATTCTCGAGCTCAAGCAATGTTTTTTTTTTCATCTTAGTTCTTATGATAAATTTTTAAGCCGAATACATTTTAGGTAGTACAAAAATTCATGTAGATGGAATGTGTGAATTTACAGATTGAAAAAAGTATAAAAGTAGAAAATAATACATACATATATAGGTACAAATACATAGGTACAATGTAATTCCTATACATATATAAATAAAATTAAAGTGTGTAACGTTGAAATAACTGCTTTATTATGAGCTGAGCGGCTATTTTTAAAATGTTTGTCTGTTTGTCGGGACCAAAGACTCTCATATTCTCAATGATCGGGGCTAATCTTCACAATAGCTAAGTCGATTAAACCGATTAAGCTGCTATTTGACGCTGGTATTCTGTGAGAGCGTGCTCCTTCCCCGGTCGAGCCGAGCCATTCGTGCTACAATTAAACCAGTGATATAGCTGCAGCAGGGCTCTACCACGTATACGTACGTCTAGCACGTATATTGTAATTGAACCTCAAAAACATAGATAGAGAGCAATGTCAGGAGTGATTTAGGCTACATTTTATCCAAAAAATTGGACATTTAAAAGGAAAACGAAAAATTAATAAATATAATTACGCCACATTAACAGATCCTATAGTAACACAATTAGTCAACTCTTCATTTCTACGTCAAATTAATATTTAAATTTATATTAAGACTGAATACTGAATCGGTAGGTACCACATTAGAATACAGTAAATAACTCTTATATATCAAGAAACGGATAAGACCAAGATAAGACAAATAAAAGATAAACGAACACTTTCTTTCGAAAGTCGCAAATATTTTTTTCTTTGAACTGCGATGTTCCAAATAAAGATCCTGGACGATCACAGGCACATCCATCTTCAAATATTTGCAGACAGTACTTCGCAATTCCCCTATTCATATTGTACCTATTTATATTAGTTTAAAATAATGACTACCAAGTCTATTAAATGGAATAACGACCTGGTAAGATCAGTATGCTGTAAGTCGTAGGATGCAGCTGACTAAGGGCTATATTTTTAGGTTTTTCTTGAGGGAGGCCTATGATCAGCAGTGGACTTGTGAAGGGCGGTAATGATAATGATGATTGGGACTACTCCATCCTCTTGCGACCAAATAGTTTTTAGCATAATATGTGCAGAAGTTGTCTACCACGTGATATAGTATCACAAGTAAAATTATTATTGTTAAAATAAGTAAGTCAAAATTATATCCACTCGTGCGCAAGTAAGACTAAGACCTCAGTAGAGATCGTTTTGCGGAGCTTGCAGCGTGGCGTCATGCCTAATAGACTTACTCTTGTATTGCAGTGTCATGAAACTGTGTGGAGGCTTGTAATATATAAGAGGCCTGTGGCCAGTACTGGGACGTATATAGGCTATAATTTCATAGAAACTATATTTAATAATAAATGGTAACAACAACCGCAACAATTGCGTGCTTTATCTGCCAATGAAACTAAAGTAATAAAGCATTCTCAATTGTGCGACCTACGGTGCGATTGGAAAACAAAACGCTTATCGAATCGGATTTGTCAGGTTGTACAGACGACGTCTTTGTTATGAATGCGATTAATATTTCAATATAATTATTCGTATATTTTATATAGTGGACACAATTGAAATTTGTCACCATTCGTTACACCAAGTTGTAAGTCTCGTGAATTCACTATACGAGTATAGTCGTCACGCAACTTTAACGATGATTTTTCTATAAAGAGTATTAAGCTGCTATTTCACGATGGTGTTCTGGGAGGACTGTTGAATCGGCCTATTCATATTATGCTACAACGAACTCTGCCACATAAAATGCTTTGTTTAATCATATAATGTAACCATTTCCCGAAAATTCAGAAAAAAATTAACATATCAATTTGAAATAGTGTTTTTATTAATCGTACTAACTACTAAAAAGTTGTACCTGCCTTACTTTCGAAATTTAAACGTAGACCGAAAACATTTTTCTATTTATTTATATTAAATGTTTGCAAATGCATGGTTACAATGTTCAGTTCAGGATATATTGTATCTCTTGTATTGAGAAGAATCGAGCAGCGAATCCCGATCAATACCGCATAGTCCGATAGTTTTTCGAGGAATTAGTAGTGCTATCGGAATAACATTATCATCACTTATCATTGATGCAAACGTATCATTACAATGAACGGTCAATCGGAGCAATTCGTTTGACGTTGGAGCTTCGATATTTTTAAAGGGTATAAGGGTACTTGTGAAATTTGCGATAAATATAAAAAACGCATACTTATTGAAGTATGTCTTATTCATGGAAATTTAAGACGAAGAAATTGAATAAATGAACTATATATTATGATTTTCAAATTGATTTTTTATTAGATAGAAGCATACGACGCGTAACCACTATTTAATTATGGATAAAATCTATTTAGAGAAAGATCGTGCATTTTTAAATGACTAAAAATGTAATATGTGCGTCTGCGCAAAACAGCATTAGTAGTAAGATCGTAAAAAAACGTTCAGCAGAGCACAAAATAAATATCAAAACATAAACTATGAGTCCAACGCTTGCACTCAAACGGCTCACGTGTGCGTAGAAAATTATAAACAATGCCCGACATTACGTGCTATCAGCGTTAATCTAGGTCGCGACGTGTTCCACACCAGATCGGATTTCTAGATTTCTAGACTACCGCTTAAATTAAACGCTGCAATGTTGTAATTTACTTTTCGATTGCGTGGGATCTGACACGGGATAATCGTATTTCGAATCTCCACATACGCTGTAAAATATCAGCCTGCAAAACTACTGCATGAAATCGATCTCGTCTCAATTCTAATATGATTTGACTCTTTCAATAATAATGAGCGATTTTATTGCATAAAATTAAGAACGTACGTAAACTGTTTTAGCCTTTGGTACATTTGGACATTTAGTCTCAAATTTAAGTTAGAAATATGTTTCACGAAAGAAGACCAGCGGAAATATCAAACTAAAATTTTAAGTATGGAGTTTGACAGCAAATGTCAAATTTCGCGAAGACAGTGGCGCCGTTGCTAGTGATCTACTTTAATTAGCTGGACTCTTTTGAAACCATAGTTTAAACCAAGAACTATGAATAAACCACTTTTTGTATTAAAACGGTTATAGACGTGAATATTAAACACATTAAACTAAGGATAATTATAACCATGGCAAGACATTGCTAATACAATATAACGGTAACAAACAAATCAAGATAAAGGAGGATGGAATTCAGTTGTAAATAGTTTCATTAATAAAGGGATAACAATTTTTTTTTTATAAAAACATCGTTAGTACGATGTTAAATGTCTTATTGCTCTTTTTACTTGAATGTTATCATCATTTTATAGATTAAAGCTATTAGGTGCAGCTAAATGTTTAAACAAATATATTCAGTTTATTCCGCTAAGATAAAGTCTAGATAGTGCGCAATTTGAAGAATTTTGTTCTTAATGAAAAAGCGAGTAATCGCATCGTCTGCTGTTTTTAAAATTATTCTAACAGAATTCACAGAGATCGCGTACCGGGTAAGAGATTTTTAAATGAGTTCGAGGTAACGATCAACATAGGCTTCATCATCATTATCTCGATGTTCAGCAGTAGACTAATTATCCATAGCTGGACATTGAGCTCAACCAAATCGGGAGGATTAGCGATAATCGTCACTATTCAGTCAGTAGTCAGTCTAGCAATACTGCGGGTGATAGCAATACTAAACTATGAAGTTTTTACGAAATATTTATCGATTAATTTCTATAGATGTTGAAGGGTACTTACGCATCATGTCAGCGTTTTCACTTTAGACTTGAAATAAAAAAAATTCAAGAGCTGAATCTGTACGTGATGCCACGAAGAAGTTGAAAACGTTAATATTTATTTGTCAGATCGGCCGGATCTGCACGATTGATTTAGATTCGTTTTGCGCAAACTCAGTGAGCTAACATTGCTGGGGCTCGATGGACGCTCACAATGACCACACCCAAACGAATATCAACTACGCATTTCCATTATGCCTCCGTATGAATGAAAGTAAAAGTAAAGTAAAGTTTTAGCCTAAATACGTTTTACAGCGGGACACACCAGGCTTCCTCTCATTTATTAATCCGAAGCTATGCTCCAGTGCGTATTAGCAGACTTTACATGTCTTCCTACACTCCTTATGCATTCTCCATCCGTCACAAATTGCAGTAGGTACCAATTTTATCGCTAGTAGCTAGCATAAAACTCTGGTCTCTCGTGTACTGTGAAACGGCTATGGTTTAGCTCCTGAGCTATAACGGCGTATCAACATGAATTATTTAATATTGAATAACCTTTTTCATAAATTATAGTCAGACCTTACTGGTACTTTGTTGTAAAAGCGTACACATTGTTTGCCCTATGTAAGAATTGCGTACCTACACTATGGAGTAGTAAAGTTACAGCCTATATACGTCCCACTGCTGGGCTCAGGCCTCCCCTCATTTCTGAGAGGAAGTGTCCGCCGCGCTGCCCAAATGCGTGTTGACGAACTTCACATGTCTTCGAAATATTTTTTTTCTTATTCCTCAGACATGCAGGTTTCCTCACGATGTTTTCCTTCACCGCCGAGCACGTGGTAAATCAGCACTTAAAATTGCAATTAACAATTTCATTGGTGCCGGCGGGGATCGAACCCGGGTTACTCGCGTTCTGTTATATTTAAAGCGAGTATTAACCACTGAGCTACCACGGCTCTACTATGGAGTAGATTAACCGATAATAGTTAAAATAACGAGGCATTTCATCACAATACTGTTTTGTCATATTTACGGTACGATGGTCAAATTAAGAAAACATTGAATTCATCTACAACTAATTTATTTGAAAAGTCGTGTTCCTACTGCGTTGTTAGCTCCCACTTGTACCAAGTAACGAAGGGTCTCGTAAAGGGAAATCAACTAATATTTTTAGGGTAAATACTATAATTAAGATAAGTTTCGTATTTGACAGTAAAATCACAAAATACCAGCGTCAAATAGTAGTTTAATGCTGCTGTGTTTCGTATGGTGAGTGTAGAGAACCGGAGACCATTCAGTGGCCTAAATCATACTCTTATTCGGCTATAAGATACAATATGCAAACTTTTACAAATTGCCAAATACAGGTGTTAACAGATTCTAAAATCTCAATTTATTCAAAGTAATTTAAATAATTCACAACTTAATGTGTTATTTACAATGTCAATATCTTATTATAAATTTAATCGCGAAGCACATAAAGTTGTGCATCCACGTGCTCGGTGGCAGAGGAAACATTCTGCGGAAACACATACACACGCACACATATTGTATATTATTATATATATACCGGAGACCATTTTTACTGGAAATGAGGCATTCCACCTAAGTCCCCACGGGTGACAACGCATCTGCATTTTGATTCTTAGTCGAGGTTAAATGTTTACACACATGTTGTTTTGTTTATAGGTTAAATGTGTATACATTACATCATTCTATATAAAAACAGAGTGTAAATTCGAAATGTCTCAATCTCAGTGTCAATGTCGGAGCGTGACGGATACCGCCCGCATCGTTCACTGATTTCTTTACCATTTCTTCTAACCCTCAGCCGCTTGATCACCCCTAATGTATATAATTCTATTAAGTATATACTTAAGTCTATTAAAATGTGTAGAGTATATTTACATAAGGGTACTCTAAAAGTATCTATCCCAGTCAGCCGAGAAAAAATAGAAATACAACATAATGTTGTTACGATTTGTAATCATATTTAATCTTATTTAATTTCTTAGTTATGTTATTCATTATGTCGCCAATTTGGTGGATAAACTTCCGTCTAGGGCGTCCATTCATTTCTTAATCCTGAGCAGATCTTAAGTTATAGGATCCACTTCAATATCTTCGTCGAGGAAGAGTATAGGTGGTGTCTATAGACTACGGTGACTACAAGTGGTGAGTATCATTGTGGTCCACACGGTCTGGGTTTGTTTGATGTTATAAAAAAATGGCAGCAAATCTCATTTCGATAATAATTTTACTACAGTTGTAAAAGTGATTGATATAATATTACTTAAATATTATATCGTAACACGCAAAATTTCTTTCCAAGACATTAAAAGCATTCTTTTTAAACAAATTGTGCTTGAAATGTTAACTGTACGCAAGTAATATATTCGCTATGCATTATTTAACAGATAACTATCTATTACATTCTAATAAATTAGTTAATACACCTTGGTCTCAACGACCGTATGATGCCAAAACATTCCTTTGCACTTACGAAACTACGCCAGAAATTCATGAAAGTAATTTTCTTAATATGTTCAGGTCACGCAGAGAACCTTGGACAAATATTGGGCAAACATGAAATAAATTTTCATTCGAATCGAACAGCGATTTGTACGATGCACGCTTATATTATCATTCATTATTTATTGACATCCTATAAAAAGTTCACTACTGCCCCATAGATGGGGGGGGGGATTTACCATAGCTGCCAGGCTTGATACGCGTTTTTTTAGCTGCTCATCTTCTATTTATCTGTCGTATCTTACGACACAGGACGATATGGGATAGCAGATCCTCTTACGACGCCATTCTACGTCTCAACTCAAATGCATTATAATTCTATGTACGTATATATATAATAATATACAATATGTGTGCGTGTGTATGTGTTTCCGCAGAATGTTTCCTCTGCCACCGAGCACGTGGATGCACAACTTTATGTGCTTCGCGATTAAATTTATAATAAGATATTGACATTGTAAATAACACATTAAGTTGTGAATTATTTAAATTACTTTGAATAAATTGAGATTTTAGAATCTGTTAACACCTGTATTTGGCAATTTGTAAAAGTTTGCATATTGTATCTTATAGCCGAATAAGAGTATGATTTAGGCCACTGATTTATACTATAACAACGTAATACTTACCATGTTTATGGCTAATAAAGGGATATTAATTTGAATTAATATTTTTATCGATATCATAGAATAACGAGCACACGAGAAAGTCAAAGAAAATAAAAATCAATATTGAATGCATCTTCACCATTAAAAAATGGTCTCCCTTCGGTTCTCTACACTCGCCATACAAAACATAGCAGTATTAAGCTGCTCTTTTACACTGGTATTAGAAGAGCGTGGTCCTACCCCGGTCGAGCCAGTTTGTGCTGCAACCATGATATCTCTACCACGTAGCCAAATTTACGACGGGTGTTAAAACCCTATCTACCACGACTCTGTTTTCTTTTATAGTGTATAGTAGATAAGATCTTTTTAAGGAATATTTAATTTATCTTTGTTATATAACGTCTACCATTTCCTAGCGTGTGCCCTAATATAGCTCGTTTATTTAACGTAGGAACTGTAAAATCTCGCCATATAGCTGATGAATTTGACGCAACAATGTTTTTAATCGAGTACATCGGATCAATCGATTTTCAACTTTGTTTCCAAATGCAAATGACGCCTTTGAAAGCTTACGCACTACAATTAATATCGACCTTACTCGATCGTAAATTTACTTTATTATGCGTCAATAAATATAGGTTTAATTTTACGCGTTACGTGATGTGGTAAAAGATAGCGAAATCTTCTAATAATTAGTTACAATGCAAGTATACGTGCTGCATGTTACAATGCAACCAATTTCTATATATCCCTAAGCTCGCATACTATACAATGACGAGTGGATATTCATCATCTCGACACTAAAGGCACATAATTTTCAATCAAGCTTCAACATAATGAACGTGCAAAGGATAATTATTTCTTATATTTACTCGAACACTACTTACACATTGAATTAAACTATATTTACGGATTTTATCGCGTTTAATTAGCATATTTTAATTTCCAACGTTTCGGGTGCTTTACAGCTCCGCCAGCTACCTTCAGTTTTTGAATACTATTTTGGCTCAATCTACACAGAATGAGCTGTATCCAAACCCAAGCAAGATACTGTAGTATCTTAGTCTTGCAGTGGTATGCTTGGGTTTGGATTTAATTTTGTTAATTATAGGATCCCAAGCAGATAGCAGCACCCATTCATCTTCTCTATTCAAATTAGGATGTTTTTTTTTAATTTCAATAGCCTCGCGTATCATCCTTGGTAGGTATCGGTGTTCTTTTGCGGGTGTTCGAGGGTTTGTGGTCTATCGAATCTGATTTCCCGAAGCGTCGGCGCTTCATGTCAGTTATGTGTTCTTTCACGCGAATTTTATAGATCTTTTTGTCTGTCCTATGTAAGGGAGACCACATTTACAATCAAGCTAGTGCACTCATGCATCTTGTAGAGAATTAAAAACGTCGAGAGTTAAAAATACGTTTATTAAATGCGAAAAAATCCGTAAAAATAACTTTATTCAACGTCCAAAGGATGTTTCGTTGCGATTAAAGTCAAGTTCGAGTTTTCAAGGTCCAACCCATCGTCCTATTTCCATTGGTCGAAGCGTCATCTACTCGAGTTGAGGTTTAATTCAAGTGGGCAGAACAGAACAGAGAACTCTTGTTGTTAGATAAGATAAACTCACGCCGGATGATGACGCTTCGGTCGGATGTTTAAAAATAAATTGGGGCTTTTTTAATTATTTTTATGTTTTTATTTATATTTATGTACGTGAATGTTGGTAAATAACGAAAATATAACCCAGGTTAAAGGCATTCTGAGTCGTTGGAAGCTTAGGGACTGGGCGATCAACCCAAATACGATCCTTTCGACACTTTTGAATTTTTATTAGTTATTTTAAGTGATTTTACATGAGCATCAACAGCGTTGGATAATATCATGAATAAACTGCATCACGGAGAAATTAAAAATATTTGTAGAACTTCAATTTACGGAGTTTTATTTATTATTATTATTATTATCTCATCTTAGAGATGAGAGAACTGGTGTTCAGCAGTGTGGCATATGAGGAGCATTTTCATAAAGCGAATTATTTACCAAAAGGTTTTTATCATTTATTTCTTTTCAGGTAGGACTTACATAAAATTAATTTACCAAATGTTTTAAGAATACATGTATCTATACATCAAATAAAATATATTATTTATTTATACTAAGTGCTTTCTTGAAATCATTAAACAAAATCAAAAATTTTCACAAAAGCGAAATATCTTTATCTTTTGCCTAATATCTACTATCTGTAATTTCTAATTATTTTTTAATAATGCCATAACTTTAGGGGTCGCCCTACATTTCACCTACCAGTACGAGGCTGGCACTCGAGAACCTTTTTTCCCCAACGGTTGTCGGTTCTTTGAGCTATATGGCCAGCCCATTGCCATTGCAGCTTACTAATCCCTTGGGCTATGTTAGTCACTCTGGTTCTACAGCGAATATCCTCATTTCTGAGTTTATCACGCAGAGAAACCCCGATCATAGCCCTCTCCATAGCTCGCTGAGCGACTTTGAACGTCCTCATACGGCCAGCAGTGAAGGACCACATCTCAGTTCCATAGGTCATCACTGGCAACACGCACTGGTTGTATTAGTCCCGTTTTCAGGTTTTGAGGTAAAAAAAACTATTTACTTGTATATATTTTAATTTGAAAAGATTTCTCATATTCGAGTAAGAATACAAGCAAAGATATTAGGTTTTGTTAAAAATCTGTTTTTGTGAACTAATAGATTCCATATTAAAGAACACAAAACCGTCAAAAAAAATTTAAATACTTTTGGTAGATATTTCGCTTTCTTAAAACGCTCCTTATATTATGTACCTAAGCTGTTTCTTTAAAAAGAAAGAATGGCATTGTTGTTTATTCGTATTCTAAGTATATATAAGGTATTGTCGGAATATTGTTATCATGGGCTACAATACTTTGAATCTATACATAACTGTTATGTCAGCGTCATAAAATTCATCTCCCAATTTGAATTCGTGGGTGTAGCAAATATACAAATGGCGAGTATGATCAATTATGGCTTAGATAGGTTTGTCGTCTTGTCAACTGTCAATTAAAATCAGGTGTAAATACTCAGATTTGGACCCAAGGACCAGGTATATGATAAAATATTTTCCTATAAAAGGTATCTTACATAAATACGAATAAAATGACGTTTATTTCCACGGCTCCAAAATAAAATGAAAATAATTAATTTGTTTTAGCTCAGATGCTTAGCGCTCGCTGTAAATTTCAAGTGACCGAACAACTCGGGTGCGATCCCCTCCGACATCAATGAAATTTTTAATTGCAATTTTAAGTGCTGATTTATCATCACTCGGCGGTAAAGGAAATACATCGTGAGGAAGTTTGCATGTCTGAGAAATAAGAAAAAAAATTTCGAAGACATGTAAAGTTCGCCAACACGCATTGGGACAGTGCGGCGGACACTTCCTTTCCCTAAAACCTTCTCTCAGAAATGAGGGGAGGCCTGTGCCCAGCAGTGGGACGTATATGGATTATAGACTGTAACTAAAATGAAATTTCTTTTTAATGATTTACTTTTATACATGGTAGAGTCAGTATGCGGCTATATTATGGTTGTAGCACGTATGACTCGGCTCGACCCAAAAGGACCACGCTCTCACAGAATACCAGCGTAATATGGCAGCGTGATGCTGCAGTGCAGCAACTGCTCGGGGCAAACGGAGCAACAAGACCAAGGCGACCCCTGCCACGCTGTCCGTGAGTTTCTGCAATATCAGGGGACTTCACTCTAACCTAAACGCCGTCCACTACCATCTCGAGACGGCGAGGCCGGCTCTGCTCTTTCTGACCGAGACGCAGGTGTCCTCTCCGGCTGATGTCTCGTATCTCTCCTACCCGGGGTACAAACTGGAACACTCCTTTGTGCCTCGGGCTGGAGTTTGCGTTTACGTCAGAGAGGACATCTGTTCTCGACGCCTCGGCAGACTTGAAGGTTCGGACCTGTCCATCCTTTGGCTACGCGTAGACAGCGACGACCATCCGCGCGTCTACGGGTGCCTCTATAGGTCCCACAGCGGTAATGCCGAAACAGACCGACTCTTCGACCACGTCCAAATGGCTGCGGATTCGTTGCTACAGCAGATCCCCTCCGCAGAGATCGTGATCCTCGGCGACTTTAACGCCCATCACGCCGAATGGCTCGGTTCACGTTTGACCGATCATGCGGGGAGATCTGTTCATGATTTTGCCTTGGCATATGGTCTGACACAACTGGTTACTTCGCCTACGCGGATTCCAGATGTGGAGGATCATGCACCTTCCCTGTTGGACCTTCTGCTGACCTCTCACCCGGATGGATATCAGATTTTCGTCGACGCCCCTTTAGGCTCCTCGGACCATTGTCTGGTCCGGAGTGTTGTGCCACTCACGCTGAAATCGCGGTTGCATTCTGCAGGCTGCCGCCGTGTTTGGCACTATAGGTCAGCCGATTGGGATGGGATGCGGTCTTTCTTTGCATCCTACCCTTGGGGGCGGGTTTGCTTCTCGCCGGATGATCCCAACGTTGTTGCGGATTCTGTTACTGATGTGGTACTTCAGGGTATGGAACTTTTTATTCCTTCCTCTGTGGTGCCCATTGGAGGCAAATCTCAGCCATGGTTTGGTCGCTCCTGCAAAATAGCATCATGCTATAAGCAGGAGTGCTACCAAGCCTGGGTTGATGCATCAGCGTCCCGGGATGTAAACACCAGCGCTCTAAAAAAGAAGTATAATTCCGCCTCTAGGTCCTTCAAAAGAGTCATTGCCAAGGCAAAGTCTGAGCACATAGGCAGAATTGGCGAGAAACTAGTTCGCCTTCCTTCTGGAACCCGTGCATTCTGGTCTCTCGCCAAGGCTGTCCAGGGGAATTTCTGTCAGCCATCTCTTCCATCTCTGCACAGGGAGGACGACTCACTGGCCCATACTGCAAAGGAGAAAGCCGATCTTCTAGGCTCCTACTTTGCGTCTAACTCGACTCTCGATGACGGGGGGAGTACGCCGCCGACCATCCCGCGGTGTGAGTGCTCCATGCCGGAGGTGCAGTTCACACAGCGCTCGGTTCGCAAAGCACTCCTCTCCCTGGACATCCACAAGTCGAGTGGGCCTGACGGAATCCCCCCAATTGTGCTGAGGACGTGTGCTCCAGAGTTGGCACCGGTTTTAACGCGTCTTTTCCGGTACTCCTACTCCCTAGGCGTAGTCCCAAAATCATGGAAGACGGCTTTCGTCCACCCGATCCCTAAAAAAGGCTCCGCTCAGACCCGTCCAACTACCGGCCAATCGCCATCACCTCCTTGTTCTCCAAAACAATGGAGTCCATTGTAAACTGCCAGCTCATGAGGTACCTTGAGGATCACCAGCTGATTAGTGACCGCCAATACGGTTTTCGCCGTGGTCGGTCAGCTGGTGATCTTCTGGTCTACCTCACTCACAGATGGGCGGAGGCAGTAGAGTTCAAGGGGGAGGCATTGGCCGTTAGTTTGGACATTGCGAAGGCCTTCGATCGGGTTTGGCACAAAGCGCTTCTTTCGAAGCTCCCTTCCTATGGGCTTCCCGAGAAATTGTGCGATTGGATCACCAGCTTTCTTGCAGATCGGAGCATCAAGGTCGTTGTAGACGGTGCAAGCTCCGATTGCAAGCCTATTAATGCTGGTGTTCCACAGGGCTGCGTGCTATCGCCAACGCTGTTCCTTCTGCATATCAATGATATGTTGCATACCCGTAACATTCATTGCTATGCAGATGACAGCACTGGTGATGCTCTTTACACCGGCCGAGCCAATATTTCTCGGGAAAACGTCTCCGAGTGCCGGGACAAACTTGTGTCTGAAGTCGAGTCTTTGCTGAACAGAGTCTCGGATTGGGGACGACTAAATCTAGTCCAGTTTAACCCCCAGAAGACACAAGTTTGCGCGTTAACCGCTAAAAAGAACCCCTTTGTCGTATCCCCTCAGTTTCAAGGCACTCCCCTTGTTGCCTCAGCCAGTATCGGAATCCTCGGCGTTGACATATCGAGTGACGTGCAGTTTCGTGGTCACTTGGAAGGGAAGGCCAAATTGGCCTCTAAAAAGCTTGGCGTGCTCAGCAGAGCGGGACAGTATTTCATGCCGGCACACCGCCTGAAACTTTACAAGGCGCAGGTTCGGCCGCACATGGAATACTGTTCCCATCTCTGGGCTGGGGCTCCCCAGTACCAGCTCCTTCCACTTGACCGCATCCAGCGCAGAGCGGCTCGAATCGTCGACGACCGAGTGCTTTCCGATCGGCTCGATTCACTGGCGTTGCGAAGAGATGTTGCATCTCTTTGCGTATTTTATCGCATCTATTACGGGGAGTGCTCTGAGGAATTGTTCGGATTAATCCCAGCCGCCAAATTTCGTGAACGCACGACACGGCAAACGTCCCGATACCATCCACACCATCTGGATGCTTGGCGGTCCACCACTGTACGTTTCACAAGGAGTTTTCTTCCACGCACAACCTCTCTGTGGAATAGTTTATCACCGGCGATTTTTCCGGACCGATACGACCTGGGGACCTTCAAGAAAAGAGCTTACTCCTTTCTAAAGGGCCGGCAACGCACCCGCAATTCTCCTGGTGTTGCGGTTGATCATGGGCGGCGGTAGTCACTTAACATCAGGTGAGCCGCATGCTCGTTTGCCCCCTCTTCTATAAAAAAAAAAAAAAAAAAAGTGTTCCGTATGGTGAGTGCAGAAGACCCGAGACCCTTTTTTTTCGTTTCCATCGGAGCATTCCATTTTTAGGGGTAACAACACATATGCATTTTGATCCTTAACTGAGGATAGATGTAGATCTCAATGGGTTATAGCATCTCCTACCCAACTGGTGCGAGTTTGTATATATGTACTAAACACTTTTTTATATATGTACTAAACACATTTTGATCCTTAACCGAGGATAGATGTAGATCTCAATGGGTTATAGCATCACCTACCCAACTGGTGCGAGTTTGTATATATGTACTAAACACTTTTTTATAAATCTCAGTAATTTACTTTTAAAATAATTTATATATATATAGAATTGAACTATTGGGAAAAATACCCTCACTAGTTCAAATATTGTACTACTCAGATGAACTAGTGGGAATCAGACGACTTAGGTGCATGAAGGCTGAAATGGTAAGTATTAAGTACTTGTAAACCTGTGGGGTAATTTTTTTGTACCATTTGTTAATAAAAAGCTCTACGTAAAGCAAATTGGCAATCTCAAAATTCTGTTGAAATTAGTTCGATAAAACAATTTTTCAATACAAACTAATTGACGTTTCAAAGAAACCTATTAAATGTCATCAATTGCATAGATCATAAGGATTTCCTGGTTTAGAAGTACGTTTTACGTGGTAGAGCACGCTGCAGCTATATTACTGGTATAGTTGTAGCACGAATGGATCGGCTCGACCGGGGAAGGACCACACTCTCACAGAATACCAGCGTAAAACAGCAGCATAACACTGCTGTGTTGTGTATGGTGAGTCTAGAGAACGGGAGGCCCTTTTTACTGTAACGAAAAACAATCAACTGAATAGGAATATCAAAAATAAACTTAAAATAGATTTGGGTCTATAAACATTTTTTACCTGTCAACTTATATTTTGTCAAATATATTTTTTTACATATTTTACTTAAGTCTCTGCAGGGTAACGAAAATACCCAAAATCGCATTTTTTTATGCCTTTATTACTGTCTTGTAATTTTTTAATCACAAATATTATTCTGCTATTGTGTAACCTACATTACGTAGTTCTATTATTTTTTATTGTGTGTCTACATCTCGATTTCCTTAGCAAGAACTCCTTTTTCTCTCACCAGGACACCATAACTGTTCGTGAATCAAACATCTGGCATACAAAAATGGATATCAGTTCAAATGCAGACTTGTTTAGGCACCGCAGCCTGATTATTTTTGTTAGGCTATCGTTAGGAATTAAGATCAGGATTACTGGACCAGGAAACTATTCAATAGGATTAAAAAAAAACAAAGAGTGGGATATTTATAGTGCAGCCCTAACCGAATATAATAAAGAAATTAGGAATGCTAAAAGAGTATTGTTGAGGAAGCTATGTGAGGAAGTTGAGTCTTCGCCTCGCAGTGCAAGACTACACAAAATGCTATCGAAAGCTAAACCTAATCAAATCGGGCTTCTTAAAAAGCCTAATGGTAACTTCACTACTAGTGAAACAGAAACATTGGAGTTACTAGCGTCAACTATCTGTTGAAAATCTTCAGAGCAAGTTTTGCATGGTGATATATTCCAGAACGATGGACAACTGTCAAAGTTCTATTTATACGTAAGGCTGGTAGGAAGGACTACGCTTTACCAAAGACCTTAAGACCTATAAGCTTATCTTCCTTTCTTCTGAAGACATTGGAAAAGGTTGTAGATAGATATATTAGGGATGTATTTCTAGCTACGAGACCCATACATTACTAGGTAAAGTTAGAATGTAAAATGGTTAGAAGTTACAGTAATTCTCTGAAGCTGAGGAGGCACATTAGATAGAACTACTAGATAACAACTATTAGATAGAAAAGGAGTTCTGCCGTCCAGTAGTCTTTCTTGGTCCTTCGGGCTTCTTGTACTTCAAATAATTTTCACGTCCCCAAGTCCTAATACTTTACATACAATGGAATCATTTATACGACGGGGGAAAAGCAGTCGATCTTTAAAATTTGCTTTTAAGTAAGATCCGCTTGATTAATGTGACAAGATAAACACCATTATGACAAGACACGTGATATTTTTTTTAAATAATTTTTGGTTCATATTATTTTTACCTTTACCTATTCTATTAGATTTTAGTATCTGAATTAGGTAGCTCAACGCACAATGGTCAGAACATAGCGTTAATAAAACTTAATAGGATATAAATAGCTGCAGCTATAACTGGCATCGGTTAAGAGCATAATCCACTAAGCTATGATTGCGGCGCGTCGCGATTGTCAGCTTTGCATCTGGCTATTTTCAATGGCAATTTCTTTCATTTTTAATAAAATAAGTTATTTTTTATTTTCTGTTTTTATTTTATGATGATTGTTAAAACATCTTAACGCCTGTTAATACCCGTCTTACTTCCAACAATAGAAGAAGGCCCAACTGTGGAGTTTAAGGAACTGCTGAAGAATAAGAAGTTAATATTCACGTAAATAGTAGCGAAATGCTGCAGCGGTTGTAGTGGGTCAAGCGAATCGGATATCCAATTCGAACGAATACGAACAATGAGTAGGATTTCTTCACGGTTCTCCATCAGGAGTGGGTAAACGATTCACAACTAGTCAGGTTGATTGTGTCACGTCACCGAACAGTGAAGGGTCCATACCTTCCTAGGTATACGGGTATACGGATATACGGATTGCAGATTGGTGATCGCCAGATGTCTCGGACCTTTGGCTTTACTTCCCGTCGCCAATCTGGATAATTAACACTCAAAATATACGATGGTTATATTGAAATCTTACGGAAACTTTTAAGATTCATAATATGTTGGACACATCTCGTCCAATAGGAATACCAAGAGTTTCTATTTACGGGGTGATGTACTCGCTTAATACATCGCCAAATGACAGTCGGTAAATATGCATGACTTTGCAAATGTGAACCAAATATTGCAATAAAATAAATAATCAACCACAACAAAAGCTCGCAAGAAAACACTGCGTGTGTATGTATGGTCATAAACAATTCGTTCGCGCATTTTGTGCTGACATGCGAAATGGTCAAGGTCCTTGTAAATGTCCGTGTCGTTACTTTGTTGAAATTTAATGAGCTCAGATACGCAGCGTACTCCCCGCTTCTTGAGGGATGTCCATGTTGACATGAGCGAGTACAATTTCGTGTAAAAATCTATCAACATGAATGTATTGACTCATAATTTTATGTACCTACATTTATTTTTCGATTGTACCTATTAATTTTACATTGTGGTCAGTTAAACCCGCATGGTAGATGTACCTCATTTTTTTATAGGAGAGAGAGCAAACGAGCAAACGGCTCACCTGATGGTAAGTGATTACCGCTGCCCATGAACAATGCAACACCAGGGGGATTGCAGATGCGTTGCCGGCTTTTTAAAAAGGAATAGGCTCTTTTCTTGAAGGTCCCTAAGTCGTATCAGTCCGGAAAAGTCTCTTGTGGTAGTTGATTCCACAAGGAAGTTGTGCGAGGAAGAAAACTTCTTTTAAATCGCACAGTGGTGGACCGCCAGTCACCCAGATGGAACAGATAGTATCGCGAGTTTTTTCGCAATGTGCGATGTTGAAATTGTGCGGCTGGGATTAGTGGTAGATGCGATAGAATTCACAAAGAGATACAACATCTCTTCGCAGTGCCAGTGATTCAAGCCGATCGGAAAGAGCTCGGTCACCGATGATTCGGACTGCTCTGCGCTGTATGCAATCTAATGGGAGGAGCTGGCACTGGGGAGCCCCCGCCCAGATATGGGAACAGTATTCCATGTACGGCCGAACCTGCGCCTTGTAAAGTTGCAGGCGGAGAACTGGCATGAAATATAATTAAATAAATAAATAAATAAATATATATATATATATATATATATATATATATATATATATATATATATATATATATATATATATATATATATATATATATATATATATATATATATATATATATATATATATATATAATTAAATATATTTATACTGTCCCGCTCCGCCGAACACGCCAACAACTTTTAAACATGGTTAAATTATGTATGTACTCGTATATGTGTAGAGGGTTTTTCAATCGGAACGCTCTAAATATGACAGCGTATAACGACCATCTTGGTAAAGTGATAACTGTCAAATATGACAAGAACACTTATTTGAAATTTCACCATGGAACGCTACACGCTTCAAACCGTTTCAATTCAAAATTTATCATCAAAATGAATGCTCTGTTCGCCTAACGTTCCGTGCGTTGTGTCCATTTATGGCATTCATGGCCGGCCTGCAGATTCCTCAATCCATCGCTTAATGAATAAATTTGAGAAACACACCGTCACAGATCGATGAACGTCAAAGGAGCGCAAGATCGTTGTAGAATATTGTTGCCGTTCGGGACAGTGTGCGAGAAAACCCCAAACAATCCATTCTGCGAGTTAGGTCTATCTGTGAAATTAACTTGGCGGATTTTGCGTCGAGACTTGGATTTTCATCCATAAAAAGTTCAATTAATTCAAGCGCTACACACCCAGACCGCGCTGTACATTCGCTGATTTTGCTTTAGAACATTTGGCAGCTGACACTGCTTTCGGTGATGAGGCTCACTTCTGGTTAAGTGGCTTTGTTAACAAACAAAATTGCCTTATTTGGAGCGACGAAATTTACGGGATATCAACTAATTAAGAGTAAAATCACAGACTCGGGCCACCTGCATCTACGACGTTCGTCTTACATAGAGCTTATATAGAAGTTATAATAAAAAACCTTACTTTCCAGACGGTCGCCGATTCTTCGTACATATATAACTAACAGTAAATTGTTGTTATGTATGATACAGATCAAGTTATCCATTGCAGATATAGAATTTCATTTAACTTAAATGGTATGGCCCCATTTAACTTAAATCCCAGAGTAGCAGCCTAATTTAGCGTTTTTATTGTTTTGTGAAAGTAGTTATTAAAAATAATTTAACAAGCTTAAAAAGAATCTAAATTATAAAAAAAGAACAGAACTCGATTTATGCCTCGTGATTCTAAGTTTCTAAGCCTAAGCCCGCTGCTGTTAATAATACTGATGTCAAGTTCCTCCATGGCAAATTTCAGAGATATTTTATATTAATATTATTGTTCAGTTGTGTTTTCATATACACACGAACCATTAAATCGCTTGTGTGAAGAGGCCTAAGGCCAATGCGAATCTGCCGTGTCACCTCACAATCAGATAAGCGCATTCGGCGCCAACTCCAAATGTACACCGAATTCAACAAGATCATTATTTCGTGTCACGTACGCGACTTCCTGCACGAGAGACCCGACGGTCGTGATAATGACCACATGGAGTTAATATCCATCGCTCGGCGTTACACACAGTTTTGCTTGTGTAGTTATTGTAGTGATGTATTACGTAAAAATTATATTCAGGCCAAATTAAATATAATTTCTTGGAGACATTAGCCAATGTTAAGATGAACGCATGTGTTTTACAGTTGAGTTGAGTGAGTTGACTGGCCATTCCACTACAGCTAAGCTTACAAAAGTCAACTGCTGAACACAGGCCTTACTCCTAGATTGACTCAGGGCGGGATTTTGCCATAGTTGCCACGCTTGTCAAGCGGCGGGGATGGCAATCACAGTTTTTTATTGCGAGTTATTATCCGGAAGATGCTGCTGCCCATCTCCTTTTTCATTTTCCCTCTATTCTTTTTACGGTTTTTAATGCGTACAGCAAAGGAGTGGAATAATTTACCGACGTCTATTTCTCCGTCCCAATACAATCTGGGCGTCTTCAAGGCAAGAGTGAATATAATAATAAAGCGTCAGTAGCCTAATGGCAGAGCGCGGACCACGAACTCAAAAGGTCGTGGGTTCGAATCCACCATTCGACTACTGTCGTGTACCACTCCTAACACAAACATATTCAGCTTACCAGGAGTGGTTAAAGGGAATATTAGTAATGTTATTTAATAGGATTACTAATATTAAAAAAAAGAATAAGGCTGCATCACTACTTAGCACCAGATGGGATTGTGATCAAACACTGGCTTATAATAAATAAATAAAAATATTCAAGACTATTATGTACGTAATAACATTTGGTATACTTCTATGTGACAGGAGACCCTTTCCAACTAGCAGTCCGTCTGGATTGGTTGGTGCTATCCTGTTATTTATCTATACTGTGCTGTAAGAGGCTCGAGTGACAAAATAAATCTAGAAAAAATCTGCAGGAAAGATTTCCTACATGAATATGAAACATTCATAAGGTAAGTGAGGGTGATATCGTCTGCTTAAGCTTTGCCGCCCTATAAAAACAAAAACTATAAGGAGAACAGAGAAAAAAATACAGTCGTATACTATAACTAATATATTAAGAAAAAATAGCAATAATTACGAACACTTCGAAAAAACAACTTAAAAGAATTAACTACACTACACAATACTAAAATATTTACTATAATGGGAGGTTTCTGCGGGAATTTGGCCGTAGACGGATTGTCGCTACTGTTTTGTCGCTTGAATAATGGTTTGAAGTGGATTTTGATTCGTAAAAGTCATGCGATTTTGTGAATTAAGTGTCCGCGCGTGTGAACTATTAGAGAAAACGACGAAACAAGTGCTTTGATGTTGATATAAACCTCGTTATTTTGATCGCTTGGGCGCCTTATGAACTTGAGTGGCTGTCGTCATCAACTGTCCGCTAGGTTAAGCTGTTGTCAAATCTCGCAAGGGCTTCGCAATGTGATGCATCAGCATATTGTGAAGAAAAAAATATATAAAATGAAGATTCCGAAAGAAATGATAGGCTCAGAAGGGCTAGAACCCAGAGCCGCAAAACCAGTTAATAAAAAAACTATAATGTCAACAGTCAAATAGGCGTCTGTAAAGCAGCGCCTTTTTCACCATTTATTATTTGATTTAATGATGAAGAGCTATCGTAACACAGAGGCATCTCTGCAAACAAGACTTGTTATTGAGTTATAAGAAAGTGACCACATTAACCGCATGACCATATTACCCTCACGTACTATAGTAGGAAATCTATTGCGGGTAAAAATTATATATATTTCGAATACACAATTAATATCATTCATGTGACATCATACAATTTTTAGTTCCACCCAATTTACGTGATTCTGTTAGTAGATATCTATTTGTCACCAATAAATCAATTTAGATATCATTTGTCAAAATCCAACGACAGGTTCTGGGAGTTACGGGCAAACATAAAACGGACAAACACAATATGCGCGAGTGTGCATTGTTTCCAGCTAAAAGGAATATAATATTAATTTTGACACATTATGACGGTGTATCAGTGACAACCGACACTAGATCGTGAGTTTCTCATTTACTTAACGACAAACGTGTGTCACGCTTGAATCTATTTCTACTAATTTCCTACAGTGAGTAGGAATAAAGTGTAAGTATTTTAAGTTATTATCCATTGCAAAGTTGCTTGACAGAGATCGCTTTTAGTGAAAAGTTCGTCCATTTTTTTATGTTTTTTATGGAAGAGGGGGCAAATGAGCAAGCAGCTCACCTTATGGTAAGTGACTACCACCGCCACAGAACACTTAATATAGCTAGCTTTCGTTATATTAGGTGTTCTGTGACCACCGCACATGAACTACCGCAACACCAGGGAAATTCCATGTGCGTTGCCGGCCTTTTAGAAAGGAGTAAGCTCTTTTTTTGAAGGTCCCGAGGTCGTATTAGTTCGGTAATACAATAATATAATATAATAATATAATCGGTAGAACTCATACAAAAAAACGCATATGATTATTTTGTAACTTTTGTTTAATCGTGATACAGTAAAGTGATATTTATTATTTATTTTCAATGGTAACAAATGAGGTTTATCATCAGGCCCGTGACAGCTTAGTTCCATTCTACGCAATTTGGCGCCACCGTCGCAATTTGTACTCTGCTTAAGGACGCCATTTTGAGACGCCATATTGTGTTAATGTCAAATGATCAAATCATTAAATCATATTGTCAAAAATCAAAACTATCGGTGGTATTGATTGCCGCCATTATTTATCAAAATTTTCCACAATTATTACAATGTTCTGTTTTTGTGCTGCTCGTGTAAATATTGCATATACCATCATAATGGTATACGAAAAGTGTTGTGTTGGTGGTTGCAATACAACACGTGAAACTCACCGGCTTTTCAGATTCCCTAGGAACAATAATTTAAGAAACTTGTGGATGTCTTTCATAGTGCCGACAAATCCTCAGCTCATTGTACTTTCCAAAGAACAGTTACTTAACAAACGTGTCTGTGAAAAGCATTTTGATATATTTCAGTTCGGCAATGAAGGCAGAAGACTTCGATACTCTTACGCGTCCTTTCTTACTGACAATGAAATAGCTTATGGTGTGCCTCTGACTGCAACAGGTGAGTCATTTTATTACTTTCAACCATGGTACTTAAAGGAGAAGGAGACGTCTCTATACATTGTTGGGCCCAAGTATTAACAAGATTTTTCAATGTAAGAACTGAGTAATTGTTGAGTAGTATTTTTCACCATAATTACTTAAATATTGTATAAATGCAGGATCAGTAAAAAATCACCAAAAAAGCTATGGTTAATAATGAAACGAAATGGTGAAACAATTAATGAAAGTTAAAACAACAACTAAGTGAAGTGAATATTAGGGATTTTTTATATGATAAGGGTGACAAACGAGCACACAGTCCACCTGATGGTAAGTGGTTGCTGTGGCCTATGGACATCTACATCTATCTTCGATTATGAATCAAAATGCAGATGCATTGTCACCCGTGAGGACTAAGATGGAATGCCTCGTTTCCAGTAAAAAGGGGTCTCCTGTTCTCTACACTCACCATACGAAACACGGCGGCGTTAAGCTGCTATTTTATGCTGGTATTCTCTGATAGTGTGGTCCCTCCCCGGTCGAACCGACCCATTCATGCTACAACTATACCAGTAATATACCTGCAGCTTGGCTCTACCACATACAATTGCCATATAACTTAGTTATATGATAATATAGATCACTTTTCAATTACGATTATACTAAACTGTCATTAACAGTAGCCATACAGCGTTAATACATACAATGCAGAAGTATACATTATATATTTATTCCTTAATTTTGGGTTTATGTATAAGAATAAAATTCACAAATATTGTTGGTTTTCAGAAATAGAAATCTAATGCTGATGTAGTGAGACAAATGTTGACAGAAGATACAAAATGTACACATTGGCAAAAAGGTATGATAAATTTGGTTTATTCTTAGACATAATTAGGTAAGTTTCAACTATCTATTATATCTATATTCAGCATATCTATCCTCAAATCACAATAAGAGTTCTTTGTTCTTCATCTAATCTAAAGATTACAGTTCCACTACACTTCAATGGTTTTATCAACAACTCCTTTAGTATTGAGGTTACACTTATTTGGAACTCCGTGCCTGAAGACATTGAGAAAGCTCCTGATAATAGATGTGTACCATGTTAATATTTATATGTTTTTTATTTCTTATTTACTGCATCTAGTACTTTATTTTCACCACACCATGGGTTGACTGATAAAAAATGCCAACTGCCGTGAAGCCACCCTTTGTTACCTTAATGTAAATAATATAGAATTTATGATTATCATTAAGTCATAAAATATGAATATTGGACTTTATTTTTATTTATTTCTTTTCAGGTTACGTGGTGTAGAAAATGAAATTAAAGAAGAGAAGATGTTTTTTTAATTTTTGTAAAAGAATGGCCAGGTTTTTAACCCTGATGAAAAATAAATAGCATTGCTTCTAATAAAAAATAAATTGAAAAGTAAAACATTAAGCACTTAAATATGATTCCTGTGGTTTAATTTGCTTTATTTAATGAATTATAAATATTGCTCTGTTTCTCGTCAAATTGTACCTATTTATGTAAAATGTTATGTACAATTTTCTAATTTGTTTATATACCTTAATGTGCCTTTAATTTAATCCTAAAATTACATGTGTATGTATATGATATTGGTGTGGTTGAATAAAAAATAAATAAGGTAGATGTATTATAATTGTTTCATTAAGTAATATTATTCCTGTATAAAGCACTTACGTCGATATCGAGAAAATAAGAACACCACTAAATATCGATATCGATAGTTTGAAGGATGTGTGCTTGCAATCCCTAAGCTATACATAGCTATACTAAATTGTATAGTCATTACTCATCTGTCAAAATGGGCGACTGCAGCGCCAAAAGGCGTAGTTGGGAAACTTGACTAAAAGTTACTGTCGTATCTGTAGCTTGCTACATATTTATTTATCTATGTTTATCATATAAGAATGGACTTGCCTTAAGGGGATATAGTAAGTCAGCTCAGATTCTAATTTCGTCCCCACTTGCCCGCGCGTCGTATGCTATGTACCGACATGTTTATAATCACTAATACTGTAAGTAGAAAGGTCGTTAGACACTTATTTCATTAGGTTTATCATATTTATGCCTGTTTCTTAACGCCAAGACAGTCGCTTCTTATTTTTATTATGGTTATTTCCCATTTTAATTTTACGTCGTCCTGTTGCGTAATGTATATTCTGATCGTAAGCGACACAACCTCCCCCTTCAAGGCCGAAGCGAAGTGACCGGGCGGCAGGAATCACGCTTCAAGAGGCCGATAGTTTAGGTAAAATTTCTTTTTACAGTGAAAATAATGGTATTTAAAAAAAGTAAATAACATAAGCACTGCTTTATAGTTAGTTCAGTTAGTATGCAAAGTTTCATGAACTTATTTAAAATAATTTATGAATAACAGCGGTTTATTGTTTATTTTGCAGGTAACTTTGGAGTTTTTTCTATCGAGAAAATTTTACGAAATCGTGTTTTCGTCTAATATAATCCTTAACATTAATCCTCAACTTCACCATATATTTATTTCAAAATTAATGCTGCAATGTTTTCGGCATAACGAAGGATCTTGCTAAGCCATTTGAGATTATTTTTCCCCTTAAGTAAAAAGCTTAAAAGTCTCTCCCTAGTTGAATGAAATTGCTCCGATTCCGTTACAGTCTATCAAAAGTCCGGTGCTGCACGTGGCCTGCTCCACAGATTGCGTTAAAGGCAATGCTCACATGCCAAAGGTGCCATACTTGGCAAGCGATAATTTTATTTTTTAGTTGTTATCAGGAAAACGTTGCTGCCCATCTCCTGGTTTGTTTCTGTCCACGCGACGATATGGGATGGTGTAGCAAATTATTAAAATACCGCAACTTTCAAAAGAAACATCCGATATTAGCTTAACATTGCATGTATCTTATACCGTTACAATAAAGTCTTAAATTGCGTCTGCTAGCAAAATACCAAAATGTCTAAAGTCGTCGTTTTTGGCCGTATTCTCGGCAACACGACTGGGTGCAGGCGACATTCGTTGCACCTTCAGATTTGCACGAACCCTTGACCATATATTAGACGAACGGATCCTCTAGCGTCGGGCGACCGCATCGACTGCCTTAAGTGTTCGCCGAGCACAACATTCGTGCTCCAGTAAGGCTTGTTGATATGCTCGGTTAAGCAATTGGCATAAAGAACCAGATTTGTCTAAGGATATACCTAAAGCGAAAAACATTGTCTGGATATTTTCATGCTTATGTTTGGAGATCAGAGCGAAATGGGCCGTTACTGTGATTTGTTCTATACTGTAACATTGTGGTGTAGCAAACACAAAGGCTCTCTTTCGCACCCATTTATCTGCAATAAGATTTACACGACCAACACTGGATGGACGTGAACAGAAGATAATCAAAGGATTATCTTCTGTTTGTAGTATCTAAGCTAAATTGGATTCAACGATATTACCAGACTTTTAAAATTAAATCATTGGATACTTCATGAAAATTTGCAATAAGTTTTAATTTTTACACTTTATTTAACAATTTTATTGAAAAGATGAATAAATAAAGTTCTTTATTCGTGTAGTGACCAACACTCTTCCAAGTTATTCAGTGGGTGTCGTAAGAGACGATAGAGGGAAACTGAAATCACAGTGCTGAAAGAGGATACAGACAGCAGCTTTTTTCTGATAACAACTTGACTTTATATAAAAAAGCTGCGGTTGCCAACGCGCCCGCCAAACGTGGCAACTATGGCAAATAGCCTGTCTATGATGCAATGCAATTTTAGGGGTGTTTGTTTTGTAGTGAACTTTGATAGATTGATATAGATGGATGGATGGATAAAATTATATTAATAATATATAGGATTAAAACAAACAGAAACATAAAATCTTGTGATTTAACAAAACTGCACACTACCATTAAACTTTGAAATGCAATATATGTCTCAAGCCAAGATTTTTCTTCATATTTCAGACGGACAATGCTCTATTTTACGCCGTCTCGCACGTTTCCGGAGAGATGACTTATTATTTGGCAAGTTTACTTGAAAAAGATCTCAAGCGTTTTTAATTTTCTCATAGGATATCATTTTTTATTCTACTCGTTAAACCTTAGCACAGTGAGCTCAAACTAATAAATAATAATAAAAAACTTTTTAACTTTTTAAACAATTTTTTAAAGACTGATTCCTTGGTAGCAGTATTAAAAATCCATTTTAACGACTCCTTACGCCCCTGAAGTATCATAGTATATATAATGTTGGCGATATATGCCCACTATGCTAAATGCCTGTTGAAATTTTAAAATTATTGTTTTTTGGATTTATGAGAATACAGTAACATTTAAAGATACAAATAATAACAATTATCATCATCGGCTAAAAATATAACAAATGAACTAGATATTTGTTCTTTTTCCTATTTTTTTTAAATTAATGTTTGACACTTATATTTTTATTTCATTATTAATAAACCAAAAACAATACCACTAACTTTTTATTCATCTAATTTTAACTTATTAAATATAGTTCATAAAAGATAGCTTGATCTCTGCGACAGTTGTCAGTAAAAATCACGCCTATGAAGTCCTGAATTTCTTTGTAGTACAGACACACAGTACCTGTCAATGTCGTACTTTATGGACATGCCGACCTAATTAGTGCATGCCCATAAAGTATGACATTCACAGGACTACATAAAGGACACCATACCCACCACACAGGACACCATAAAGTATGACATTCTCAGAACTAATTCACTAATCTTAAACTCATAAAACACTTTTTTCTCACTTAAACCAACTTGTCAACTCCTTGGATCGCTACGAACTGTCAAAGATGCTTAGCTAAGTGTAGTTTGCTAAACAAAAAACCATAATATTACCAAAATTATTTACATACATCATCTATTGCTTCTACTTTACTAGAGTCTTTAAATCCATTTAAAGATAAAAGCCTTATTAAGTTACAACTATATAATGCTACCTTGAAACTGCAGGCCCTATTACTTTGATAATTATGCTACCTAAAAATTTGTGTGGGATTTGCAATCCGTTTTTCCCGTGCATCCCGTGCAGGGGAGGATTAAGGAGACACACTTTTTTATATTATTCTAATATTAATACACGTCTCGTAATCTGTCTAATTAAACGAGCTTCAAAGAGTTATGACTGATAGTAATATACGAATATTTAGAATATCTATGGGGAATTTAGTAGTGGACTTTAAGTTATTTACAATGTTTATGTTGCAGTTGATACTATCCAGTTAAAATTAACGATATCACAGAAGGAAGTACTCGTACTCGTAGATGCCACTTAAAGACAAATCGTAGCTCGATCCGGGCGAAGTCGATGCGGTCGTTATAAATTGTGCTTAGTGATCTTGATTGTACGTTTCAGACGCCCTGTTATACCTCTATCATTAATTTCAATATGAAAAATACTTACATTATTGACATGAAATTTTAAGCTATGTGTCCACGTTTCTATAATTTGTTAGACCTTTGTTTTAATATAAAACTTACCATTTTAAAATTATAAGGAATTA
The DNA here is from genome assembly GCA_036936625.1 of Parnassius smintheus behrii. Classification (NCBI taxonomy): domain Eukaryota; kingdom Metazoa; phylum Arthropoda; class Insecta; order Lepidoptera; family Papilionidae; genus Parnassius; species Parnassius smintheus. The sequence goes on along the minus strand of JAUPFT010000007.1, from coordinate 8,200,101 downwards.
TTTCTACTTAACACAATTCATAGAATCAGGCGTTAATTTACGAAAATCGATTACACATAAAAAGTAATTAGTTAAGATCGTAGCTAATTAATTCAGTCTATTGAGGAATCAAGCAGAAGAAAGCAAGGGGATGTTTCTTCGCATCGCCATCTCCAAGTACGAGTGTATTCATTTCATTGGGTTTATAACACACGTCGTGCTAGGGCGTATGCATCATAAAGGGCAGACACACTACTGCCCCGCCATCAGAACACACACTATTGTCTTATAGTATATAAACAATATTTTTCCCATATGCACGATTTCCCAACAATATCCCAAATTCAAGGTAGGAATACTCTACGTTCAGTTGCACTCTACGATTAACGTGCGCCCACACTCGTAATTGCATAGCGTATACTGAATTAACAATTGTATGTTATTACCTCAATAATTATACGCAATAATTGTTACTCAATCGTTTGATATAGGGGACCACGAACCCAGCGGCCATCGCTTTAGATTCAGGCGTAACCTATTACAACCTTATTTAACTCTATAGCCATAATATCTGGTCTGCTTGCGCCATGGAATAACCAATTGTAAGATATCCATCACTGCGATCACCAAAACCACTTACAGGGCAGCCTAAATGTGGCAGCGGACATTCATAATAAGACAGGTAATTTTTTGATGAAGGCTTATGATTCATAAGTTGACCTGACCGGAATAAAGCAAATGTTAATCGTATATTATTTCAGTCTCATAGCACTAACGCGGCCTCTGAACCCCCGCCTGTATGCAAATAGAGGCAATGACGGAGACGCCCTAGCTGGCAACACTGGATAACGGGCGTCGCTCGGTTCGTGAAGATGCGCGATAAAGTGCAGTCCCACGGTGCTCGATTGTGCCTATACGCATGCCATGAGCGGAGGTGTTGCCAGAATGAATACATTACCGTGCTTCATAATTTCTGAACAGTTAGGTATATTCACATACAGGTTTATGCTCTATTGTATGTATAAATTTAAATCATGTCTGCGGTGGGCAACCCACCTTCAAGTTTGGCCTATGTTCAGCAGTGGACTCTGAAAGGCTGGAATGATGATGATAAAGACACCCGGTTGGTTTCATAGATTTAGCATTAACACATAATGAAGTGAATAATTTTACCGTCAGGATTGCTATTAGTCAGTGCGTGAGAAAAATTGTGATTCATTTTACATCAATGTTATAACTTACGCATAAACATGAAGTATAAACAAGCGACACATTATGCGAGACGGTATGAGCGCTAAACTTAACATGCGAAGTAAGCGTTTGTAACTAGTTAGGGTTTCAGTTTTGTTTTTATGGAAGCCTCGCGTCACTATCGTTCAGTGATGGACATAACCCTCTCCCGTAGTAAGGAGGGGCTTAATTCTGTAATATAATATTCCACAACTATCACACAACGCCATCTACTCCCAAGCTAAGCAGAGCTTGTGTTATGGGTACTAGACAACTGATAAACATACTTTATATATTTCTAAATACATAAATTTTATAGATAAATTACACCCAGACACAGAACAAATGATCGTGCTCATCACACAAACATTTGTCCTGGGTGGGAATCGAACCCACGACCTCCGGCTTAGCAGTCAGGGTCACTAACCACTAGAACAACAGCCCTGTCCTTAATTCTGTAATCTGTTTGACGCTTGCAGTGCTTGACATCTCATCACCTTGGACGCTGCTGCCAGTCGCAGAGCTGCGTATTTTACGTCTACTAACATAAACGAAATAGTTATACCACCAACTATATGAATCTATAAGACTTTTTCTGGTTAAGTCCGTAGTAGTATCTTACAACACCACGGCGAAATCGGGTAATGGGTTCCGTTACGTTGCCGCAACAGAACACAATCATTTAATCGGTTATGAAATCTGCTCGAATTAGCTTCATTATTCAAATTTTAACAGGTAGTTTGTAAATAATATTTTTAAGGTTTTGAGTAAGACTCTTTTGTGAAAGCGGAAAATATATGCATACAGTGTACTATTTAGGTCTATTGCGAAGAAATGAGGAACTGGATGATAATGACTCAACTGAGCCATCTGTTTATGTAGTTAAGATACGAATGTAGTTGTTGGTGGTCGTTGTTGCGCTGATAATGACTAAACTAAAGAAATGTCGATTTCTTGTAAGCTCGCAAACCTATCATCATATAGCAGCTTAATGCTGTTCTTTCGAGGCATTGCATCTCAGTCCTTAGGGGTAACAACGCATTTGCATTTTGACTCTTAATTGAAGATAAATTTAGATGTCTATGGGCTACAGCATCCACTTACCATCAGGTGGACTATGTGCTCGTTCGTCACCCTTATTCCATTAAAAATATCACGTCATCATATACCAATGTACACCCTTCAGTATGGCGTATCACAATCGATCACGAGATTCACGTTGACAGCAATCAAACAGTAGCAGCGTGGCTCTACAACATACAAACATGGACATAAACAACCCCCCCCCCCCACACACACACACACACATACACACACAACAGGCGATAGAAAGGACCCTTAATAGTAAGACATTGCACAAAAACTCGCCTACCTATTGCGGCGAGTGAAATATTTCAAGAAACGTCTCACAATAGCGTATCTTTGAAAGGCTATAAAGTTATAAAGTTAGCCTATGTACGTCCCACTGCTGGTACATTCCTCCTCTCATTACTGAAATGTCTACCGCACCACCCCAATGCGCGTTATCGAACTTCACATATCTTAGAAATATTTTTTTTATTTCTCAGACATGCAGGTACATGCAGGTGTCGATGTTTTCCTTCACCGCCGAGCACGTGATAAATTAGCACTTAAAATTGTAATTAACAATTTCATTGGTAATGATTTCTTAAATTTACTACCTTTATACACTACACATTGAACAAAACTATATGTAAGGATTCTATCGCGTTTAATTTACTTATTTTAACTTTTTTTTTAATTCCCGACGTTTCTTTCACGCGGGTTTTAGCGAGTTTCACAGGGAAGTCTGCAGTCTGTGAACATGTCAAAGTTCGTCCCCACCATTACATCAGATTTGATAAACCACAAATTCTTGCAAAAGAACACCGATTCCTACCAAGGATGATACGCGAGGCTATTGAAATTAAAAAAAAAAACTAATTTCAATGGAGAAGATAGATGGGTGCTGCCATCTGCTTGGGATCCTATAATTAACAAAATTAAACCCAAGCATACCACTGCAAGACTTCAAGATAGTGTAAGCTCGTTGTGCGTAGATCGGACCGAATATTAATATTAAAAAACTGAAGGTAGCCGGGCTAACTATGACATTGGGAAGCCAAACATCTCAGCCCCCCCCCCCCGCGATGATGGGTGCTGTAAAGCACCCGAAACGTCGGGAATTAAAAATAAGTTAAAATAAGTAAATTAAACGCGACAGAATCCGTATATGTAGTTTTATTCAATTACATTGGTGCTGGCGGGGATCGAGCCCGGTTTGCTCGCGTATTGTGAAATATACAGCGAGCACTTAGTCTCTGATAGCTCAGCGTGGTAGCCCACGGCTTTATTTTTAAAGGCTATATCCAGCAGTAAATTATGAAGACTGATTAGGAAGAAAAACAATCTAAAAAATTGATTAAAACTACTTTTACGGATTTTATCGCGTTTAATTTATTTTTAATACCCGACGTTTTGGGTGTTTTCAAGCACCTATGGTCACGGGAGACTGAGGTGACTGACGTCCCGATGTCAGTGTTAACTCGGAGTTCTTTCATCTTTTTAATAATTGTCTGAAGGTACTCCGGGTTAACACTGATACCGGGACTAATATAAGAAATCATTATATAATCTAAAAGATATTAATATTTCTAGGTTAATTAATAACAATTAATTAATGCCATTATAATCGTTGACTATCGCTTACTTAAATTAAGTATTAATTACTTCTATACCTTTCTCTTTCTAGTGCCAATTAGTGAAGAGAGAGGTAGATAGATCAATTTGAAACGTTTTTTTAAGACATCAATTTAAGGCCGCTGGAGTAGTGGCAGCGTAAGACAATCCACTGCTCTATAACCTTACCTTATAACCAGTAACCACCCTTGTGCGTCGTAAAAAGCGACAGAGGAAATGAAACAAAAGATGGGCAGCAGCATCAGCAGCAGCATTGGCCAACCTGCAGTTGTTAACCCGCCTGCCATGCTTGGTAGCCATGGCAAATTTCTCCTCTATGAGGCAATCTATGGAGGAGGCCTACGTTCATTTTGATAGTCTGTATTGAATTCATCATCATCATTACAGCCCTTCACAAGTCCACTGCTGAACGTAGGCCTCCCCCAAGCAACGTCACAAAGCATTGTCCTGAGCCACCTGCATCCATCGACTTCCTGCATGTCTTACCAGGTCGTCACTCCATCTAGTGGGGGGTCACCCTACACTACGCCTACCGGTACGAGGCTGCCACTCGAGAACCTTTCTTCCCCATCGGTTATCGGTTCTTCGAGCAATATGGCCGGCCCATTGCCACTTCAGCTTACTAATCCGTTGGGCTATGTCGGTCACTCTGGTTTTACTGCGGATATCCTCATTTCTGAGTCTATCACGCAGAGAAACTCCGAGCATAGCCCTCTCCATAGCTCGCTGAGCGACCTTTAGCGTCCTCATACGGCCAGCATGAAGGACCACGTGGTCTGTATTGAATGAACAAATATAAATATATACAGGAAAAAAAATAGAGTGTATAGTGTGATGGCACTGGTACATGTATGGTACTGATATTTTAAAAAATAAAAAGAAAAATTTTTATTTAAATAAATAAATAAATTAAATCCATCGAAATTTAAATCATATCCATCCTACTTTACGAACGGCCATAAAACAATAAATTTTGTAGGCATCTTTGACCTTGTTACATCGTAGGGTCACAGGCTAGAGTGGATATGATTTGAATTCGGATAGATTTTAATTAATTTATTTAATTAATTCAAAATTTTTGAAAAATATCAGTGCCATAGGCTTCTACTCCGTTCACATGTTACACCCGATTTTGTTCCAGCCGGTTAAAAAGGTCATCCAGTATACTATGCTACAACAAAGTTTTAGTATACGTAGAGTCAAACTTTGGACAGGTCTTGAGGAGTTCTCGGTCCGCGACAGCGTTAGCTTGGAGCAACGGCGCAGTGCGTTATTTGTGTGCAGCTAAAAATAAGAGCGCGCGGCATAGCGCCGCCACTCACGCAGTTTTTATGCATCACGCGAAATATTCCTCGCTAACGATACCTCCCGGTTTTGTCCGTGTTAAATTCAAAATATTATATTTCATTTATGAAATGTAAGTAAAGGGTTCATATGTATTATAATCTTGTTGTGATGGCGTCTAGTATTGTAAATTAATTTGTTTAATTAAGAGCCGTAGCTCAGAAATTAAGCGCTCGTTGTAAATTTTACTATAAGCGAGCAGCCCGGGTTCGATTCCAGCTAAATAAATTGTTATTTCGATTTCAAAGAGCTGTGTTATCACGAAGGAAGCGAACAAAGGAAACCATGGTAAAGAAACCTGCATACCTAAAGAATAAAATATTTCGAAGGCATGAGAAGTCCTATCGCGTCCTACGCTTTGAAGCGCCACGCCGATTCGGACTAACTGTTTCATAACCCTATCAGAAATGAGAAGCCTGTACCCAGTTGTTGAACGTGTATAGGCTGTACCTATTTAATTGTAGTGTTTCCCCGTGACGTATTCTCACTACATAATATAGTCATAGAACAAATTGGAGTTGAAGATCTCACTAAAAAGAATATTTAAAAAAAACAGGCTGTACTGAACTACTTTAAACGTACGCGTTCGAATCTCCTCCACACATTTGTCCGCATGCAGCCATGAACGACTGGATTATTCCTGTACCGAGTAATTTTTGTTGCAAATCGATTAAGCGTAACTTACTCCATAGATACTTTTTCCTTACGTCACGGGCAGTCAATTTTTTCAATTTTCAACCGACTTCAAAAAAGGAGGAAGTTCTCAATTCGACTGTATTTTTTGTATTAGAACTTTTTTCTAGGTGAACCGAATTCAAGATCTGACCATTAGTTTATGATTTATCTTTTTATTTTGCGTATTATATATATATATATATATATATATATATATATATATATATATATATATATATATATATATCCATAAACACTATTAGCGCCATATCTAGACCGAGCGTGTATCTTAAATCAGTATTCATAGATAATCACTAGTTTAAAATATCTAAATTGGAGTTAAGACCATTAATGTTACAAAAATTTTAAATTGTTAACTTATCTCTGAATACAAGCCCCTTGACACTAGTCTCTTCAAATGACACCATACATTATTTGCGGCTATGAAAGTATACGGCAGATAATATAAACTTACTATTGATTAATACTACTTTTACGGATTTTATCGCGTTTTATTTATATTAATTTTAATACCCGACGTTTCGGGTGCTTTCCAGCACCCATGGTCACGGGGGTCTGAGGTGACTGACGTTGCGATGTCAAAGTTAACCCGGAGTACCTTCAGCTTTTTAATTACTGTCTTTGGTCCGATCTACGCAGAATGAACTAACTGTGTTTTGAAGTCTTGCAGTGGTATGCTTGGGTTTAATTTTAATTTTATTAATTATAGGATCCCAAGCAGGATATGATCGCAAGAAAATTTACTACACCTTATCATCGCGTGGCTGCCATAAGCGTATGGTAAACTTAAACAGGAGACGGGCAGCGGCATCCAATCCTAATAACAGGCTGAATAAAAATAAATAACTACGGTTGGCAACCTGCTTGCCAAGCCTGGCAATAATGGCAAATACCCTACCTCTATGAGACAAATTTTGGAGGAGGTTTTAATGGCAATGGAGTTTAATGCGCTGTAATAATAACAATGATGATGTTTTCTTGTATTAAAAAGTGTACATAGCATACACTTGAAACTCTAAAAGTAGTATTTGATAGCCTCCGATAAATTGATAATCATTTTGATCATCAACTTGAAAAAAAAAAGAAAAAAATCGCAATAAACAATCAAAGTTCTATAATAGTATTTCTTTGGAAGTGTTTGCTTCTAGTAATTGCTAATGATTCAATTTTAAATAATCGATTGTTTTTCATTCAGCATCACGAATCGACTGCATAAGCGAAGGCCGTCCGCATCGTTAAATGGAGTTGCACACAAAATTCCAAGAGATCTGTTCCAAAAAAGAACGATGGTTAAATATTCGCAATGCCATTAGTGTGTGACCCAGAAATATCGCATTCAGCACGGTGGATATTTGAATGCAGACAGAGGCTGGGAGCGAGTGTTTCAACGAGCGGTTAATTATCGTTACTATCGGAGGAACCGCACGAAGCATTCGCCACACGCATTCGTTGAGCTTTGATTAATGCGGCTTGAGATCGTTTAGGGAATTGGGCGAACGCAAATCATTATGAAAAATGATCTCAAAATTTTTTGTTTTTACTATTCAAAACCAGCACAACATATGCGCATATGCCAACCGTCTATATAAATGTTGAGGATCTAATGTAAGTAGAAGAATTAAGCGCATGTCTTCTTAGCTTTATTTTTCTTTTTCTTTTTTTTTAAAAACGTTACCCTATATTAAGATTTTCGTCTGTATCGTGAAGGCAGTTTACCATCATACTTATTTTGCATAAGAATAATTACCAAAACCTAGAATATTCATTTGTAAGCCATAAATATATATACTCGTTCCGCGTGGGATGCGAACTCGCGACCCTCATCGCTTCAAATCAATGCTATGCCACCGCGCCACGTAGCCGTCACGCGTAACTTTGTTACAAATTATCGGGAGGCCTATGTCCAGCGATGAACATGTAATGGGCTGTTATGATGACGATGGTGATGATTATTTCAAATATTAGTTTTGGTGTTCAGTTTAACATATATGTGAGACGTATATTAGATCGACACCCTTAATTCTAGTGTAAGTTAGACGTGAGACCCGTTTTACTGGTATCGAGGCATTCCATCTTAGTCCTCAAGGTGACAACGCATCAGCATTTTGATACTTAATCGAGGTCAGCATCCACTTACTATCAGGTGGACTGTGTGCTCGTTTGTCACCTTTTTCCTATAAAATGCTTAAATATGCTGTTAGGTACTCTTTTCTAGCCTTTAAGATTCCGCCTTGATAAGGTCCTCCCTTCCTATTTCATTAGTTCCACGAGCATTCACAAGCATTCAATGTGCATCTCAGAGGTATCACGCATCTGTAGTCTACTTTGTTAGCGAAATACTTTCTATGGGCAGGCGTAGCCAGTTGCCATCAGGTGGACTAAACAGTTCGTTCCTTACTGTGAAAAGTAAAAAAAAAACTATGAATGTTTAATATAATCTTTGACTTTAGCTTAAACCCATCTTTTAAAATGCTTTCTGTGACAATTTGAAAAGTGAAGCAGCCTGTGTGCGCTGATGCTACTAAGAAGCTATTTAATATCAGGTGCACTTGAGAAATCTTTTCAGTAGCCGCATAAATCTTCATCAGACTGATAATGGGCGCCTGACCGTTTTCAACATTTTCCGTTGAAAAAAAAAGAACTTGATAAAAATGAAACACATAGGAGCAAATAAACGAAACACAATCAATTCCGAAAATTAATCATATTATGTTAGTGAAATAAAGTTACTCAAAGATATGAGGGGGTTTTAGGGCAAATAAATGTTCGCCGTGGATAGGGGCAATAAATGCGTGTTGGTATACTTCAAATCTTTTCATAAACGTAATAAGTAATCATATGTGCTTTGGAACAACAAATATTGGTGTCGACACTACAAAAATACACACTGACTATAAACCAACTAAATTTAATAGTTTACATTACCAACAAACAGAAATTGTATGAAATAGCTCAATAGATACAAAATATCAAATCCAACTTTAACAAAGGGACGGCTAATGAAACTGGCGACTTATATAGAGGAATATTGGAAATTTAAATGTGTAAGTTGAGACGCAGCCCGTCTAGAGTTACTGACGGGTGCAACTTATCTCTTACGAATTAACAATTAACCCAACCCTACACAGCGGTACCGTTGGACATTTTCCATTCCGTCGGCATCTCCGCCACCTTACCGTAATAGACGCGCATTCCTCACTAACCGGGAATTCAGCGCGTACGCGCGGAATTTGTCTCGGTGTAATGAAGCGTGGCATCGATGCGACTTTAGTTTCAACTGTATCGGCAATAAGGGCGAGAATTGTGCGTGTTTTTCCTCGCTTCAATTGCGTGCTTTTACGCGACGCCGTGTTTTATGAATTGGTATCAAACAATTGGTGGCAATCGTTGAGAGAGTTCGAGTGAAATTGGATATAACGAAATGTATCGAAATCGTTATTAATATGAAGAATAGAATAGAAAATAGGAAAGGCAGCTGAAGAATTTTCTTACGATGAATACAATTTCAAAAGTAATTTTAACTGTGTTGTCTCGTGACTATGTAAGAACATCAGTTAATCCTGTTCCCTCTGAGGGTGGTATGAAAGGTGACAATAAGAAAGGCCAGGAAGACAGCATGGCCGCCGATAGATGTCAGCACACGAGGGTGACACAGAAAGTTCTTAAAAAATCAAAAACTTAAACTAGCAAGTTATTAGTTTTATTATATCTTTTTAAAATATTGTCCATTTACATCAATACATCGCTGCATCCGACGGAACCACTGAGAAAAGCACTTTGCCCATTCGTCCTTAGATGGCATTTTGAAACACAGCCACTGCTTCCTCGGCGCCCATAAAACGTTTTCCTCGAAGTTTTTCTTTTACTTTCGGAAATCGGTCGAGCTGACCCATTCGTGCTACAACCATAATATAGCTGCAGCGTGGCTCTACCACGTGTCATCTTTCCTAATCATCCGGGATAGATGGCCACACATTATTTGTAAGAAAATATAAGCAATCCACGCGCTATTTCGCGGTTATATTAAAGTTTGGGTTGTAAACCGAACATTTAATTTCAAAACATACTCATTTTGTATGATTCTTTATTACCAAAACTGTGTTACGGAAACCCTTTAAAAACTTTAAGTTAAATACAAATCAATAAAGGTACATTTTACTTTCTTTTTGTTGTTTTTAGCGTCAGAGTTCTGGCGAAATGTCGTTCACACTCACTGCTGAGAAAGTAACGCACTTTAGGAAGTGCATCTATGATTTTTTAAGTGCCATTTCTCCCTTACGGCCACCGGATTTACCCTATTTTGCGTGGAACGATCTATATTGCTTTTGCTGATAGCATTAGGGAGTCGCTGTTCGTTATTCAAAGTATGTAACCAGGTGCACTGAGCTAACTCTTACGTAACCCGAGTGTATCTCAACGGACGCGGGACGCTATGATCATAACAAAGAGGCTTCGCTTTAATTAAGAGGCGCAATCGCGGCGATTGTTTCACTAGTACTAGATCCGAGACGCGGCTCCCACGATTCTGTGAAATGGATATTTGCACAACGAATCGAGCCCGGCGTGGATAATGCGGGCTTGTTTTGCTGAATGCTAGTGCTCAATAAAAGTTCGAAAACGATCGCGAGAGGAGATGAATTCAAAACGGTCTGTCAGGTAACGTAACAAGGAATTGAACAGTATGCAGTATAGAGCAGAAATGATGCGAGTATTCCTACGAAGGCGAATCGGCAGCCAATTGCGACTTTTACGAAATTCTGAAATGTTATCGTATTTACGGTGTCCAAATGAATATTAGCACGATGTGTAACGAAATATTAAAAGTATTGTATATTTGTTGTAAAAGCATACTTGGTTTAACATAATTTAACGCATTAGGATATAAGTTGACTTATTAGCAGCTATTAATTAATGCTGCATAAGTGAACGGCTGAGCCGGCAAGGATCGCCTTAGACGGAAGTTTATCAAGCAAATTAGGGATATTATATTGAAGACTAGGTTGCCAGGCAGACGTTGTTCTGTTCTTTTCGACGACCTTTTGTCATGTCCTATTAAAAATCATTAAATTTGCAAAAAAATTGTGGCCGACTCATGGGCAAAAAACAATCCTATCTTTCAAGTTGGACCAAACTGCATACGCTGTGAAAATTTAATTAAAATCGGTTAAGTAGTTTAGGAGTCCATCGCGGACAAACAACGTGACACGTAATTTATATACAATATATATTAAGATGGAACTAATAAAGACTACCATGGATACCCTCCTTAACCGACGATAATGTACGCGGAGATATGTTATGGATGTAAGAAAAGTAACAAAAGTGTGTCAGGATCGTGCCATTGGATGACAGGCGTGAAAGTTTAAGAAATGTATAATGTACTTGCATTTAATCTAAGACTAATCAATGAACTAGAAAAATGAGATTCTACCAGAGAAAATTGAGCAAAAAATAATTTTTCTGTAGTAATAATGCAATGTCATCTTGTAAATATCAACTTAAATACAATATGATCATTATGTACGACGTAATATGCAATTGAGGATACCTGCATGTCAAAAATAAGCACTTTTAAAGGAGATCAAACCGTTGGTTCAACTGAAAAACGTAAGTGCTAGAAAATATAATGCAAGGGAAAGCATTGAGTCTAGGGTTGCCAGACGTCCTTTATTTTAAAGGATGTCCTCTATCCTCTATGTCTATTTTCAGACCCAAAAAAATGATCTTGGTCCCTAATTTGAAATCTTTAATGGAGTACACGGCAATATCGCGCGTATTCGACAATACCTCTGCTAGTTGAAGTCAAAGAATTTAAAAAAAAAGACGTGTGGCACTCGGGGACTGCCGCGGTAAAGCTATTGCATAGCATTTTTTATCAACTTATGCAATTATAATTAATTATTTATTTTATTTATGCAGTTAAGTCTTTGATATTAAATCAAGTTACACTTTTTGAGCGTGGTGACCGATAAGAAAACATTTTTGTTTCTCTTATTGTATAAATGAGAAGTTAATATTGTTTAAAATATTTTTAATATCTTACAATACATGTAGGTTATTCAGGAATTTTTATCATTCAGTTAGCAGCTAGTGTACACGCATACGACTAGTCGCACGCACACAAACACCGTGCCGAAGTCTGCCGAGTGCCGAAGTCTGCCGAACTGAAACGACGTTAGACGATGCACGGCTTTCAACGCCACACCTCCGTGCCCGTCGGAGTGGGGAGCGTGAGGTTTTTTTCGTTACGGAATTTCTGGATTCGGTCCCCGCGCTCAAGGCCCGCGATAGAAGCTATGCAGTAGCTTAATAACTTTGAGGTGACGCGCGATGTTAGAGAGATAAACACGTTACATTGCGTATTATCATTGTTTTTATATTGATACATGTTACCAGTGGTATCAGTATACCATAACAGCATTTTATTGCAAACAATGTGATAACCTTTATTTTCATCCTACGTTCATACGTCATTCTTTTATTTAATCCTATCAAATCATATAAAATATGAAACGGAAGCTGGCAACCCTTATTAAGGCGCTACCACTGCTCTTTCATATTCAGTTTTAATCATATTAGAACGGAGCTGCGTCGACGGGATCTCAACAGCTTCCTAGTCAGAGCGCTCATTGAATGCTTTCACCTGATGACGTCAGGTTTCGTCATTCAAATTAATTGTTCATTATTCTAGCGGGACGGATTGAGAAACTTCGGCATAACATTGCGAGTTGAGACGTTTGAGACTAGTTGTATAACACGTATGCGCATATTCTATGAAAGTAAAATCAATGTGTTTTAACATATGATCCTAGCAATTAAAATGTACGCCACCGCCACTCGTCGCTTGAGGCCTAAATCAAAATATTATACATAATATTATGTATATAAATAGAAGTACTTATTTTAATGAAAAATAAGAAAGTTTGACGACCTGGTAAGACATGTAGTCGATGGATGCAGATGGCTCTGGGGCGGATTTAGTGGCATTACTTCTTAGCAATGGACTTGGCAAATACTGTAATGATGATGATGATGAAATTTCGGAAAATCTAAATACATCGTAAATTTCCTACGCTCATGTGATAGTAAAAACAGATTTGATTGAAGATGATTGAGATTGGATAGTAAAATATACACATTACACTTGTGTAGGATATAAAATATCACCAGTAGAATTAGAGTAATTGGTATAAAAAATAAATAACATCAACATGTAAGTTGAAACCATGGCAATGGGTCGGTCGCAGAACCGCCAACCGATAGGAAAAAAGGTTTTCGAAAGTTGCCAGTTGCTATACGGTATACGCCACTAGACGTAGTGGATGCGAGCCGTGTTTCTGAGTCTTTGCTATGTTCAGCGGTGAACATGCGATGTCGCAATGATGACGATGATGAACTTTAATAATAGTCGATGCGTTGTTATCTTCTATATGTTAATAAGCAACATGGATAACATATATTTTATATTGAGGTTTTACTAAAGCCAAATATAAGTTGGTTGTTTGGACTTGAAAAACGTTTTAGTTATTTATCAATCACGGATATAATTTAGGATGACTGAATCGCATGAGTGTGGAGAAATACCACTCCGTTATAACATTCGAGCTGTATAAATAATCACTGTGCTGACTCTTAACAGCACTTCTTAATCACTCGTCATCTAACGTACTACAGCTAAACTCATAGCTGACACGAGAGGCGGTCGTTCGAACGGCAGATCCGCGCCCGTTAGTCGCATCTTACGCCCGCAGACACCATCTGAACGGTATCACGGTAGTTCACCGCTCGGTAACACCGGCTGTCCCGGAATTCGCGAGGCCGACCGTTTCGAAAGATCGATTGAAACGCGCAATCAGAGAAATGCTAATGCTCGTCGCGCACTGCGGTAAATTATAGCTGTGTTAAACCGCACCCAAGAATTGCGTACGGATTTGCGGGAAAGTTTTTATATGGTCTGGGGCGGCCCAGCTTCCTTTTTCGTAGTGCTTATCTCGTATTTATTGTGTAATACTGATAATTAAGGTGTGACCCCATGTAAGTTTTAAATCCTACCTCTAAACCGAATTTCGGTCACAGCGGCCAGCTTCAACGGAGACTAGCCAGCGGCGCAGGACAGGATTATAGTGCCCAAGTGTATGCGCAAGCACAGATGCACTCTCTATTCCCTTACTCTAATAGTCCGATAGGACGATAAATCAACACGACCGGAGAGAAATCAGGTGCAGGACCAACGGCTTTACGTGCTTTCCGAGGCACTCAGTGTGACACCGCCAACTTCCTAACTCCGGGCAGCTACTGAGAATTTCTTGACGGAAAAACTCAATAACTGATTACTTTTTGGCCTCGAACCCAGGACCTCATGATCATTTACAACCACTAGACCAACAAAGCAGACAAAAAAACATAACTAGCGATCCGCCCCGGCTTCGCACGGTGACTTTCGGATCTCAACATATGCATTTATTATATTATTTCTTCTCGAATCTTTCGGCTTCGTTGTATATATTAAGTAGATATCAGTTTTTAGTGTAATTGTTTAGACTAAATTCTAATTGTTATCACTTGTTATATAAAACGCTAACGTAACACATTCTATTGCACCTTGAGCAAATTCACGAGGGAGGATTGTTTACAATGTGTTTAAATTGAATATGTCTGTACAGTCTATACTAGCAACAAGCCCCAGCCTCGCACGCGTGATATCCGGGTCTCGACAACAGCGCCACTACCGCGTCCAAATGTGAATACCATCTACGAAGCCATTCAAACACACAAAAAAATTCATGAAAATCGGTTGGATAGTTTCAAAGCCTATAGCGGACACAGGTAGAATTTTTTTTTGTGATTTATATAGGTAGATAGATTTTTATAAAAAAAAATTATAAATGAATTGAAAGGAACTAAAAATAAGCAATAATAAAATAATTTTGGCTTGTAGATTTTCTATACACCGTGTTAGCACCGACTTCAGAAGCCATTATGTGAAAATTATTTTATTCTTTTTTGTGTTCCTTGAGGTCGGCATTTACTTATATTTTTTTATTAAAAGTTAATTTTTAAATTTTATAGTCCTCTAAATTTGTTTGTCAAATGGAAAAGTTATACTGAACTCATACAATTACTATAAAGTGAAATTTGTTCAATAATTGGACTGTGGTGTGCACCTACCTTAACGCATGTACCTACATCACAGTCTAAAAAATAAAACAGAAGAATCGAGTACTAATGAAGATTTAACGTGAAAGACTGCAGGCAACTAGGACACGTGACGGAGACCAAATTTTAGCTCACAAAACATCTAGAGCGTCAACGTTGTTATTCTTGTTGGTACCGCACACTCGAAAAATGCGCTGTTTCAATACAAACATAAATTGAAAACAATTTTAAGTATTAATACATTATAAAAATGTTACGGTAGGGAATTTGTTTTATCTTAAAATCTAGTGGAAGCGGAATTACTATTTAAGAATAAGTTTTGAGTTACTTTTGAAACAAACCTATTTTATAATATAATCAATTGATTTATTCATAAAAATACGAATGTGATAGCTCCTCTTTTGTATAGCAGTCCGTCTGGTCCACGTAAAAATCACAGGTACACATATATATATATATATATATATATATATATATATATATATATATATATATATATATATATATATATATATATATATATATATATATATATATGCCTACCTGGCAAGCTAGTTAATCTAAATCTGGCGATCGATTTGTGTTGTTATATAATATATGTAATATTCATGTTTCTGGAGGCACCATTGATTGATTTGGGTTTCCTTATTTCAATAAGAAAACTTTACGTCGCTTCTTAGAAGCGGCGCACAATCTGCAGGACGTATTCGGAATCTCAATGAGATGTCGCAGGAGAAGATGTTGATTGATGGTTAGTCTCATGGCGAGATGGTTTACATACAAACACCCACACTTGGCATAAAGCAAAGACTACGGTTTTTTTAACATAATCTGGAAAGACCTCTCTCGTCCTCTTAAGACGGTTCCCCTAGCGAGAGACCTTGAGCGTTCGGTCCCATACAATCCACGCGCTCTCGCTACAATATATCACGGAAAAATACGCCCGAATATTTGGAATTATTTCAATTAAAAGAGATAAGCGAACTTAAGAAATTAAATAAAACGTGTAGAATATAGATTTTTAAATTATCTATCCATTAGTGTAATTCTCAAATGATTAGAGCATTTCCTTTAGCAACAGATGCGTGTAATCAATAATTTTAGTCATTTTTTTAAAAGTAGATTTTAAATGTATTCATAACACATAAAAACAAATTAGAACGTGGAATGTGATGATAGGATATCGAATATTAATAATGTGCTTTTAGATGTAGCTTATTTCTCATAACTAATGAGATAATAGTCTCTGAGAAACGCACTTTTGCCAGGTTTTGGTCAGGGTACCGCCTTAAAGTTCATATACCTACGCATACATACTCGTCGATTATAAGTACACTTTATTTGGCCTATCTTCAATATATCGCCAATTTGGTTGATAAACTGCCTTCTAGAGCGTCAGAGAGAGAGAGAGAGAGAGAGACTTTCCTCAATAGTTCTTTCTATATGATCAAACCACCGAAGTATTCCTTTCCTAATTCTGTTTACAACGTTTCTCACCCTGTCATTCAAAGTTTAGTTAGGTAGTTCTAAAAATTAACAATTTCCTAATCTAATTTTTTCTAGTTCAAATTATGTTCTGTACCTAATTCCGAATTAAATGTTTTATAGTTTATATTATAATCTGTATTAGTGACTTGGCTAACCCAGATAAGATCAAAATACAAACAATACATATATATATATATATATATATATATATATATATATATATATATATATATTTGCGGAAAAGAAATAACGGAATACAAACAAATATAGTATGAGTTATTATACAGAAATAGGAAAATTAGGAAATCGCATTAATTCAAAAAAATAGCTAAAGTAGACTACTTTAAAAATAAATATGACCGTCAAAGAAGCCGGAGCAATGCGAAAAATTTAGTTACCGATAATATAAGGCCGTTTTATATTGGTTTCGTAAAGTATTCGTTTTTATTCAAGCAATACAATTTTCATAACCCATTTTTTCTTTACTCTACTACTAGAGGGGATATTATTTGTTCAAACATTGTAAAATAAACTACTTTGAAAAGCAAAGTAATTATGTGTTTACAAATAATTATTTTTTTTTTTAATTATTCCAATATTTTTTTGTATTATTTGTTTTATACTTATGAATTTGATTTGGAGTGATATCATTCCAACATATTTTTGCTGTCAAACATCGGATCACGCACTGCTACGTTCCGGATCAAAAGCAGCATAATTACAGGCATTTCATTTCATTCCTCCAGGATGACACCGTACGCGTTCTTCTTTGTTTGACGTCTTTCTCTATCTATATCTCTCTCTTTTCCTCTCATCTGCAACCACACGTTGGACTGCACTTCATTAATATGTTGGCTCTTTCACCCTTCGTACCCCTACAAAACAGTGGATGCTTGGCGGCAGGAACATGCAAGTGGATGGCACTAATACAATAAATTCCTAGACAAAAAGGTTTACCACCTTGAAAAAAATTGAATCATAAATGAAAAATGTCTTCTATAAAACTTTACATTTTGAATACGACAAGCGGGGCTACCTGGCCACCTGTGATCAACTTCAATTAAAGAAGACTCCAGATACGTTGTCACCATCATCTTCCTTGTGGAATCGACTATTACCAGAGATTTTCCCGGACCGATATGACTTAGGGACCTTCAAGAAACGAGGCTCCTCCTTTTTTTAAAGGCCAGCAACGCATCTGCAATTCCCCTGGTGTTGCAGTTGTGGGCAGCGGTAGTCACTTACCATCAGGTGAGCCGTATGCTCATTTGCCCCCTCTCCTATTAAAAAAAAAACCATAAGGTAATACCCGAACCGACTCAGGTCAGAATAGGAAAAATATTTACGAGTATCATATGTAAGTCACATCAATTCTTCATTGACCAATCAGTATTTTTGTTGCTTATTTATAGTTACGTCGACGCTTTATTACATTTCCTTAGGTAGGTATACCCGGGTAGGTTATTTTTAAAGCACTGGGTGACAAACGAGCACTGGTCCACCCGATGGTAAGTGGATGCTGTGGCCCATGGACATCCACATTTATCCTCAATTAAGAATCCAAATGCTAACGGGTTGTCATCCCTATGGACTAAGATGGAATGCATAGATTCCAGTTAAAAGGATCTCCGGTTCTCTACGCTGGTATTCTGTGAGAGTGGTCCTAAAGCGGTTGAGCCCACCTATTCGTGCTACAACTATAATATAGCTGCAGTGTGGCTT
Organism: Parnassius smintheus behrii; assembly: GCA_036936625.1. Lineage (NCBI taxonomy): Eukaryota > Metazoa > Arthropoda > Insecta > Lepidoptera > Papilionidae > Parnassius > Parnassius smintheus. The sequence continues at coordinate 8,181,786 of JAUPFT010000007.1, read as the reverse complement.
TACCACGTACAAACGTACGTGGTAAAGCCACACGGTAGAGCACGTGCGTACATTGCACGATAAAAAAGATTGCTTACTTGAATCGTTGATTTGAATAATCTTAATAAAATAACCAGGTTTAATTTTTTTGTTTCCTTTTCGCAATATTTCAGATGGCGATGCCGTCGAGATTGGCGGGGTCCGCTAATTTCGTTTCTTTAATGATCTGTAAATTCTTCGTGGGATCGTTCCTTTCATTTGCTCCGCACCTTTGCTTTTTATTCTGAAATTTTGGGACGTGATCCCATTGTATAATGATAGAACACTTGTTAAAATATTTAGGAGTGTGAGTTTTATACGTTGTAGTTATACTGTAGTATGTTACATGCTTATAGCACCAATAAGAAGTATATTTTATCATTGAATGAAATTTAAGAAATCATTATATATTTTATCATTTTCTCGCTCAGTCTTACTCAAAGGCGTTTAGCCATTCAGCGAGGAAATACAGCCGCGTTCTTCGTACAATACTGATGGGAGTAGGCTGTATGATAATCTTGTTTTTATAGTTTTAACTTTTTATTATTGTAAGAAATCATGTATGAAATTTATCACTTGAGAACGGCTGGATTGATTTTGATGAAATTTTTGTGTGTTTGAGTTTGGTACCCTGGATGGCTTAGATTCATAAAAGGATCCAGTAGGTGGCGCTGTTGTCAAGATCCAGAAATCACCCATGCGAAGCCGGAGCAGATCGCTAGTATTGTCATATATTTGAATATATGAAAAAAAAGATTATATCGAATTATAAAGTTCAATCACATTTTATCTGTGTTGTACTCAAGTCTTTGTTGCTTGAAGTCCGACGGCATCGGCTAAGTAAACAAGTGTGTCTATATAGTTATTATTTACAATTGGCGCACACACAGCTCGCACTGCGAATGCCGTCTCATTGTTTCGTTTTGCTGCTACATTCCTTACAAACTAGAATTTCTGCAGTAACTGTATGTTATGTTTCATTGAAAATAAACGTCTTGATTCGACAATTGTTTGTTTGTACAAGCAGAAGCGCGCGGTTCTATAACATCCCAGAAATCTTGCTATCATTTTAAACGTAAAGTGTTTCGTATATTATATATAGATATATACTTGTCATAAAAATAATTCGACGTCGTGAAGTCCGCCAACAAGCATACGGCGAACTTGTTGTTCCATAGCCCCCTTAGAAATAACAGGCTAGTGTTCAGTAATTTCTGCCTTTTCTCTAACCTTATTAAATCTAAGCTAGTCGTAGACCTTTATAAAATACTCCAGCTGACATGGATTTCTTGAAAGTATTGCCAATACTGCGCTAGACAGTCGAGTTGACCAGCGCAGAGGCGATTTCCCCGAACTAGATAGTGGATATTCTATATACCATCACTGGTCTGTCCGATTTGAGTTTGGTACTCTTGGATTGCTTTTTCCTCCAACAGTCGCTCGTTAGAGCCTAATGTGATACGAGACGGTAGGTAATGACTCAATCTATCGGAGACCATATATTTATAGAAGGAGCAAATGGGCATGCGGCTCACCTGATGGAAAGTGTCCACCGCCACCCACAAACAACTGCAACCCAAGGGAAAATTGCAGGTGCGTTGCCAGTCTTAAAAAGGAGTTAGCTCGTTTCTTCAAGATGATTTTAGATTTTCTAATAGTAATTATAGTAATGCATCATTCACAAAAAGAAATGGGTTAATTTATTTATTACAGGTTACGAGGAGCTAAATTTTATTTTTACGAAACAAACAAAGTAATTACCAATTCACTTGAGGGTAATTGGCAACTGCTGCCCATGGACCAACCACCGCTATGATCACCGGACTCCCGACAAAACTCAAAATCTCCAGACAAACAGCTTCTCGGAAAGTGTATGGCTTTTGATTTAATAAAAGCTGAGTTATTAATTAGACTGAATTTTGAAGTAAATTGTTTGAATTTTAAATATTTTTTGAATACTACTAAAAGATCCAAATTGGTGGTCCCTAGTAAAGTCCAATGCCAAGTACCTACATGTAGCAACCTAAAAATTAAGTGTATTTAATATAATAAGTTTCATTTAAAGTATTATTGTAGCTTCTTAATTTAAAAAGTAAGCTTTTTAATTTTAATATTTATTCCTCGCAACAACAACCCTAAACTTCTGAAACTCTCACAATTTGTCCAGATGTTTTGGTCTTTCGATCTGGCAAACCTATCTTCAGACCAGAATACAGCAGTGCGTGCGCCGCTGTCTGGTGGCAGGAATAGATAAGAGGAACAGAAAAGAAGTCCTACCACCTACTAGTCCTACTACCAAGAGAATATTGAACATACATAAAATTTATAAAATGAATCATTTAATAATTCTTTATCTCCTTCATCTTTAGTAACGTGTTCACAGTTGGATATATGTTTCTCCTTTTGTAGAAAGGATTTGCCTAGAAATTCTCAGAGTCTGTAGAGTGGAGCGTGGACGACATACAGGCGTGATTCAGCCATTTTAAAAGTAGTTTAAAGAAATTATTCACTCAATTCCAACATTACAAAAGGTGTGCTCAATAACCGAGTTACTTGATTTCGCTTGGCGAGCGTCATGGCAGCATCCGCGGTATGCACTTACCTGGAAAAGAGAAAACAAGGTGTTAAAATGGATTTAATCAAAAATTTACCGCTCCACCTAGTTAACTTTCAAGGGTCAATTGCGATCGACACGAATGCGACATTTATAACGGACGATCAATCTCAAAAAATCTTCTTTTATATCGCGAATATAACTGTTAGATTCCAAAAATATTATTGAAGTGAATTACGTGTAGCGACATCATAACAATAGATGTCTTGATGTCACACATTCTTTCGTTAATTGATAATATTTTACTCTATTCAAAGAATTGTTGATCAATATTGCGTCACCACGTTTGATAAATAAAATACTAATATAATTGTTTAACAGACTTCAATAAAAGAAACTCACAATTACATAGGCGAAAATATCTTGAGAATATTATGAAAGAATCACAATATAAAATGATCCATTGTTCAAGCACGCACTTGATCCAATTCCAGTTATTTCAATCATGTTATAAAGGGCTAATAGTGGGCCCTCAACAAAATTAAGTGCCTAGCGTAGGCTTCACGTCTCTGTCGTAATTTCCCGGCGCCCACATAATTTGATGATAGGAAAAGGGACTGACTTCGTTTCGTAATAAATTTTTAATCCAACGCGTAGTCGTAACTTATGACAATTCAAATAGTTTATTGCTCAAATTCTACAAGAATTTGAAAGATATAATATTAGCTCTCGTATTTGGTAGAATTCATCATTCATCATTATTACAGCCCTTCACAAGTCCACTGCTGAGCATAGGCCTCCCACTAGGTATGCCACAAAGCACGGTCCTGAGCCACCTGCATCCATCGACTTGCTGCTGCTTGTCTTACCAGATCATCACTCCATCTAGTGGGGGGTCGCCCTACATTACGCCTATGCATACGGCTGCCACCCGAGAGTCTTTTTTCCACTTCAGTTTACTAATCCGTTGGGCAATTTCGGTCACTCTGATTCTACTGCGGATATCCACATTTCTAAGTTTATCATTGTAGGTTGAATTTAAATTGTCTTATTTTTACACTGAGACCGATCTGTCGACAGAGTATCTCCGATTTCTGTTAGAAAGCATCAACGGCTTAGTGTCCCTCTAGTTGTGACCACTGCGTAATCTGGCAGCTGGATAATTAGAAACTTTCCCAACAGCGACCGCACTAAAGTGCCGTTAGTGTTCGTCTCGACGCGAACAGGCGGCCTAAGAGAATCAATCACCTGATTTGGTCTCATGTGTGTCGCAGGAAGCAACTAGTTAAGGCCACAAAAACCTTATACCTTTTGATATGTGTCAGATAACTATCCGCAAGATCGGTGACGAGAAACAGCTTCGAAAATGCAAGACATCTGCTTCTGCGAGGGTCAAAACGTCTAAAGCCTTTTCAATTTTTATATAATTATATATAATTTTATTTTTTATAGGATAGGGTTATATTTACAGCGAGCTTTAACCATCTGCAGTGTCTGAGGAATAAGAAAAAAATTATTTCGAAGACATGTGAAGTCCGCCAACACGCGGCAGCGCGGCGGACACTTCCTTGCCTTAAAACCCTCTCACAAATGAGGGGAGGCCTGTGCTCAGTAGTGGGACGTATATAGGCTGTAACTTTTACTTTTTTAACTTTATTGGATAGGGTGACAAACGAGCACAGAGTCCACCTGATGGTAAGTGGTTGCTGCGGCTCATAGAAATCTACATCTATCCTCGATTGCAAATCAAAATGCAGATGCGTTATCAGCCGTGAGAACTAAGATGGAACGCCTCGTTTCTAGTAAAAAGGGTTAAGAGTCAAGTCTACAAGTCTACAATATTTATGATAGATGTCCAATATTAAATGGACTCATATGGGAGAATATTTGCCATAGTTACCAAGCGTGGCAGGGTGTTGGCAACCATAGTTTGTTATTATAAGGAAGATTAGGCCTATCTCTTGGTTTCTCTTATGACACTTACGATATAGGGTGGTGAATTACATCGCCACCACACGCTTTAACGTTAAAATTAATATAGGCTCTTAAAATTTGTATAATTCCAAATTAAGGGACTAACATTGAAACTGTTTGCGGTCATCTTAACCGATAGAATAAAATACGTCGATTATTTTCGATAACAAAAGGCAATGACACGAAAAGATGTGCAACTGTATAAGGAGATATACGATTCTTAACACGGTACCTCAGCGTGGATTTCCTCAAAGATGTATTTGTGTTTGCCTTTAACCTAAATTGCATTCCAAGAGGCTTTTTGCAGTAACTGTTAGAGAGTACAGTTAATTTTAAATGCGCGATGATTTTTTCCGCATATGTCTTGCTTATTTACTTAATAGTATTTACAATCGAATATAGGTGGGTCGAATGTTGCAGTTTGCCGAATTTTGTCAACCATCGCCTTCCCCGGTCGAGCCGACCCGTTCGTGCTACAACCACATTATTGGTGCGGCGCGGCGTGGCCCTCGTATACGTTAGTATCAGCGAGAACTTGATTGCAGATACTAGATACGCGGGAACAACCACAACAATATATATATATATATATATATATATATATATATATATATATATATATATATATATATATATAAAGTTAATGTGTTTGTGTGTGTGTTGAAGTGAGAAGAGTGACTAAACAAATTTACGTTGCAAAAGTGAACAGCAAAGTCAGAAGAAGCTTACCAACTAAATTGGCACTATATTGAAGATGGGCCAAATTAAGAGTATCCTAAGCCGATGACCATGTATGCGTAGGTATATAGAGGTAAAGGAGGCGAGAGAGGTGTGTTCGGGTCGTGCCAAAAAGAACTCAGTAGTAATATAGTCCATAGTCCGGGTGTCACTGATGAGTATCTACTGTCTACGTATTATACGAAGTGTTTCTCTGTAATATCGAAATAGCCACTAAGTCACGAACAATAATTATTGTCAGTCTGTATATGTCGAACTGATATTTTTTACATTAAAGCAAAACAAAAAATGAAATAAACTGTGATTACCTTAAATCTAAATAAGGTCACAATAATGGACCCTAACCAGGCGCAGCCTGTAAGGCTAGGCGGCTAGTCTTAAAATTGCCGTTGTTTTAAACTAAGGCCGCATTTACATTCACCCCAACCACACACGATCGCCATGTGCACAGTTATAACGAGTGAGAAACGATTAGTGCAGTTCATCAGTTAGCATTTCCTGCGCTCGACTGCGCGGGATTAGCGATGAGATGAAACATGAGAGCCGTCTCGTTGCTTCACGGATGCAGCGAGCGCACTTGGACTACCGAGACCACTTCACTTCGATTTATCGCGTTATTGATTATTAAGTTAAATAGATCCGAACTGTCTTAAGGTTAAGAACTTTTGCTTATTTTGTTTTTAACACACAAGCTTCAGTATAATAATAAGTGGAATATTAATTAAAGCCGTAGTGTAGAAACTGAGTACTGATCTATTCGAGTGCGCATGACAAACAGTAAACTTCTTTGTTTTAAGTTACCTGCAGGTATCCATAGGATAAGAGTAAAAACGGGACAGACATACGTTGCTGTGGCCTGTGGTCCATAGCCATCTTACATCTATCCTCAACTATACGAATCAAAATACAGACGCCTTGTTACCCGTGAGAACCAAGATGGTTTTTTTTATAGAATAGGAGGTAAACGAGTATACGTTTAACCTGATGCGCAGCCCATAACCAACTGCAACACCAGGGCAATTGTAGGTGGGTTGCCGACCCCTTAGAAAGGGTTCTCGACGGTTTTATATATATATATATATATATATATATATATATATATATATATATATATATATATATATATATATATATATAAAACCGTCGAGAACCTGGTAAACCAGCACTTAAAATTGCATATTAACTTTACAACGAGCGCTTAACCTCTGAGCAATCGCAGCTCAATATCATGATTTTAATTTAATAACGATTAAACTATCTCTAGAAATCCGGGCATTACATAGGAACTTACGAGTATGAACTTGACTTTTATGGACTTATATATTGTTGGAATTATTAATAATCATCGGTCATAAATTTTGATTGCTTGAGAACTTGCGAGGGTTGTGAAAGTGACACGACTCCACTTTAAATTTTAATTAAAACTTTATTGCAACTTGTCATATCAGTATCACACAAGTTACTCAGCTAAAAAGTTTGTTAATTTTTTAACTTCTCCGCTGCAATAGACTTAATTTATTTTAGAACGCTGACATGCCAGCACATCACTTGATAACAGACATTTATCCTCGATTAAGAATCAAAATGTAGATGCGTTGTTAAGAGTTGTGAGGAATAAGATGGAATAAGTCTTTTCTAGTCCTGAGCTATATTCAAAGGTTTAAATGACTTAACTTATCGGGAAGATTATTTAAAATCGATTGCTAAATTTGTACCGGACAGACAAACAAACAAACACAGACAAGAAAGTGACTTTATATTGTATTGTCAACTAGCTCTGGGCTATGTTTCAAGTTTAAAGCCTCTGGCACTTCGAGAAGTTAATTTAAAATCAATTGCAAATTTTCTATCCTCTGTTCGGTAAAAATTTTGCACGAAAGTGTGTTTAATTTTTTCCCGTTGTACGACTTTACATTTCAATTACTTTACTTTTTGCTATGAAAGTGACCGAGTAGTGGTGGTGTAAGAATATCCACCAGCCCACAGCATCCCGCGGGTGTCGTAAGACGCGACAGAGGGAAACAAATCAGGCAATGGGCGGAGTCCTCCTAGTAACGATTAAAAATAAAAACACTGCGGTTGCCAGCTCGCTTGCAGTGCGTGGCAACTATGGCAAATGTCATGTTCAGCAGTGGACTTTAATAAGCTGTAACGAAACGGTTACGGTCGCTTTGAAAATATAGAACTTACAATGTTTAAAGACACACAAATAAGCTCAGTTCCATGCATAGATAAGAAACTGGATCGCATCCTGTATGTACATAATTTTACTATCTGATTTTGCACACAATGACTGAATTTACTGCGAAATAAACATTTACTTGTGGTTATAATGGGCAATTATAATGCAAGTATAATATTAGTTTGGCAACAGGTAATTAGTATTGAGGTACTCCATATTAGTCCACAGCATTCACTTACCATCTGGTGTGTTGTATATTCTACATGTCACAACGTTATAAATATTTCAAAGTTTTTACTATGTTAGAGCCCCAAGTTGCATCTATTTCATTAAGGTTGCTGCACGATAAATTGAGTCAACCAGGAAAGTATCATCACGCTCTAGCACTATACCAGCGTATAACAACAGCTTAATGCTATTGTATTGTGTATGGTAAGTTGAAAGGACCATGTAACGTTTTTTATTTGTAAGGCATTCTGTTTTATCGTAGCATTGGATGACAAACGAGCACACAGTCCATCCGATGGCAAATATATGCTGGGACCCATAGACATCCACATTAATCCACAATAAAGAATCAATATGCAAAATGCATTGTCACCCCTGAAGACTAAGATGGAATGGCTCGATTCCAGTAAAGTGTCCCCAGTTCTCTACACTCACCATACCAAACACAGCAGCATTACGCTGCTAGTCTGTGACAACGTGGTCCTGCCCCGCTCGAGTCCACCCATTCGTGCTACAACTATAATATAGCTGCAGCGTGGCTCTACCACGTAAATTCTGTCTTAATCTTTAAGTTAGTTTTAAGTCCTAACTTTGATACCCTATTCTTGAAAAAAACATTAAAACCGTTAATCACAATAGATTGTTTTAACCTATCCTAATTTCTTTTCTATTCTATATATACCCTCCATATCTGTTTCAACAATTCTTACACTTTATAACTTTTTAAATGAAAGCACTTTTAAGGCAACAGCAATTAAAAAGTTACGACGACGGTGGAGCTTTTCGGCGACCTCCAGGGTCACCTTGTCGTCCTGACCGAAACGTGAACAGGTCGAGTACTTTTATTCGACGTCGCATGAGAGATTGTTATATAAACAAATTTAAACATTCATCAGAAAAATTCTAACTACAAAGAATCAGTTTCACTTAAAATAGCATTAAATTGATATAATAGATTAGCAGACAAACCGGTGTGGTAAACCTAGTTAAGGCCACAACTGGATATAGAACCTTATAAAAAAAGCCAAGTTGGAATGCTTTTTAGGGTTGTACGTTGTCCAGGCGTCTTGGTGACTACAGAGCCGATACTCGCAATAGCAATGCTGGTTACCCTTCACGTCAATGGAATTAGAGCGTGCCATGTGAGAATGGATCAATAATTGGTATATTGTTTTACGTGTTATAGTCATGCTGCAGCTATATTATGGTTGTAGCACGAATGAGTGGGCTCGATCGGGGTAGGACCACGCTCTCACAATATACAATATAGTTTTGTGTGGTGAGTATACCACACCAAACTATATTGTAGAGAATCGGAGACCATTTTTACTGGAAACGAGACATTGCATCTTAGTCCTCAAAGGTGACATATAATAAATGCCGATATCTATGGGCCACAGCATCCACTTAGTTTGTTACCCTTTACTTATTCAATAAATAAAAAATACCGCTGTTCGGTGTTAGCAAAATGTTAGTTGCAATACGTCAAGCTGTAAGTAACATTTAAACAAAAAGTTTACAAAATCTGCCAATCACCATGTTTAATAAATACAAGAATAATATAATGTAGATCTATACAACTAATCACTTTTATTCACCCTTATTTTAACTGACTTCAAATATAATTTCAATCGTCACCTATTCGAAATTAAAGATACTAACTATTAAAATCAATAAACAGTTACAGGTACAGATTACTCCAATGTTTGAGCGGCTTCAAAAAAGGAGTAACTTATTTCAGTGCTCCCTTATAAATTTCAACAAAGTCAAATGTTAATATGTAGTTTAGTAGTAGTAATAGATTTATATTTCTTAAAATTATGCAATTTATTTCACGTTAACCACGCCTTTATACACATGCATTATTCTCAGATCTGACAGCGGTGGTAATTTTCAAGAGGTTCTGACAGCAACCGCCCAACGAGATGTGTGCCGGCGCCTCTGACGCAATGGAAACAATTTGCGAAGGCGTCGACGGCGCCCTCCTACGTGCCCTCCACACTGCTTAAGGCCCATTACGAGAGCCTTAACATGTTTTATTCGAACAAGATGTTACCTATTTATGGAATATAATATTTAATCGATAAGGGTCATTGTTTTGTTGTTGTGCAATATATTTGTGTGAACCATACCTAAATATAAAACAATCAAGATACAGGGTACGCCTAATTTAGTTATTAGTATATAATTTATTTAAAATGTAATCACTATCGTACATAAAATAATAATAATAATAATAATATTCCACAACCATCACACAACGCCATCTAGTCCCAAGCTAAGCAGAGCTTGTGTTATGGGTACTAGACAACTGATAAACATACTTATATATTTCTAAATACATAAATATTATAGATAAATTACACCCAGACACAGAACAAATGATCGTGCTCATCACACAAACATTTGTCCTGGGTGGGAATCGAACCCACGACCTCCGGCATAGCAGTCAGGGTCACTAACCACTAGACCAACAGGCCTGTCGTATATAATAATAATAATGTACTTCAGATCGACTTTCGATCACGGCGGCCTGCCTCAACGGAGACTAGCCATCGGCGCAGGGCGGGATTATAGTGCACAAGTGTATGCGCGCGCAAGAACATGTATATTCTTTATTCCCTCACTCTCGTAATCCGATGGAACGGTAAACCGACTCGACCGGAGAGAGATCAGGCGCAGGACCAACGGCTTTACGTGCTTTCCGAAGCACTGAGGTGAGATACCGCCAACTTTCTAACGCCTGGCAGCTACTGAGAATTGCTTGACGGAAAAACTTAATAACTGATTTTTTGGCTCGACCCGCGGTTTGAATACAGGACCTAATGATCAGCAGTCGCACTACTACAACCACTAGACCGACGAGGAAGTCCATACATAATCTTACTAAAAGGTAAGGATAAAAAAGATAAAAAAGAAAGAATAAAAGGACATTTAATAGAAAGGATACGTAATAGAGCTAGATTTTCATAACCCAACCTGGTAATATATCGACGATAGTATAACGTTTAGAAACGACAAGAAAGGTACTTTACAACATAGTTAGAGAATAAAACTATTATTCACGGATTTTATCGCGTTTAATTACTTTAATTTGTTTTTATTATTATCCCGACGTTTCGGGTGCTTTACAGCACCCATGGTCACGGGGGGGACTGAGATGTTTGACGTCCCAATGTCATAGTTAGTCCGGCTACCTTCAGTTTTTTAATATTAATTTTTGGTCCGATTTACGCAAAACGAGCTTATAGTATCATGAAGTCTTGCAGTGGTATGCTTGGGTTTGGGTTTAATTTTGTTAATTATAGGATCCCAAGCAGATGGTAGCACTCAACCATCTTCTCTATTGAAATTTGGATGTTTTTTAATTTCAATAGCCTCGCGTATCATCCTTGGTAGGAATCGGTGTTCTTTTGCAAGAATTTGTGGTTTATCAAATCTAATGTAATAGTGGGGACGATCTTCAATCGACAATCTAGATGCAGGCAAGCTAGATTGTGAATGTGGTCTCTCTTACATAGGTCAAACAAAGAGATCTATAAAAACCCGCGTGAAGGAACATATAGCTGATGTGAAGCACCGACGCTCCGGGAAGTCTGCAGTCTGCGAACATGTTCAAGATCGTCCCCACCATTACATTAGATTTGATAAACCACAAATTCTTGCAAAAGAACACCGATTCCTACCAAGGATGATACGCGAGGCTATTGAAATTAAAAAACATCCAAATTTCAATAGAGAAGATGGTTGGGTGCTACCATCTGCTTGGGATCCTATAATTAACAAAATTAAACCCAAACCCAAGCATACCACTGCAAGACTTCATGATACTATAAGCTCGTTTTGCGTAAATCGGACCAAAAATTAATATTAAAAAACTGAAGGTAGCCGGACTAACTATGACATTGGGACGTCAAACATATCAGTCCCCCCCGCGACCATGGGTGCTGTAAAGCACCCGAAACGTCGGGATTATAATAAAAACAAATTAAAGTAATTAAACGCGATAAAATCCGTAAATAATAGTTTTATTCAATGTAGTGTTCGCGTAAATTTAAGAAATCATTATATAGTTAGAGAAGAAAAAAATCTCGAGTGTCAGACAGTTTTCTATCGGAAAGAGTTATAAAGGCAACCTCGACTGGATGGAGTAACGACCAGATAAAATAAACAATGTAAGAAGTCGATGAATGTAGATGAGTCGGGACTGTGCTTTATCAAAGTCTACGAGAGATCTACATAATTTATAACTGGATCCGTAACTACACATACGATACCTTATTATCGTTATAGCTAACTAGCTATAATTGATAATAATGTCGGTTCGGATCCCGGGTCGGGCCAAAATCAGTTAGGTACTGGGTTTTTCCGTCAATAAATTCTCAATGGCAGTTCGGAATCTGTTGTTTTCACCACTGTGCAACAAAAAGCAGGTAGAGCCTTTAGTCCTGTTCTCTCTCCCGTCGTATCGCACTGCCGTCCAGACGGACTATTGAGTAATGGAATAGACTGTAGAATAGACACACGTGCACTATAATTGTGTTCTGTGCGCAGATGGCTCGTCTCCGTTGAGACCAGCCACCGTGACTGAAATTCAGTCTGGAGAACATTATTATTATAATCATTATAATGTTTGCTTCGTTGGTCTAGTGGTTGTAGTAGTGCGACTGCTGATCGTGAGTTCCTGGGTTCGAATCCCCGGGTCGAGCAAAAAATATCAATTATTGAGGTTTTTCATTAAAGTATTCTCAGTAGCTCGGAGTCAGGAAGATAGCGGTGTTTCACCCCCGTGCTTTAGAAAGCACGTAAAGCCGTTGGTCCTGTGCCTGATCTCTTTCTGGTCGTGTCGGTTTACCGTCCCTTTGGATTATGAAAGGAGGGAATAAAGAGTGCACATGTGCTTGCGCATATACTTGGGCACTATAATCGTGTACGGCGTCGATGGCTAGTCTCTGTTGAGGCAGGCCGCCGTGACCGAAATTCGGTCTGGAGGACATTATTATTAAGCATTATAATGATGACGTATATAATAATGAATCTAACTTGTCATACAGTCTACTAATCATACTCGAATGAACAAATTGAAAGTTACAATAACGAAAAAGGAATTTTATTCGCATTATTTAATAGCAGCTCGATTAAATCATCTCTAAACTCGGGAACACCAATGCCAGAGTACGTATAGACAGCCGTGAATGAATTTCAACTGCATTCCGGTGCGCCGCCGCGCTGAATTAGGAGCGACGTATTTAGAACATGTCGGGTGCGTGTCTGCTCGCTTGTGTTGCGCTCGCCCGCGACCGGCCGACAGGTGCGCCGCCGATCACTCCTTCACTTGCATTACCTGGCTTGGTGCTGACTGCTGAATGCTTCGCTTCTAATTATACACACTCGTTTTGTTTAGGTTTTACATTTGTAAGTGCGTGATTGCTTAGCGCTCGCTATTTTGTAAGAGTTTATGGAATAAAACGAGTAACGTCTTTTTTATTCATACAATTTTTAAACACAGGAAAGTGAAAGTTTAGGTAGAATATTATACACTAAATTAAAATTTTATAAAAAGTAACAGATTTCATAGAAATTAAAAGAGTAAAATAATTTCAATTTGTAAAGTCGGTGCTATGTCAATGTATAAAAGAATTAAAGTCGACTTGTGGTTTTATTGAAAGGAAGTTAATTTTCTACCCTCGTGACCTCTCAAACGTATTAATCCACGATTAAGGGATAAATATTACAATCTCAATGTCGTTTATCAGTTACACAAGAAGTTTCATCCCATATTTTGCCACGTTAAGGTGTGGAATTTTTTCTCCAAATTTAGCTTCGAATTGGAAGCTTTCTCCCTTTTTGAATTATCCTAAAAATACTTGCAAACACGCTAATATTTGCTAACCTACCTCAGACTCAATTTACAGATACATAAGAATAAGGACATCTAATAATTTTTTTTTCAATATTCTTACACACTTTGTAAAATAAGACGAATCTGGTGACAGCTAAATATAAAACAAAAAACAAGAAATTTAGAAAACGATAGCCACTGTTAAATCTGTTACTTTATTCGATGTAATTCATTCACCTCATAAATAATTATCGGAAACTTTACGTATTATATAATTTTAGTCTGTATTAAATAAAAGTATCTTGAATTGATATCGTCAAAATATGCAAATTTTATGAGTAAAGATTTGTACTAAATAATATTATGTGAGCTTTAGCACAATGTAATATATATATAAAAAAATACATTATTTAAATTATATTACGAGAAAGTTGAGAAAGCGATACGGAAAAAAGCGATCAAAGTCTAATAAAGATATCACGAAGAAATTGTACAGCACTATTAAATTCCTTTTAATAATAACTCGTGAACATCATCTCGAAAGTTAAGACAGACCGTAATACTTTGCTCGTTTTACGTGGGCCATATTACAAAATGAAAAAGCAAAAACGTCGATGTACAGCGAGTACAAGCTCGCGTTAATGATCTACGTTGATTTATAGATGTGGCAATAAAGAAAGTGGCCTAGGAGTCATCGGTATCTGGTGCTGGGCCAAGTTGCGGCAAGGTCACCCTCTATTCGATAACAGGCGTTAAGCTATTATTGTATAACAGTCTGTTTGTTTATATTTTTTATACCAGTGTCAATGGCCGGGTGGAGAATAAATAGCCGAGTGGAAAACGTCACTCGGACATGACATTTAACGTCATATATATGCGATGTGGCTGAGTCGATTCTTTTTTTTAATGCGAATTACACTTTGTACTGTCGTCATCGCTGATAGCTTCAGTGGTATATACGGGATAAATATTTATTACTGTATGCAAATTATTTTTTAAAACTAAGAATTTTAGAACGACGACACTGGATACGATTTTTTTGAATTTTAATTTTTTAGATTATATTGTCATATATGCGGGCTGATGTCGTAATAGTCTTTGCTATTCGCAAAATAAGATAAATCAATAATTAAAATGACCGTAATCTGTCATAATTATTCCGAATATTCAATTATCCGAATTATTGTAAAATTAATAGTCTGAATTAATTGACATTAATTCAGGTGTTGCGGGCTGACATATTATATGTATGTACTCGTACATTTCTACATAGCAGCTAAAATATAATCCTCTTTACAGGCTTCATCGTGATGGGGTAAAACACGAGTGGTTAGTGTTTTCAAACAAACAGTACCTTCACATAGTACAGAAAAAAGAAAAGTTTATTTAAGTTCCCTAGCATAATTTTTTTATTTTATTTCTTATTTTTATAGAATAAGGGTGACAAACAAGCGCACAGTCCACTTGATGGTAAGTGGATGCTGTGGCCCATACCCCATATATACATTTACATTTATCCCGATAAAGGATCAATATGCATATGCACTGTTGCACTGTCACCCCTGAGGACTGTGATCGAATGCCTTGTTTCAAGTGAAAAGGGTCTCCGGTTCTCTAGACGCACTATACGGAACACAGCAGCAGTAACCTGCTATTTTTCGATTTTATTCTGTGAGAGCGTGGTCATGTAGCGCTGCAACCACAACATAGCTGCAGCGTGGCTCTATCACGTAATAAAATAAATATAAAAAATTAATAAGGGATGATAAAATAATTTTTAACTTTTTCTTTGTCTTCATTAGCTCGTAAAAATCTATTTATAGCCGGATTGACCTTTACCACCACGCTTGGTAGGAGGCGGAATGTCGATCGCAGAACCAGACGTCCCCCAACTTGGACGCTGCCGGCGTTGTAGTCTGGAGGTATTACTCGCGTAAACGAGGAGGTTATTACTACAACAACTTAGGAGCCATGATCTTTTACGTATTTCTGATAGTCGCCTCTTACGGTACGCCCGTACGGACAAAATAGGACAATGGATTCCCTTATCCCACCACCGCAGCAAATCGATACTATAAAATGTAGACTAACGCACTTTAAGGAGTTATTTTACAGATTAAATATACCTATATTAAAAATATTTATTAGCATAATAGGTTCAAGTTTCAAAAGCGACCGCGCTTGCTCCGTCACAGACGGCTGACGGTCGTCTTGCAGTAAACTATCGAAATAAAGCGGAAAATTGGCAATATCCGCTGTTTCTTTTATCTCTTCATTTGCATAAAGATTTTACTTTCGATACCCTAATACTCAGTAGTAATAATAAACAAAAAAATATTAAAAGGTACCAAAATATTAACAAAACATTATAAGTACGAAAATAAAATTTAATAGACCTATTTGATACAACTTTTTGTGGTCAATAATATAAATGAATATAGAATATATTTTGAACTTTTATAGGAACTAAAACAATACTTTTCCTTTCCGTTCTGTTTCAAAAACTTGTGAAGTGGATGATAGATCTTATATGTACCTAGTATGTATTAACTATTAAACTAGAATCAATGTGTCATTAAATCTAAGTTTCTTTATGCGAGATAAAATCGCAAACTTTAGTCGAGATAAAAGATTATACCGCTATTAAATAAAATCATTGCAAATGGGTTGTTAACAAAATTATTAATAAAATAATCATGAAGTAAAAATGAGCTTCATGTTTCGAATCAATATTTTATTTTTAAAGGAATATTTCAGTTGCTTTAAGTTTTTATTAAAAGTCTCACGTTATATTTTAATAAATTAGTTTCGTGTAATATAATTTTTTAAGAAATATGGTATTCGCTAGTCTTATAAAGTTGGGTTGGCAATCTGATCTACAGTAAACATGCATATGTAAGTACGTCATCTAAAGGAATAGCATAATATTTTTACACGTGAACACATATTTGCGTTCATAACCACCAGCACCAGTACGTATTCTGAAATGTCGTAGGTGTTATATCTTAGAATATCGTTTGCTTATTACCAAGCAAGCGTGCCAAAATATATAGGACAAGGCCGGTCTCGTACCGCGGGCAGGCATACAAATAAAACACTGGACATTTCGACATTCGCTTCTGACATCTATTAAAAGAAAAAGAAAAAACAACGTGGACGCGGCGATTGGTGTAAGACAGTTTACAACCCACGTTTTATCGGACGGTCTTCTTCCAAGTGGTTTGAAGAATTGAATTCAGTAATATTTATTATTGTGGCCAAGAGATTCCTTTATTAATGCATTTTATTTGCATAAATATCTAAGTATGTTATCTATTATCAATTACAGCAAATTAAGCATACTAAAAACTAAACATAGGACTTCCCCATATTTGAAGATTATTTCATTGTAAATTTAAAAATTGCAAGCGCAGTTTTTTTCCTTATTTTGAATTGTTGTATGGAAGATGCTGCAGCCCTTCTCCTGTATCAGTATCCCGCTGTCGCCTCCTGCAACACTCACGGGATGATATGCGGTAGTGTGTATTCCTAAACCTTCGTTACACAGTTAAGTATGGTAGGGTACGTTATGTTGGTTCTTTAATAGGGTAGTTACATCTATATTAATTGCAATACCTTTTAAGAGCCGACAAAATAAATTATGTCATAAAAATTATATAGTAATCGTAAATACTATAAAAACCTAGGCAGCTCAGAGGACAAGTGTTTGCTTTAAAACTTCGCAAACAAACTGTTTGATTTCTGCCGCCACCACTGAAAGTGCAATTTTAAGTGCTTATAAATACTTGACATCAAGTGCTAAGCGATAAAGGAAATTATAGTTGGAAAAGCGGTTTATCTGAATAATCTAGTAAGTGAAGGTGGATCTCTATTTTAAAACTATAATGTCTTAAGCTTTCGATGTGTGCATTTTCTATAATACGAGGATATTTTAATTTAACAACCCATAACGAATTTTAAAGTAATTCTATACGCCTCGTTTTCGAGTATAAAAACACAATAAATTTTAAACTGTATGACAACCTACTTTAAATGCTTAATTATATACGCCATATTATATAGCATGAAATTGACAATCGTAGTTAAGTATATGTATACTTAGGACAGAGAAGTTATATATGTATTAAGATATTAAGTTGGTTTGATTATTGATCTTAAAAACCTCCGCTCATCTCAGATGAATAAGCATTATGTCGCACAAAATATTAAATTTCGTGAAATGCAATGCGTTTTTATGCCACAAATATTTGTTCTAAAACAGGTAATAAAATGTTCTATTAGATTTATAAATATTGTTTTTGGTGTATGTTGTCATTTGAATGAATTACAGTACGCAGTCCGAGTTATCTGCGGCTATGACAATGGAGACTGTGACTCCGCCAAGGAAATTTCTATGTTGCGAATCCAAAGCCAAGGAAACGACGTGCGGGTAATAGCAACAAATCCGCCCCCGAAGTTTGTATATAAACTTTGTTTACAATACATACTATTTGTATACAAAATATAGTTTGTGTTCAGGAAATGTTTAATTTCTAAGGTACCTCTACGATTGATATTTCCTAATGTCTTTGGGCATGTTATGTTTAAAGACGTCAAAAGATAGGAAATAAAGGGAAATTCAACGATAACACAAATTCTCTAGTCGCATGACTATCCGATATTATAAAAATATATTTCGACCATTGAACCTTAACTCGTATAAAAATTATATACCCGTGTAAATATTTTGGATGCAACGAGATTTATGAACTATTTCGTGAAGACGACATCCACGGAATGAGAGTCACAGCTTCTCATGAGCCGTGCTCACGTTACTGTAAAGTAGATTAGAGCACTATGAAACTTTAATGGAATATTGTACTAACATTGTACGGCCGTAGTAAGGAGCTAAGCGCTCGCTGTTTCGCATAATGCAGCGTCGTGAAACAATTGGTCAATAACCCTCTCAGAAATGAGAGGAGGCTGGGCACAAATTTGTTGATCATGTAACTTCGTTTTACATTTTGTACTGTTTCTAAAAATATCCCTGCGATAAAAGTATTTGTAGTTTATTGCAGGGTATTTCTAATAATATTTAAGGTTGATTAAGTAATGATTAAATAATTCGGCTCCATGGCGCAGTGGCTTAGCATAGAGTTGCAGGTCACGCTGAGAGTCACACGTTCGAATCTCGTACGGGACAAGTATTTGTATCGCCTACATACTATTGTTCCGGGTCTGAATGAAATCCTTGTGCAAATTGTGTTTGTAAACTACTTCCATGTTATAGTAGAAAATTAGAGTCTGGATAACGTTAATTAAAAAAAAAAACATTAAAAAGCTAAATATATAAAGATCTGTTTAAGACCATCTGGCGCGAACGAGTGCATACGTGAAGGTCGTTCAACATACTTACTACGATTTTATGTCGCGTGTCCAACGTCTTTTACAATATACAGTTCATTACACGATAATCATAACTACTCGAAGCAGATGTGCACGAAAGTTATGTTACCATTTGACTATTTGACAATTATAAGGATCGACACATTACTTTAGGTCCTTTAATATTTATTAAACGTGCGAATTGACGTGCTATCTGACATATAAAATGATCGATATACAGATTTGGACCTAAATAAAATTTATCGAACGAGCTATTAGACATATAAAATGATCGGACAAGAATTTGGTGCCTTAGTAAGATTTATTAAATGAGCGAATTGAAAAAATAGAATAATCGGCACACAAATTTGTTACCTCAGTTGGATTTATTAATGGAAATGGTTTATATATTGTGAATGGGTAAAAAAGATTATTATAACACGTGTTGTGAATCATCTTTCAAATCCCGCACGTAACGAGTGTTTAATGGCCTACATGTACCTAATTATTCTCGGACTGAATTTCTGTGGTAGGTAACGTCTTTAAAAAAAAAAGCAAATCAGAATCAGACTTATCAGGTCATCCGTTCATCTAGTTTGTGGTTTGTTTACCTACTACATAATATAATAAGTGAAGCATGATATTATGTAATAATTGTTGATATATAGTTTCGAAAATAGTTATAATTATAATATGTACAGAATACAACGACCTCATCGCAATGAAACCTCAGTAATGATACTATAGTCAATTAATGCAACGTAATCGCATTTAATTGCGAGCAACGAGCCGGCGCTACACGCTTAGCGGAGGTTGCGTGCGGACCAGCGGTTGTGCAGCCGCCCCGCCCCCGCACGTTGACGCGTTTACAAACATTTATTGAATTTCCACCTGTCCCGAGAATACTACGTTGCAATGTTTTATTCTATTATTTTATAGAACAAGGATGATAAACGAGCACACAGCACATTTGATGGTAAGTCGATGCTAAGGCCCATAGACGCCTTTAGTTATCCTCAATAAAGAATCAAAATGCAGATGCATTGAGTCATCATCATCATTACAGCCCTTCACAAGTCCACTGCTAAACACAGTCCTCCTCCAAGGAATGCAAAAAAGCACGATCTTATCAATCTGAGACATAGTCCTTTACTGCTGGCCGTATGATGAAGTTGAAGGACGTTTAGCGAGTTATGGAGAGGACTATGCTCGGGGTTTCTAAGCGTGATAGACTTAAAAATGAGGATATCCGCAGTAGAACCAAAGTAACCGACATAGCCCAACGGATTAGTAAGCTCAATTGGCAGTGTGCCGACCATATAGCTCAAAAAAAAACCGATAAGATGAGAGGTTCCCGAGTGACAACGTCGTACTGGTAAGCAAAGTGTAATACGGCCCACTACTAGATGGAGTGAACGGCTCGGTAAGCGATGCAGAAAGTCTATGGTGCAGGTGGCTCAGGAGCTCAGGTCCGTGCTTTGTGGTATTCCTCAGGGAGGCCTAATTGAATATTAATAATCGTCACGTTCAGTCCTTATCACAGAGCGTAATATAAGCGTAGCTTCATCACAGCTTCGATATAAAACTCCAATTTAATCCAACAATGATATTTTAATATGCGTCAAGATTCCCTCGCAGCATTAACCCGTGAGAAGGCGCGCTATGAGCAATTTGCTCACACAAAAATTTAATTCAAATTTTTTTGTCTTTCCCTTGCCACACCAATCCAAGCACTTAAGTACCTTCCTAAATATTCACCCCCTCTTCCCTGACGCAATTCTCGATCCGCTCAGTGGCTTTGGGACCGCGCAGCAAGGCGTTTGTGGAGGCCGTGTACCAACGTGCGGCAATTTGCTCATCACGCGCCCATCCGTGTAAGTATTTATTTTTGTGGTTTAAAAAAGTTAGATTGTTATTTCTGCCATATTATTTCTTATTATTAAATTATTATTATTATTTGTTTGATTTATATTAGTTGATTATCACGTAAAAACTC
Source organism: Parnassius smintheus behrii (assembly GCA_036936625.1). Classification (NCBI taxonomy): domain Eukaryota; kingdom Metazoa; phylum Arthropoda; class Insecta; order Lepidoptera; family Papilionidae; genus Parnassius; species Parnassius smintheus. The sequence continues at coordinate 8,160,890 of JAUPFT010000007.1, read as the reverse complement.
TTTAGTAATAATGTTATTGTTTTTATTTTTCTTCTAGCTACACTACCGATACAAAATGGACGATCGAATGCAAGCACAAATTCGTTCGTGGTTGGAAGAGGATTCTGGTGATGAATTGGATGCAGATCTTGAAAATGGGGAACAATATCTTGTTGACACCATAGAAAGCGATAGTTCTGTCATCCGTAGTCCTCACGAAACTGATACGGAGCAATCGTTGGATGAAAACGATGCTGATATTTCAACTCCCGCGACTCAACAACAAAGAGGTAGGATCCCATACTATATTGGCAAAGATTGTTCCACAAAATGGCTTAACCACAAGCCTTTACGTAACGTACGTACTAAGAGTTATAACATAGTTAACCTGCCAGGAGTAAAAAATGTAGCTAAGAATGCCAAAGAACCTTTACAACGTTTCTCATTGTTTGTGGATGATACCATGATAGACAAATAGTCCTGTACACAAATGTGTACATAACTAAACTACGAAATTTTTGAAAGCTTTGTTGCTCATTGTAATCAAAATTACACACCCGGGGAATACTGCACTGTGGATGAAATGTTGGAATCATTCAGAGGCCGCTGTAAATTTAGAGTTTATATATCCAACAAACCCGCAAAGTACGGCATCAAAATCTATGCACTTGTAGATTCCAAAACCTTCTACACAAAGAATTTAGAGATTTACGCCGGGAAACAACCCGCAGGGCCATTCAGTTTGAGTAACTCCGCTGCTGATGTAGTGAAGAGAATTGCACAACCCATATTGAACACAGGAAGAAATCTAACTATGGACAATTATTTTACATCCATACCGTTGTTTGATGAACTGAAAAACACCTACAGAACAACTGCGGTGGGAACACTGCGAAAAAATAAAAAAGAGATTCCGCCTTCTTTTTTGTCAACAAAGGATAGGCCAATGCCAAGTTCAATTTTTGGTTTCGGTGAAGATAAGATAATCTTATCATATGTGCCAAAGAAAAAAACAAAGAAGATTGTCCTTATGCTATCAACACTTCACAATGACGACGCTATAGACCAAGAAACTGGAAGTGAAGCTAAACCTGAGATTGTAATATTTTACAATTCCACAAAAGGAGGCGGAGATGTTGTAGATCAAAAGTAAGAGATTATTCCGTTGCCAGAATCACATCAAGATGGCCAATGCGCTTATTCTTCTCCATTTTGAATATAACTGGGATCAATACCCAAATAATATACAAAGCCAACACAAACACTCTGATTGAGAGACGAACATTCTTGAAAGAGGTGGCTCTCGAGCTGGTGAAACCACATATTTCACGCCGGATTCGCATGGAGAACATATCCTCAGATCTCAAATTTCTAATGAAGCGATTTGTGCCGGCTCCTGTGCCTGTTGCGGAGCCAGGACCAAGCGGATTTTGTGCAATATGTCCTAGACGTAAAAATAGAAGGTCAAAAAAACCATGTACTTCGTGCAAGCAATTACTTTGCACCGAACATGTAAAATACATGTGTTCAGTGTGCTTCGAGAGGCATATTAGTGTAGATTTAACGGATGAATAACACTTTTTAGTTTTTGTTATGTAACAGTTTTTATTGTGATTTTTATGAAACGTGCCAAAAAAATTAATTAATACTATGTTGTTTTGTTATTTGCATTAGAAGTTGCTATTATGTTTAATAGTTTTGATTAAAATACTTGTTTTCTTACTTACTAAACCTTGTGTTATTTATTTAAATACATTATAAGCCAATAAATATAGAAACACTAAAAATATGAACATTTATGATAGTGTGAGCGCGCGCGCCTACTCGTGTAAGAAAATTAGGCGCGCCTTCTCACGGGTTAATACACTCTTAGCTTATGCAACAGCGTGTCTCGCAACCTCCCATCTGTCATGCTTACCTTTTATCTCGATACCACTACAAATACCTGCTCTTCTTTGTGAAACGGGCCCGATAAAACCTTCAACACACATTACCTCTTTTATTTCCTAGCTTACACACACTTCACAATGTATGCGCGTCGTAATAGCATTGCAATAAAAATACTGCAGTTTTTTTAAGTTCACAATCCGGTAACGAATCAGCAAGGTGAAGTAGCAAAGAGGCCGCCATATAGCTCAAACAATCAGAAACCCATGGGGAAGAAAGGTTTTCGAGAGGCAGCCTCGTACTTGGTAAGCGAAGTGTAGGACGGCCCCCCATTAGATCGAGTGACAACTTGATGCAGGTGACTCGGGACCGTGCAGTGCAGCTTGCGCGCAGTTTTTTATTATTCTGAGTTGTTAAAGGGAGGTGCTGCTCTGTCACATTTTACGACACCCGCGGGATGATAAGGGGTAGTGTTTTCTCAAACGACGCCACTACAAGGCGAAGCACTGAAAATTTATAAATAATTTGTTGCATAGCTACTGGTTTTCATCGTAATTCTATTCTAGGACCGGCCCTTAGTTACAGAGATGCGTGGCCTTTTTAATAAATCCAGTTTTGAAATTGAAATTCAACGATTGTTATAACATTCGCAAGGTAAATCTTGTCGAGAAGGACATATGCACTTCCTCATGGTAGAATCGTGATGAAAATAAAGGAAAATGCAATGTTCTTAAGGTTGTTTTGAAACTAGACTTTAGAGGTGACACAGTCAATAGCGGCGTGACGTGTAAGATCTTAAATGGACCTATTCAAGGTGCTCAAAGGCTCTATAGCGAACCGGTCACGCGCGTCCATGCAACACGATAGGAACCGCACCATTTCTATTGCATACAGCGTCGCATTATCGATGTTTGTTATGACCTAAACGGAGCTGATTGCGAGATTTCCATTCGCGAAGAGGTCGTACAGGACGCATACAACTTTGTTTTAGTTTCGTAAGTACGTTGAACTCAAAATTTATGGAGCGATAAAATTCACGATTCCGTGGAAAGGATACCAAATCTGTCTCAATCGGATTAAAACGTGTTGGGTATAAATATAAAGAAACCATTCAAGTTACAATATTATAATACCTGTGTAAGTATAAGTAACAAGCTTAAAGGTTAAAACAGTAATTAAATGTTCAGGATATAACGTTAATATTGCTTACATCCTGAAAAAAGCCTTTTGGTTTTTGTATCAAAATTAAAAAGGTATCAATTGAGCAGCGGCAGAATTTACCCTCAAAACTTATAAAAGTTAAATACTGAAACATTTATTCGAATTATTCATTACATGACCTGCATTTTTTTCTAACACTGTAATCTACAGTATAAATGTGCAGTATGTACAGTATAAATATGCATTTATTAATATAGTTACCACATATAAATTAGCTTATATAACAGCACACTTTACTACCACCGCGCGTGCTCATTGGTCAAATTAAATAGCGCGCGCTTCCCCGGCTTCCTGTTACACACTTCCGTCCCTTTTAATGAAATCACTCCCGTAGATTGGGGTAAAGCGAGAGGAATGTTACATATCAAAAACTTACACATTGTGTTACTTCCACAGTTAAAATTCATCTAACGACACCTCTTATGTTGAAATCCACATCAGCCGTTTAAGCTTCAGAGCGTGCTAAAGAAATAGACATACATACCTATATACACATACTCCCGAAAAACATTTACCTCTTTCTAGGGCAGTCGGTGAAAAAAATGGCCATGTGATGAGATTAAATTAAAAAAGATTCAATAATTGTTAAAAATACACAAGATTTTAAGGTCACGTTTAAATTATTACCCAGGAGCATTATCACAAGTTAAATCTGTAACTGAGTCACAAACAATGTGGAAGCGGTCAATAGTCAATACACGCGGCTACAATGTAAGTATTAAAAACTATAGCGGAGACTTATAAACAATAAAAGAGTACAATGAATGGAAACATTAATCAATATACGTTACATCGATATGGTTTGAAATATATGTGAATGTACTTTTAAAGACTTAGGTTCCATATCGCAGAGGAGTAAGGTAACACTTTTGCTTCATGGTTGTTTTGTCCTGAGATAGACCTTGTCACTAGATATTTCTATATAAAGCAGTTAAAATATTTAAGCTTATATTAAATATAATTCTGACGAAATAATTGAAGACAGTAGTACAATGGACCATCTTATCGCTGAAAGCAATTTAACTTCGAGACAACTTTTGGATGGACAGTATTAGAAAACCACAAAAATCTGAGCGGTGATGCACCGATTCTACTAATTCATGATTACTAAAAACAAGTTTCGATCAATTAATTAGTATTAAACTATTAAATATTTCGACAGTCTAATACTCGTATAAATACTCCCATGGATAACGTGTACCTCAATTACATTTAACGAATGGAAGGTTGTTACTGTCAAATCAAACGATTAAAGACGCATATTATAATCAATATAATAGCTCTAAATATCACGAGCCATTGTTTGAGCGCCTTCGAGCGTCTCGTCATCACAGCCCCGGTAACGAGCGAAGTGAATTACTTAAACGTCACTCGCTTGTCAGATTTCGTTGAACGATTCTCTTAAGCCGGATCCACATTTGATCATCTTGGAGCGACGTGTACCATGAACGATTGATCGTAAAAATATCTAAAAATAATCTGATACGTCCTCTTCAGCACAAAACCACGTATCTGATACACCTCATATCGGATACACGTATAGTTATTGGTAGTATGGACGTATTTTGACACGGTATCACGGTACGACGATGCGATACGATACCTGATACGCCGTGTCCCATCTCTAGTCGGTTTTTCTCAGATCAGCAGAGCTAGGATATATAAATAATACAAGCAGCTACAGTCTTAATAAGTTTGCGCTTTTCGGCACAATACGGCTAATAATACGATATGATCAAAATGGGCGTCAATTATGACTTCTTATATTTACACTAGAGTTGGGACGATTAGCCGCCGACTAATCGGTGAAGCCGATTAATCGGCCTGTTTGTAGTTATCGTCGGCGATTAATCGGCTAAAACGGCCGATTAATCGGCTTTTTATTTTATTACTTTCAGCAAAGGTTTTTCGTGATTTTCCGCGTGGTAACTGCGGCTACATTGATATGAGTAAAGCTTTAAGTTTAAGAAAAGTATAGTTTCTCTCCCATGCGTAAACTCACGTCAGATTTATATGTAGGTAAATCAAATAAATAATAAAATAAGTAGGTTCATACGTAATTTTTATTGAAAAATCAGTATCACATGTTTTAATGTTAATTATACTGGACATAGGAACTTTGGTAAAATAAAGAATCTGAGGTAGCTATTTAAAACTAAACAAAAACATAAGTACTTACCATTTTAAATCTACCTTTTAACTTTTTCTAATCGTAATACAGAGTAGTGATACAAATTATTCTTAATAAACTTAAAAAAAATTTTAGTCTCTCCGTTTGAATAACAAAAAAAAACTTAATTCTTGACTAAAAAAAAACATAAACACTCACGCCTGTCACCCAGAGGGGTAGGCAGAGACTACGGACTTCCATTTGGCACGATCCTGACATACCTCTTTCGCCTCTTTTACATCCATATATCTACGCATACATGCTCGTCGGTTACGGGTACTTCTAACGTGGCCCATTTTCAAAATATCGCCAATTTGGTCGATAAATTTTTCCTAGGGCGTCCCTTCCCGACTCGGCCGTTCACATCTGCCATATAAATTTGCTTTGTCACTCTTTCCTCATTCATTCTTTCCACATGACCAAACCACTGAAACATTCCTTTCTTAATCCTGGTCACAACATCATCTTGCATACCACATTTATCTCTTATCACGCAATTTCTCACCCTGTCATTCAGATTCAACCCTAGCATATTCCTTAAAGACCGCATTTCTACAGCATTTATTCTACTTTCGTGCTTCTTCTGCCACACCCAGCTTTCACTACCATACATTAAAGTAGGGACTAACACAGCATTATGAATTACCATACGTGCCTGTTTTGACACATTCTGGTTCTTCATAATAGAGTGTAGTGCCCCATTCACTCTATTCCCTGCATTTACTCGTCGTTCTATATCCCTATCATATCTATCATCCCTGCTAAATACACATCCCAAATACACAAACTCATCCACTTGCTCAATTAACAAAAATTACAATAAATTTCTTTTTTCCTGTAATATTATCAAATAAAGAATCTATAATTATCTAATAATTTGTTAAAAAGAAATACCCAATTTGAAAAAGTATTAAAGGCTTTTTAGAAAATATTTAATTTATCAGTTATTTTAACCAGTCCAAATTGTGATGTAAAAAGGCCAAAATCTCAGCATTTTCTGGTAGAAGTCGATTTCTTTTTGTTTCGTAGATACTAGATATTCCCTGCCGCAGAAAAAAAGTCTCTCACTATACAGAGAGCTGGCGGGGCAGCAAAGGAAAACTTTGGCTAAACGGGACATTTCTGAATATCTGGAAGAATTTTTGTTCCAACATTTGAATTTGTTATCGGATAGGGATCGGCTAGGCCCATTAATCGGCCGATTTAATCGGCTAATCGGCCATTCGGCCAAAGTGCTAATCGGCCCAACTCTAATTTACACCAACACTACACATTATATGAAACTAATTTTACGGATTTTATCGCGTTTAATTTTGACTTTTTAATTCCTAACGTTTACTGTGCTTTTGAGCTCCATTGTCACGAGAGCGGCGGGGGGGGGGGGGGGGGGGGTCTGAGGTGTTTGACGTTCCGAATTAAAGTTGTTCAAAACGACTATAAATCAATAGCACGCTACAGACTATAAACTATAAATTTCTAGCGCGCTATTAAATACGTTATATTATAGCGCGCTATTTATAAGAAAGCGTGTAGCAGGCCGGCAAGCGCGTTAAGTTTGGAGCACGCTACATTACGCGTCGTTCATTGGATAGACCGCGTGCTATATAAGAACATTATTTCGTAATAAGTCGCATTTTAGATTAAAATAAAATAAAGTGGTAAAGAGAAATCAATGAACGCCTTTTCATACTTTTCAGGCTTACCACTTTCTATAATCCTAAAAATATATTTAAGGCATGTACTTTTTAAAACAAAATAAAATTAATCATTTCTTATTATAATTGATGTAAACGTTATTTTAAACTTAATACAAAACGTAAATCAATTAAAGGTGTATTTAAGTTTATTGTTTGTATAAACAAAAATCAACTATTTACAAACACTATTACATACACTTTTTTATCAATATTTTATTTACATTTAAAAACATTAGTTAGTTTCTTTTGTAGCAGACAACTGTGTCCTTCGATCACTTATAAATATACAGTATACACTAACTAAACAACGTCTAACATTAAATTAGTTCGTGCGCAATGAATAGCGTGCTGCTAGATTAAATTATCGTCACACGTCTACTTCCAACAGCGCTGCTGCTAGAACTAATTTCCACTCGATATGAATAGCGTCATAGCGCCATAGCGCCATCGCGACTACTTACATAAATAAGATAGCGCGCCATAATATGGCGCTTTGCGCTATATTAACCACCATTAGCTTCCGATGTCATAGTTAGCCCGGCTATCTTCTGAGGTGTTCTCAGTCCCACCCAACCGTAACCACGGGTGCTGTAAAGCATCCGAAATGCTTTACAGCACCCATGGTCCGATGTTGGGAGTTTAAAAGTCTACATTAAACACGACAAAATCCGTAAAATTAGTTTCATTTAATGGGCGTCAATACTTAGGATACAAATACTTGATACGATATGCTTGACCAAATTACGTCTGGACGATTAAATGTGGACCCGGCCTTGGGCGCCTTATGAGTCATGTTCATAGCTTTATATTGTAAATAGGAGATTAGAAGTCCGATCACGAACTGTGACCAAATAACTCAAAATCTGATGTGATGCAACGTGAATAAGAATTAAGTGTCATTAGAGTGTACGTCCTCGCAATTTCCCCATATCAATTTGGGACTAGGAAGTATGTCTAACTCATATATTTCCGATGGGTTCCCTTGATTTCTTCAAATATTCTTTTTTCTTTCATCTCCAGTCTATTAAGTCCACAGCTCGATTCGTATATTAGTTTCAACTTGGTGAAAATAGACATTATTAAAGTACTCCGGATTTTACTTAATAACCGCGTTTACGGTTTCACTTAAAATTTAAAATTAAATATCGGCTACCAAATGAGCCCAGCAATTTATGTAATTATTTTTGACGGTTCCGTGGCGCAGTCGCTTAGCACATCGCTGAGGGTTGCGGGTTCGAAACCCGCACGGAACAAGTATTTGTATAGCCTACAATTAATTGCTCCTGATCTGGGTTTATTCTTGTTAAATTTATGTATTTAAACTACCTAAAGGAGACTACTAAAGGAGAATATCCTAGTGTGGACGGAATGTTTTTTAAAAGAATCGGATAAAGAAACAAGATAAAGGAATAACAATTATAAGCGCATGGAACAACCGTCCCTTTTTGTCTTAACGGACACTATACAGATGTGACCTATTTCCTTATTTTATGACTATGAATTCTTGCCATGAGGTCAAACGGTCAAACTTCATTGCTTAATCGTCAGTTTTTGCAGTAAAACAATACAGTAACGATGCCCCAGCCTCCATATTCGCCAGACATGGAACCGTGTGACTTTTTTCTATTTGGGAAAATAAAAAGAACTTTAAAGGGCCGTCGTTTTACAAGCATAGATGACATTAAAACCGCATCGCTGAAAGAGCTAAAGGCTATCCCAAAGATGCAGAAGAGTTTCAGAAGTGTTTCGAGGATCGAAAGAAGCGCCGGCACAAGTGCATAATATCAAATGGGGCCTATTTTGAAGGCGACAACATTAATGTAGACGAATAAATAAATATTTTTTTCAAAAAACGAAAATACCCGTTACTTTCTGAACACAGATAATTGTTCTTCCTGGGCAACGCCAGGGCGGGCGGCTAGTATAATACCTACTCGTATATAAAGGGCACGGTATTATCACACGAGTAATGTAATATTAATGAATCATAGTGAATCATTCATCAAATTGATGGTATGGATCGCATATACTTATTTCTCGTTATCATCTTAAAACACATTATTTTTCTTTTGTATTTCTTTTTAAAAACCCTTACCTCCATACTAGGATTTTCTCCTGTAGCATAAATTTTACAATTAAAATTTACCCATAACATTTGTAAGCCATACAAATACTTGTTCCACGTTGTTGTTTGTTGTTCACACTTGGATTCGAACCCGCGGCCCTTAGCGCTGCAACTCATTGCTAAGCCACTGCGATGCGGAGCCGTCATTATAACAATTTAACGAAATCATCGCAATCAGATACTGCAGTACTGAGGTTGAGGGTGATGCCCCGAACAGTCGATGTTTTCTGCGATGTCCAATAGAAAACAGCATCGAACGATTGGACTCAACACCTGACATAATTCCAGCTCATGATTTCACATTCTTGGCTGAAAAACTTGCTCGACAGGTCCGGAGCGGTTGGGGATTGCACTGTACGAGCGTCAACGAAGTATCGGCGTTCGCCGACTGATTATTAAATACCCCATTGTGGTCTAAATCGGAATGTCTTACTATATCATAAAAAAAAAATCACAAAATTATAAACAGTCAAATCAGGACCCTATGGTATGTGTGTAAAAATTTATAATAAAATTCCCAAATGTCTACAAAAGAAGAATCGTTGTATAAATTTCAAAGAGAGCTTAAAAAATATTTAATTAAAAAAAGTTTCTACTCGTTGTCAGAGTTTTTCGGCGAAAAATAATAATTGTTCAATTGAATTAAGTATATTTATACCTCTTTAACATCGTTGTAAATGATTATTAAACCTAAAAATAATTTAGTTTAAGTAAATCAAATTAAATTCATCTTTCTTAATTAATTAAATTAAATTGATATATAACATAATATAACATAGTATTGCTACGCCCTATCAGGGCTCGTGTTTGACTCTAATATTATGTCCAACATAAGGACTATTTATGTAACCACATGAACGCAATAAAATGTTTGAGTTTGAAATATCCAAGCTTCATCATCATCAATCAATTATTGTCTCATGGGAGGATTTTGACATAGTTACCAAGCTTGGCAAACGGGCTGGCATCCGCAGTTTATTATTATTTTGAATTGTTATTAAGAGGATGCTGCTGCCAATCTCCCGGTTCAGTTCCCCTCTGCCGCCTCTTGCGACACCCGCGGCACGATTTGGGATGGCGGATATTCTTACACCGCCACAACGCGTTTAAATAATATCTAAACTTGTTATAGAATTGCTTTGAATTGAATATGCTTTACGGAACTGCAAATTTTGATTCAGAGCAAATAGCATGATCATCATCACATCGTCATCATCGCAAGCCCGTTGCAGTCGGCCGAAGTTGGAATGTAAACGGTGTGCTCTGAACGACCTGCTCAAAAGAACTGCAACTTGTGAACGATCTGGGTATTTCAGTTACGTTAGTTGTTTATTGTTGTTTACATAATTCATGTTATGAAACCCGTGAATGTTTTTCAGTTTTCTTAGAAACTATGATGAAATGCGATTACGATAGTGCATTGAGCTCTAGATTTTATCATAAAATATTATCATAATTTATTAGGATCTTCACGATCAACAAATGACAACGTTCATCAATCGTCGTCCCGTGGGTGTCGTGAGAGGCAACGGGGTAAAAAGAGGAAGTTTGATTTGATTTAAATGCAATACAAAATGCAATACAAAATGCATGGACTTTAATAAACAAAGTCATGGTAACCACAGAAATCGTAATAATAAGACAATAGAAATGAATTAGCGCTCGATTACTTCCAAAACCGATATCGCCACATCTTACCGTATTATAAACATACGCAACGCACAATGATATCTAATGTTTCACATTACATTGCTTGGCGAGTTTGTCAACGTCGCGTGAGTCGCGTATTACAGTAGAACAAAAGCAGCAGTGGTAATTGTAAAGTACGAAAACCAATAAATGAGTTTACAAAGGTAAATGCCATAGTAAAGTATTCATCTACATGTAAATTAATTAAAACAATGATAAACCAGTAAATAATCAACTTCCTGATAAAATGTTATGCCTTTATTAGTTTAATTACACCTCCTTGATGAGTTTTTACAACTGATTATGTTGCAGTGCACCATAATAAATATATAATAACAAAAATTCACTTACGACGTTCCCCGCACAACTAAATCACCAAATGGTGAATTATGTTCGTCAACCCATATAAGCGGCGACGAGGTCACGCGTCTATGCGACTTTTATTCTTATTATTGCGATTTCTATGATGGTAACGGTAACGGCAATACGTAATATATTTTTTGTTTAAGTTTATATTAATTAAAAATTAATTAATAATTAAAGTGTTTGAGTTGAATTGGGGTAAAAACTTACCTAACTTACTTAAACTTGGGGTAAAAAGTCGGAAAAACAAAAGTTAATTCCGATTATCCACCCAGTCTGCGCTGGATAGATGAACACGCGTTTCCGAGTATCCACCCTAGGGTGGATAAAGGGAATAACCCGAGGCGATACAGATAAATAAAGCAGGAGCATCGACTAAGTGGTAACAACTCAAAATTAAAAAAAAACTGTGGTTGAAACCCCGTCTGCCAAGTGTGGCAGACGGGCATGCTATGGGAAATATCCCCTTTTGGGACAGTCCACTGGCGAGGCCTATGTTCATCAGGGGACTTTTGATAGACTGTGATGATGATGATGGTGGTGATGATAATTGTCAACAAGCATCGAATTTAAACATTGTAAGCGTAACGGTCCCATCTCTGTACTCATAATCCTGTCTGCACGCCGCGTGTCAGCGATGAAATGGGTTTTATTTTCAATAATTGTATCACTATTGACCCACTTTTTAAAGATCTCGAAAAAATATTTGTTAATATATATATATATATATATATATATATATATATATATATATATATATATATATATATATATATATATATATATATATATATATATATATATATATATATAAAATAATATATTTATTACCAGTTTGCTGACTGGTACTTCAAAACTGGTAAATCAAAAGTCAAATTATATGAAGTCTAGCTGTGAGGGGCAAGATTTTTAATGCCTATTCGTCAGATTGTACGCGGGCGGGCGTTCAACAACCCACCAAAGTTTCATCGTAATTGGGTGAATGGTAACGAACGCTTATTGGACGACGAAAATAAATGTATGTCATTTATTTTTATACATATATAGATAGAATATAGGTATTATAGCCATGAACCATTCTTGTGTTTCCGCAATAAAATTAATTCTAAAACTTGCATGCATATTGTGCGAGAACCTTTTAACTTGGACGCACTTCAAGTAAGTGAGAGGATATTATCATCTTGCGACAGCTACACGTACGACGTACGTATTGTGTACATAAACGATAAGACACAATGTTGATTTAAGAAGATATTGCAAGTGCGAAGTTTTGCGTTGTTAGATTAAAGTTATATCCTATATTCTTAAAGCGAGTAATTTTTGTCTTCTGTACATGAATATTGATATAGATGTACGTGGTATTTTACGTACTTACGTATTTTACGTGGTAGAGCCATGCTGCAGTTATTTTACTATACAGTATTGTTGTAGCACGAATGAGGAAGATCGGCTCGACCGGGGAAGGACCACGCCATCACAGAATACCAGCGTAAAATAGTAGCTTAATGCTGCTGTGTTTCGTATGGTGAGTGTAGAGACCCTTTTTAGTGGAAATAGGCATTCCATCTTAGTCCTCACGGGTGACAACGCATCTGCATTTTGATTCGTAATCGAGGATAGATGTAGATGTCTATGGGCCACAGCAACCACTTACCATCAGGTGGCCTGTGTGCTCGTTTGTCACCCTATCCTATAAAAATAATTTTTTAAATGTATATGGTACAACTGGAATGGAATTTTGTATTTAGATAAAGTTTTATATTAATGTTTTACTTTCAAAGTGTATTTAGATAAGTTTCATACAACTTAAGTTATTATTTTGTTCTTCTAAGCTTTCTTCGCTTAAGCTTTGATAATAATTGATCAAATACCTAAATAAAGTCGAACAGATAGACAAAAAAAAATTTATTGAATAAGATTTTTTCAAGGTCACGAGCATATCGAGTAAAATATTATAAAATGAAAGTATTTAAAATAACGCATCTATAATATTACTTCTTGGTACATATCGTGTGATGGGTAAACTAGAGGTTTATACTTAGATTATTTTTGAATATAAGCTTTGGTAGCTTAATTTATTTATAGTTCATAAATTATTATTAGAAGCGTTTATAGCATTATGAGAATTCTTTTTAATTATTGTCCAAAGAGGTGTTATTAAAAATAGGTTTTTTAATATAGTTATAATGAGTCACTTTTTGAGATTAAGCTAAGTTTCGCAAATTTCATTCATTCATGAACCATTCATGAATGAATAAATTCGGTGCGATTACGATTTATTTTGATTATGAGGAGTTAGTTTGTCTATGAAATATTATTTATTAATATAGTGTGAAATCTCCTAATCCGCCAGTACTCTAGAAGAATTTGGAATTAGAAGAATTCTTTCTTAATTAGGAGGCCTGTTTCCTGCAGAACATAATGACGATCTGATACAACGAACTTGAAACGTGTTGTAATTTCGTCAGCGACGACTTACAAACCTTACCTTATATAAAATCAAGCCGGATATCTTTTAAATATAGACTGTGTTGATACATATATAAAATGTATGTGCAGTCTGGAAGACGCAAGTGCGGAAATTTCTTATCTGACATTGATAAAGAATCTGCGCCATTCGTTGCTAAAGCCTTCTCCTTGAGCGCGGACATCAGCTAGCGGTTGCAACTCTATATTTATCCTTATCGACATGTTAACATTTGTAACAAAAATATAATACATATGTACTTAATTTTCCATCCATTCATTTTTATTAAGTTATTTATAATGCTAATAATTAACAGTGGAGTGGAACCCGTTACTTACTTGCATATTGCAACGCGTTGCTACCCGCAATCCACACACTAAAAATCGACACTACGTATTTTTATATATGTATATCTTCTGCACGTGTGTTTGTCATTGAACTCCTAAACGGCTAGACTGATGAAATTCTTTGAGTGAATTTTAGTGGGTTCCGCGGTAGGTGGCACTATTGTAGAGTTCCAGAAATCACCTGTGCAAAACAGGTCCGAATCGCTAGTATTAATATTATAATTTTAGCCGACACATTTAAAAAAACTGCCGACTCGTCTGCAACAACCTTTGTTACTGTATGGTGCGTGCTACAGCGGAATCAATACCGGCTTGAACCGTAAGGCCCGGTTTACATTTCGAGAAGGGCAAGTGCGAGTGGCCACTGGCAGTGACAAGTGATAAGTGTGAATAAAATACGCACTAAGCACTTGTCATTTGTCAATTGCACTTGCCACTCGCACTTGTCACTTCTCAAAATGTAAAACGGACCTAAAGCTCAACCTTGACTGGCGTTGTAGTCGATTTTTAGGTCTTACAGGTAAAGAACAAGGACGCAGGTCAAGGATAGAGAAAATTCTTTACACGATCGGTTCATCAGTCGCAATCGTTCATTTTGCTCCAACATTTTAAGCATTGACTTGGTGTAAATTTGCTGGGTAGGTAGACTTTCGTGCACCAGTACTGTTTCCACTATGGTTTATACATGATTTCGCGACACGCGTCGCCAGCTATGCAGAATTTTATTATATACAATAGTGAAAGCTTCGAATTAAAAATCATAGTCATAGATCTAATACCTTTCCTTATTGATAATCGTTGATTATCGCTTACGTAATTTGAGTAATAGTTATATTTATATCTGTCTCTTTTTATTGTCATTTAGTGAAAAGAGAGACAATACGGGCAAAAATGTTTTTGTATATTTATTTTTTCGGTTCTCCCGCTAACAGTGGGGCTTAGCCCGACTCGCGGCGCCAAGGCAAGTACGAACCGAGCGGTCGAGTGGGCGACCATGCCATCTGTCGCTTCATACTTACATCGCACCGCGCTAAGCTCATCTACCGGCTACGATATAGTTCAGCTCACTATTTTTTTTATAATAGAAATGACTAACGAACTTACAGTACAGCAGCGAAACGAAGCGGGCATTTCGAATAATAATATTATCTGTAATATTGTGGACTCACATTGCTTATTAATTAGCATTAATTTAAATTACTTTTTTTTAATACATGACAATGTTTGTTTTTATTCGTCACAAAACTTATGAAACAAAACAAACACGAGGTATAACATAGCTGTAGCGTGGCTCTACCATGCACATTTAAATTCTGTTTGTCTGACATTTACAAAATTTGAACTTTAAATTTTGTATAAGAAAAACGGTCTATCTCCTCATTTAGAAAACACCCGAAGACACGCTTCCTTAAAATTAGAAAGATTTTCAGCAACATTTTTTTGTATCGTTATTGAGTAATCAAATATGGGTCAAAAATACTTGGATCAAATTAACAAGTTTCGATTTCAATGTTATGAATCGAACTAGCCCAATCGTTCAATGGAGAGAGAACATAAAAGCTATGTTTTGTTGCTTTGTGTTATTTTATTTGTTATTTTGTGATAATGCACAGTTCCGCATAGATAGCGATCATTGTGGGTCACAGCCTGACTTCGAATTTGAGCTGTTCTGATGTGATTCACGTGCATTTCCCTGACTTATCCAGTCGGTGTCGAAAGAAATACACTACCAGGTCTATTTCTAACAATTTAGAGCATATTTAAATATTTATATCATGTTATCCCTTCCATAATATTATTCAATGTAAGCACGTACCAAAGTGTTTTATGGTAATTATGGTGAGTGGATGCTGTGGCTCATATATATCTACATTTATCCTTGGTTAAGAATCAAATCAAGTCATCCCTGAGGACTAAGATATAACGCCTCATTTCCAGTAAAAAAGGGTACACAGTAGTATGAAGCTGATATTTTACGCTGGTATATCTACATTTTACTTTCATGATATTTTCTGCTTGACTGAAAAGTAGAATTCTCTGTTATATTTAAGTTCTTCTTTTCATACGCGTTTTTAATTTGGATAAAACAATCTAACAAAATACAAACAAACACTCAACATAAAAGTAACAAATAATATGTTTGTAAATCACGAGTTGTCATAAAAAAGTTTAAAATCTGATTTTCATGTAAGTAATTTACAAAATGAATCGTCGAGGGGAATAGGGGAAGCGTCTCGACACGTCTGGCGTCAATTTGAGGGTGGTCTTATTGGATCAATTGTGATTTACTGAAACGTCATCAGTCTAGTGTAAATCCGACCGCGTATATAAGGTTGTTCGTACTGTGCGAACTAAGATATAATGCCTCGTTACCAATAAAAATAATCTCCCGTTATTTACTATGAAACTCACCAGCCAGAAGGAATCATAAGGAAGGAAAAAAAGAAAAGGAAGGAAGGATAGGAAGCTGGTATCCGTAAAAGCGTGGTCTTTACTCGGTCGAGACGACCGATTCGTGCTGCGATCATGATATAGTTGCAACGTCACTCTACCACTTAATAAACAACTCATTAAAACAATAAATCCTGCCTACCCTCAAATTCAGCTACTCTTACTTGCTTTGTTATTTTGAATTTTACTTCAACATGTGTACCGAAATACTATTGAAAAATTCCGAAGGTTGAGGCGTTCGCCATATGTGACATTGAGGGGAGCGACCACAATCGACGTTGGCCGTCATTGCGGTATCATGTCAAGGTTATGGAGTACGCCCGATTGTATATACGTACTTCAATTTATATATACATATACATACATATACTAAATCACGTTGTAACATTACGTATGTAAATTGCCAGCGTCATTTCTTAATGTAGATTACCTATTGTCAATTTTTACGTACCAAAGAAGTAGGTATTTTTATTTATTTTGTGCTAGTAGCTACGTATATTTGTGTGGCACGAAATGGTCAATGACAAATCTTTACGTATTTGTACAAAAAATTATGTAATTTGTAGATATCGTTGTTGGATGAAAATGTATATTGTGGAATCAAACAACAATATGATACAAGAACAAATCTTTACGAGTACCTAGTCTGTTAAATTACTTGCATGAAACATTATCGTGTTAAATTAGAAGAAAATACTAAGTGCTTTCATGCTAATATAAATCTTTTAGGGTGCATCTACACCAAGTCGAACTTCGTACTTAGAAATACCGTTATGTATTTATTATATTACCGTCATGTATGTGTTAACACCGCATGTTTGCAAATGAACAGAGAAAGGAAAATTACTAAGTAATAGTCATGTAAATACTAAGAACTTATTTTATTTATTCATATATATTGTATTTAAACCTTTTTTTTTATTTTACATGGCGGAAATGCCTACGCAGACCCGCCTCGCTGGGTCGGACTCGCTCCGACTAAAACTCCATGGTGTTCCACGTTCGCCGCATATTGGCAGGGGCACGGGAACACTTTCGCACACATCCGCGGCTCCACCAGCGTCGACCGTCTCATGGCGGCACCTCCTCGTGGAGGACTACTTCTCCCTATCTCCTTCTCAGGTAAGGTGTACAAGAACACTTCACACGTCTTCCTCCGCGGCTTTCAAGTGTCTTCCTCCGCGGCTTCCAACTTCCCCCGCGCAAATGTCGCCCCTGTGTCCGTAGCGCGAAGACAATGGGCAAAAACAAGCACTCAAAAGCACTAGCCCTCTCAACCCCTGCGGCGGTTCTGGTCTATGGCTCCGCCACCCACAAAGATTCGGCTGCCAAGGGTAGGGCAGGATAGGTAGAGCGGCACCTCGAAATACCGAAACTCTTTTATCTCCGCAGCCCTACCATCACCGCATCTCCCGGCCCCGTGAGAGTTGCGGAGGATAGGGCTAGTGGCGCATCGCCATTCGAACACTTCTATTCCTCCGTGACTCGGCTGCAGTGGTAGGGGGAGAGGACACCCCTCTCGCCGCAGCTCACCAACACACATCCGAAGTGAGATCACCAAGCCTACCGGGAGTAGCCACCTCGAGCCGGCCCTTCACCTCGGGCCAGTCATGTAAGTCCCTCTTACTTCACCGAGAGTGACCTAGCCACTTTTTACTAAGTCCTCTTCCACGACAAGGTGGGAACCCGTTTGGGCGGGTTGCATTTATAGCCTTTAACAACTTTTTGTTCATTACAAGCCGAAAAAAACAATTATATCTAAACATAAAAATATGTTTGACTATCAGTACCTATTTAGCTAAATAAGTAAATAGGTAGTTGTAGCATAATGTAATTCGGATGATGAGTGTAGAGAACCGGTGAACGTTTCTACTGGAAACGAGACATTCCTTCTTAGTTCTTGGAGGTAAAAAGACGTGATGCATTTTGATTCTTAATCGGAGATTGATGTAGGACGTCTATAGGTCGCAGCGCCAACTTACTATCATCAGTTGGACTGCGTGTTTGTTTGTCATCCTCATTCTATTTAAAAAAAAACACGGCGTTTCGATTCGTTTACAGTTACGTATACTTTGATAACATTTCGGATTCGGACATACTCGGTCACGCTTTGGTGTGAACGCAACCTAACCGATAGCGACCCACGCTAGTCTCCCCTTACACACCTGCCCCAACAGACGGCGCGAACGCTCCGATGCGCTCCGCCTGACGTGCTTACATGCAGCCTTCCGAATTATGTGCAGTTATCACTTATCACATCATCGATGCTATTGGAATACGATAATGAGTTAACGCAAGTTGTGTTAATGTTATAAAATAAGAACGCACAACAAAGAACTGAAAGTCTTAAACATTTTGTATAATCTGGATCAAATTATTCTGGTACTAACCAGTAACTACACAAACTAATTTAATAAATCATTAGTTTTTTTGCAATAGTGAAATGTAATAAAACTTTAAATATTACGACGTAAGAAACTAAATTTCCAGAAAAAGAAAGGGCTAAAGAAACTTCGGAAGTATACATTTTTCACGTTTTTTCGTTTCGTGACGCATTAATATTATTTAAAAGCAAATGAAAATCAATAGGCTCGATGGTAACTAAAATTTGTTTCCTAATAAAATTATATACAAACCTATGCACGTGGGCGTGGTAAGAGAGCACACAGTCCACCTGATGTTAAGTGAATCTTGTGGGGCATAGACATCTACATTTAACCTCGACTAAGAATCAAAATTCAGATGTGTTGTCACCCCTGAGCACTAAGATGAAATGCTTCAATTCCAGTGAAACGGGTCACCGGTTCTCTACACTCGTCATACGAAACACAGCAGCATCAAGCTGCTATTTTACGCTGGTATTCTGTGAGAGTGTGGTGCCACCACGATCGAGCTGACCCTTTCGTGCTACAACCATAATATAACTGCAGCGTGGCTCTACCACGTTTATATTTTCATTTCAGGTGCCGTTGTCGAAATCGGTCAGAACAAAACTTAATAGTGGTTCCCAATTAAGATGTTCACAGAATTTTGCGTTGTAGTACTTAATAATAAAATAAGTATAAATTTAGAAATGCAGGTAACAAAGACTTACACAGACACAAACTCGACTGTAAACCAGGATTGAAACTGCAGACGAAGGCAACAAAACTGAAGACAAAGGTGTTTAACTGTTGGAGCACAGAACTCAGCGCTCGCGGGGGTATATCCGAGCGATTGTATCGGTCAGTGAAAGTCTTTATTACATGTTAATTAAAGAAATAAAATTACGAAATTTCTTCCGCAGTTAAAAGAAGAATAACTGATTTCCATACCGATGACTACGCTATTTGATACGGTAATATTGCTGTTGTTACCAACAATGAATGCTTTTGTACCCAGTGAATGCAAAAGATGATGTTGCTATACTTAACTAAAGTAAAATTTATTTCAATACATTTTGATCAATAATATTCACGCAACGCAAATTGCGTTCGTTCACCAAGTTAATGCACGCACATATACGCTAATGAATATTACTCGCATAAGATTATAGCAATATTTCCAACCATCTTGGACTTGAAACTTGAGCTTTTCTAAACTTTCTCTTAAATATAACGAAAAGTTTTTAATTATAGAGAAAGCAGACTTTGTTTCTATATTTAAGAACGTTCGTTTCCCCTACGACCTACACTTTTTGCACCCGAAAGGCATTACAAAATTGTATTGAAAAATCGTCTATGTAACGATTGGTTCAACTTATTTAAAATTCGCTTTAGTTACTTGTCATATTTCTTCTGTGGTTGCGAATCATCACATGCTGACAAGTTCAGTGGTAAAATTAGAATACGAGGATTATAAACTCTAGGTGTACCTGAGAAACATAATAATGAAAAAAGTTCGTTCGATAAGGTTTAGTTATAGTTTCAATAAACTGATGTTTATAACGAACTGATAGATATCATCTACGTGTGATGCACCTTATATTTTAAGTTTCCGAACAATTTTTCAGCATTTGATGGTTATAAGCTATGAATTAATGGTGTAATTGGACAATCACAAACTATCTACTATCTACCAGAATTATCACTTCATCAAACATGAACAAGTGCCCACTCTTAAATGCTATATTCCTGCAATTCCTCTGGTGTTTCACGGACAAGTCATAAGTTTGTTTGACTCCTCTTCTTTAAAAAAAAAAGTAAAATGCGCGACAAAAAAAATACATAATCACGTAAACATTATGGACATTCCTTATAAATCGTTGATTATCGCTTGCTTAGATTAAATATTAATTATCTTTTAAACTCGTCTCTTTCTGTTGTCATTTAGTGAAAGAGAGAAAGCAACTTATAGCATTCCTAAAATTAACGTCGACTTTTATGAGTTAGGCCGTATATTCACAGAAAATAAAACTACGATCTTCTATTGCGAACCCTTTAATGTTAGAGGTTCTCGAAAGTTTAAATGTACAGTTAAATAAGGCCTAAAGTAAAACGTGTACATGATTATTATGATATATAGAGAAGATTCCATGCTCACACTTTCTACGAGCATAACTTCTTACGCCGTGGATTCTCTCGGATCGCTCTCGAATGTAATACGAGATCTCGGGCCACATTAAACAGTACGTAAGTGTTGTTACAGTTGCGTGGATTTCGTAACTCAGCTGCTCACTTTTCCCGAAGAAAGTTGCTAAGCGCGTACTTGTTATGCGGACTTTTGATTTCAAAGTTGTTTTCCATGTTACTCGGATTGTTTGTGCGCCGTTATACGAGGCATGGTGTACTGAAGAGCGCTTTATCTCGAGCCTCCTCATTAGGAGAGGGGAATTGTGCCTTGCGCTCAGACTGGGTAGGGTATATTTATGTTGTTTTTTGCCTTCAGAAATTTTTGCAAAAAGATGAAAAGATTTTCTATTTCTACAGTTCGCTATATGAAATACTCTGCAATGACTGTTTGCGAAAAGAATAAATGATTACTTTTGTAAGAATTTCTATTTAGAAATTGGAATTACAAGACACTAAGAACAATTAAGAATGGAGGTATACAAAATACGTACGAGCCGTAATAGCTCAAGTGTTAACGCACACTTAAAACTTCAAAGCACGCGAGCAACCCGTGTTCGATCCCCGCAAGCACCAATAAAATTGTTAAAATTAAGGCCGTGCCCAGCTGTGGGAAGATATTGGGTAAAACTGCTACCACCTAGATTTCAATGACAACGCTGAAAGCAACATTTATACAAAACCAAAGAGTGTTGTGTTTAAAGCTAGAGTGAATTATTCCTGTGACCTTCATAATGCGTCCATAACCTCCGCCGCTCATGTCCCGTAAGCCTTATATTGATCTATTCGGTATGCTTGTTCTTTGCCTAGCGGGGTTAGCCAAGCCGACTTTCTAAAAATGTTACTGCTAATATTCAATTATGAAAAAGAATGGGTCTGATATATTACAAAGTTTACTGCATTAATTTTAATATTATTATATTAGGTTAATCGATCGTAGAAAATTAATTTGACTAACGCCGCAGAAGTCCGTCTAAATTGATAATACTCTCTTGCCTGTTTCTAACGCTAGGTGCACTTACCTACTGCTTAATCCTAAATATAGGTAATTTCTGTCTGCGAGCTATTACATTATAGTATTTACAGGTGACAACGCATTTGATGCCTTGTTCATTGGAAGTTGGTTGCTGGTGCCCACGCTCCAGGCTGCATTAGCTACTTACAAACCATACTACCATAATATAGCTGCACAAACGATGCAGCTATATTATGGTTGTAGCACGAATGAGTCGGCTCGACCGGGGAAGGATCAAGCTCTCACAGAATACCAGCGTAAAATAGCAGCTTAATACTGCTGTGTTTCATATGGTGAGTGTAGAGATACGGAGACCCTTTTTTACTGGAACGAGGCATTCCATCTTAGTCCACAGAGGTGACAACGCATCTGCGTTTTGATTCTTAATCGATGCTAAATGTAGATGTGTACGGGCTACAGCATCCACTTACCATCACGTGGACTGTGTGATCGTTTGTCACCCTTATTCTATAAAAAGGCGAACTCTAAGTTCGTTAGTAACTATATGTCTTGGAACACTTTTTATATTATATACAGATTTATAAGAGAGAAGCGTTGCTGTGGCTCAAAGTTTTTTATAATAATCTATTAAAACGCGTGAGTTTTCGAATGCAGAATTATAAAAACATATTTATTACTTTTTTCTTTGATTATGGACTTGTGCGATTATACTTAGTATCATGTGATAATAAAATGTCCATTCAAATATTTTGTTTGAAAAAGTTCTTACACTATACTTATGCGAGTTTTAGAACGATTTCGATGACAGCTTAATCCATCGGACGATCGATCAGATCAGTATCTCTACTTCCTAAGAAGCCTAAGCGAACAAAATAACTTGATGTTTACATCAACATCGAGGAACGTGTTTCGTCGTTTCCAGTAACGGTAGCCATGCGCAGATACTGAGTACAAAAAAAATGCATAACTTTTACATTATAACAGGAGCAACAATCCTTCAGTGGTGCAGTTCCCGGCAAAAACTATTCATTACATAATAATAAAATTTTAAAATTCTTTAAATAATTAAACAGCATTAACAAAATGAACAGCTGGTTCCACTATCGTCTATCAACGGAAACGCGATACAAGGATGCAATTACGCACATACAAATTGCATAATTGACGAAGTAGGCGAGTGGGTCGCATAGCGTTACGGCCGATATGATATAACACTGAACGCGTTGTTAACAAAATTCGTTTATTACACCCGAGTTTACAGCGAATTGGAGCGTCGAGTTACATTACTTTATAATTTTAATTTTATGTTATAGGGGAGGGGGCAAACGAGCACGCGGCTCACCTGATGAAAAGTGACTACCGCCGCCCATGATCAATTACAACACAAGTACATAACCGGTCTTTCAAAAAGGTATATGCACTGTTCTTGAAGTTTATTAACCTAAAATAATCATCAGAAGTAAGGGTTCAATCTCATTTTTAGACTTTTAACAAAGGTCTGTGTCTTCGTGCTCCTCATCAAACCACAACAGTCCACTAATGGACATTATACATTACATAATCGCCAGAACTGAAAGACGAATTCTCAACGGCTTAGCACCTCTGACTGTTTCAGAATTACATTATAATTTAACCAAATACTAAATTCTAAAAAATCAGTCCAGCATTATTGGCGTGATATACACGTAAAGGCTAAATCTATTTTTCTTAAAATCTGCACTTTCGACGATCGATGTAAACTGAATAACACATTACAAAAACATTAATTGAAATTCATAAAGCGTTATTACTGGCTAAGTGATTATTAAAATATTCTCAAGAGATTGATAGACTACGACGTTATTTCACGGAAATGTATAAATTAGCAATTATGGCTACGCATTGAAATTTAGTGGAATCGTGTTTCCTTGTTCGTCTTGTGTTGTAAAGCTGATGCTCTATGAATACTAAATTTTGAAATAATACTAGTTTTTACGGAATTTATCGCGTATATTTAACTTTTTAAATACCCGACGTTTCGAGAGCTTTACAGCACCCATGGTCACGGGAAGGACTGAGATGTTCAACGTCCAGATGTCATAGTTAACCGCGGTTACTATATATATTATAGATTAAAATTTAACTTTTGTTCCGATCTACACAGTATGAACTTATGGTATCATGAAGTCTTGCAGTTGTATGCTTGGGTTGGGATTTAATTTTATTTATTATAGGATCCCAAGCAGATGGTAGCACCCAGCCATCTTCTCTATTGAAATTAGGATGTTTTTTGATTTCAATAGCCTCGCGAATCATCCTTGGAAGGAATCGGTGTTCTTTCGCGAGGATTTGTGGTCTATCAAATCTGATGTAGTGACGGGGGCGATCCTGTACGTGTTCACAGACTGCAGATTTCCCCGAGCGTCGATTCTTCACATCGGCTATATGTTCTTTAACGCGGGTTTTAATTGATCTTTTAGTTTGTCCTATGTAGGAGAGACCACATTCACAATCAAGCTTGTACACTCCTGCATCCTGCAGAGGGACGTTACACTTGACTGATGGTAAAAACTGACCAATCTTCTTCGGCGGCTTGAAGTATGTTTTGATGGAAGCGCGCTTCAAGATGTAGCCAATCTCGGAACAAAAGTTAAATTTTAATCTATGGTAACCGCGGTTAACTATGACATCTGGACGTTGAACATCTCAGTCCTTCCCGTGACCATGGGTGCTGTAAAGCTCTCGAAACGTCGGGTATTTAAAAAGTTAAATATACGCGATAAATTCCGTAAAAACTAGTATTATTTCAATGTGTAGTGTTCGCGTAAATATAAGAAATCAATATTAAATTTACTATTTTCATTTCTTCTCATCAACCTATCAAGAGTCCGTTACTGGACAAGGGTTCCTTCAAGAGTGGGGAGGATTCGTCCCAACCCCAGCGCTTTTTTATAGGGTAAAGGTGACAAACAAGCACACAGTCCACCCGATGGTAAGTAGATACTGTGGCCCATAGACATTCTACATCCGTACTCGATTACTAATCAAAATGCAGATGCGTTTAAATGAATATGATAAATAATATGGGAAATCTTATAGCTTTTTTCGTTTACGTTATAAACATAAACACTCACACCTGTCTCCTAGAGGAATAGGCACTAGGCAGAGACTACGAACTTCTATTTGGCATGATCCTGGACACATCTCTCTCGCCTCCTTTACATCCATATATCACCGCACACACGCTCGTCGGTTAAGGTTAACACTCCTCATCTGGCTTATTTTCAATATATCGCCAATTAGGTCATAAACCTTTGTCTAGCAATCTAGCATACATACGTCTTCCCGAATCTACCGTTCACATCTGCAATACAAATTTGCTTGGTCACTCTTTCCTCGTCCGTTTTTTCTAAATGACCAAACCACCGAAGCCTTCCTTTCTTAATCCTGGTCACAACATCATCTTGCGAAATAATCTTGCAAAATTCGGGTCTTAATATTTTACGTCAGAGAGACCGGACACGTGCATAAGCGTCACAGGTGCGAAACGTCTGGTGCTTAGGTCGTCTATCCGCTTCGCAACTGTGACTATTGAGGCAAATACAGTGTGTACTGTATACTCTATACATATCCTATTAATACAACGGGAGAGATGCACGCCCAGCCAGCAGTAGATTTTTACGGGTCGATTAAGAACAGTCGACATGAAGAAAATTGTAAGAAAATCGTCTTTTATCGAAAGTTACATAATTTTCTACGCTTTTCCCTTAGTCGAATCGTACGACAGGTAATGAGATGGGGTGGATACATACATAATTTTTATTGCCTAAATTGTGTAATTTAGTATTTTAATTTCTTTGCGCGGCACTCTAATTCTCTAGTCCTAGTCCAGCCGTTTCGGAAATTTGCCGGAACAAACAGGCAGAAAATTAGATAAAAATTTGAAAAATTGTGTTTTTGTTATAAGTACCGTATATACTTTCATATGCATTTAGTAAAAAGCTGCTATTTTGACATTACAAACAGATACTTCAATTTTATTTATTAGTATTTTTGTATGTGTTATCACTGTCATACATATTACGGCTAACGTATTGTATATATTGTAAAGAAAATGTATATGTTTACGCGTCTTTTGATAACATTATTGTTTACTTACCAAAAAAGACTCAAGAACAAAGTTCATTGACGTATTAACTACTTACAAAACACACGTTTATACATTAAGTTTTTCACTAAAACATTTAATATTCTTTATTCGCAAGAATTTAAAAACGAGACGTTTTTGTGCCTCATCTTCCAAGATGTTTCAAAAACATCGTCTGCAATTTGCATAATGTTAATAATCTCGAGCGTTGGTAATTAATTTTTATGTGCTAAGTTCATTAGTATTCTGACGTACATTCAGTTTCCCGGCTGTCGAAACGTACATATTACATGAGTAACTATGTATATAAGATTTATATGGGGATTAAGAAACGTTGTTGGTAATATTAAAAACCTTGTAGTAGCGGTGTAAGAATATCCACCACCCCATATCTGGACACTGGACTGTGTGTTAGTTACTTAAGATAATTTTCTAAATCTTAGTAGTGGGATATGAACCCAGATTGCAATTATTAGGTTCGGTCGACCACTTAGGCTAATGGATTGTCAAACATTCCATTTTTTTAAAGATATTTAAAATTGTAATTTATATGTTTTCCGCATCATTTAAACTTATCGAAATGACTAATTCATGATGATATAACGCTCAAATTTATTAGATTTTTCTTTTTTTTTTTTTTTTGGATTTTATCACGAGTAATTCGGACTGTGTTTGTATGTTTCTTCCATCCTATTTTCGGAGGCGTTGTGTTCATATGGACCGTGAAGCCGTATCCAATATTACCAACAGCGTCGCAGCCCGGTGACCAACGACGATCTATTCCCGTCTCGTGTTAACCCACATTCCGCGCGCACTCACTACAACGATTTGGCCAACTTTACCTCACCGATTAGTCGATGACAATTCACAAACAAGCTCCTTCGGGGCCGTCGCCGGCACTGTGCTAGTGTGACCACCGTAATGCCCATTTGTCAGCTTAATTTATTGGACATGATGTATTGTAAGCATATTTTAAAGACTAAATTGTTTTGAGTTAAATCTTTTTTTTTGTTTGCATCACCAACATTTAACTGCCAGACATGAGTCCACTCTGTTGCAGAAGGAATTTGCCTTAAATGCAACGCTTAGCGACCAATTGGGTGATCACAGTTACCAATTGACGCTACTCCCCGTCACCAGCCTAGCTAATGTAAGTCTGTTTATATACGAGATGGTTTACCATATTTTAGAAGCCATTAGTTTACATAATGCATCTATATATATATATATATATATATATATATATATATATATATATATATATATATATAGGTGAGATAAGACAGTTCATAATATTGGTGAAGTGAAACAATATTCAAAACACTGTATGAATGGGAACCTCGCCAACACTGTTATTAAGGTTGTGAACACAGATCGACATTCCAACATAGCTTTTCCATTATAGTTCTACAGCAAGCCCTCTCGAACTTATAGCTGAACGGTCCTTTAATATATTTCCCAGTCAATGGTGAACCCTTAAATAACTGCCTAAAGACGAAAAATAAGGTTTGTTATTTAAAATAATAATAAAATACAGTCACAGAGCAGAGCAATATGGTTTAAATAGTGCAATGACGGCAAAAAAGCAAGAAGTGCAGACCCTGCATTGTTATAATAATGTCACTATTAGATATCGATAACTTTCTTAACAAAGAAAGTAACTCAGCGATTACTTCTTTGACGAAAGTAATCGCTAAATTACATCTTAACGTCTTCTGTCTTCTATGTCGTACTCTCCTTGACTTTCATTCGCTCCGGTTGTTGAAATGACTTACGGTCCACCTGCTGGTAAGCGGCTACTCCAGTCCAACAGTACGAGCAACAAAATTGAAAAAACGGCTACAGATGCATTGTCACTTGTGAGGACTAAGTTGAAATGTCTCACAGACTGTAATTATATTGGCTTAATTTACTCTTACGCTTTTCTTCAATCAGCAACATAGAAGTACAGTGCACGCACTGCTGCTAGACATGAAAGAGTCTCCTTCCTCCAGCTACCACTCGCATGAGGTCGACACAATATGCTCCACCTACCAATACAACGGCAGATATTTCAGCCATCAGAAAGTGTTTGTGTTACTGACGTTGAATATATGCATTTTTCGATCATGCAACAAGTTGTCTTCAATCATTCAAAAGTCGAAAATTTACAGAGATACCATATTGTTGCTATATAAAACATTAGTTAATTTTGATTATTAATCGAAGTTAAATGTAGATGTCAATGGGTCAGCATCCACATACCATCAGGTGGACTGTGTGCTGGTTTGTCCCTATTATCCTTAAAAAAAGCGACGTTCTGCTATTTTATGCTCGTATTCCGTGCGAGCGTGATCAACTGCCGGTCAAGCCAACCAATTTGTGCCGCGGCTACAATATGATGCGATTGACATATGTTTTGTATTTACATACGTCGATTTCACATTTTAGGTCAAGAGTCGATTATTCAGAGAATTTATATGCTTGCTTTGCTGAAGCCAACCGGCCAGACAGTCTGCTGCCCCGTCATCAAGGGACCCAACTTGGGCAAAGCTACTTAGGTGTTAGTCAAATCAAAAAAAGATAAGAGTACCTACCTAGATGGGATCCTACACAAAAATGGTGTTACCGGTTTTTGCCAAGCCAATATAGTATATAATATATAGTACATACATATAGTATATATACAAGTATGACAATTTAAAACAAATAAGTCGCGAAAATGCTTTAACTGCATAAACACGACCTACTTTCAGACGTGCACCAGAAACGAGCAACGTTTCGTCAAAACCAGAGCGATCGCACTTGCCTTTCGTTAAACAATTACATAAAACCTCTACGCAAAGGACCAAAGTACGTTGAACCGGAATTCGGGGAGTTCGGTAACACTTATGCCAAAAACGAAAGTAATTCGACGCCGCAATTTACAATGGTAATCCGTTGTAATGTTTATTGCGCTTGTATCATGGAGACGTTACATACATAAATTGCATATGTACCTACCAACAGTCGGACACGGAACAATTGTTAGCAGGTCATACAAAATATGAAATCCTTACGGAGATTGCACTTGCGGAGATCGATTTTCTGGGTTTAAAGTCGCTATTGGTTCTTTATGCTTTTTTTATTCAAGTAATAAGCCGTGGTAGCTTATGGGCTAAGCAATCGGTGTGATATTCACAGTAGGTATGCGAGCTACCTGGGTTCGATCGCCGCCGTTACCAATGGAGTGATATGGAATACAATTCTACGTGTTGATTCCCCATGTGCTCGGAGGTGAAGGACTACAAACCCTGAAATTAAAAAAATAACAGCTCAATGGACACTTAACACATGAAACATCAGCATTATGTTGCTATTCAGTTAGAATGTTCGCTTCTCCATCGGTCGAGAGGAACCATTTATACAGGATCCTTAATACAGATGCAATTGGTCTAAATTACCTATTCAAAACTTTAATTTTAATCAATTTTCATAAAAGCTATCAAGTGAATTAATCTTAAGTAAATGCAGGTGTCTATGGATCACAGCATACGAAATTACCATTTGTTGCACTATGTGGTCGTTTGTTAATTTACTTGTAATAAGAAGATATAAGTTATCTTGCAATCTAGCTAGTTATACAGGCGGCGCGTCGTTGACAATTGTGACGCGAATACTATCTTATATTCTCTCCTACTAGTTTCCAACGACGGCTGTTACGCAAGCGCATTCCGCGGTCGCATCTCTACACATATAGTAGGATAACCATATTGAAACATATCGGCATCGGGATAAAAACATTCACATAATGAGAGTTAAAGTTTTGGACTCATCTCATCTGCTCTGGTTCTATCACCATATCTCATGGGTGTAGTAAGAGGAGACTATGGGGCGACCTTGTTGTCTCCGATAGATTGTGTATTCTTATTTCGTATTTATATATATTAGGTGTAAACAGAAACCAAATAAAATAATAAAAAATCTATTCTCGACTGATCAGAGTAATATTATGGCGGAATATTCTTAAAAATTATGCATAAATATTCTAAGGTTTATGATTTTAAAGTTTCGGGCTATTTAATGTTTTTCAGGCAAGACGCTCCCGAATCAAACCGATTAAAGCTAATATGCCCTAGAGGTCAACTGTTATAGTGGTTACCCGTGCGGTTGGTTTTTTTTTTGTTCAAAAATTAATTCGAGCAGTTTGTGTGTACGAAACGAGCGGTTTATAACTAAAACCAACCGGTAGTCAGTCGCACCGATAATCACTTCCGCGGATGAATGGTTGCTTCATTTAATCAGGCACACTAAGTTTGTGTAAGCGTGATCTCCAACCTAAGACACTTCTACTACTTTAATAGCTTTAAACTAAGTGTAACATTAAGAAATAACTGGAAAGTATGGTGAATTCAAAACACTTGGTTACATGCCTGGCCGCGGACCGGAAGTATTGTGTACACGCTCTCCGCGACCGTTAAATTTGGAGACGTTCATTTTCAATGTTGATGAGTTTACATTTTTTGGAGGTGTGTTCGCCGGTTTCGTATATTAATGTATTATTTTGGGTGGCATTTTGTGTATGGTGGGCTGTTGGCGCCCGTAATGGCACGAGACTTGTGTGGCGCGTATATTTTGTAAACAAAGATGGATGGAAATTTGTTCGATTCAGCTGTCCTTTCGGAAACTAACGACCGAAGAATCGAATACAAACGCGAAATCTTTTTTAAAGAAGTACTGGTGCTAAACGGACACACAGTCTTCTTGATGTTAAGTTAACCTCATCTTCTCGATTAACGATCAAAACGCAGGCGTCGTTACTGAGGACCAAGATAAAATGCCTTGTTACCAGTAAAAAGGGTTACCATATTTCTCGTCATTAACCACACGAAACAGCAGCTTTATGCTGCTTTTTAACGATGTTCTGTGTAATCGTGGACCTTCCCCGGTCGAGCCAATTGTGCTGCAGCCGTAATACGCCGCAAAGTGATTTTACCACGTACACGAAAGGTCATTTCAATTGTAAAACAACTGATTATCTATATTTGCATTATTTATATTCTGAAGCAGCTACTTAGAAGCACTTAGAGAATATGCACATTACTACTTGCATTAAACATTCTTATAATACCAGGTGGGATTCTAATTAAGCATTGGCTAAAAACAAGTAAAATATATCAAATTTTACAATAGGGTATTTTGCACCATGTAAAATTAATTCAAACAAAATACATATATTTATAATAGGTTTTGTAAAAAGTAAACGAAAAATTTTGAGATCTATTCATTAAAATGCATTATATATATTCTAATTCGATTTTCAATTTTTTTAACATTTGACTCAAATCTCCAAAACGCCTTCGCGGGAGTTTTGGCGGAAACTTGACCGTCAACGGATTGTTGCTCCTGTTTTATCATTTAAATTATGGTTTGAAGTGGATTTTGATGCTTAACAGTGATGTGATTTTGTGTATTAAGTGTCTGCGCATGTGAACTATTAGTGAAAACGACGAAACAAATGTTTCGATGTTGATATAAACCTCAAACTATTTTGATAGCTTAGGCGCCTTAGGAACTTGACTGACTGTCCGCTGGGTTGAGCTATCGTTAAGGGGAAATATAATGTCAAATGGCTTAACAAGATCCTTCGTTATGCCGAAAATATTGCAGCATTAATTTTGAAATAAATATATGGTAAAGTTGAGGATTAATGTTAGTGATTATGTTAGACGAAAACACGATTTCGTATAATTTTCTCGATAGAAAAAAAATCCAAAGTTACCTCCAAAATAAACAATAAACCGCTGTTATTCATAAAATACTTTAAATAAGATCATGAAACTTTGCATACTAACTGAACTAACTATAAAGCAGTGCTTATGTTATTTACTTTTTTTAAAATACCATTATTTTCACTGTAAAAAGAAATTACCTAAACTATCGGCGTCTTGAGCTTGAATTCTGTCGCCCCGTTGGTATCGCTTAGGCTTTTGAAGGGAGAAGTTGTGTCGCTTACGATCAGAATATACATTACGCAACAGTACGACGTAAAATTAAAATGGGAAATAACCGTGATAAAAATAAGAAGCGGCTGGCTTGGCGTTAAGAAACAGGCATAAATATGATAAACCTAATGAAATAAGTGTCTAACGACCTTTCTACTTACAGTATTAGTGATTACAAACATATCGGTACATAGTATACGACGCGCGGGGAAGTGGGGGCGAAATTAGAATTTGAGCTGACTTACTCTTCCCTCTTAAGATCTCCTAAAAACTTCGCAATGTGACGCATCAGCATTATGTAAAAGAAAAAATCTATAAAAACAAAGATCCCGAAAAAAACGGAGACACAGATTAAAGGACAAGCATCGAAGCCAAAAATCTTAATAAACAACAAAAAGAAAGAAAAACATCCGCCATATTGGAATCCGTGGTGACGTCACTTATAATAAACACGCTAATGTGATGTATGTTATTTCGAATTATTTCAAGTTATTATCACAATTGTTAACTTTTATTCTTTATTTTATTGAAATGGCATCATGGAAGACGGATTCGTAAATCAGAAAGTACTAAGTACTAACCTACCAAATATAAACACATTGATGGGGGCAAATTTTTCTGCATGCAATCCCGATTTTTGTTCTGCTGAGTTGAGGAATGTTAAAACATCAATGTAAGTACCAATTACCAACTTTTGTTGATACAATAATACAATTCGAAGTATACGAGTGTATTGTGATAATACATAGTTACATTTATCTATGATCACAATCGTTAGCAATCATTAGTTATAATATCTAACATAACCTAATCTATTTAAAAATTTGACTTACAATAACTACCACCTCGTGTTGTTTTGTTTTGTATAAACGATAGTTAAACATAAGTCGTACTTACATCAAAATGATATTCACAGAAGTATAGCCTAGTTTTTGTAGACAATGTATTCCGGTATCTACTTTCCAGTTTTAACGAAGTATTTCTCATATTTAAATCAGTTATCACTTGAATCCATAACCTCCCCGGCGCTCTTATGCTCGTATTTTAGCATTCAGGTACAACACACCAATAACAAAGATGATAACTAATTAAACTATCTATTAAACATCCAAAAATATTTTATTCCTTTGCGAAATCGGTGACAGTGACGTCACAACCTTAACAGCATGGCGGCTAGCGTTTTCGCGAGAAGAATTTAAGACGATACATTAAAAGTAATTTTTAGGTCACTATTCGGTTTTAAAAATTTTTATAAAAATAATTATAGTGGTTCATTATCACCTTGCCGTGGTAGCTCAGATAGTTAGCGCTCGGGTTAAACTTCATAGTACGCGAGCAACCCCGGTTCGATCCCCGCCCGGCACTAATGAAATTTGTTGATTGCAATTTTAAGTGCTGATTTACCACGTGCTCGGCGGTGAAGGAAAACATCGTGAGGAAACCTGCATGGCTGAGAAATAAAAAAAACAATATAGACAGACGCTACGCTTACGCTGCTTAACATTTAATTTTTATTATCACTCTAGGATTCATTGAAAACATTTGAAAATGGGTGTTCGCCTATTCATAAATTCAAAAACAATTTAAAAAAGAAGAAACAATATGTGTTACTCATTAAATAAGACACTATTACGCGAAGTACAGATACAAGTGTTGGTAATAAAAATTTCTTCATGCCTCGTATCTGGGCGTCCTTTACTTTTTTAGGGTTCCGTAGTCAACCAGGAACCCTTATAGTTTCGCCATGTCTGTCTGTCCGTCTGTCCGTCCTCGCTTAATCTCTGTGACCCTTAGCACTAGAAAGCTAAATTTTGGTACCAATATGTGTATCAATCACGCCGACAAAGTGGTAAAATAAAAATTGGAAAAAAATGTTTTATTAGGGTAGCCCCCCTATATGTAAAGTGGGAAGTGATTTTTTTTTTAATTTCAACCCTAACGTGTGATATATTGTTGGAAAGGTATTTAAAAATGAATAGGGGTTTACTAAAATCATTTTTTGATAATGTCAATAATTTCGGAAATAATCGCTCCAAAAGTAAAAAACAATGTGTCCCCCCCTCTAACTTTTGAACCATAAGTTTAGAAAATATGAAAAAAATCTGTAAAGTAGAACTTCATAAGAACTTTCTAGGAAAATCATTTTGAACTTGGATGGATGGTACCCACTACCGGGAGCAGTTGCAGGAGCGCGGAGCGCTGCCGGAGCGCGAATATAATGGATACCCACCTTTAAACTCGTAAGTGGGAACACTTATTGTGACGGACGGGACATTACGGAACCCTATACTGAGCGTGACCCGACACGCTCTTGGCCGCTTTTTTAATATCATGGCAAAAACTGGCGCATCGCAGCAAGCCGAGCGGAACGTGTTACGTTTTTACGTTTGCGGCTCGGTTAAAGAACATAACTTACAACATATTTGCAGTACAGCACGAGTGTTCAGAAATAAGACGTTCGACCAATCAAATGCACTGACGTAGCTGAGAATAAGGTATAGTCAACAGTTTTTGTCAGTTCAACAACCGAGTAGGCCAATGTTGCAGTGTTTCGTATGGTGAGCGTAGAAAACCAGAGACCCTTTTTACTGGAAACGAGGTATTACATTCCTCAAGGATGACAACGCATCTGCATTTTAATTCTTATAATTACTATCAGGTGGAATGTGTGCTCGTTAGTCACCCTTATTTTATAAAAAAAAACGAAGAAACATGAAGCAAGACAGAGTGAGGCTACCATTCAACTATACATTTAAACATCGTAGAAACTTATTAGTGGATACTTCTGTTTAAAATAGAAGGCAAATAGATAAGTAAATGGCGGCAGTAGATAGCAGCCTAGGGCTCTGCGTAGTGTAGGTTTGATTCGAGTCCAGCACCTGCGACCGCACTCACGCTGTTAAAGATCTAGGTATAGGCATTTAATGTGTAGTATTCGTGTGAATAGCAGACAGTCCATCTGATGGTAAGTGAATGCTGTGGCCCATAGAAATTAACATTTATCCTCGATTAAGAATCAAAACGCTGATGCGTTTTCACCCCTGAGGACTAAGATGGAATGCTTCATTTGCAGTAAAAAAGTCTCAAGATCTCTACCCTCACCATACGAAACACAGCAGCATTATGCTGCTATTTGACGCTGGTATTCTGTGAGAGCGTGGTCCTTCCCCGGTCGAGCCGACCCATTCGTGCTACAACTATAATATAGCTGCCGCGTGGCTCTACCACGCATAAAAATCGGGGCAATTATTACTAATATTAAGGCAATCTTCTTTCAATATGCTGTAATGAATCAAATGAATGAATAGTGTTCATTCAAAACTTACCACATACTGTTAAGTGACATATACTTTTATTATAAACGTCCTTTATTAAACAAATTGATCATTTTAAATAAATGTAAAGGTAATTTATTCGTATTTGTATTTCAGTTGAACTAAATAATAATTTTTTTAAAAAGACCAGTTAGACCTGTGCCGACGCTCACTCGTGTATGACGGTAGTCTGTCTAGTTGATGCCTTCATTTACAAAGTGCCGGTAGTAATTTTTGCGAAGCAATGTCAAATTAAGTTCTTATTAATGTTCAGCCAACTTCATTCCTTTTGTGTGCACCACTTGTAACTCCCTGATGCAATCTTTATAAGTTTATATAATTTAATTTGAAACTGTTCTAATAGCCTTAATTAAACACAATGAACATAAAAGCAACAACTTGTAGAGAAGTGCTTATAAAATTAGAGTTACTACATTCAGGAAGAATTTCAAACGTGTTGACGACCTTTATTAGATAATATAATGAATGCAACACTCCAAAAACACGTGCGGTATTTGAAAAACAATCTGTATGAAAAATTTTCGCGTCCTTTCTTATGAGCGACGTGGGCCTAAATAAATATCTTAGGCTAAAGATTAATAAGAGTGAATTTAGTGTTTCATGGCTTTTTCTATCAGTTAACCCTAGATGAAATTATTTTCTTCGCTCTATTAAAATTTATAAGGTTTTGATAGTAAATCAACGACTACGTCGTCGAGGTCGGGAGTATCGTTTCAAAAACCCCTCGGTGAACCGGTCTTAGAAACGACATAAACATCGATGTTTACCAAATGAATGATATTTTGTCTTATTTTTAGGATACATACTGGCACTGGCATTTTCCATCCGTCCGCCAAAATCACATAATTAAGGTTGTTTTATGCGTATTTTAAACAAACTTTTTCAAGTCGTGGCAATGTGGTTTTTAATACGCTTTTATTAGCTTGAGCTGTGTATGTATGTTTGTGTGCAAAATGTATATATGTATTTATGTATGTGGAATGTAATGGTATTTTACATTTTGCACCTACTTCAGAGTTGTTCGATGTCTGAACGTCTGAATAATCTGAAAATTTGCACTGATGACAATACAATAATTTCGTAACTCTGTACCTACCTAGTATAGTCAATAGAATCATTAAAGCGAGCATGTTTAAGTTTAAATGACGATGACGACGAGACACTAATGTCTCGCGCAATACAGTCGAACTCTTAGTAGCACTATTACGTCGTATCAAACAATGTGGACAGATTTTATCACTGTTATCATGACAACACGCGCCTCCCTAGGTTTTTTGGTAGATTTATTACAGCTATCATGACAATTGCAGGATAAATGCTTAAATCTACTAAAACAGATAGTAGATTTAAATTATATGCTACATTAAACGGCAAACATGACAAAATCTATCAAAAATCAAAAGGAACGCAGCGTGAAGTTTTAAGTTAGACGATACCTGGTATGTCTCAGATATTGCATCACATTTGGTCCTTACCTTGGGTTACTATCTGAAGGTCTTACCGATGTCGATACCGAGTATATAATTTGATTTACCACAATATCGTTACGACGAGTATCAAAAGTGATGAAATATACACGAGGCTAGGATTTTTTACTATCATATGCGATAAGAAGCATCCATTCTTGAAAAAAATCATTACGGGCTACTACATCTTACTAAAAGAGAATTTTATAATTTTACTATTATTGAATATATTATCTCTATTATATAAAATACATTCGAGATCGACTCAATATTACATGCGGATGTTGCGTCGAAGTCGTACTGAACAATCGAGTTTTTTTAAAACGCCGCATCACGCTATATTACATTTTAATAAAAAATATACAAAGCAACAATACAAACGAAAGCTTATATTCTGCAACTTACACTTTCGACAAGCCGGGGGCAACTTCTGACACCGCCGTTGATTTGCAATTCTGTTTCCAGGCGACCTTGCCACGCAACAGTGGTCTTTTCGCGTGACACGAATCGCAATCTACGAGTCACATGTGACACTACCGATAACGTCGGTGACTCATCATCCAAATTATTAAGACGATATTCGTGGTTACAAGCACAATGATGTCGTTCATGCCAATTTAAATACTGGCAATTAATATCCGGATAATTTCAACATAAAAAAAGAATATTACAACAAAGAAACCGATTCCAGTAAAAATATTTATTTATGTTTAGCTTCATAAAATTTGTGTACACGGACGGACTTCTCTTCTAGTCCTACTATCAGTAACAGTGATGCAGAAACAAAAAGAAGTAGATTTAAAAGGGAATTAGAAACCAGTCCAGTCAAAATATATATACATTGCTCCACCATAGTGGGGGTAAGAAGTTGTACACGTGTTTTTTTTCTTTAAAAAATATTAAAAAGCTAATAATTTTCCCACTAAACATCCAAATTAAATCCAATCCGTAAATTCTCACCACGAAACTTAGTTGAAGAGAACAGAGATAATGAATTAAGATAGCTAGGCATTAGTTAGCCCGAATCGTAAATATTCAATTAGCGACGGAATCCTCGTTCAGATACTTGCGATAAGTCAGCAATTAATCCATTTGTCTCGCTTAATTGCCTGTGTGTTTTTCAAATAAAGTTTCTTTAGTTTTTAATGCTTGCTTAATGTTGAAATAAAACCTTAATTATATTGGTATATGGTATTATGATAAAATGTGATAAAATTTGAATTTTGAAATAAAGGGCATACTTCTATGATAACAAGTCGTGTTCTTCAAAATCCGTACAGGTCCATTATTGATGATTCTCTTCCGGTATAGAGAAACTTTGATGCTTGACATTGACAACTACAGTATCAGATGTCGTCGCCGGTTTAGATCGGATTGAGATCCGGTTATATTAATACAACGATAATTCTGCAACTCTAGGTCCTTCAAAATCCATTAAAAATAACAACTTTGGGTATTTAAACGTTCAGCTGTGTGACTGCTAAGACATAGATTTAAAAATATTTTTTAAAAAAAAATTATGACATTCCTGTCCAATACTGGTTGGTTTATGCATAGTACGGCTTAAAATGAAATGCAAGTTATTTTAATGCTTACACAGTAAACTCTTTTTATAAAGTGATTTATGTGATTTTAACAGCAAGGCAGAACCAAAAAAGAAACAAACTAACATTTGAGGCCTGCACCATGTTTTATTATTAAGTATCAGGAGCAATTTGCCTGAGAGGTTTCGGAGGCGCGTGCACGCTTACTTACTTGTTACGTGCGTCGTCAGCATATTGCGTGCCCCCGTGCCCCTAACAAGATTCCGGTCGACGATCGGGCCACTGAGTAATTAGATTAGCTTGACCTTAAGACATCCGACAAGGTATATGTTAACGAAAATTCGTGTTAGGTATAGCAAAAATTAATTTATAGT
This sequence comes from Parnassius smintheus behrii, assembly GCA_036936625.1. Lineage (NCBI taxonomy): Eukaryota > Metazoa > Arthropoda > Insecta > Lepidoptera > Papilionidae > Parnassius > Parnassius smintheus. The sequence continues at coordinate 8,122,163 of JAUPFT010000007.1, read as the reverse complement.
TATACATTTTTTTTTAATAGAACAGGGGGCAAACGAGCATGCAGCTCACCTGATGTTAAGTGACTACCGCCGCCCATGATCAACCGCAACACCAGGGGAATTGCAGGTGCGTTGCCGACCCTTTAGAAAGGAGTAAGCTCTTTTCTTGAAGGTTCCCAGATCGTATCGGTCCGGAAAGATGCTGGTAACAAACTATTCCACAGCGAGGTTGTACGCGGAAGAAAACTCCTTTTGAAACGTACAATGGTGGACCGACAAGCATCCAGATGGTGTGGATGGTATCGGGACGTTTGCCGCGTAGTGCGTTCACGAAATTTGGTAGCTGGGATTAATCCGAACAATTCCTCAGAGCAATCCCCATGGTATATGCGAAAGAAAATGCAAAGAGATGCAACATCTCTTCGCAGCGCCATTGAATCGAGCCGATCGGAAAGCACTCGGTCGTCGACGATTCGAGCCGCTCTGCGCTGGATGCGGTCAAGTGGAAAGAGCTGGTACTGGGGAGCCCCAGCCCAGAGATGGGAACAGTATTCCATGTGCGGCCGAACCTGCGCCTTGTAAAGTTGCAGGCGGTGTGCCGGCATGAAATACTGTCCCGCTCTGCTGAGCACGCCAAGCTTTTTAGAGGCCAATTTGGCCTTCTCTTCCAAGTGACCACGAAACTGCACGTCACTCGATATGTCGACGCCGAGCATTCCGATACTGGCTGAGACAATAAGGGAAGTACCACGAAACTGAGGAGATACGAAAAAGGGGTTCTTTTTAGCGGTTAACGCGCAAACTTGTGTCTTCTGGGGGTTAAACTGGACTAGATTTAGTCGCCCCCAATCCGAGACTCTGTTCAGCAAAGACTCGACTTCAGGCACAAGTTTGTCCCGGTACTCGGAGACGTTTTCCCGAGAAATATTGGCTCGGCCGGTGTAAAGAGCATCACCAGTGCTGTCATCTGCATAGCAATGAATGTTACGGGTTTGCAACATATCATTGATATGCAGAAGAAACAGCGTTGGCGATAGCACGCAGCCTTGTGGAACACCAGCATTAATAGGCTTGTAATCGGAGCTTTCACCGTCTAAAGCTGGTGATCCAATAGCACAATTTCTCGGGAAGCGCATAGGAAGGGAGCTTCGCAAGAAGCGCTTTGTGCCAAACCCGATCGAAGGCCTTCGCTATGTCCAAACTAACATAACATAACTAAAATAAGGTACTTCCAAAAATACTTCGAAGACAACATCTGAAGTCCGTCAACACGCAATGGGGCAATGAGGCGGACTTTTTGTTGCTCTCACACCATCTCAGGGGTCATAGTCATCATCATCATCAGTGATGACATAGCATCAGAGGCCTTACTTGAATTAAGTTGGTTGAAGGTGCACTTGGACTCAATCGTAGGAACAAACGTTTTTGGCATTTTATCTCGGAGAATAGAACTCTATGATAATTGTAGTTTGAATTTTTTTATTGAAATAAATATTGTATATCTAAGACACATGGAAGTGCGTCAGCCAAGTTCAGAAAAGGAAATGGCGAAGTACCGACACTGTTATTCCGTTGAAGATTTTTCGATTCAACGTTTATTAGGCGTAACGAGCAAACGTCTCGAGAGTGCTTTTGAATACATTTTTTATCTGCACAAGTACAAGGTCGCTTTCTTTTAACACCGCCTCGGTTTCACTTTAATCGCCTTTTTTAATTTTTACTGTAATAAAAGTTAGTAGTTGAGATTGCGAGCCCTTGTTAGTATAGCGTGCGAAAGAATGGATAAGATTAAACTTAGAACTGAAAGGAATACATTTTCTTAGACAAATAAAAATGGATTGTAAAATATTAGTATTCCGTTACATCAGCCGCGCTCGACTCAAGAATAAATCAGATCATCAAGATCATCAATGTGACGTAACCACTATGGGTTCACTATTGCATCGTAATAGAATTTGAAAAGAGGTTAAACAACCACCCGGACGGAAGCTCAGAAATGGAGCCCTATCGACCGTATATTTCGATTTATTAGCAATTGTTTTTAAAAAAGTGTTAAAAAGTTTATATACAATAATACCCATTTATAATAATCTTTCTTTTGAGAGATTAACTATCGGAAAACTGTGTTTAAACGGCCATGACACATTGGCACAGTCGCTTGAGCACTTTTAGTCACAGGGTAGTGAACTCAGAGTAAGATTTGAATAACTTTATAGGTAGGTAGCCGTAGTTAACTCAACACCTAAGCCCCCCCCCCCCCCCTCTGTGACCATGGGTGCTGTTAAGTGCTCGAAACTTTGGGAACATAAAATAAGTCAATTTACGTGATAATATCCGTAAATCCAAATTTCGCTTATTTTGAGTTGGAGGAAGATGTAGCTGTCCATGCGTTTTATTTCCAAGTCACTTGTTACAAACAACCAGTGAATTTACTCCAAAATTTTTATAGTGCAAATAAAAAATTATAAATAACTCCACTATATAGGGTCCACATTTTACAATTTTGGGTACAACATAAATTGTGATATTGTATGTGGCATTTTTGACAATAAATAAAAATCGTCACCTATCGGATCCTAGCACAGAAATGGTAATAATAAGACAATAGATGTCGCATAGACGCGCGACCTTGTCGCCGCTATGATGTGTTAACGAACATCATTCATCATTTTGTGATTTAGTTGCGTTGGAAATGTCGTACGTGAATTTATGTTATTGTAATAGTGAACTGCAGCATAATCAGTTATAAAAACTCATCAAGGACGTGTAATTCAACTAATAAAAGCATAACATTTCATCGGTAAGTTGATTATTTACCGGTTATCATTGTTTTAACCAATTTACATCTAGATGAATACTTTACTATGATATACCTTTGTAAATTTCATTTATTACTTTTCGTACTTACAATTAACACTGCTGCTTTAGTTCTACTGTAATACGCGACTCACGCGACGTTGACAAACTCGTCAAGCAATGTAATGTGAAACATTAGATATCATTGTGCATTGCGTATGTTACGGCTGTTCTGTATACGACTGTAGGCATCGGTTTCGCAAGTAATCGACCGTTAATTCGTTTCTATTGTCTTATTATTACTATTTCTGTGGATCCTAGCATATAACTATAAACCATTCTCTCGACAAAACAAAGACAATGGGTGCGTTTGGCAGAAAAAAGCGCTAGCAAGCGCTTATAAGCGCTGAAATAGTTTTCCGCCAGGACACGATTGCTACTTCAGTAGCGCTGACACAATCCGCCATTTTGCTTATTTAATTTGTTTATTTTGAAGTAGAGTTTATAAGTTGTTTTGTGCAATATTAGTTTTAAGTAATATAATTACATGAATAAACATATAAATGTTATTAAAAATTCATGATTGGTAAGTTTTTAATATGAATACTTTAGAAAAATATATTAAAATTAGGTTAGGGTCCCCGGTTAAAACTAACATCATGTCCTAGGGGAAAACAGCTACTTACGATTTGACAGCGCTTACCGCTTACGATCGCCATTTTGCTTACAAGCGCTTGCTAGCGCTTTTTTCTGCCAAACGCACCCATTGTGTAAACTTGACTTCAATCTGTCAAGTCTTTCTGCGAAATATTGATTGACTGATTGACTTCATCTGTCAATGAATGTTTTAAGCGTAATTACGATAAGTACCCGGTTGACCGAGCTTTGCTCGGTATTTTTCGCTCGATTTTTTTTTAATTCGTGTGTTTTGGAAATTATATTTAGATACAAATTACATACTGATGAAATATAAATAATATTTTTTGATCTTAGCGACATAACAGAAAAAACGGAACTGGTTATTTGAATAAAAAATCATGAGTGCAATTATTTTAATTAAAATTTTCGTGTTTTTAAAAAATACTAAAAAAAGGGCTCGAAAAAATAGATTTTTTCAATAAAGAAAGGAACTTGAAAAAAAAATTAAAAAAGTCGGTCGGTCGGTCTGGGCTCGAACCGGGGTTTTACGATTCTGTGACCGCCCATTATACCAATTAAGCTATTTATAATCATTAACAACCTGTCAAAATTTACCTTCTTATTCTAAAGATATTATAGCAGTTTTTCATGGCCTAAAAACACGGACAAAAAGACATTTTCTAAAAATAAATCCTAGCTAGATCGATTTATTATCCCTGAAACTCCCTGGACACTAAATTTTATGAAAATCGTTGGAGCCGTTTCCGAGATCCCGATTATATATATATATATATATATATATATATATACAAGAATTGCTCGTTTAAAGGTATAGGATACAATTATATGATTGCACAATTTCAATTTGGCACACTTTATTCTGCTAAAGAGCTATTAACACGTTAGTAACAATAACTGAAAAAATAACGTTTCTGAAAATAAAGTTTAACGAGGTAAAGTAACATGTTTTAACGGGCAACGGAAGACCCTAAACGATCCACAGCATGTCAGTAAACTTACGTGATAGGCCAACCGGCGGCGAGAAAACGTAGAGGCAGCTTCGACACGGAACACGCTTGATTAGCGCTTGTAAGAGATCACGTGGCGATTGACGTGCTATGCTATTCGTTGTGAGTTTCTAACAGTTCAAGAAAACATTTTCCTATATTATGTACATAGAATCAGACGTGTCCATTATATAGCAGATGTCAAAAAGTAATGTCTTTCCTAGTGTGGTGTTAGGATTAGTGGTGAGGAGTAAATCTTAGCTAATCATTAGTTTTTAATATCTTCAATTTTCCTACATTTCAAACAGAATCATTTTACTGGTAACGAACTAGGCATTCTATCATAGTCCTTAGGGGATACAGAATCTAAAACTTGTTTCTGGATCAGGGGTAGATGTAGGTGTTTATGGGCTACAACATTCACTAACCATCAGGCGTTTTTATAAATAGAATTAGGTGACAAGCTGACAAGCGAGCACACAGTCCACCTGATGGTGAGGGGAGACTGTGGCCCATACACATCTATATCTATCTTCGATTAAGTAATCATAATGCAGATGCGTTTTCACCCCTGAGGACTAAGATGGAATGCCTTTATGAATCCGGATGATTCCAGTAAACAGAGTCTCCGGTTCTCTACACTCACCATACGAAATACAGTAGTATTAAGCTGCTATTTTGTGCTGGTATTCTGTAAGAGCGTGGTCCTTCCCCGGTTGAGGAGACACATTCGTACTACAACCATAAGATAGCTGCAGCAAGGCTCAAGCACGTAAAAAAAAAGGTGGACTTTGTGCTCACTTTATAAATATAAAAAACGTCCAGGCCCAGAATTGATTTCGTTGTACTCAGCGACACTATTGATACTAAAACCAAACAACATCCCACAAAATATTTTAAAATTACATATCAGGCACTGCATAGTCAACCCTGGATATTAAGCTTGTTGTGAACTTTTACATAAGCCGAACACAAATTACAGCCCATTGTGTTAATTGTGCAAGTGCGATATGTTTATATTACTTTTGGTGTAATTATATAACAACTGATTACGCATACGTGTATACATTACAGGGGCATTATTGCGTTACCACTACACAATGACTAAATGCATTAAATACAATTCGTCAATGTTTATCAATCAACTCAATGTACAAGTACAGGCAAACATAAATGGAGCATTTCAAACAAATACATATTGTCAAAAGTTAAAAAACGATCAGATGTTAACATGTACAGATGGGAAATTTCCTCGACTAATTAAACGACGTATTTGTATCAGCAGCAGTTCATTAATATTTTATTGTTTATCAAAACAGTAAAAATAAATTAACAACGAAAATTCAGCTCGCAAGAGTGCCCGCAGTGTGGGTCGTTTCCCACTAACATACCAAAGACCAGCGACACTTACGTGATGAATCGAACACGTGGACATTCACAATATAAACAAAGCCCAAATCAATCAATTCAGATTAATTTATAACACCGGATCCTCGACCTAACAGCCAGGGGTGCAGTTCAACGAAGTCATTATTAATTGAATATATTAAAAAATATACACTCGAGAAAAGTTTGATGAGTGAAATTTAAATTTTACATAAATGCTTTATCATCACGCGTCTCACTCGCTTGTCAGTCGCCTCGATCGCAATGTCGAGTCGCTAATGTGTTAATTGAAATAGAAATTTAATATAGACAGCAACGCCACAGTGACGTGCTGGTAATCAACCGATGCCTTGAATAGTGACTCCAGTGTTGCCAGATGCCTTGAACCTTTTATCTGTATTAGAAACTGCTAAAATCTGTATTAAATCTGTATACTATTGAAACTTAAAATCTGTATAACATTATAAACCAAACTAGAATAATTGATCATCATCATCATTGTTTCTTTTGAAAAACAAGGAATAACTACTAACGTGATAAGCTGATAAAGTTTGATTATCATTATTAACTAAAAATATTTTTTTTAAGAATAAGGGTGACAAGCGAGCACACAATCCACCGATGGTAAGTGGATGCTGTAGCCCATAGACATCTACATTTATACTCGCTTAGGAATCAAAAATCAGATACGTTGTCACGCCTGAGGACTAAGATGGAGTGCCTCGAAGCACAGCAGTATTAAGCTGGTATTTTACGCTGGTATCCTGTGAGAGTGTGGTCCTTCCCCGGTCGAGCTGACTCATTCGTGCTGCAACCATAATATAGCTGCAGTCTTGCTCTACCACGTATAAAATATACACTGTACACAAACAATTTTATATAGCAAAATTGAAAACAATAATTTAAGAAAACAACGTATTAAAACTCAAACTTTTGCAACAAACGATAATACAATTACTTTATTATTTTCAGTCATATATATTTTACATATACATATTTTATAATACACTGTAATTCTGCCATACTAACTATGTTGTGAAAAAATAAATTAACCATAAAGAATAGTATTTGCAATGATGTGTGTAACGGTATCTAGTCACTTATTTTGCTTCGTTCTGTTTCTAGTTGAATATTATGGTAATCCAATCAATAGAGTTAGAAAATTCTGTATAAAAACTGTATCCAGTACTAATCTGTATCACACACCTAAAATCTGTATAAATACGGGGAAATCTGTATATATGGCAACACTGTGACTCTTTGTGCTGTATTCACGACTATTGTACTACATCTTATGTAGTTATTTCTACCGATTTCAAAAAGAAGAAGGTATACCATTCGACAATGTTTCTTTTTATGTGTTACCTTCGAACTACAAACCACAACATTGCCATTGGCCTGTTGTGTTAAAGTAGTATTTAAATTATTTTTTTCGGATGTGCGATTTTTTTGACGCCGAGTGTATATCTGGGTGAACCGATTTTGATGACTCTTTTTTTATTTGAAATCTGGTGCTTTTTGTGTGGTTCTATATAATTTTAATTAAGACCTGACCAGTAGTTTTTGAGTTATTTTTAATAACGCTGACTTCGAATACATTGATGATGTTCTCATTTTATTTATATTGAAGTCTATTGTACAAAATTTTTAATTTTACCACTTGTTTGATAACCGATTGTACCTAGATAGGAAGATGATAAAGAATAGTGTCGTTGCTTGTGTCGAGGAGTAATTCAGAATTTTCGTTATCGAACATTGTTGACGTGGTTGTATTATTTGAGTTTTACTATACTTGTGATGCAGTCAAAATAAACAGGTGTTGTAAAAAACGCATTAACACCTTTGTAAAAGACCGGCCATATAAATACCATTATCATCGTCATACGAATTGAAGCTGAAAAAATAAGTTAAAGTAAACCTGACATGTCTGAGAAATAAAAAAAAATACTTTTGAAGCCACGTGTAGTCCACCAACGCGCAGTGGGACAGCGCGGCGTACACTTCCTTGCTATAAAACCCTCTCATAAATTAGTTATCGGGATGTATGAAGGGTCTAAATTTTCTTTTCTTAGTATAAAGATGTTAAATTCAAAACAGATTAAAGATTAACTAAGACGAAGATGTTTCTACTAAAAAATAATCTTTAGTAGAAATGGTCTTTGACCTGCATAAGGGTATTCTAATACTAGGGCATAAATATTACTCTTAACATGGGAGGCATCTTGATAAATGGAGGTTTAATAACAAGCTTGCGAGAAAATATCACAGGAAAACGGACAGGCGGCGTTTATCATTGTAATGAATAGGGCCCGGATTAATATGTATTGAAAACATCAAAATATGTACATATAATATGGACTGAAAATCCTCAAATATGGGAAAAATATGTATAATAAAAGATAACGACATTGTACATTAAATCGACTTTTTATTAAGGAAAACAAAAAAAATACAATTTTACTTCGCTTCTGTTTCATTATTATTTGAATTACAGTATACAATTACATGTTTCTTTAAATTTTCAAAATTAAAACCCTTTCTGTTCGGACGAAACAATGCCTTGTACTGGCTGAATGATCTTTCAACATCACAGGATGTGATTGGAGCATATTTAAATTTGCATAATTCTTCAAGTGAGTAGGGTACATCTATGGTGCCTTCTAATGTTCCACACAGCATGCTGTTAATTTTCTTTAGGGTATTAAATCCTTTGTTTTTTTCCAGTACGTAGCTTAATTTTTGCCTCGCTACTTCAGCAACGGGACCTTCTGATGCTAAAACTTTTTTTTCGATATTTTCGATAATCTTCAAATTATCATTTAGAGAAGTAGAAGAATTTTCGAGTGCCTTTATCTCGTGTGATAAAAAGCAATAATTGCTTTTTATGTAAAGCAAATCGTTACGTAGAGTGTCATGTTCGAGAAGTTCTTTTGAGATTGAAATAGCAGCAGCCTCGTTCTCTAATTCAAAAATAATAGTTTTGATTTCAGTGTAATACTGGGTATAGTATTCAACTGCTGTCAGCCAAGTTCCCCAGCGAGTCAGCACTGGCTCTGGTGGTAAAGGAATGTCGGGATACATCTCTTTAAATTTTGAGATCCTGCTTGGTGCTTTCAAAAAAATTTTCTTTACGTTTGATACTAAACTGTCAACATTTTTAAACAGAGACCTTATGCGTTCAGCTAATCTATTTATACCATGAGCCAAGCACGTCACATGAATCATTTTTGGATACAAAACTTGAAGGGCACTTGCAGCTTTTACCATATAAGGAGCAGCATCGCTAAGTAACAAGAAAACTTGTTCATGTTTAACTCCATCAGGCCACAAAACACTCATTGCATCATTAAAAAGCTTTGCTGACGTTTGGTGGTTGCATTTAGGAAGTTCTTCACATGCTAATAAAAAGGATTTGCTGGCATTTTCTTCATCTAGACGTCCGATAATCACATTGCCAATGCATCGGTTTTGAGAATCTGTAGTTTCGTCAATGGCAACCCATATAGGGCCATCCTTTATATATTCACGAATCGAAGCCAAACAATTTTCATAAATACCAGACACATAATTTTTTCTAAGTGTGGATTCATCAGGAATGCGTTTGCCAGAGTATTTTTCCAGGAATTGTTTAAAAGTAGGATTATTCAATTTCCATAAGGGTATATCTGCACATATCATAGCTTCACATAATTCTTTCGAGAAAGTAGAACTTTGGGAGCTGCTCGCGACTGCATCAGTAAAAAATTGTTGCTTAAATTTGTTCTTTCTTGTAATATTTTGCTTGTGTTTAACAGTAGACACATGTTGTGATATCAAAAAACGTTGCTCGGTGGATATAGATTTTTCACAAGCATTACAAAATAGTACTTTTCCATCTGTAGTTAGGCATTGGTTTGGGAAATCTTCGATATACTTTTCCAATTTGAACCGCAATGGTTGCTTATCCTTAGGCATTTTTGCAATGCGAGTAAGTAACAAAATACAATCACACGCGACAAATCGACACGGCAAGCAATTACGAGCGTCACTTACGAACTGTGGGGCACTAGTAATGGGCGTTGAATCAACGAACGGTTTAAATAGACGGTCTACGTTCAATCGACGCTTCGACGGTCTACAGTTCATTCGTTATCTAGTCGAATTCATAGACGGCTAAACTGAGAGTCCACAGCGTTCTTATCTACTAACAATGCGACGACGACGCCGTAAACATACCCGGTTAATATAAGTGCATGCGTTCGTTGAATTAGTATCATTGTACAAACCAATTTAAACCTTAAGTATATAACATAGGAGTTAATATTTCTTTTTTAATAGAATTGTTTGAGTGAAAAGGCAAGAGCATTCTGATATTGCGTGAAAGAGTATGTCGACGGTCTGGCGGACTATTGTTTACCTAAACTAGATAATATTACCGTGCCTAAACGTTGCCGTTGTTTAGAAATTTGAAATTAGTGTGTCGACTCGCGCCGCAAGGTCAAAGCTAAAGAAATTCTTCCAAGAAAGGACCAGAGAGGACATTTGGCGTGCCCCCTTGAATGGTGGAGAAAACACCAATACTTACCTACGTCCACCCAAATTAAAAAAAATATTTGTAATCCATTGTAACATTGTAGCAACATCTGTTCCTTACGAACGGATGTTTTCTAAAGCAGGTCTTATAAAAAAAAATATTTGTAATCCATTGTAACATTGTAGCAACATCTGTTCCTTGCGAACGGATGTTTTCTAAAGCAGGTCTTATAATGTTTTAATTAATGAAAGGCGAACGAGACTAACGACAAGCAAAGTTGAGCAAATTATGTCCTAAACGTAAATACACCTGAGGAGAGATTAAAAAAAGGAGAGGTTTTTTAATTCATTTATAAAATAATTTATGTGATTATTCTGTACATACATTAATAAAAAACGAAAACAAAGAAAAAAGCAAATAAAAATATTCCTTAAACACCTATCCATAAAAATATTTAAATAAAAAATGTAAATAATTAAATATGTACATAAAATCAGTTGATCTTCTAAATACGCCTGAAATACGATAGTAGTAAAATCTTTTAAAAACTTATTCACTAGTCCTAAGCCTGGAAAAGTACGAAGGGAAGTTTAAATCGATTGATTGTAAAATTCGATAGTAGGTATTTATACACCACACACACCGTCAGAGTGCCTTGTGCTCAAATCAAATTTCTTTGAATTTTAACTAACTTTGCCGTTCATTCAACTGACGAATAGTGGGCAAAACCGTCGTCGTTGCGTTGCGCCCGTAGACACCGCGCTTTAATCGATTGAACGTCTGCCGTTATCGCGTTAACTAGTCGACGAATTCAACTAGTTGATCACCTAGTCGATAAACGGCAATAGACGGTCTAGTTTCGTTAAAGAAAATTACGTCGACGACCCACCTCTATGGGGCACGCACGACGCACGAGTCAGGTGAGGAAAGGCGGTGCGGGGCGGGTGACGCGAGCGCGATTCAGTGACCGCTGTCATCTTGGCGCAAAACTCATTTTTAGGTATTTTACAGAGCTGCTGATTCATCTAACATAAAATAATGAAGATATGGATAAATTTACTTAATTTCTTGTGAAATATGGATTTATACTTAAAATATGGAAAAATATGGAAAATAGAAATTGCATTTTCTTGATCTAAATATCATAATTTATGTAGAAAATATAATTAAGAACAAAAGCCATTTCAAATAAAAATATGGATTTACATATTAATCCGGGCCCTAGTAATGAATTACCCTTACTACCGCCTTAAAACTTGAAAGGCTTTCAAATAGTGAACTGACCTGATTAAGTTGTAATCCTATAAACGTATCGTGTATATCGGCTAATATAATCGCTTATAATCTTCAAGAGAATTAAAAATTGAATATATAGCTAATTCACAGAATGTGTTCTAATTGTATAATATTTATGTTCTTTAGAAAAAAAAACTACCGCTAGCTTTCTTGCTGGTTCTTCCCAAGACAAAGGTTTTTTTCCGAACTAGTGGTAGGTAAAAGTAATATGTAATTATAACTTTTAACAAATAGTAAAAGCAGACATCAAATTGCCAAAAAATAATTATTTATTTGCAACCCTTAGGGGTGGAATATTTTCTCCAAATTTATATGGGACCAACCTATAACTATAACCTATTTAAGAAAAATATGATAATTAAAATTAGTTATTATTAAATTAGTTAGTTCTTTATCTGCGAAGACATCATATGAAATTGGGGCAGAATTTTTTCTTCAATTTGATAGGACCACCCTTAAGGTAAAGCCTATTTAAATAAAAAGAGAATTATTAAAATCGGTTCACAATCTGCGAAGATATCGCGTAATACAAATAAAAAAAGAACATACACTCGAATAGACAACGTCCTCATTTTTGAAGTCGCTTAAGAAATTACTTTTATTAAGAATTACTTGTAGTATAAAAGATATTCTACTTTATTCTATTCTATTCAACGTTTTTAAAGCCTACCCGTATAGTAGGCCTCGTGATTCTTACTATCAATTTAAGTAATTTATTTTTCATAAAGTCCAGTTAAAAACCACAAATCATACTACTTTAATTTCGTTACTGGGTAAAACTACCGTATTTGTAACGAACGGCCATTTGGTTGCAGGTTTTGGCTGACACGTGTTAATTTAAATACCTTAAGCGTCGCGCAAAACAATGAAGCACTACATCATTCTTTACTTTAGACAGTAAATTGAAACTACTTTTACGGATTTTATCGCTTTTAATTTACTTAATTTTTATTACCCGACGTTTCGGGTGCTTTCCAGCACCTATAGTCACGAGGGACTGAGATGACTGACGTCCCAATGTCAATGTTAACTTACAGTAACTTGCAGTACCTTCAGCTGTAAAATTTTTATTTATGATCCGATCTACGCAGAATGAACTTACTGTGTCTTAAAGTCTTGCATTGGTACTGAAACGTCGGGAGCTACGAGGATTGTAAAGTGCCGATACGCACGCAGCGATATTGTTTTCACCCCCCCCCCCCCCCCCCTAAACCTTTAAGGTGTGAGACAATTTTGGTCTCATTAGATTCAGTAGACCTTAATTTAGCTCTGTACGTTCTTTTTTAGTACTTCAGTTTAGTTCAATTTAAAAAATAAAAACGCTGGAGGAAGTTTTTATGTCAAAAATATAGATGTTTAGATGCTAAGACCGATACGACCTGGGGACCTTCAAGAAAAGAGCTTACTCCTTTCTAAAGGGCCGGCAACGCACCTGCAATTCACAGAACACTAATATGAGGGATATCCCTTCGGCTAGCTACCTTTTTCCCAAGTGATAACCTTATTATCAGTGCGATTATGTAACTCTGCCTCTGATAGGAACCGTTGATTTTGTTAAATGTTGATTATAATCTGGTGTCTTTTTTATATAAATATCTTATCTTAGTATACAACATAATATTAAGAACATAACACTGTTGCGGAGTAATTCAAAAGACAAATGATTTCCACCACGGTCACACAATCGCACTGCTCCTCCTTAATGATTGTTGTACAGTGTTTTAGCGATCGATTGTCGAAATTTTAAGAATTGGTATATGCATTAAGAGAGATACAGACACGCGAGCACACAGTCCACTTGATCGTAAATGGAAGCTGTGGCCCAAAGACATACATCAATCCTTGATTAAAAAACAAAGTCACCCCCGAAGATTTTAACTGAGACATGCCGCAATTTCAGTATAAAGTATCGCCGGTTCTCCCAGGTTCGCCCAAGGCGGTCCGGGCCTGCTTTCCTAGAGATTGAAATTCAAGCTCGACTCAATTAAGGAAACTCCGGTCTTATGCATGATCTCAGATATCATGCGTCCGCTATACACTTTTACATACATAGTACATAGTGGAACTACCCTCTAGGGAAGACTGACTGAATGGACAGGTATTTTGTGAGGTCGGTAGCCTTATATGGTATGTCGATGGGTCAAAAATGGGCCTCGACGTAGGCTTTGGAATTTATATGGAGAACGCCCAAAATTCAAACTTAGTACGAATTTGGGTAGATTCACCTCAATATTCCACGCATAAATTTTCACCATACTTCAGTGTGCGGAAATTAATCATCAAAAACATTACGTCAACCATATAATCTACATTTTTACGCTGTACCATATTTCACGCTGGTACTATGCGAGAGCGTGGTTCTTCCTCGGTCGAGCCCGACCCATTTTTGCCACAACAATAATACAGCTGTAGCGTGCTTTTACGTGTAGTGAATATGGTCATATCTTTTAAGTTTTAAGCAATGCTTTCCAATGCTTACAGCTGCCACATCCTTGAAAAGATATGTGTCAAGAAGTGCACTGATAATAATGATAATTATTGAGTTGTACAACGAAATAACATCTCATACTCGGCTCATCAATTCAACTTCAAGGGTAAGATAAAGATATAAATTCAATTTCTTAATAAATATAAACTTCGAGCCGCGTTCGCCCACACAACCTTAACTAATAGGGACGCACTGCTGAATTAAGCACGGCGACGTGTGCGCCGACCCTTAACCAAGAGTACGTTTCGAACCTGTCGCGAGATAAATACGAAAATAAAAACGTCAATGATTGCACGGCGGGTTATTAACTACATTGCATAACGGACGCTGGGAAGGTAATTTCGAACCGAAAATAGCCTGCACGAGATTATCATCAACGTGTTAAACGATTACATGCTGTAGCCGAGATGCTATCGTCAGGCGCATAGGGTAACTAATTCATGTGCAAAAATATAGGACGAAATCGTTATGATTAGAATAACAGAACAGAGAATGCTTTTACTATTAAGTGCTCATTTTGATCCTGTACTGTGTTTGTAAGGTTTAAGAAAAATTAAATAAATAAATAAAACAGGAACTCGATATTAAACACATTATATTCCCATTTAAACACCGATACCTTGTGTTTTGTGTGTAAAATTTTACTGCCGGGATTCGAACCCGAAATAAACGAATCATATCCATGTAAAGTAATTTTGAGTCATTCTCTGTCATTGCTTTGTCAAAGCTTTGACTGAGAAAGTAAATGAGTAGAGCATCAATAAAATAAAACAATTATTTAGTTTTAACATGATGCAATATTTATGTCAGATAATGGATGGACACAATGGAAATAATACATCTCCTACACTGTTTTTTAAATTTTATCAATCTTTCACAGTTGCAGTAAAAAATAAGGCACTAAGCGATTATCTATTCAGGTAAATGTTTAATAAGCTTAACTTACTTTATTGATGCCCACGCGATGATTAAAAAGTCAAGGTTTTAGATAAAAATACGTTTTAATCCTCGGCATTAATTATTAATTGGACATATTCATTAACAGATTCAATAGAGGTGAACGTCTGTTTTTGTTTGTGTTATTTTACGACACATGGTAAAGAAACAATTATAGAAGCGTCTCGTAAAAAATAAGAATAAATAATCTTAATATATATAAATTACGTGTCACGTTGTTTGTCCGCGATGGACTCCTAAACTACTTGACCGATTTTAATCAAATTTGCACACCGTGTGCAGTTTGGTCCAACTTGAGAGATAGGATAGTTTTTTTTGCCCATGAGTGACCCACAATTTTTTGCTAATTTAAGGTTTTAATAAGACATGACAAAGGGTCGTCGAAAAGGGCAGAACAACGTCTGCCTGGCAAGCTAGTAGCAGCATAAAACGCAACTTAGACGACTGGCATCAGTGAGCTGACCGTTAGAAACTGTCACGTGTGACCCAAGGGCGGTCAGCCGTATTGTCTTTGTCCAATAGCAGAATTATAGAGAAATTAATAAGGATTGATTAATGTGCTTATTTTAATAAAAACAAAACCTATTATAATGTCTTATTAAAACAACTGTCATTGACCTCAACTTCGCATCCGTGGATTTTAAGTTGCAGCTCACACAACAATTTAGTATTAAGCTTCCAAGTTCCATAATTTTACTGACTGAAGAGAAAAAATCAGGAAGTGTCGAGAGGAGTAGGGCTCCTTTTGTTTTAGATCCTGTAATTTATTAAGACATTGAAATAAAATCTATTAAGTAATTTAAATATTTAATTATTTTATACATGGTAGAGCCACGCTGCGCCTGTATTATGGTTGTAGCACGAATGAGTTGGCTCGACCGAGGAAGGACCACGCTCTCACAGAATATTAGCGTAAAATATAAGCTTAATACTGCTGTGTTTCGTATGATGAGTGTAGAGATCCGGCGACACTTTTTTACTTGAAACGAGGCATTCCATCTTGGTCTTCAGGAGTGACAACGCATCTGCATTTTTAATCATAATCGAGGATAAATGTAGATGTCTATGGGCCACAGCATCCACTTACAATCAGGTGGACTGTTAACTCGTTTGTCACCGTTATTCTATGAAAAAAAAATTAAAAAGAAAGTTGTTTTTTACTTTTTCTTTATAGAATAAGGCTGACAAACGAGCATACAGACTAATTAATGGTAAGTGGATGCTGTGGCCCATAGACACATTTATCCTCCATTATGAAACAAAGTTGTCACTCTTGAGAACTAAGAGAGAATGCCTCGTTTCCAGTAAAAAGGGTCTCCGGTTCTCTACACTTACAATACGAAACATAGCAGCATTGAGCTGCTATTTTACGCTGTTGTTCTGTGAGAGCGCGGTACTTCCCCGGTCGAGCCGACCCATTCGTGCTACACGATAATATAGCTACAGCGTGGCTCTATGTACATTATGTCGCGTATGTACATTTTCATGTATAAAAATCACTTAAACACTTTCGTCTTTAATCCGCGTCAGTACAAAGAGGAAGTACACATTTGAACCGAAATGCAATCATGTCTACAATACGCTCTCGTCTACCACTTAGCAGCTCAAAATCAATATTAACGTATTGTTCTTACACGGACTCTCTGTAGGGGTTGAAAACCTTCCTACACTACTGTGTATGTGCACAGAATGCCTTTTGTTGTTTTGAGAGGGTAAAAGCCCCAGCGTTTATATTCCATTTTTATTTCTTTTTTTTTAAACTAAAGTGAAAACTGATAGTCCACCTGATGGTAAGTGCTGACTCTACAATACTGTGGCGGCGCTGTCGTCGTTCCACAAGCGAAACACGTCGAAGCCTAAATCGCGCTATTAAAGTTGCGAAGTAAAAACAGTATACGATATAGAATAGCTCATAGGAGATGGGACAAACGAGCATACGGCTCACCCGATGGTAAGTGATTACCGCCGCCCATGAACAACTGCAACACCAAGGAAATTGCAAATGCGTTGCCGGCCTTTAAAGGAGTAGGCTTTTTTCTTGAAGGTCCCTAAGTCGTATCGGTCCGGAAAAATCTCTGGTGGTAGTCGATTCCCCACGGTTGTGCGAGGTAGAAAACTTCTTTTAGATCACACGGTAGTGGACCACCAGTCATCCAGATGGTATGGATGGTATCGCGAGTTTTGTCGCGACGTGCGATGGTGAAATTGTGCGGCTGGAATTAGTCCGAACAATTCCTCAGAGCAGTCCCCGTGGTAGATGCGATAAAATACGCAAAGAGATGCAACATCTCTTCGCAGTGCCAGTGAGTCAAGCCGATCGGAGAGAGCTCGGTCGCCGACGATTCGAGCAGCTCTGCGCTGGATGCGATCAAATGGAAGGAGCTGGCACTGGGGAGCTCCGGCCCACAGATGGGAACAGTATTCAACGTGCTGCAGAACCTGTGCCTTGTAAAGTTGCAGGAGGTGAGCCGGCATGAAATACTGTCCCGCTATGCTGAGCACGCCAAACTTTTTAGAGGCCAATTTGGCCTTCTCTTCCAAGAGAATACGAAACTGCACGTCACTCGATATGTCGACGCCGAAGATTCCGACACTGGCTGAGGCAACAAGGGGAGTGTCTTGAAACTGAGGAGATACGACACAGGGTTCTTTTTAGCGGTAAACGCGCAAACTTGTATCTTCTGGGGATTAAAAAAATAGATTTATTCGCCCCCAGTCCGAGACTTTGTGTGACAAAGCTTCAACTTCAGACACAAGTTTGTCCCGGTACTCTGCGACGTTTTCCCGAGAAATATTAGCACGGACGGGGTATAAAGCACCACCAGTGCTGTCGTCTGCATAGCAAGGAATGTTACCGGTTTGCAACATGTCATTGATATGCAGAAGAAACAACGTTGACGTTGCCCCGTACTACCACCCGGAGCGTTGGCCGCTCCCCAGGCAGAATACCTTGCCCGGCAGAGATCTCCCCTTTTCCTTCGCCAACCCTTACACTGACTATTAGCTTACAATACTATTCAGCGACAGAAATAAATAAGGGGGTGGTAATTGACCGTGATTAAAAAAATTAACTGACGGTTAGCTTAATTAAAACCCTTCTTGCGTTTTCTGAGATCATTAAATTCATTACACCTTATATAACTTTTGTTGTGCCCCATTTTAATCATGTAAGAATTTAAAAAAAAAACAATATCTGCTTTGTCACAAATATTCATCGATTAAATTACACTCTCACTGCCTCATAAAAAGCCGATAAATACTTCGAACAAACTCGAGCCGGATTTTCGAATTTCACTCCCTAGTAGTAAAAGCAACAGGTGAAAAGTGCGGTTAAATAACATCAGCCTTATGTAAGAAGAACTTAAAAGAACCTAAAAGTTGCAACTTATGGCCTTGCCTGAACAGGATCGACCACTCACTTCGAAATGCTTATGAGCAATATAAAAAAATACCAAACTGGAAGCGCGCCTGAGGAAACTCGTGCGTTATTACACAATTGGTCGGTAGCGTCGTTTCCAAAGCCTGCATTCTCGCATCGGCAAAATCATTTGACATCACAACGGTTGCGCTAAGCTTGCATAAAACGTTTTATTAAAGAGGTTTACTTACGTATACAGGTTTTTAGTGAGTGAACCATTATGTGAAAGCTGGAAGGTAACAAATGCTTTGTCAGTTAAATTCCTCTTTCTTTACGATCTACAAATAGCTGATCTATTAGATACTATACTACAAAAAAGGCCAAACTTAGTACAAAAATATTCCGTGTCACGATTAGGCTTGCCAACCGTCCCGAATTTTCCGGGACATCCCGCTTCTGGGTAAATTTTGGGCCGATAATCCTTTGCGGGACGCCTTTTATCCCGCAAATCAGTGGTTATATGATATTAGTATCTATCTCGTACCAACTACACTAATTTGTTAGACATTATTAAAATTTCTTAATACCTACGCATTGCGTATTTCGCGTGAGGTTGAGGAGCTATCGGTGTTCTGTTCACAAATGTGAATGAAAACAAAAAACTTATTAAAATGCACAAAATAAGTACAGTCTTAAAACAAAAATATAAATTAAATTTAAAAATTTAAAATGTTTGTCAAACATTTGTATTGTTTTTTTTATTAAATGATTAAAAAATATATAGTGTTTTTCTAACCAATTTGTATGTGGTGTGTTGTGTCCCGCGTAATATACCCAAGTCCCGGATGTCGGGGTGGGTAATCCCGGAAGTGCCTGTTTTGGCACTTCCGGGATTACCCAGCTCAGCCCTCAGTTGGCAAGCCTTGTCACAACGTTCGTTCACGCTAATCTCCAAAACCGCTCAAAGGATTTTAATGAAATTCGTAAAATATGTATTGCTTTCTCCAACTTGAGATAGGATAGTATTTAGACCCATAAAATGACCCTCGTTTTTTTTTAAAGCGAATTTAAAGATTTTTCATAAGAAAGAGTCGGAAAGGTCTCGTCAACGTCTGTCTGGCCAGCTAGCTTTATATAATAAATAATAACAACTCTATTATAATAATAATCATGTAAGGTTATCTACCGTATAGTGGCGGCGCAGGAAGCGAAAGTGGGAAACTAACATAGAGGATGGGCAGCACCATCTTCCTGATAACACTTCAATATATACGTGGTGGAGCCACGCTGCAGCTATATTATGCTTGTAGCACGAATGGTTCGGCTAGACCGGGGGAGGACCACGCTCTCACAGAATACCAGCATAAAATATAAGCTTAATACTGCTGTGTTTCGTATGGTGAGTGTAGAGGTCCGGAGACCCTTTTTGACTGGATTCCATCTTAGTCCTCAGGGGTGACAACGCATCTGCATTTTGATTCTTGATCGAAAGTAAATGTAGATGTCTATTGGCCACAGCATCCACTTACCATCAGGTGGACTGTGTGCTAGTTTGTCACCCTAATTCTATTTAAAAAAAACTGCGGTTTACAACTGCAAAAATCTCCCTCCTCATCTCACCCTCCTTATGAGGCAATCTATCTATGAGAGAGGCCCATGCCAAGCTGTAAACTTTTGATGGATTGTAATGATGATGATGACAATGATATAAGGTAAGGTTTGTAATAATATAACCCCTTTAATTTTTTCGCCCTATCTATATTAATAGGTATAACTCAATAAGCTGATTAACCGAATTTTATTGTGTATAATGTTTCGTAGTCAATTCAAAGCCGATTTTATGCTTTATAGTACATATATATTTTTTACTAAATAGTTTATACATCAGTTCAGGTTGTACATCATTGTAAGATTAAAAACTTCAGCCTCTATTTATTCAACCTTTAGGGATGGACATTTAAATATTTCTTTAATGTATTGCCATATTAGTAGTATTTTAATTTTTTTATTTAGTTTTATTTTCATATATAAAGAAAGTTTTCAATGGAACAATTTGGATACTAGATCCTGGTTCTAGATCCTAGTTAGTCGTTACATTGAGCTTGTGATATGAGTCCAATAAAATAAACAAAAATTCAACATCTAATAGAAAATAAAATATTCTAAACAACTATAATGAATAAAATAATTTTGATAGAACAGCTTCCGAAGTCGTGGCTTTAATTTACATATATACATACTGCTTTAATTTATATATTCAAAACACACTTCCAATGAATACCATAATTACGTTCACACTAGACACGTTTCTCTTTCTTTACGATCTACAAATAGCTGATCTATTAGATACTATACTACAAAAAAAGGCCATAAATAATATAAATGACAAACATTTTCATCTCACAACAGCAATTAAAATGGCGGACGTTAAAAGTAACGCGGAGAACCTCATCGTAAGCCGTAATTATTGATGCTCAGTTAATAACAGCGTATAATAAGCAAACAACAGCACTGAACAAACATAGCTCGTCTATAAATATTAATGCGATACCCCGACAAAGGCCGGCACTGTAATATCCGAGTGCAAACTAGGTTTTACAGAAAGAAGGCAATAAATTATCAATAGTGACGTCGAAGATCCTCGCCTGGGACGGTATCGGAGGGTCACTGAACTTGCCATCTGGATTTGAGGGACAATAGTCAAGAGGGGGATTGGTTGAATACTTAGGTTGAATAGGATAAAGGAGCGAAGTAACCGACCATAGCAATGGTTTAGGCAAGTCTTACCTATAAAATAAGTTTAGGTTTCGGTATCGTATGAACAGGGCTCATTAGCGGCATGTTAGTAAATTTAATTTGTCCTTATTATACAATTAGATTTATGTATGAATTGACATAAAATTGAATTTAAAAAGAAATATTTAGATGAGTGACCTGTTACGGCATACATAGCAAAAATGAACGATTTGTTTTAAAATTTTCTATCTTCTTCAATCCATGTACGATATAATTTTTAACGATAAACGCGATAACACGACTCCATAAAAACATTTTGTACACCACTCAAAAGTTAAAGTTACAGCCTGTAGACGTCCAACCGCTGGACACTTATCTCTTAGAGGGTTTTCGTATGTGTATTGGCGATCACCACGTCTTCGAAATATTTTTTTATTTCTCATACATGCAGGTTTCCTCACGATGTTTTTCCTTCACCGCCGACCACGTGGTAAATCAGCACCTAAAATTGCAATTAACAATTTCATTGATGCCGGCAGGGATCGAACAAGGGTTGTTAGCGTATAATATATCAATCTCGTTGTATAAAAATAAACATTTTCACATTCCTAAAATAGACCTGCGCTGTCATAGCTAGCTGAATACACTGTAAGCGAAGTAGTACACACGATCCAGAACGCCTAATAAGTTGATCGGTTTAAGAAATCTCGTGCCTTAACCCGAGCTAGGGTCAATGACATTAGTACCGGCTAGTGCGCAAGCGCAGGCCTTATTGTTGTCTATACAATAGTTCGGACGCGCTTATTTACTTAAGCCGATTTTCGTTCCAAGGTCAGAAGTAATTGACAGGTTATTCAAGTCAATAACCATTTTTATAAGTCATTAATGGGTTCTTAAAATATCAAATATATTTTATTAAAAACTAGTGGAAATAGGGTTGCCACCCGTACTGTAAAATGTAGTTTTATACTATATATCAGTCAATAGTACTATGTATATATTATAGAAAAATAATATAGTACAAGAAATACCATATCCCTAATTCAATTGTCGCACTTTTTATATTAACTGTGATTGTGTTTCCGTCATGAATGTAAAATTTAAAGAAGAATAAAATAGAGTATGTGTATTATGCAGTTTAGTTAAAAATTTATTGGTATTTTATTTTAATATGAATCTAAATTGTTCAGACTCATATAATTATTTTAAAGGTATTAGATTATTGAAGACCAAAGCAATGAGTAATAACAAATAAACATGTAAAAATACATAAAGATTAAAAATATATGTGTACTTTTTTCTTCTGAATTTCTCAAAAATACTTTTTTTTTGGTATTTTTTGGTAAAAATACTATATTTGTTCAAAAAAATGTGGCAACCCTAAGTGGCAGTTATGTACACGGTTCTTCTACCTAGGAGTCCAACTCGGATTCGGAAGGTACAATCCTCTTATCGATTTCTGCCGCTTAGTAGCAATGGGTCCATTGTTGCGATCAGGTCTGAAGGGTACGGAGAGAGCATATTATATTTATTACAGGATGTGAGGCCAATCCATCTTCGTCCGTAGATGTCAACGCATCTATAGCCTTTCTTTTTGTTTACCAATCAAGTGAACTGTTTACTCATTTGTCATTTTAATTTAAAAAAGCTACCATAAAACTATAGTATTTATAACACCTTCAAAAGACAGTACCAATACATACCTACTTGTATTTTGGGATTGTTGGAAATATAAAGTAATGAAATCTAAAAAGTTTACATTTCATACTCCACATAATGTGTCACTGCTTGTATTACGTATTATAAGAGCATTATAATTTGTATTTTGTGACAGATAATCAAACAAGTCGGTGATTGCGTAAACGCAGTCACGTAGACACCGACGTGTGAACGATGTTTGACCGTAAATCATAGAGACGAGCAAAATATAGATCCCGTCAAGTATTCGTTTATGTAAATGATTACGGCTACTGTTTACTTGGGACACTTTAACTGTTATAATTTATGTTAACTTGATATCTGAAATTTTTATGCTCCCTATCGTTAGAGGTAAGGATAATAATAAAGTGCGTTTCAGTAAACACTTCTAATTCTTTATTTTAAGACTAAAGGTAACTTTACAGCCTATACACGTCCCACAGCTGGGCAGAGGCCTACCTTTATTTCTGAGAGTGTTTTTAGGGCAAGGAAGTGTCTGCCGCGATGTCCCAATGCGTGTTGGAGAACTTCTCATGTCTTCGAAATATTTTTTCTTACTTCTCAAACATGCAGGTTTCTTCACGATGTTTTCCTACACCACGGAGCACGTGGTAAATCTGCATTTCGATGGATTATTTTATTTTCGATAGTAGCGTCAATGATGCACGAAAATTTTATTAATATAGTATACGTCAACTCGTCTGCTTTGCGTTGCGTTAGGCATATCATTTAAATAATGCATTTTTATAGACGTAAGTGTATATAGTCCAAGCGTGGCGCTTTCCTTTCCTCATTTAACGTGATGCAACTGTCGCAACAAGGAAACAGAAAGTTGTTTTCCTTTTTCGAATAATCGTGTTTTTATGCATTTCGTATGTAAACGTCGGTATTTAAGTAACAAACTGGTGTAATATATTTGTATTTTCAACATAGATGTAAATTATTAAGCATGATTAACATAAGTAAATATTAAACGATTTCTTACTGTTCTTTTGCTATAATATATATATATATATATTAATAAAGTTCGAATTGACGCTAATTTAATATTACGACTATGTATTTATAGTATTCTATGATTACGACGATGAATTAATTTCTCGAACGTACATAGTATAGTACATAGAGAATAAGTCGCAGCTTCCAAAAACAAAATTAATAAAATTTCTTATATTCACGCGAATAATACACAATTAATTTTACTGATTTTAAGGCGTTTAATTTACTTATTTTTTAATTTCCTACGTTTCGGGTGCTGTAAATTAAATGATTAAACGTGATAAAATCCGTAAAAACAGTTTCATTCAATTAACAGAATTTGTGAATAATTTTAATATTATAAAACAATTTCTGTCCTCGTCCCATCCACGTGTGAAATAGAACTTTTTTTTTATAGGGGAGGGGCAAACGAGCGTACAGCTCACCTGATGGTAAGTGATTACCGCCGCCCATGGACAACTGCAACACCAGGAGAATTGCAGATGCATTGCCGGCTTTTTAAGAAAACTTTTGTCCATTTAAAAATAAAACACTTTAATAATCCCTGGGTAAAAAGTGTTCCATGTGTTAATACAGGGTAAATGTCATCTACTGTATTGATTATACGTGATTGATTTACAAATATTCAAACATCTTCACAAACGTTTAAATACTAAAAATTAAGTAGGTATACACTTATATAATATTAATGAAAACATTATGAATAACGGTATTAGTTATAGGAGTGAAAATAAATTTGCATTATTTATGATGAATTATTTTGCGTTATGTCATTTATTTACATAATTGAATATATAAATATTTTGATTGGCGATCCGTCCTGGCTTTGCACGGGTGATTTCTGTACCTCGACAACGGCGCCATCTCATCATCATCAATTGTGAATCCAAAGTATCCGGGCACCCATTCAAATAAACACAAAATATTTTATCTAAATCGGTCGAGCCATTTTTGAGCTTTAGCGAGTCTAACGAACAGTAATTGATTTTTATGTAAAGAGATAATGCACTTCGAGATTGAAAAACTAGTAAGCTACGTATAATCTATACTACAGACTCGAATAAAAATTTGATTTTATGATGCCTCATCATGATGCAAATGGTCTGGCTGCCATTACCTTTTTTTTTTAAAAAAAGCTCAAACGTCAAATATTGGTTGTGCCGAATAATTCGTTCTAAGTCTGAATTTTTATCCACGTACATTTTATGAATTTAAAACACCATTACAATACAATACCAATCGTAGTGAAGGTACGTATTTTTATATAAATAAAAGAATGGTTGCTCCTTGCGGCATTCGAACCCGCGGCTTAAGATAGAGCAGCCAAACGCTCAGCCACTGCACTACGGAGTCGACTAACTTTTTTAAAGTACTGGATTCCCTATATGAAAATAACAAAGGGAGAACTAAATGCTTACAGGCACTCTCTATCAGCGTTAGCGAAAAGAAAGTGAAAAGTTGCGACGTCACTATATTACTTACAACGTAGCATTATAATATGTATAACAGTGATAAGTATGGATTACTCTGGTTCATCAGTCTATCAAATTAGACGATCACTTTGGCTAAGTCTTACTAGACTGATGGACTGAAATGATGACAAACTTAACATGGTACCTACGTCATATTTTCACGGTGGCATTGTTGTGCATTTGTGAAGAATTATATCACAAGAAAAGCGCACAAAAACGAAATTCTTGTGTATATGTTGCCCTTAATATACGTAACAAAATTCGCATACGCAAATGATTTTTCTTTACAAATTCACTGTACAAACCGCTTCGATGAATAAAATGAAAACATTTTGTCACGGCTTTAGGTATAGGCTGACACTTTTGCCTAATCTACACGAATAAATATTACAAAATAATATTTAATTTCGACCAATCGTCAAAAGCTAGAAACTATAAAAAACCCATAAAAACGGTGCCTCACATTTACATTAAAAGACACAGACAAGTTTTTCGATATGTATACATTAACATTTGGGAAGAAATTTCAACGCGACAACTCTGCCCATGTCGCTAGAGAAAAAAGTGGGTAATCAGATAATCCAATTGTACATGACATGCGCATTGTTGTGGTTCACTCACTTGCCTTTTAAATGACACCTGCGAAAAACCAAGATCAGCGAACTGGTTTTGACGATGGTCCAGTTGGGAGCACGATCATAGCTTCGGCCACGGGTTAAAATATGTGTGATGAAGAAAGTAAGTATTAAATATTTGTCATTACAAACAAGCAATTTTTGATGTATGAATGTATTATATAAATGTATGATTTGATTGTATATTAAAGCTTTGTCTGTTAAAGTTGCTTTCACTATTCGTAATTATATCAATGCAAAATTTATGGCAAAATTTCCAAAATTGAGAAATAAAAATATTTCTTGGGGTATTGAAAACCTTCTTGAAAGTGTTATCTATTTTTAGGGGTGTGCACTCACTTAAAGGGAGTAAAATAGTGGTCACTTAATATTTTTTTCAATTACTCCGATCACAATAATATCTTATCTATTCAAAACCTCAAACACGCCACATAAAGTCGCGGACATTTTGTGAATGTGTGCTAAAAATCTGCCGTAATTTTCCTTTCAGTTCGTGCAATTTAAATGAATGACGGACGAGGGGTAAAAGTTACAGTTACTTTTGCAACTTTCTCTGTTATATTGAGACGCAACAATTTTAATACTGTGCCTATACTTTATTGCGATGTCACAGTGAAAGTGAACTCTGAATGGAAGATAATTGAAGAAATAACCGAAGAGCTAGTGTAAGTTCTGCGTAAATGATCGGAATAAATTCAACGTTATGACTGTTGCTATTGTTTACTCTCTGTTTAGGTAAAAAGCGTTCATACGTCCTACTGAACACTGAACTCTCATTTCTGAGGGAATTTTGAACTTCCGCCGTGCTACTTCAACCCGTGTTGTTGCAATTAACATAAAATTCAGGAATTATATTTTATAAACTAATTTAGACAAGCGGGATTCTTTACGTTTCCTTCACAGCTGAGAAAGTGTTTATACAGCACTTAAAATTACAATTAACAGTCCATTTTCCGGCGTCCGACGTCTTTAAAAACTGTGGAGGGAAGTTATGAATGATCCAAAATGTAAAGTAAATAAAAACTTTAATACATATTATTAGCACTAATATTTATTATACTGTGGCATTACATTATTATATTCCTTTAATAAAGAGTAGCCAATAGATATTCTGTTTCTTCTTAGCAATAGGGGGACATAAAATGATATATTTTTATATATCATATTATACGACTCGTTACAATAGTAAATCAATTGTAACGAGTCGTTACAAATTGGCTAGTCACCTCTGGCCAACCATGTTGCCGTTCAATCGCCAGCGAGTGAAAACACACGTAGCGTAGTGTTAGAAAGCGTGGGCGATCTGATCGGCAATTAATAGCAACATCGGCTCATTCGAGATCGGCTTCTTGCGTCGCCATTGTTCCATTGCCAGCTTTAATTAGTGGTGAAAGTACAACGAGAGCGCCGCGCGAAAGTCTCCCACCAAGTTCCACGGGCATTGTGACTTTTTGTGTGGTACCTGTGTCGCCGGGACGCGTCCAAGGTCGATAGGATTTCGATGGGATATCACTAATTACAGACTTCAAATTATTATGTACCGACAATAACTAAATTAACGCCAGTTTTCGTAGAAATGGAATGCGACTATTATAACATATAGTCGTATATCTTACTATGTATAATAAAGAAAGTCTCATATTGGAAAGCGTAGTGTTGGACGACCCTCAACTTAGTGGAGTGATGAACTGATGAAACACGCAGGCAGTCTAGGGAGCAGGTGGCTTGGAATCGTGCTTTGTGGCAGTTTATGAGGGAGGCCTGTGTTCAGCAGTAAATTTGTGATGGGCTGGTGTAATATACTATACTACAAAAGCTTCTGTGGTTTTGATACTCTTATGATATTGTTCTTTTCGTGCCTCTCAATACAGAATATTTGTTTCTATCACAGCAATTTATATCTACCTACAAGTAATTTAATGTTCAAAAAATACTCTTTCTTATAAAAAATCCAAAGATCTAGTAGCACTTCACCTTTTAAATTTTGAATCAACCCGTCCTTATAAATTATATTCTGGTTATAACAGGTTTTTAACTTAATATAGTAGGTGAATAAAATACTAAAACGTTATCGCCTCATTATACTCTTTACTTATCGTATGAGAACTGAACATTTATCATCATGAATTTACAATCTGCCGGTACCCACGACGTGTGCTATTTGCTTTGCTTCCTCATTACTCGTCCTTCCTTATAAAAAACAAGCGAAGCAAATACAGAATGAGAATAATTATGATTGAATTGATGAGAAGAATTAATTACTACATTAATAAAAAAATTAAGTGTTTAATAAATTTGTAAGAACGTATTATCTTATAATTTGGTGTAATATATTTACACCATATCCAACCAACTTTGGAACAGAAAAATTATATTGCCATAGTAATTGTTACAAAAGTACTTCAACTCTGCGATTTCACGGTTTGTTGTCTTCTATGATTACCTATTAACTTTACCCGATCTGCGGCTCGATTAGCCACGGCTTAACTATCGCAAAGTAACGATTATTTCTACAATTTTCCTGCCATTATAAGTTTATTAAACGATGTAATAAATTCCAACTATAACGTTGATAAGATAAATGATAACAATAAAAGTTATTGTCGCATTAGATACAAAGAAAACATTTATTACAAGCTGGCTTGGCAGACGTTATTCTATCCTTTCTGGTTGGTAACGTGATGTGTTTCATATTCAACACATACAATTTTCTACAGATTTATTAAAAGTATAGCTAAATCCTCTTTAGGACTAATAGAACCATCAAAGGAAAAAAAAAGGAAAAACGTAATCATTTTTTACTCTTCCGTAAGCGGATAAAAAGTTGTCTATATGTTAAACACATACAAAATTTCATGAAAATTCGTCCAGTAGTTTTTGTGTCAATAGTGAACACACAGTTTTTTTTACAGATTTCTTATATGTGTATAAAATATAGATAAGTATTGAGTACGCTGAACGATTGGTTGATTTCGATAACTGCGATTTTTTTTCCAAATACTATTTTTATTAAACATAAACTACAGAATACTCAAAACATTTTATTCGGATGGCTAGTAGGGATAACCATTATCATAGGATCACAACACAAAAAACGAATGTCGCATACATTTTCAACCAACACCCTCAACCGAGTCTAGTTTAGAGTATGAAAAAAGCAACAAAGTTCAAATCAACGATTTTATTATGCAAAGCAACATGGACTGGCAGTATTATTAACAATGTATTTTTATTAAGGAATCCTAAGACAACTAAAAACGTGTTCCCACAGCGTGACTTTGAAATGTTAATAAAAACTTAATGACATGTTATAAATATATCCATTAAAGATCGCTATTCACTTTTATAATTTTATATCTATCGTGTAGGTGTCATGAGAGGCGACAGAAGGAAATGAAACGGGTAATAGGCAGCATTATCCTGCTGATAACTTCAAATTATTTAAAAAAAATTTACGGTTGTCAGCCCGTATGCCAAGCGTGGGAACTATAGCAAATTGCCATAAGAGGCAATTTATGGGAGAAACCATCAGTAGACTTTCGACACTCTTAAGGACAATATACACAATTGATGATGTGTTTTTTTTTTTAAACATTAGACTGACAAATCCATTCGGCATGCATGTAATGAGACTTGGAACTAACTTCGAGCACAAGTAGACCACAGGTGGATGTTACCTCCTAAATAGAAGATAGAACATCTTGAAGTGTAATTTTACAGAATCCCCATATTCTTCAAATCAGGACACAACAATAAACGCACCGCTTACCGAAATGAATATTGCTACAACACTTTCAGTCTTTTAATTAACAAAAAGAATGCTGAAACTTAATTGTTTAAACAATTAAACTTATAATTTCAATGCTAAAGGTAAAGTTCCACAAGAAAACAATGTAACGCAAAGTTGAAACGAAGCGTAAAATCTACGAGCACTTAACCCTAGCCTTAGGGTTACCCTAACCTTAGGGTTAAGTGCTCGTAGCGTAAAATTTAATCGTCTATATTGAAGGAGATATAGAGATAGAGCGAGACACACCATCAAAAGAACGCGGGACTGATTGAATTAGCGGCAAAGGTCCCCTCGAGCTTGTTTGGCAGGATCTATGTTTAGTACACACATCAATTTAGGTAATTGAACGCGTTGTTGCTTCTGTAGATAGAACTTACCACAAAGCATTTCGGTGAAGATACTACTAGGACGACAAAAATATCTAGAAATCTATACTAAATTTGAAAAGTGTTACGATGTTGTATCCATTTTTTAAAAGTACATTTTGTTTTAATAAATAATAATTTGTGCAAAAAGTAAAAGGTTTTATGTCAAAGTAACTTCACATCGCAATAAAACACAATCACGTTTCCACGTAACAAGTATTTAACACGTGCGTTGGAGTACAAATTATAACGAACGTACCACAACACCTCCTGAATACAAATCGATTGGAGATAAGAAACCATCTAAATAGTGAGAACAGACGTTTCGCGCCAATTTCCGCGTCGGGAAAAACGCGAGACGGAAAACTGTTTTAAAGTAGCGTTGATTTACATTCATTCCGTAGATTGTAAACATCGTGCACTTTCACTCGTTCCGAGATTTCCATCACAACTCTGACGACTTTCCAATACGGATGCTCAAGAACACGATAATAACAATTCTTTGGTGCACTGCATTTCAATTTCAATATGTTGTTGTCGGGAACCAGCTTTGAAGTAAAATCGAGTTTATTCTTTTGATTAAAAGACCAAAGTTCAAAAAATGCTATTAAACTAAGTTTGTATAAAAAGGGTTATTATAATATTAAGGAATTTATGGATGATAATAACCCCTGGGAAAGGTGATCGCTACCAAGCTATTTCTAATTTCTCCTGTGTTGTTGATTGTAAACATGATTGTAAGCTATTATTAAAAATAGTAGTCCCGCTGGGTTTCTTGCTGGTCCTTCCCAGGACAGAGGTTTTTTTGCGAACCAGTGGTAAATTAAAAAAGTGACTTTCAATAAGTATTTTTATAATCTACATTGAATAAAAAAGTTTCTATTTCTATTACTGCAGAACATAGGCCTTCCTTATAGATTGACTCATGGGGGATTTTTGCCATAGTTGCCACGCTTTCGGCAAGCGGGTTGGCCAACGCAGTTTTTGTAATTATTTTGAGTGTTTCGAGGAAAATGCTGCTGCCCATCTCCTAATTCATTTTGCTCTGTCGGCTCTTACGACATCCTCGGGACGATATAGGGTAGTGGATATTCTTACACCGCCACTGCACGCTTAAATGTTAGCGGTTTAATTGCATGAACATAGATTAATGCACGTAATATTCTACTATTCCGTGCATTAATCTATGTTTGCTCAGCGAAAAATCGTCATTGCTTTATAATACTTTTATATATGTACTTTATACCTTATAACGCGCTACCAAACTAAAAATTTCAAATACCTTTCGAAATCATCTGAAGTTCGTCAGTATGCAATGGAGCAGCATATCGTACTCTTATCTGCTTCAAAACCCTCTCAGAAATGCGTAACATTATTTTTTGATTTACTATTATTATAATGCAGATTATACGTAATTATGTTGGAATTCTGTGGGTATTTTGGTCATTGCCGAATGTTTTTTTCTCTCATATCACAAGATAAGACGATTTGTCGTCTTAATCGTCTTATCTTCTGATATGAGACGACAATTTTTATATTAAGCGGAACACAATGTATAATATTATATTCATATTCAAATTCCAGTGTAATGTGAATGGTAAAAGGCCTATAGTTTGTTGTAATTTTGCGACTAGAATTTCTCATTGTTAGATAAGACATGTAAATTTGTTCGACAATGCATAACCCAAATCTCAAACAAATTGGTAATGGCGTAAGTATTACCAGTGCCAGGGTTCTAGCTGTACGTAAAAAGTCGCCAATATTTGGCGCATTCTAAAAAAAAACAATGGATTGAAAAGACCTGCAAAAAAAAAGATATGTTTCAACATTCTTCTTTATCTATTGATTCTTCAGAATCAGCCGTTCAATCGTATAGTGCCGCAAATATCAACAATTAAATAGTCAAGACCCCTTCTTTATTTATTTTGCAAGTATATAATAAGAGGAATTTGAGTAATGACTTATGTTGTCATTGGTTAACAGGTGGTGTAGTGTATGAACTGAATGTAAATTAGTTAACGGTCCCGGTAGGGATTGACTTTAATATTAAAAAGGCACCCAAAGGCGCCGACACACGTGATGCGCTTGATAAGATTCTAATTACTGAATAATTAAAGCACACGCCGTAAGCTACGTTAACCAGATGTGAATTTGTTGGAAATTAGATTCTTCGGACCGGTTTCCCGGTATTTTGTGATTTGCATCAAAAACAGGAAATGCTAAAGATACCGACGAACCTCTAAGCACCGACAACGAACGAATATAATTCAACGAAGAAACATTTTAATTACTAATCAGTTTTATGTAAACGATTGCCACAAGCAATTAACAATATTTATTAAAAAAAATCAACAGGTAAAGAAATTAAAGTAACTTATGCATATCTATTAAAAGTGTTTGTTAAATAATTAAAAAAAAACAATAGTAATGTGTAACAAGCATAATTGCAAATGACCGATGCTAGTGTCGATGAATTGAATAATAACGATACACCGTCAAAGTATTTCGAGACGCTTTCAAGGTTTATACGGTCTCGTTACTTAATGCTGAATCAGACCACTTTGATAAATGATAACCGTACAAAATTAATTGTTTTATTGCTCACCTTGTGTATGCCAAGTGGATCAAAGCCAGTAGTATATTTACAGATTTCAGATTACATCTAAAACAGTTTAGGTAAGGTCCCGCATCGGATAAGCAAATACTAAAAGTTAATTAGAGAACTCGTATATGGCTGTACTGTAGTAAATTTGTTAAAAGAACGGTTGTGGCCTTAGTTATATGAAGCAGTGACGGTGTTGATAACTATTTTACGAAATTAGTAGTATATACTAGATATGCCCTTAGATAATACGACAAAATAATATCTAAATACTATTTTTTTTTCTAAGTCAGATGAAGTGATTTCATTATGAATTTTTTATGAATGTGGATTACTATCTCATTTAGGAGAGCTATTGATGCAGATTTTTAAGCATTTTTATTACTTTTGCAATTTTTTACTAAGCAAACACCCAAAATCAATATAGGTACATATGATATACATACACACACATACAACAGTCATTGCATGTTCATGCAATTAAAAGAACAAAACTCGATTTAAATTCAATACTGGCACTTGACAGTGCCATGTTGTTATTGAAGTACAGTCATCAAACAATTGATAAACGGCAGCCTTCGCCACAAGGCTTTCAGGTGCGATATCTCTCGCCGAACATTAACCTAAAAAAACAAGAGCAAAAACGTCGTAAAGGGTGCCGTAGTTACATAAGTTGTTCTTCCATGAGTAATGAGTAAGCACGTTAAATAATATTAAATAATGATTAAATAACAAGAGCGCGACAAAAATGACTACATACTTAATTATATCTTTTAAAAACTAAAAGTACATGAATACATTATCAAAAATTCTTTCATTTATTTATATGAAATAAGAAATAGCCAAATGACCGGTGCAATAAAACGTAATTGCTGAGTCTTTTGGAAGTTAAGAAAATATCACACTGGGCCAGATATAATTATTCAGCTAAATAAAATAGTGGCTAAAATACAAACGTTTTTGAAAGGTAGGGTTGCCAACTATACTGTTTTAACAGTATAATTTCTCTTAAATATTTTCTTTTTAACTTAAACAAAGTATGCTGAAATACCTTTCTACCTTACCTTCTAAACTCAAATTAAAAAAAAAACTGGAAAGTCAAAATGTGAAACTTTATAAACATTTTTACATTACACATGTCACGTTGCTATGAATATGGTCCTTATATACTTCTTATCCCCAAATGCCTGTAACTAGGTGAACAGTCCTTTGCAAGTGGATGTAATTATTTTTGACCTTATAACAATTTTGAATTCTTAAGTTTTGTTGTAGAACTAGTCGTGCGGCCTTCAAGAGGGTAAACCATTGCGCTAGACCTCTACAACAGCAGCCGGTAGAGAAAATTAAAAATTAATTTACACTTTAGTGTTTGCAGTTTTACAGATGACTCTTTCTTTCATCTTCTTGGGTGATTCGCTAAAGGCTTCTTGGATGATTCCCCAAAAAAATCAATATTGTCCGAATAAAATATGAATTGCGAATCAATATTATATAATCACAATTGCTAAGCAACTTACCATGCTATTTATAAAGAAATAAGGTTGACCCTACAGGCCATCTCTGGAACTTCCCGCTAATTTCAAATTCACAGCGCTCTAAATTCCACCTATTTTGGAAAACCACTTTTTTTTTCAAAATTTTCGGCGTTCGATGCATTTTTAAGCACTCATAGTGAATTTATTACATCATAAAAAAGTTCGAAGTTATTTAAAAAAAATACTTTTTTGGAAATTTTTTGCAGCAATCGACGGTGTGTTTTGAGTTAAAGAGCTGATTAGAGATAAAGAGCTTATTAAAAAAACATTTTATTGGAAAATTTTTTTTTTGAGATTTCTCAAAATCCATTGGTCCAAATCGGTTCAAATGATGTAGAAAATTTAAGTTTAGTGAAGTCCTTTTGAACGTCGCCGAGGTTTTTCAAATCAGTCAAACCATTCAAAAGTTGTTAGAGGGTTACATACAAATCGAAAACTAGTGTGAAACCAATAACTTCCCGATTTTTGAAAATCATTGATTTTCACAGCAGAAAGTTAAAAATAAGGGGATACTGATTGCCTCGAATGCATTCCAAGAAATATAAATAAATTATAAACTATACATTTTTTTATCTTAAAAGTTTTAAACTCAAAGCTCTCGCTATAAATGAAATTAAAAATTACCTAAGAAATAAAAATATATTTATTTCTTAAGTAAAATTTCATTTGGCAAAAGTATTTTTATAAATCTACCGTTTTTTCGAAACAACCGTTTCAAAGAAACGGCGAAAGAAGAAAACACCCACAAACCTGAAAACACCTAAACCAAGTAAACTGCTACAAAAGATATACGTATTACCATTACAAGCTATCAAAATTCCCTTCTGAACATAGGCTTACCCCACAGATTGGCTCACAGGGTGATCCCTAATGAGGCCATATTTGCCATAGTTGGTTGGCAAGCGGATTGGCAACCGCAGTTTTATTTTTGATGATGCTACTGTCCATCTCGCCATTTTTTGATGATGCTACTGTCCATCTCGCCATTTTTTGATGATGCTACTGTCCATCTCGCCATTTTTTGATGATGCTACTGTCCATCTCGCCATTTTTTGATGATGCTACTGTCCATCTCGCCATTTTTTGATGATGCTACTGTCCATCTCGCCATTTTTTGATGATGCTACTGTCCATCTCGCCATTTTTTGATGATGCTACTGTCCATCTCGCCATTTTTTGATGATGCTACTGTCCATCTCGCCATTTTTTGATGATGCTACTGTCCATCTCGCCATTTTTTGATGATGCTACTGTCCATCTCGCCATTTTTTGATGATGCTACTGTCCATCTCGCCATTTTTTGATGATGCTACTGTCCATCTCGCCATTTTTTGATGATGCTACTGTCCATCTCGCCATTTTTTGATGATGCTACTGTCCATCTCGCCATTTTTTGATGATGCTACTGTCCATCTCGCCATTTTTTGATGATGCTACTGTCCATCTCGCCATTTTTTGATGATGCTACTGTCCATCTCGCCATTTTTTGATGATGCTACTGTCCATCTCGCCATTTTTTGATGATGCTACTGTCCATCTCGCCATTTTTTGATGATGCTACTGTCCATCTCGCCATTTTTTGATGATGCTACTGTCCATCTCGCCATTTTTTGATGATGCTACTGTCCATCTCGCCATTTTTTGATGATGCTACTGTCCATCTCGCCATTTTTTGATGATGCTACTGTCCATCTCGCCATTTTTTGATGATGCTACTGTCCATCTCGCCATTTTTTGATGATGCTACTGTCCATCTCGCCATTTTTTGATGATGCTACTGTCCATCTCGCCATTTTTTGATGATGCTACTGTCCATCTCGCCATTTTTTGATGATGCTACTGTCCATCTCGCCATTTTTTGATGATGCTACTGTCCATCTCGCCATTTTTTGATGATGCTACTGTCCATCTCGCCATTTTTTGATGATGCTACTGTCCATCTCGCCATTTTTTGATGATGCTACTGTCCATCTCGCCATTTTTTGATGATGCTACTGTCCATCTCGCCATTTTTTGATGATGCTACTGTCCATCTCGCCATTTTTTGATGATGCTACTGTCCATCTCGCCATTTTTTGATGATGCTACTGTCCATCTCGCCATTTTTTGATGATGCTACTGTCCATCTCGCCATTTTTTGATGATGCTACTGTCCATCTCGCCATTTTTTGATGATGCTACTGTCCATCTCGCCATTTTTTGATGATGCTACTGTCCATCTCGCCATTTTTTGATGATGCTACTGTCCATCTCGCCATTTTTTGATGATGCTACTGTCCATCTCGCCATTTTTTGATGATGCTACTGTCCATCTCGCCATTTTTTGATGATGCTACTGTCCATCTCGCCATTTTTTGATGATGCTACTGTCCATCTCGCCATTTTTTGATGATGCTACTGTCCATCTCGCCATTTTTTGATGATGCTACTGTCCATCTCGCCATTTTTTGATGATGCTACTGTCCATCTCGCCATTTTTTGATGATGCTACTGTCCATCTCGCCATTTTTTGATGATGCTACTGTCCATCTCGCCATTTTTTGATGATGCTACTGTCCATCTCGCCATTTTTTGATGATGCTACTGTCCATCTCGCCATTTTTTGATGATGCTACTGTCCATCTCGCCATTTTTTGATGATGCTACTGTCCATCTCGCCATTTTTTGATGATGCTACTGTCCATCTCGCCATTTTTTGATGATGCTACTGTCCATCTCGCCATTTTTTGATGATGCTACTGTCCATCTCGCCATTTTTTGATGATGCTACTGTCCATCTCGCCATTTTTTGATGATGCTACTGTCCATCTCGCCATTTTTTGATGATGCTACTGTCCATCTCGCCATTTTTTGATGATGCTACTGTCCATCTCGCCATTTTTTGATGATGCTACTGTCCATCTCGCCATTTTTTTCCTCTGTGGCCTCTTACGACATTGACAAGATGATATGGGGTAGTGGGTATTCTTAGACCATCGCTACATGGTAACAAGAGATCCCCAACAAGCCAATCCAAATATATTTTATTTACACAACCAGAACGAACATTAAATCGATAGCTCGCTGCAAACAAACAGTCACATATTAAAAGTGAGCACTATCAGAATGCGAAATGCTTATCGAGAGGTTACAAGGACCTTGCTTTATTTATATTTTCTAGTTGAGATATGGGTGTTACAGACATTACCAATTTAAACTAAAACAATATCGGTCGCCTGGGAGACACGTGTCACTGCTATAATTAGAATGTTTGTTTTAATTTATGTTTCTGATACATCCATTAATTGCAGCCCAGCCAAAGGTCTACCACAGAACATGAAATGAAGTTACCACAGTATTGATGGCTCTAGAAGGCGAAGTATTTAAAATGCTCCATAGCACTTTAAACCATTAAAACTTATATTTATAGACTAATTTTCCATAAAGAAGTTTGACATTATAGAATCTATACGAAATTCTCTATCCTGTAGTAATAAACAAGTCAGTTACTCGATAATTTTATTTTTATTCTCCTGTCAATCGACATTTGCCGACCATATGAAAATGGCGCAATTTTGCGGTAGACTTTTGTTTAGACTATAGAATAGAGAATTTCGTATAGATTCTATAAAGCCAAACTTCTTTAAAGGAAAGTAGTCTATAAATATAAGTTTTAATGGTTTAAAGTGTTGTGGGTGGGTGCGATCGCATGCGACCGCTCGGGATTTGACGGACGTATGCCATAAAAACTTATATTTATAAAAGTATACTTCTTCATAGAAAAGTAGTCTTTAAAAATAAGGTTTTATGGGTTATGGTGCTGTGGGTGGGTGCGGTCTCATGAGACCGCTAGGGATGTGACGAAATATGGTCGCGGTCTCATAACACCGTTAGGGGATTGAGCGATTAATATAATATTACTGTTAAAAAAATAACAGTCCACTTAATAATGGCCATAGTTGCAATCAATTTTTAAACGAAACCGGTCTGTTTTTTTACTCAATAAATATAATAATAATAATTTAACATGAATATTGTGATACATGTACAAGTGCTGTAATAAATCACAAAAACGAAGATAAAGTATTACCACGTGACAACAATCGCGAGTGTAAACTAAACAATCATAGTCAGTGGTCACCCCTGAGGATTTCGGTTGCTGCTGCTTGACGAAAGAACTTGGTTAAAGGATGCGATTATCACACAGGAGCCAGTTTTAAACACAAAACACACAAAAGAATCTTTTTATTTGAAGCATCGACGAGCCTTCAATAGTTTCAAGCAGTCTGGCATAAGTTAAGCTAATGCTAATTACAAATTAGACGCGAATTAGTTAATATAGTGTTGTTGTCTTCAACTAAACACGGAGCTAAGTAATTTAGGTAAGAAGGGAGCAGACCGCGAACTTATGTTGTAAGTTTAAATCCCCTCATCTCGACTAATATCTAATATCGAGGACCACGCTAATTTATTTGGAGTAGTGAACGAGAATATTAGTTACATTAATAGCATTGTATTTCCTTTTAATAACATTAAATATTTTTAGTGTCGTATGTCGCTGAACTTTTCACTTTAAAATTTTGCTAGCAGTACCAATGAGACTAAGCTGCTCGAGTGCAACTGTTTCCCAAGTATAGCAAAATATTAAAAAAAAAATCATCATATCCTTCTTGCGTCAAATATTACAAACTGTGTTCTGAAGTACAAATCTTCATATTTGTAGAAATCTTATCACAGTTCTTAAAAAAAAGACAAACTGACAATATTTAGATAATTTCTGTTTTTATACATGTAGGTTCATTTGTAATGTGTTATAATATTGTAACGTGTATCACTTCTCCGCGGTCCATTTAAAGCACAAAGTGTTCCCTATTATATAATACGTATGCATGTTTCACCTCTACCTAACATTGAAATTCTATAGGAATGTTTTCCTAGGTTCGGCTTCGAGTAGCCAAAGCAAAACATTCGTACGACTTCCTGTACAAATTTGTAGGGTCATACCACGGTAAAATTTAAAATTACCGTGGTCATACTGTGTACAGCTAATACCAGGAACATGGGTAACAAGACTCAATACAATATGATATGATTGGCGAATACAAGTCCGTTGTTCTTATTATAAAAACTTTTTATATGGCCACTCACAAATTTATCAACCGTGGTACCTCAGTGTAGTAAGTACTACCTCAGTAATAACAAAACACGAAAACAAGTTTAATCCGCGTCGCCAACGCCAACTAAATTAATAATCTCAATTTGAAATGCAAATTTACAACAAGAGATGATGAAACCTTCTTATGACTGAGGACTCGACTGCCTCGTTGGTATAATTAGTCGTAAGCGCGACTGCTGGTTATGGGGTCGAATCCCGGGTTGACCCAAAATCAGTTACTGATTTTTTTTTGTAAAGGAATACTCAGTAGCAGCCCGCAGCCAGGAAAGTTGGCGGTGTCTCACCCGCCTGCTTCGGAAAGTAAGTAGCCAACGGTCCTGCGTCTGATGTCCCTCTGGTGGTGTCAGTCAGATTGGCGTCTCATCGGACTATGACCAGCGCGTTGGTAACCGCAGTTTTTTTAACAATTTTGAGTTGTTATCAAGTAGATGCTGCCACCCACGGGCAGACAGAGGGAAACTGGAGTAGAACAGTCAGTTTCCCTCCGTCGCCTCACACGACACCCCTGGGACGACATGGGGTAGTGGATATTCCTGCACCGCCACTGCACGGTTACGAAATAAATACATGGGATTATCTATTTCACCTCAATTCATACAACGATTATTTACAGAAATAATATATTTCTACACATAAACTTCTTACAAGGCTTCAAGAGCAATGTCAATATGAGGAATTATAAAGAACACACTCTATATTCAATGGAATTGATCAGATGTCCGGCAAAAACAGCACCGTTGCGTTGGTATAATTGCGGTGGAAATAACTCCCGTGCTTCATCAAACTAGCTAGCTTATATGGCTTTGATTGCTTTTAAAGCGAATTAAAAATGAATAAGTTTAAAGAATTAATTTATAAGAAGATTTAGTAGAAAGATTTAGAAGAAATAATTTATACCTACGAGTACATTGTATATTGGATTTGTCACAAAGTATCTGAAGGTTATGAGACAATTTTAAAAATGACCATCTGTTTATATTTAAAAGTGCAAAATTTAATATTATTATATTTATTATTAATGAGTCGATGACTGTCAGTTTGTGCTCCCTACTAGATAGAGTGACGACTTGGTAAAAAGATGCAGGAAGTCGATGAATGGAGGTGTGGTTCAGAGGGAAGGCATATGTTCAGCAGTTGACCTGTGATGATCTACAATGATAATGAGTTTACAGTACTCTACCGCTATTTTATTTCTCCTTGACCAAAAATTACGTGGTAAATCAACACTTAAAACTGCAATTTACAATTTCAGTGCAATCTGCATCAAGAGTCGCACTTAGACCGCCTATATGAACTGGTATAACTTGATATTATGTAACAAATTTATCCTTTAGTCCAGATTATAACAGACAGACCTTTAACTTCATTCATATAATAAAGATGCAGTATTTAATTACTGAACCCGCTCTTCGTAATTAACTTTGCTGAAGGCGATTAACCGAGCAAAAACTACCCTTTTACGTTGCGTCCGACTTCCGGCGAGCATTCTGATTGAAGGTACTATAAAAAGACTAGCGCTCACCAGAGTTAATTTGACTGAAACTTGAATTTACTATCGGACGAGAAGCTTATAGACGTAACATATTAAAGGTTGAGTAATAGTTTTTTTTTAATACAATAAGTTCGACTATAATTAGCGGAACCTCTCTTCACAGTCATCAGGGTATACCGTGCGGCACGCCCCGAAGCATTCTTGTTTCTATGTATATGATAGGTGAATATTTCGAACAAGATTCTGTGCAACTACTTATTCTTCTATCGTATTGTGGTTCTTTTTTTAACCAGTACTCATAAAAATTGTTTACGCGTCGCGTACCTCGAGTCGGTTTTTGCCTACTCGAAATAAAAATAAAATTCACGCAGATGGATGGAGCTGTCAAACGCATGCTACTTTATCATGTGGACACATGACAGGTGTGTGGAGCGCCATCTGATAGATTGGAAGTAAACAGATAAATCCTGAGTCATACATAATAAACACAGTTCCTTTCTAAAGAGAACATGATAAATGCTATTTTAAAAGACCAATGAAATACAGCGCTAACACCCGGAGTCGAATCCCAACCTGAGGCAACGTTAGTGCAAACACACAAATTGTTGGATTTCGCGCCTGATTGTTTCCGCGCATATCAATGTGACCATGACATTACATTTGAATTCAACTAGCCACCGATCTTAAATAAATAAATAAATAAAAATAAAAAAAACGAAAATAAAAAATAAAAATAAAAAAGCCTTTTATTCCATGCTAAATAAGTTTTACAATATAACTTTTTTGCAACGTAATTTGCATTTTATAAAGAAAATACAAATTATGATTTTTTTTAGGTATTAATACATTAATTTATTTCATTTTTTTGGATTTTTTTAGATTTTAATACATTAATTTATTTCTATATTATTGAATGAATTTGATTGAGTTAATTAATGTCGTAATCTTGAGTATGATAAATATTTTTCATAATATTTGGTTAATATTTGGTTTGTTTAAATAGGTATGCATTATATTAGTAACATTAATACTTTCAATCAATACTTCACTTAAAATTTATAAATCAATGTTTATAAATTTTAAGTGATTTTTTTAAATGGATTTGTTTTTTTTTATAAAATTAAGAATAGGATATATTTAATTTACATTAGTTGCAAATTGACAAACATGTTTTATTAATAATTTATATAAATATACTCATTTGTGTTTTTTAACTTTGCATGGACCCCCCCTTAGGTGAAGGCCTCCTCCAAAGATTTCCATTAGTCTCTGTTTTTTCGACGATTTAAGGTGTCTTCCTTTGGAGGGTGGTGGTCATAATCTTCCACGGTGACCAGCCGGGTTGGAAGATATCTTATATTGCTTAATTGGAGTTGTTATTTTATAAAATCTGTAATAGAGAGGGGTGCTATTTGCTATGTATTTTCATCTTTGTTGTCATATTTGACTTATTTTGTGTTGGTATTATTATTAACTAAATAGTTCAGCATGCCAGGCTTCAAAACTCCTTCAAAAATACTATTGGATCTCGGAGCTGATGAGTGCAATTTCAGGGTTTTTTTTTCTTACTGGCTTGCGTGTTTTTGTGTCCTTGTGAAAGGAAAAAGTTTTCAGGTGAGGTAGACAATGTTCTTTTATTGTTGTTTTTTAATATAATTAGTTTGTCGTATTTTATGATTGCATTATTTCCCTTTTCTCTCTCTATTTTTAATTGTTGCTGTAATTCTTTTCTTTTTTGTAAAATATATGCCGGGTAATCTTCTTTCATATAATATTGAGTGTCATTTAGTGCCCCTTTTTGTTTAAAAATTTTGATCTTCAGGCCAAGAGTTGTAAATGTTACTACTATTGGGCGAGGTCTGTCTCCTTTTTTTCCGATTCTCTTCATTTCTTGGATATCTCTACTATCTAACTTAATAAAGAAATGTTGCTCTATTATCTTAGTAAAGTTGTTCACTAAGTGTTCATACGATGATTCTTTCTCTAAGATACCAAAAAATAC
The DNA here is from genome assembly GCA_036936625.1 of Parnassius smintheus behrii. Lineage (NCBI taxonomy): Eukaryota > Metazoa > Arthropoda > Insecta > Lepidoptera > Papilionidae > Parnassius > Parnassius smintheus. The sequence goes on along the minus strand of JAUPFT010000007.1, from coordinate 8,079,263 downwards.
GATGTTTCGTTGTCTTGCCTGCTTTTCCAAGAAGTACAGTCTTTTCTCTTGGTTTACGACTCTTTCTTCCAATTTTTTATGTTTTTCTTCCCATACACAAAATTTTTCCTCCAATATTTTATTTATATTCTGTGTTACTTGTTCTGTTACACCAATCTTCTGTGCCACCGATCTTATAGCATAAATATTGAAATGGTCCTCTGAACCTGAACGGGTTTCCTCCTTATCGTGGCTCAGTAGCTGTGGCTTGCTCACCCACGGTGAAAAGAAGAACCTACTTGGTTAACCCAAGGTGTAGGGCCAGCCCGTAGGAAAAAGTGTGGCGGAAGGGGAGTCCTCTCCTCTTTCCGGAAGGTGTGTTGGTATGACGATATCCCACTCACCCTATTTTTCTGCAACTCTGGCGGGGCGGCACCGCTGATGCGGTGGTGGTGGAGCTGCGGGAGTACCTAGAGAAGTGTCGGTATCCCGAGGCGCCGCTACCCAATCCTCTGCGACCGAAATTGGTTGGCGCCGGAGCCATAGACCTGAACCCACCTAGGGTCGGGAAGGCTGGTGCTTCAGAGTACTCGACTTTCCTGGTCCCACAGGCCCCATAGTCTCCGCGTAACGAGCTTGGAGGGGCCCACTGAGCAGGTGAAGTAAGAGGCCTCGGAGGAAGGCGCATCTAGTGTTCTGGTGCACCCTACCTGAGATGGATATTGGAGTTGTCCTCCCGAAGGAGTATTGCTATGGGGCGGCTTGCGCTGGAAAGCGTTCTCGTGATCCAATATCAGTTCCAATATGCGGCGAAGGTGGAACACCATAGTGTATAAGTGCTGCGGAGCTTCTTTCGCCGTTTCTTCTCCGGTCAGAGGAACCTCATTTCGAAACGGTAGTATATTTTGTAAAAACTAAACTCGCTTTAGAATGAAAGTTAATTAAAGTAAAATTAATATTTTCATATATTCATTTCTTAATTTAAAGACTCAGTCAAGAGCATGCTATACATTTGAGTTGTGATATTAAAGTGATCTTTTTTGCTATTTTTGGCGTGAAACAACATCAGTTAGTTAGTTAATAGGTATATTTCTTTAATTAAAATTGGCAGTGTTGCCAGCCAATATCATACAATTACGTGTCCACAACAAATCTTTTATATTTTCGATCTTCACAGTAAAGTAGGAGCTGCGTTTAATTAAAACAAGCCGGGTATCGAGTTTAACGGCTTTATTTTCGTACGGATGCCTAATTAATTAACCGACAAGGCAGGATGTCTCAGGCTGTATTGCTATGAAAATAATTGAATATGTGCTGGTAATCACAATATATATAAAATTGTTTTATTGTAACTAATTATGTATATTATAAATAGTTTAATAAGTGTATTTCTCTTTATTCTTCTGCTATGTTCCTAGACGATAACCGATTAATTTCTTCCAGGTTTTAAAATTATTAGTTTTTGCACAGTGCTACAATTATCATCATATGTCAAATGTCCCAGTGTGTTCGTTATCTATTAAATTTTTCAAATGTCAATAAATCATGAAAACAATTACGTACCCATGACATATTATTATCTATTTCTTAAATTAAACTGGGCAGTGACATCCAGCCGTTTGTATTTTTGCACAAATATTGGATGGGATTTCATCTCACTGTAATCAGATACTCCTACTATTAAAGCACGCAGACCCAGCTTTCATAATAATTGCATCATCATCACAACAGCCCATCGTAAGTTCAAGGCTGAACATAGGCTGAACCTACACACATTCCTCCCAAAATTGCCACAATGCTCGGTGGCTTACGCCTGCAAAAATCAACTCTCCGGCGTGTTTCATTAGGGGGTCGCCCCGACTGTCGGTTCACATTATGTACATACACAGTATGTATATTACATACGAGGACAAAATTAATAAAAAATATATGTACGACCATCAAGGGGATAGAATAAGTCAGCTCAAATTCTAATTTCGTCCCCACTTGCCCGCGCGTCGTATGCTATGTACCGACATGTTTGTAATCACTAATACTGTAAGTAGAACGGTCGTTAGACACTTATTTCATTAGGTTTATCATATTTATGCCTGTTTCTTAACGCTAACCCAGTCACTTCTTATTTTTATTACAGTTATTTCCCATTTTAATTTTACGTCGTCCTGTTGCGTAATGTATATTCTGATCGTAAGCGACACAACCTCCCCGTTCAAAAACCAGAGCGATACTAAAGACCGATTTACACTTCGACAAGTACAGTAGCGAGTTAACTTGCAAACCTGGCGAATTAAGTTTGAACCTCGTTTGTACGGCAATAAGCGAATTAAGTAGCAATTTAACGATTAAGTTGAACGGGATAGCGGGCCGAGCCATTTTTCGGCGAGTTAAGTGCGAAGTGCTGTCCTCCCGCGCGTCTCCCGTCACCCGCAACTGAGCTCGCCGTTAGTGTCAAACGAGCGCGTTTAGTTCAGTGCATAAGTTGACGGGACTCAACGCTTGCGCGCCAAGACGTACAATTGTACTTTTATAATGAAACTGGCCACATAGTTTGTACGATACTGTTTATTGAATATATATACGTTTTATATTAAGTTTTAATAATAAAATGGACGGAAGATATCACCTATAAATTCGTACAGGAGTATTTAGAACACGAATGTTTATATAATAGCAGAAGTTCAAATTAATTAAACCTGCTCGAAACTCATGAAAATTCGTAAAAACTTCTTTAACAACAACTATTAATATTCTCTGACCGGATCATTTAATTCTTGACGTAATCCTAGGACCATCTTAAACGAAAACCGGAAAAATTCTGTAGTCTTGAAACGTCATATTCCAACGAACTCTATGAACTAATGTCCTTAACTAAACTCGCCACAAAAACATTGTTTGAACGCTACTGCCCACTTAATCGTTTACTATCTGCCTTGTAACTAAACTCGCTACTGTACTTGTCGAATTGTAAATCGGTCTTAACGGGGCGACAGGAATCAAGCTTCCGCGCCGATAGTTTAGGTAATTTCTTTTTACAGTGAAAATAATGTTATTTTAAAAAAAGTAAATAACATAAGCACTGCTTTATAGTTAGTTCAGTTAGTATGCAAAGTTTCATGATCTTATTTAAAGTATTTTATGAATAACAGCGGTTTATTGTTTATTTTGGAGGTAACTTTGGTTTTTTTTTCTATCGAGAAAATTTTACGAAATCGTGTTTTCGTCTAACATAACCCTTAACATTAATTCTCAACTTTAGCTTATATTTATTTCAAAATTAATGCTGCAATATTTTCGGCATAACGAAGGATCATGCTAAGCCATTTGAGATTATATTTCCCCTTAAGGCGTTCCATTAAGGCGTAATACGGATTGCCTTTAAGTTAAATACCTACTTATTTATTTTTTTGATGGATCTCAAAGAATGAATGAATAAATCAATATATACAATAAGAATATATATATATATATATATATATATATATATATATATATATATATATATATATGTATATATATATATATATATATATATATATATATATATATATATATTAGTACCTTAAGTTATAATTGGTTTTAGGCAAGTGAAAATTTTGGTAATTCAATCGGGAGTTTTTATTGTCAAGAACCTCAACCTCGTAAATATATATATATATATATATATATATATATATATATATATATATATATATATATATATATATATATATATATATATATATATATATATATATATATATATAATTTACAAATCCAAAATTTAACCAAAACTGCGAAAGGGGTAAAAGTCGATAGTACAGCCTAACTAGCTACCACCTGTAGAGATCATCCATCCATCTATAATGCAACATGAGCCATATATTCACTTTTGCGCACTGAACCAGCGGAACACTAGTAGGTAATAAAATATCCAGAGAAGTGACAGCGTTTAAGAAGCGAAGCATCCGGTACCTACCACCACATATCATCAATAGCAATAGCCCGTAAATAGTCCACTGGTTGCTAATATCTCACACCTTAATTTAAATATTATTAAAGATTTTAAGCAACTGTAAATTGATCCATTAAGTTATGTTTTCAATTTACAGTCTTTTGGTGAAACCAAATCTTGATTATAGTTTTTTATAGGATTTAGATGACTAATTGAGCACGAAAATAATAATAGTCAAAATCATTTGAGTATGTATGTATGTATAAGTCGACATCCCAATTCATCATTCATCAATGACAAACTGCACAGTATCATCCGAAAATGGACAACATCAAAACTATATTATTCTTTCGCCCTTTACGAATCCACTGACAAAGCCAATATGACAACTGACAAGTAATAAAGAATTCGTAGTTCACACGAGATTATTCAAACCTGACACATTTCCGCCACTTGCGTCAGCGTCTGGAAGTGTTTCAAACGATTTCCTCGCGATGTATTTCTTTTCGAGTGTCACAACGGCGCGAAAGGAGGAAATGGATCATTCCGTTCCGACCTTTGTGCTATAAATTGATCGTAAGAGTCATGCGAATGTATGAGTGATATATATATATATATATATATATATATATATATATATATATATGTATATATGTGTGTGTGTGTGTGTGTGTGTGTGTGTGTGTGTGTGTGTGTGTGTGTGTTCGTATGTCTAATGGTACAACTATAATATTTTTGAGTCGGCTCGACCGGGGTAGGACTACGCTCCCACAGAATACCTTATTAAAATATTTTTTTTTAATTTTGCATAAATGTAGATGTCTATTGGCCACAACATCCACTTACCATCAGGTGGGCTGGTGTTGCTTTGTCATCCTAATTCTGTATAAAAAAATATATACTTCGTTTCTGTATGCATCAAAATGGAAACAAACTGCTTAATTAATGTTTTATCATATTTAACTTAAATTTATAGGTAGCCTATAATATAGCATTCCTTGGGGGACGCCTACTAAACATAGGCAGGCCTCCTTGTGAACTTGTGATAGGCTGTAATGATCATAATGGTGATAATAAACGTCTAACTACTGCACCATATTACGTGACTTAACCGAGGGTTTAATCTATTGCAGTCCTAAAAAGTTCCTACATTTCATTGTATATTGACCGATTTTACATGTTCTCCATTTTGTGTTTAAGGCAAGCGTCCAAGCCCTGTGCTTTGAGATCTCGAAAGACGCAAAACAAATATCTAGTTATAAATAAAACAATGGAAAGAAACAGATAAAAGTACAAAAATAAAGTTACCTACTACAAAACACAACACAGTTAATTACTTAAAATTGAGTGAACGAAAATAATAAACATGATATGTATTTATATAAATATGGTACGTCCTTGTTATTAATTTTAACAAGGTATGTTGATAAGTTACACAGGTATTTTTGTTGGAAGGTCATTTTAAGAAAGTAGTCTCACCAATATTTTATACCGAAAAAATTTTTCAAATACTTTTTGGAAACATGTATTATATTAATTATGTATACATTGTTCACGGATATTTATTTGGATTTATATTGGATTTTATTTGTTTAAGATTAGCATATTATTTTTTTCGTTGCCATAAAATGTACCAATTTGGCTAAATCTTGTTTGAAACAAGTTTTTTTTTAAAAATAGAATAGAGGAGAAACGAGCATGCGGCTCACCTGATTTTTTTTGTTGGTTGAGTCTTGTCAGCGCCTTGAGGCTATATTAATATAGCCTCAAGGCGCTGACCTACCTAATAAAATACCTAATAAAATTATGGGAATATTAAGAATAAAAAAGTATTACGGTAACTTTAAAAGTGTAAGAGCTACGCTGCAACTATATAATGGTCACATCACAAGTGAATCGACTCAAACGGGGAAGACTCACGCTCTTAAAGAATACCAGCGTAAAATAGTAGCCCGATGCTGCTGTGTTTAGTATGGTGTGTATAGAAAACCGGAGATCGTTTTTCCTGGCAACGAGGCATTCTATACGAGTCTGACTACGTATCTACATTTTGATTCTTAATAGATGACAGATGTAGGTATGAATAGGCCACAACATTCTTACACATCATTTGAACCGTATGCTCGTTTAAAAATAACTACTGCCCACTGTGATGAACAGGAACAAGTCAAAAACAAAACAAAAAGGGTTATTTTACCAAGTTTATTTTTATCTGTTCAAAAAGCTGAAACATTTATATAAATAACCACCTTATAATCTTACATTTTTAATACTATCACTGGTCCTCTAGAACGCTTGTCGGAACGTCCCGCTCGTGTCGTTACATCCCTTTTATACTCTGTACAGTCTCCACCGGAAGTGCAATGAAACAAGACAGACAGAGAGACAAACACATCCGTTTTATAATTATTTAAATTATTATTATGTAAGCGTTTATTCAAACTTTAATTTGATATTATGTAAGTCGCTATTTCTAAATCAGGCTACAGATAAGTTGTCACCTCTGAGGATTAAGATGGAACGAACGCCTCACAGCTTGTATTTATGCTGGCTATCTATACTGTATTATATTAATAAATAATATATAATTAAACGGTATTTAATATATTTAATAAAGATTTTTAATATTAGCATTATTGTTGAATTATGGTTGATGATATTGCGTTCTGATATTAACACAAAACCGCCTTTTTATACGTGGTAGAGCCACACTGCAGCTATATTATGGTTGTAGCACGAATGGGTCGGCTCGACCGGGGTAGGACCACGCTCTCACAGAATACCAGCGTAAAATAGCAGCTTAATGCTGCTGTGTTTCGTATGGTGAGTGTAGATATCCGGAGACCCTTTTTAGCGGAAACGATTTCCATCTTAGTCCTCAGGGTGACAACACATCTGCGTTTTGATTACTAATCGTCTATAGGTCACAGCATTCACTTACCATCAGGTGGACTGTGTGCTCGTTTGTCACCCTTATTCTATAAAAAAAAACTAGTAGCAGAATGACATCCATTTACAAAACAAACAACAAAATGTTACCAAAATAAAAACTGAATAGAAGCATTAATTGCATATTATATAATACTGTCTGCCTCTTCTCTTACGACACCCCACGGGAGTTATGTAGGGTAGTGGTTATTCTTCCACAACCACTACGCGGTTTAAAAGTTAAGTAATACCAAAATAGTTAGCATGCAGGACTGATCGTTAGCTGATGAGATTGACGCTTGCAAAGGCATTCATAACCTAACACAATAACCGTTTTAACTCTTGCTGCTTTCATATACTTAGTTCTAAAACATATCTACACGTCGCAAGCAATTATAAACAACGAAAGGCATGCACTCGGCGGTATTTCGCAAACAAGCGCTAACTAATGATGTCAGAGGAGAGGCATGTCTTTCTTGCGTCGCATCACTTGTGCTAACAGCGTCGCGTCGCGACATACACAGTCACGCTTCACAACTACATACCCAATTGAAGGCGACGGAAAACATAAACAAACACGATTATCGCGCGGGTAGTCGTGACGTCTACACGCATATTCGGTGTGTGCTAATTATTTATATGTTTTCATCTTTTATTTTTACACTGTATTTTTCACTGTTTAAATGCGATAAGTACTAACTAAACTCACTTCACTCATTGGTGACTACTTCTCTTCTCCAAAAACTTGAATTAAGGAAGATTTTCTTCACGCGCTAATAATGGATGTTCAGCTAACTAACAACTTGAAGGAACTTGAGAATATGTTCGGATCCCGGATGCTTGATTATGAAGAGAAACTGAAGAAAGCCAGCACGGAGACTAATTCTTCATATCCTGATCTTTCGTCGCTTTCGCGTGAGTTCTCCGAATTTAAATGTTTTGTTTGGCAGACATTATCGAGGCTGAAAACCCAAATTGAATTGCTTTGCCTCGGCTTAGATAGACACGAAACCGCTATGCGAAACAAAGTGTTGCTATTCCACGGGATACCTGAAAAGCCTAATGAGAATCTTCATGATGTGCTTTACTCTTTAATATCCAATCAGTTAAAGTTAACAGACTTGAGCAAGGACAGTTTAAAAGTCTGTCATAGACTTGGATCAGCACAAGGGAAAACTCGGCCTGTCTTGGTTCGGTTTTATGAAACGGAGCATCGACAACTCGTTTGGGATAGTAAAACCAATCTGAAAAGCTCTGGCATCACTATTTCGGAGTTCTTAACTAAAACAAGACATCGGGTATTTACTGCAGCGCGCAAACACTTCGGAATCAAACACTGTTGGTCATCCAATGGCAAAATTTTAATCATCCTTCCTGACAAATCAAGACAAAAAAATTGAAACTATGACTGAATTCGAACAACTAACCGTTAAATATCCGTGTATAATTGCCGATTCTAACAAAACATCACTTTCACAAGAAACATCGTCATCGAAAAATAGCGTAAATGTTCCAAAGAAAACACGCCGACGTCAATAATTTGCAAGTTTACCATTCACATAAACTATCTTGCAAAAACAGCAGCATCTAAACTTTGTTTCATTTTTTTTTTCTCTTGGGCGGGTATGCATATTTTTTTTTTAATAACAACTATTTGTTTACATCAAGTTATTGTGATCAATGTATCATATCTACGATCTGTTCTACATTTTCGTATATTGTTGAATGTAATATAGGATAATTAAGTACTTTAATTGACTTTCTTGATTTGTACTGTCCATAATCAAAAATTTTAATGTTTTTTTTTTCTTTACACTTGATTTTACTTTGAATTTCTTCCATCACGCCAGAGAGTGAGTTGAGTTACTAAGTTTTGATTTTTATTTTATTTTTGTACTTTTATTTTTATTATAATATTCGTTTTATTGTTTTTTTTTAATATTATTTTATTATTATTATTTTTTTACTTTTTAGTTAAATATATATATTTGTTATTTTACTTTATTATATTCGTTATTATCAACATAAACTATGAATAATCTATCAGACCTCAATGAAAGCTTTTTCTCTTGCTCGTCGTCTACTAACAGTTTTGTAAGCGTAGACACCGAATCTTCATCTGAACCTATTACTCTGCTCGATCACATTTCTTCTGTATTTTCTCAATACCCTGTAAACTTAAATATTGCCCACATCAATGCGCAAAGTGTTCCTGGCCACTATTCTGACCTTCTGGCATCCATTAGCAGTACTCATCTCGATGCTCTTTTGATTTCTGAAACTTTCCTTAAACCTACTCTTCCTTCCACTCTATACTCACTTCCTGGTTATGTATTAATACGCAATGACCGAGTGGGCAAGGGCGGTGGAGGTGTTTCTATTTATCTGCGTGCTGAAATACCTTTTAAGGTGATCAGTACATCTCCACAAATATATTCTAACTCTGCTGAACACCTGTTTTTGGAAATTACTCTTAATCACACACAAATATTACTAGGAGTTCTTTATAGTCCTAACCTTAATGTTAATTATTTCGACGCATTTGAAAAATTACTTAGTGAGTTCAATCTCTTATATAATCACGTTATCTTGATGGGTGATTTCAATACGTGCCTTATCAGAAATGGCCACCGTGCGAATAAGCTGCAATCACTATTGTCCTCTTTTAATCTTCAGATACTACCTCTTTCAGCCACTCACCACTTCCCAAACTGTACTCCATCTCTTTTCGACCTAATTATAGTCTCTTCTCCAAATAATGTTGCCAGTCATGGACAACTGACCGCTTCTTTCTCATACCATGACCTTATCTATTTGTCTTATCGTGTTCGACCTCCTAAACGTAAGTCAAACTTTCGACTCCTTCGAAGTTTCAGGAGCATTAACTTGGAGGCTTTAAGACGTGACGCTAGTTTAATAAACTGGACGCCGTTATTTGTTAGCCAAACAGTAGATGACAAAGTAAACAGCTTTAACAATGTCATTCTTAACTTATATGATATTCATGCACCGGTTAAACGTGTTAAAATAAAACATAATCCTGCCCCTTGGATAACTTCGGCTTTAAAGGCGTTCATGGCACGTAGAGACAAGGCTAAAAGAAGATACAAGCGATTTCCGCTGGAGAGTAATTTAACAAATTATAAGAACCTACGCAATCGGTGCAACCGTTTGTGCAGAGATGCAAAAAGACGTTACTTTTATAATTCTCTAACTAAAAGTGATCCCGCAAAAGCATGGAGATTTCTTAAAACTGTTGGTGTTGGTAAGTCACGAACACTTTTAAGTGGAGATATAGACTTAAATATTCTTAACCAACATTTTTCTTGCCCTCCTGTCTCCATCTCTACGCGTGATAAAGCTGGGTCAATTTTAGAATTGGATAAGCACCCAGTTCTGCAGTGTGATACATTTGATTTTGCTGTAGTCACTGAAGACGATATCAACCGATCAATTCTAGCTATATCATCAACGGCCACTGGAAATGACGGCATATGCTCCAATATGATAATACCTATCCTCTCTTTTCTTCTTCCTGTTCTTACACACAATTTTAATTTCTCTTTATCTTCTTGTTGTTTTCCATCGTCATGGAAATTAGCACACATTATCCCTATCCCTAAGATATCCAATCCTTCATCTCCCTCTCACTTTCGTCCTATTTCAATCTTGCCATTTCTTTCTAAAGTTTTTGAACACATTGTCCACAAGCAATTTTCAGCATTTCTCAACAGAAATAATATCTTATGTCCATATCAATCTGGTTTCCGACCCGGACATAGTACTACAACTGCCCTTCTTAAAGTTACTGACGATATCCGTTGGAATATGGACCATGGATACTTAACAGTTCTGGTTTTACTAGATTTCAGCAGTGCATTCAACTCTGTTGATTTTGATATCCTTATAAGTATCCTTAAGACGATTAATGTGTCCAAATCTGTTATTCAATGGTTTGACTCTTACCTATGTGATCGGTCACAATGTGTTCGTTCAGGTGAAATATACTCCCAATGGTATAATGTAACTGCGGGTGTACCTCAAGGTGGAGTCCTCTCTCCTCTGCTTTTCGCCATTTTTATTAATTGTATCACCAAGGTCATATCAGCTAATTACCACCTATATGCTGACGATTTGCAGTTATATCGTAATTTTGTGGCATCCGAAGCCAACATGGCGATTGAAGCTATGAATGACGACTTAAATAAGATTAGCAAATGGTCGAGATCATTTGGTCTCACATTAAACCCAACTAAATCCCAAGCCTTGATAATAGGTAAAAGACATGCGCGTGGCACGCTTGATTTCTCCTCTCTCCAAACTCTACGAATCGATGGTGCCACTATTCCCTACTCAGATACTGCCAAGAACCTAGGAGTTATTTTCGACTGCAATTTGACTTGGGGCGCACATGTTACGGATGTAAGCAGGAAAATATTTCACGCCTTTCATTCTCTAAAACGCCTTCAAAGTTTTCTACCTTTGTCTACTAAGATATCTATAGTCCAGACTCTTATATTGCCAATTTTAGATTACGCTGATGTCTGCTATTTGGATGCTACCGAGGAGCAAATTAATAAACTCGAGCGCTTGCAAAATTTATGTATTCGATACATTTTTGGCTTAAAGAAGTTCGATCACGTCTCTGTTTATCGCAAGCAGCTTAAATGGCTCCCCATCCGCCTTCGCCGGAACACTCGAATCCTCTGTCTTCTTTTCAATATTCTACATAACCCTGATACTCCGCTATATCTAAAAAATCGCTTTACTTTTGTTCATGCTCCAGATGTCCCATGTAGATCAAATACTAGAACACTGTTAAGATTTCCATCTTTCAATACAATGCTCTATTCTCATACTTTTACTGTTAATGCAGTTCGATTGTGGAATTCACTTCCCTTTAGGATTCGTGACGCTAAGTCAGTGTCTATGTTTAAAAGACTTGTTAAAGAGCATTATCATTCACACCATAATGATTAATTCGTGATGTGTAGATATTCATATACGTAATATTAAAAATATAATATATTGAATTATATTATCTTTTTTCTTATAATATATTATATTTGTATTTTATATTTATTTATATAGATATATATGTGTATGTATACGTATATATATATATGTGTATGTATGTACGTATGTGTATAATATATATGTAGGTTTATAAATTTGTATTTTATTGTATATGTTAATGTTAATAAAGTGCACACTTTGACTACTTCTATTTCCTTCAACTATCCTTCAATAGGCCTGCTGGAAGAAATTTCTTTATGGAATAAGCAGTGCCTTTGTACATAATTTTGTTTTTAGCATTTTCCTGTCAAAGTATGTGTGTACATAAACAGTTAAATAAATAAATAAATAAACACCCACGTGTTAGTGCACCCTTAAATTTTTTTGTACTCTGACACGCAAGTTCCTTTATTGCGTACGCGAACTCTACCCATTAAATGAAAAGCCGTAAAACCTAATTCATTGATGCCGCTTCGCAGTTCATGCGTGATTCAATAACGAACATTCACCCACATTTTCATACACTTACATGATTGGTCAATGTACGTATTAAAGCCGCGGAAGCTAAGGAGGGAAGAGGGGAAGCAATTGCACCAATGAAATTATTGATTTACTACGTGCTCGGTTGTGAAGGAAACATCTTGAAATAATTTACATTTCTGAGGAACAAAATAATTTAAGAACATTTTATACGTCTTATAGCTATGGTGCAGCTGTATTATGGCTATAACATGAAGGGGCGGCTTGATCAGAGAAGGGCCACGCTCTAACAGAATACCAAAAATAGCAGCATAACGTTACTATGTTGTGTACTATGTACTGAGTTTAGAAGAAGCGAGAGCAACTGTTTCTGGAAACAAAGCTTCCATCTTAATCCTCGGGGATGTTAACGCATTTGCGTTTTGATTCTTAACTGGTGACAGATGTATGTGTCTATGAGCCACATCTGATTTTTGAAGATTTTTAGGCAGATACTTCAACTTCAAATAATAATCATTTAAATAATCAAATAAAATTCAAATATAAGAAAGTAGTGCGACATTCAAGTACCACCAATCTCTTAGATTGAAGGTGACATCTAATCTGATAGGAGAATAGATAACATTACTTATAAGCGAGTTCGTCCATAACGTTCCAATAGATTAATCGAACGACGGCGTCTGTCGCACTGTCTGCAGCCAATGCAGTGTTCCAGTATAAACGGTAAAAGAACCAGTGTAATTAAATTAAAATAGTAAGTAGGTAATTACTTTAATTTTATCAATTAAACGGTGACTCTTTTTACTGAAAACGGAGCATTCCATCTTAATCCTCAGGAATAACTATCCATCTGAATTTTGATTTTTAATCGGTAAATGTCTTTGGGCCACAGCATCCACTTGGACTGTGCGATAATCCCTTATTCTATAAAAAATATTGGCTGGCTTTTCCATCTTAGAGATGACAAGCCATATTTGTGGCTTTCTTTATTGTAATATTTTACAAGTACTCATGAGGTGCAGATGCTGCGTGGACTGTTAGCATTAGCTCATTCGTTGTTTTAAAGTATCATAAAAAATATTGTTTAAAATAACGAATGAAATTAAATAACGAGATATTCCATTAGAGCGCAACTCCACGGCTAAATAAAGTAACATGCGGTTGCTTCATTTTCATATATTTTCAAGGGCAAAACGTGAACAAATTAAAGCAGCATTCTCAATAACTCTAGCAATAAACAACACGCTAAAACATTTTAGTACCGCGACTCGAGTACGGGCAACGCACGTCTGCACCAAACGCAAACCGCTCGCCGTAAGGTCAATAGCAAGGACGGGAAAACGATAGTCAGCCCGAGCGGAAGTTTACGCTGATGAATGGACAATTCACAGTTCTTGTCCGATACGTTTGTAAAAACAAAAACATAACCAAGTTAGCAACACACCCGATAATTATCTATATATGTATAGGTTTTTTGTTTACGATGAGTGACGCTTTTAGCATACTTCCTTGCGAAAACAAAATTCATAACATAAACCTTCACGCCTGTCACTCAAACGAGTAGGCAGAGACTACGGACTTCCGTTTGAAATGATCCTGACGCACCTCTTCACGTCCATATATCTACGCATACGTTTTCTCGGTTAACTGTTTATTTATTCTGTGGATAAGGGTACTCTTAATTTGGGCCATCTTCAACATATCGATTAAATAACATTTTGTCGGTAAACTTCCATCTAAGGCCTCCTTTGCCGAACCTGCCACTCACTTCCACTTCCGCACTTGTCAATATTTCCGCATTCATTCTTTCTACGAGTCTAAAATGCTTCAGTTTGTGCCGTAAAAGCTAATATGCGAGTATTTTTGAGTATTCAATGTTATCATCATTACAGTTCACTGCTGATCGCTGACTTCCCCCTTAAGTAGGCACTAAGCACAGTCATCCACTCCTTGCATGTTTCATCTCATCAAGTAGCCTCCCCATGTAAATAGGCCGTCAGCCGTCACCCAACACTGCAGTGCAAGTACAGGGCTGCCACTCAACAGCCCTTTTTCTCTCGTGATCATCAGCTTTTTCAGCTAGCATGTTTGTTAACTGATGAAACATTTTATTAATTTATTTGGAACACCAACAGCACATTTGCATTTTTTAATTAGAAATATTACATTACAGATTAAAACCTACCTTTTTGCTAAATAGTTATGGGGGTTTTCACTCGTAATGAGAGAAGACAAAACATGTCAAAAATTTTATTTAGTTGTATGGTTGTGAAAGTTAAGTGTGGCAAGAAGCATGAGAGTAGAAAAAACTGCTATAAAAATGTGATCATTTAGGGGTGATTCTGAATGGTGTGAAATTGTGTGGTAAGAGAAAAGTGTGGTTGCAGGAAGATGAGGACCTGTATTAAAAAGGAATGCTTTGTTGGTTGTCATGCAGAAGCAATGACCGAGGAAAGAGTGAACACTATTACTATATATAGCTAGTAAACATGTAAGACTGAGAAATGTTGCGTGCAATACAACCCGGAAGTGGGGAGTTGGATATCAGGATACGAGGACAACTGCAACACCATCAGAACACCAGAAACCATACAAAATATATTCAGGAATCTTAATTCCAAATTCAGAGACATTAATACACTTATCATCTCATCATGTCCATGACATGCTTAAGATTCAAACCCATTATTAGCATTTAGGTTATGATTAATTTTGATAAATTTGTATGTTTAGAGACATCTCCAAGCTGGTCATCAGAAACAGAAACAGAAACTTTTTTATTAAATGTAGATTAATTATAAACAATACTTATTGAAAGTCACTTTTCATTTACCACTGGTTCACAAAAAAGAAACCTCTGTCCTGGGAAGAACTAGCAAACAACCCAGCATTACAATTTTTTTTCAAGAAATAGCTTACAATCAAGACCAATCATGATAATTAGATGCAAGGTCGTGAGGTTGTGAAGAGACTACTTCACCCTGATTCATCTACCATTGGTGTGGTTGGAGATGACCGTAAGATATGCTACATATGCTTCTGATAGAAGGTAATATAACCGTCTCAATTATGTTATGACTGGAAGCTGCGTCAAAGATCTGACATATGCTGTATTGTGATCATCAATGCTTCAGCCAAGGGTAATCTTCTGTGTAACAGAAGAGGCCCGAGCTGAAGCTAAGTAAATATAATTCATTAATAGGCTAAAGAAGAAAATTATGAACAGACAATATTGATATTAGTATACTTTTTTCTTCAATGGCTCATCCAGCATATTTTTATACAATTAAAGACTTCTTTGTACATAAGATACAAACATTTTATGATTTTGACATAATGTTTGAATTATGATATTTTTATAAATTGTTATTTTCTATTTAATTTAACTGTGACATGATGATTCTCATAATTATTAATTTTTTAATGTATACCGGATCCATAGAAAATTAATATAATAATATAAATAAATTGATATAATGGTGAAATATGTTGGGCTACATTGTACTTATTTACAATCTCCTGTTGCAACATTTCTTGCAAATAAAATAATATTTGTCATTTTCATTTTCAGCCATGTTACTATGAATTTATTAAAAATTGCTATGTTTTCAATGAAAAATAAATATAATATGAATTTAGTTACTATTAATGTATATATTATGTATGCTACATACCTACATGCCAAAGCACTGAGAATATGCCGTGTGCCAACATTGGATAATCAAAGAAATGGCCTATACTAACAAAATTATCTACTAAAAATTTGACTTCTTATTTTGATAAGTATTGTTTATTTATTTTACTAATATGTGTGATAATTAGTTGTTATTTACATTTTTTTCTGTATTCTTAGCTTTATTACTGACTGGTGAAGTGTTTTTGATTCAAGTTTATTATTGGTGAAAATGTGAAATTCAAATGCACGTGAGTAATGAAATTAAACTTTTAAAAATTAAAAACTGATTTCGAATAATTAAATTATGTGCAAATTATTTTACTTATTCATAGTTATTTGAAACTGGCCCTTTTGAGTGGCTATTTTTCCATCCTTAGAAGTGGAAATTATTTTTCAAATTGAAATGAGATCTCCATTCAGGAATTATATAGCCTATTTAATAAAAATAATCTATACAATCCGTCCACAGTTGATGTAGATATTGCAGAACACACATTTCTATTCAGATTTAAAAAAAACAATACTGTCATTGAAAATCAGTTAAATATTGGCAGGCACAAAAACAATAATACAATTAATGTAACAAAATAGAGAGAAGTACTCATAGAAGATTTTAGTACTCAGTATAGCATGAAATGGATAATAAACTATTAGAGAAATTGATCAATAAATTGACTAAGAAATAAGAAATTTCATTCTAATTAGTACTGCAAATATGGCAGTTATATTTTAATAAAAAAAATAAAAAAAGTATAGGTAAAAATAAGTATATTTGATTTACTGATGCAACAACAAGCTAAAACAAACATTAAAACATTGTTTCTTAAACCTATCTCTATTGCTTACTTTCAGTGGAGGGCAATCCCAAGACATAAATTGATAAAAATATAGGTTGTTGTTTTTAGCAGTTTTATAAAAATACACCAATCTTGATCTGTCTCCACGCTTCAGTTTCATATTCAGTGCTGTCAAGGATGTGTTTAACAAAGCACACAGAAGGCATACTACTGCTAGATAGATTGTATTACATATCAGCAATTGCATAGCTTGGGTGGCTTTGAAGAAAGCCGTTAAAATATTTATTTAGATAAGAGATAAAATAAGTGGAATCCTCTCGCTTTCTTAAGGAAAGATTTAATTACATCCACATAAAATGTTGGTGAATGTTATAATTGTATCAATAACTGTTTCTAATTGCGATAATTGATAAGTCTGAAATACACTCTTAACCTTGTGTATTATCTCAATAAAATTTAAAGATTTTACCTTCTCCTCTCCGATTAGCACTTTAACACACTTTAATTCATCACAAGGAACACTATTATCCTCCATTTTTACCAAAAACCTTTAAAAAAGCATAAATTTTGAACTTGTAATATTAAATCGCTCAAGCTAAACACACAGAGTAAATAAACATTGAAATGTGAAATGAACTAGCAAATGTATTTCCCGTGCGCCTCCGCTATTGACAAATTCATTCCTTTAGGAATCAGGCTTTAGCCTGGCTTTAAATCTCTATACTAATTGCTATATACACAATCGTAGTTATATTTCATTATAAAATATTTCGCCATAGGTTAGAAAGAGAGCGATTGTCTTCTCGAAAGCCCCGTAAAAAGCCCACGCGAGCTAGGGAGACAACTAATCGCTCTATTAAAACTAATTTTTTATGACAGCAGCAGTATCGCTAAGGGAATATGAGGTCATCGGTCGACATGTGTCGAACAGTGGAGTGCGCGGGAAATTTTAAATAGTTTGAAACAGTTTACGAGTTATTTTATTAGTTGATATTATTGATTGATTGATAAGGCAAGCCCAGATTTTCGGCTTCTATGGAGGCTTCGCCACTGCTTACTTTGTTAAAATAAGTAAAGTTACAGCCCATATACGTCCCACAGCTGGGCACAGGCCTCCCCTCATTTCTGAGAGGGTTTTAGAACAAGGAAGTGTCCGCCACGCTGCCCCAATGCGTGTTGGCAAACCTCATACATATACATGTTTTCTAAATATTTTTTTTTCTTATTCCTCAGACATGCAGGCTTCCTCACGATGTTTTCTCTCACCATCGAGCATATGGTAAATCAGCAGCAGTTAAAATAAGTAAGGATGTGTATTCATTTAGTAATTAATCCTCCCATTAAAGCTCAATTATAACTTCAAAATAATTAAAACTTAGTGTTTACATTGATTAAAAATGACTGTTAGGAATGTTAGATTATGTAAAAGTTACTTTTGTAAAGAAAACAAAATCATAAATATAGCCATCGCTTGCAAAAAACAACTTGTCTTAACAATAGGAAATGTTATTTGATTTCATAATGGGGTAACTAATTATAGTAATTAATATTTGAGTTCATGTATTTGGTCACAAAGCATAATTTATTTATCTAGGTAATTGGGTACAAAAATAATAGAGGCAAAGCAGTTACTGTTACCAAATAAGTGAATGGATTTTTATTTCATATTTTGTCCTCTGGGCGTTAATTGTAACAACAATGGGAAATTCTAGAAAAAAATCATAGATTGCAATAAATGGTGGTATGACCATACTATTTTATTCTGTTTTAAAGTACTAAAAGTAAGTAAGTAAGTAATATGTATTTATATTTCACCCATTAAAATTTACAAATATCAAAATATTATCCTAATTGAATTAATTGCTTATAGATAAAATAAAATCCAATCAAATAATTTAATAAAAACAGTAAAAAAGTCAGGTTTAATATGATTTAACTTACCTTTCCCATTATGCATTCATCAATTTTTATTATTCACAATACAACTTTTTAACTTTGTAATTAAATGGAATAACTTCTTTGGTTAAATATAGCTTTTCTAACAATAAAACAGAAATATGCATAAGCATAACATGCTTAATTTAAAAAAAATCATATTAAATTTCATGTCCTTTAGGATTCACAATGGGATGGAAATATAAATATCATGCTTTATTATCTGGGTTGGTATTGATATGGCACCAATGTTAAAATGACTTTGGGCCGCTAGAAGTTAAAGGTGTGGGACTTCTTTTACTATTATTGTCAATACACCTGTTAAGAGTTTAGTGTTGTTCTGCTTTACTGCAGAATAGCACCATATCAAGAAGTGGATTTTTTGGGGCTGATGATGTACAGAAAAAATTGTAATATCAATTGATAAATTATGATGACTCCGTGATTATAATTAATTAAATAAATAAAATCACTAACACTAATGTTTACAGCCTTTTGAATCTACTACAGTATTAATAGACCTTTTCATAGGTTTTCAAACACAACACTGGTTACAGACAGGATGAGGAACTACATAGAGGTAATTCTAACACACTGGTTATATTGTTGCTTATCTGAAATCAGAGGGATTTCGATTTGCATTTAATAACGGATATGCCACCTTTTATGTCATCACCAGAGCCCTTTTGAGCCAGATTGTAGTTAACACATTGTGCAGTAGACATTCATTAACATTCAGAGAGGTCAATAAATACCTCTTAATCATCAAGAAATACTGAAGGTAATGTCATACAAATTTTTGGTTTAATTATCTCAGTGAAACTATTTCTAAGAGTGAATTTTGATGGTACTTACTTTGAAAACTTCAGAGAAGAAACCAGCTCCAATTTTCTCCAATATGAAATCGTCATAGGGGTAGAGGGCCGCCACCGCAGTCCGAAGTGCAGTGCAAGACGACCCAGTCACTCTCCTGTCACCGAGTTTTTCACTTTCCTCACTAACACTCGACTCCTCACACTCATTTTCACAACACACACTGCGTTTCGTCCTGCACCCGTTTTCTTGGACATCCCGATACCTTCGACCCGTTTTCGAGTAAGGACCGCGCACGTAGCGTCCTGCTTTGGCAGTTTCATCTAAATTTGTAAAGCTTTCCGCGATTTTTAATACTTTTGTAGGCTTCCGTCGCTCAAACGCGCTGTTGCACTTCGGCTCCTCTGATGTACATTTGTCTTGCATTCTAACTGTTGATAACGCAACTAGCGTTTATCCTGCTTCGAACATAGTGGTCAAGTGTCTCTCCACGAAATACGCAACGGCATTTCCAACATTCACAACACAATATTTATGTGGCGGTACTTAAGACTATGCAAAACATTTTTATACAAACACAAAAATAATAGATTTTATACGACTGTCACATATTATTTCTTCGCATCCCTATTAATAACTAAATTACTTTTTGTTTGTTTTCAGTTTAAGCACAATTCTTCATTTCCTAATCATGTGTTATAAAATTTATTTATCTATCCGAAATTCAACACGGTTTACCAACGACGCGCGTTCAATCAAAGTAAAGAAAGCTGAAAGTAATCAAGAAACAACGGAGCATACGATACACAACAACATGACACAACTGTCGAGTATGTTGGTAGCAATGCTTGACAAGGCCTATAATGTTACCAGTTACTATACCATACAATTTTTGCTAAAATAAAAGTGCTTCAGGAATTTGAAAATTTTTATTGTAAGGTAATAGATAATATTTATTGTCTTTAAACAAAGTTATTGCAATAAAGGGAAACTGATTAACTACAAACCATGGTCATATCACTTTAAGCGATTCAACCTCATAAACCAAACGTAACAGGACAGTGTAATTTAATTTTTCGTTATAAAACGCAATTTTCCAACGTCCATGGAGGTTAGAAAAGGAGAATGATCACTACGTACTAAAGCTTCTCCTGTTCTCTAACCTTCATGAGCCCGCCTGTCTCTGAAATTTTGTAGAATTTATAGCTGCGCTGCCGCTGGTAAGTAGTATCTGCGAAGTAATTTTTTTTTAATAATTGACAAAAAGAAACAAAAAATGGTGAAATAATATAAAAATAATAATAAATCATAAATTATTAATAATTTATAATTGTAATAATTGGAAGTATTTGTAATAATTAAAATTATCATAAAATTTATTAAAATATTATTAAAATTATTTATAATTTATCTATTAATCTGCACTAATATTATAAAGAGGAAAGATTTGTTTGTTTGTTTGAATTGAATAGGCTCTGAAATTATTGAACCGATTTGAAAAATTCTTTCACCATTAGAATTCTACATTATTCCTGATGAACATAGGCGATAGAACGTTTTCAAAAAATTTAGGGATCCGTATGAAAACTTCGTTAATGTAACCCAAGGTGTGAAAAAAAATACCAAAAAAAAAACCTTATATCGCGTACGCTGCGGAAACTATTGACAATAGAGCAAAGTGATGTGCTAAAATTTTATGGAAGACATCAATATCTACATAAAAGTCTGCAATACCAATTAAATTTTATGTATAACGTGTATATACGCGGGTGACACCGCGGGGTACAGCTAGTTCCATAAATACTAGGAACAAGCACAAGCTAGTAAATAATAATAATTTCGTTCTTTTATTTGAATGATAATATATTCATTTTAAATTAACGCACAACAGCCCGCTTTTATTCAGACAACTTAGCGATCGTAGTACCTCATTATTTTGTCCATATTTCTGGGACACTATTTTCTACATGCGATCGTTCCCCTGTTCTCTAACCTCCATGCCAATGTCAATAATGACAATAACAGTTTGACTTACCCGCAGTTGCTACCAGTGACATATAGTGAGCGGAAAGTTATTAGCCCTCATTGAATACGGGTATTTGACAAGTTATATCACATTGGTTAATTTACCAGTATTTTAAAAAATAAACTTTAATGTACACATGGCACATTAAAGCGCGTTGTGGCCACGTAAGATGTACTTAGCTATAATATTAATGAATAATTTACTTTTATTAAAATAAAATCGAGATGGATTAATCAAAATCTCTAATTTTACTCCGAGTTATTATCAGCAAAGAGGGAATCCTAAAAGCTAAGATAGCTATATTAGTCTGACCTGCTTTCTTTTACAAGGTTGTTGCCATTTTTCCATCCCATAGATATCACAGTAGGGTGTTTTATACTATGTAAAAAAACATATGTATTAATGATAGATTTTGTAAAAAGTAAACGAGAAATATTGATTTCTGTTTGTAGAATTGCGTAATAAATTTTATATTTCAAGTTTAGGAATAGTTTCTTTTGTCTGTGCCACAAATCTGCAAAACGCTGACGAAACGACGTTACTGATCCCGCCTAAGCATAGATTTAGTATAGATCTATGCGCCTATGGTTAATGAAAGATAGATTGATCTCTGCGACAACTGTCAGTAAAATCACGCCTATGAAGTTCTGAATTTCTTAGAAGTACAGACAGTACCTGTCAATATTATACTTTGGGCATGCACTAATTAGGTCGGCATGCCCATAAAGTATTACATCTTTTATGAATTATAAGGGTATAGTGTTCTGTGTCACTGTTTAAGAGAACTATAATTGACTATAGTAAAATTATTTTGTCCGTACAGTTGGGGTCATAAATCATAGCTCGACCACAGCCTGGCTAGGGTGGTTAACATGTTGCGCAGGCGCAACGCCATTATCGATAGCAACAAATGAATCATGGAAAACCGGTACACGGCAGCGGTGCGGTATACAAAGAGTGGTGTGACATTGTTATGTTATGATTGAAAGACTAATTTTTAAATATTCTTTCATCTTTTTTTGTTAAAGTACGACTTAATAATAATTAATTAACAAAGAAAATATGATATTCATTTAATTATGTTGTTTCGGTTGTTCTTGGTAATGTGGTTTTATACCCGAAGCCAGATGGGTATTCCGTGCTGTGAAGTCTCAGAACGAGGACTACTATTCAGAAATGAATGCCGAATACTTCACATACTGATTCACAAAGCTGTTGCAGAGTCTTGAAGAACCATCATAATGGACAACGCACCCTACCACTTCCAGAAAATAAATTGGGTACCGACATCAGCTAACAAAAAGAGTGAAATTCAGCAGTGGCTCCGCCAACACGCGATTGAGTTTAATGATAGTGAGCTCAAGCCGGAACAATTACAAAAGGTATTTCAGATTTTATTATTTAAAGTTTGCAATATATTTGTTTTCTTTTAAGTATTTAGTTAATATACAAACAACATTATATTTACAGGTGCAATGGAACTGCCCAGAAAAATATACAAATTGGATCAGTTAGCTTTAGAGTCAGGAGACAAAGTGATTCGCTTACCACGTTAAAATTGCCAATATAACTCAATTGAGTTGGTATGAGCTCAAGTAAAAATGAAATTGCAGACGTCGAAGTGTTACTGCATGAGGCAATTTCAAACGTTTCGCAAAAGAACTGGTAAGATTGTGTGAAGCATGTAGAAAAACTCCAAGAGAAAGACTTGGAGAAATCTCATCTGCCAGAAGACATCATAATTCACGTGGATGACGATGACTCTGATAATTCTGATGTAGAAGTTTAATATAAATAGTTTTAGATTTAATTTTAGATATAAGTTATTATCTTTATATTTATATTTATTTTTACAAACATTTGTACTTATAGTTTTTTTAAATACATAGATACCTAATTAATAATTTATTTTAAATCATTATTATTCTTATTTTAATAAATACGTTGTTTTATCTATGCTTTTTCATTTTTATCACTAACCCACATAACGACAAAATTATCGATAACGCTTATCGGCAACAATAATGCTATGCTCGCCTCTAAAACCCGTGAGTGGGAGAGAGAGAGCGAAATAGTACGATGATTTATGACCCAAACTACACAGACAAAATAATTCTAGTATAGCTAATGTGGTGTGTTATTTCGAAAATTTTCAAGATATCAATACGATTATTGAGCTTTATTCCAAAAAGCATCATGAAGGCATATTTAAAAAGGCATCATGGAAGACAAATTCCTAAAGGTAGATAGTACTAATTTAGCAGGGATAAATAAATTGATGGTGGCAAATATTTTTGCATTCATTCCCAATTTTTGTTCTGCTGAGTCGAGAAATGTTAAAACATCAATGTAAGCACCTATTATCAACTTTTGTTTATATAAAAACACAATACCAGATCAGAGAGTATTTTGGTAAAACATAGTTTATTAGCTATCATAGCTTATTGAATAAAATTAAATTTACGGATTCTATCGCGTTTAATTTACTACTTTTACTTATTTTTAATCCCCAACGTTTCGGGTCCCGACAAGTCGGGAATTAAAAATAAGTAAAAGTAGTTAATTAAACGCGATAGAATCACCAAAACCAAAACCAAAAAGACAGAAATATTTTACATTGGTCAAATTGTCATTGTACTGAATTATAATTAAGTACTTGATTAAGTTTGAAACAAGTTGAGAAGTGTGACGAAAAATCCAACGAGTTTGTTTGGCCACAGTACATGTTGCACACATGTTCCACAGCAATGTTTCGGATGGTGAAGATATTATTGTTACTTTGAAGAAATGGAACATATTTCAAAAAATAATTTATTACATTATTTTACTTATTTTCGCTAAGATTATTCTAACGAATAAGCGTATTTAATTTTTTTCTATAGATGATTAGTTGTTAATACTTTTTATTTTGTTATGGTTATGGTTTCTCATTTATAATAATTTAAAAAGTCTCAGTTACATTATTTCGTGAGAATTTTGAAAAGTAATATTAACAGTGGTAGAGCCACGCGGCAGCTTTGCTATTGCACGTATGGCCCGGCGCAAACCGGTATGGTACCACGACGTAGCGGAATTAAATGTTAGACAACCCCAGGAGGGTACCAGCACCCCTAGAGAATCGACCGCTGAGCATCCACGACCAAGTTACTCAACTCCTGAGCATGGGTGCTCAGGCTGCCCCGCTTATTCTGGGGGGAGGACAAAATTCCAAAAGAGTCATTGCCAAGGCAAAGCCAGAGCACATAGGCAAAATAGGCGCGTCTTCCTTCTTGAACCCGTGTATTCTGGTATCTCACCAAGGCTATCCAGGGGAATTTCTGTCAGCCATCTCTTCCATCTCTGCACAGGGAGGAGGACTCACTGGCCCATACCGCAAAGGAGAAAGCCGATCGGCTACGCTCTTTCTTTGCGTCCAACTCGACTCTCGATGACGGGGGGAGTACGCCGCTGACCATCCCGCGGTTTTAGTGCTCCATGCCGGAGGTGCAGTTCACATAGTGCTCGGTTCGCAAAGTACTCCTCTCCGTGGACATCCACAAGTCGAGTGGGCCTGACGGAATCCCCACAATTGTGCTGAGAACGTGTTCTCCAGAGTTAGCATCGGTTTTAACGCGTCTTTTCCGGTACTCCTTCTCCCTAGGCGTAGGAGTGGGAGGAGTAGGAGAGGAAATTATGCAATTGGATCACCAGCTTACTTGCAGATCGGAGCATCAAGGTCGTTGTGGACGGTGCAAGCTCCGATTACAAACTTCTTAATGCTGGTGTTCCACAAGGCTGCGTGCTATCGCCAACGCTGTTTCTTCTGCATATCAATGATACGTTGCAAGGCCGTAACATTAATTGCTATGCAGATGACAGCACTGGTGATGCTCCGTACACCGGCCGTGCAAATATTTCTTGGGAAAACGTCCCGACTACCGGGAAAAACTTGGGTCTGAAGTCGAGTCTTTGCTGAACAAAGTCTTGGATTGGGGGCGACTAAATCCCACAGTTTAACCCTCAGAAGACACAAGTTTGCGCGCAACCGCTAAAAAGAACCCCTTTGTCGTATCTCCTCAGTTTCAAGGCACTCCCCTTGTTGCCTGAGCCAGTATTCGAATCCTCGGCGTTAACTGGCATCGGCATCCATAAAGATGTCAGACAGTGCTGTGTGATGGCTTCCCCATGGCTGTTAAAACTATTTATGGACAGTTGTTTGGAAAATTTAAAAGTTAAAGAATGCGGGTGAATAATGGGTGAATTAACCGTCAAATGCCTTTTGTACGCCGATAACGAAGCCATATTTGCGTCGTCGGCGGCTGAGTTGCTAATGATGGTTACATTAATGAACAGTCGTTAAAAGAATGGGGAATGAAAGTGAATGCAAGTAAGACGAAAGTTATGGTTTTTGAAAGAGAGAAGTAAAACAATACGTGAAATAAGAATAGAGGGGAGTTGGTCGTCACTTAAATTGCTCTCAAGTGTACGGTAGTCGAATGATACGTGCGAACCCAATAGACGATGAGAATCGGCTGACGAACCAATCACGTTAAGCGTCAGCGTGGTCAACGTCATATCAACCAATAAAAAGTGTGCTCACGACTCGTGGCGGCAATTATACTAAAGCATAGCCCACCTGTCCTTGAAAATTGTAGAATTTATAGCGGCGCTGTCGTTGGTGAGTAGTGGCTGAGAAATTAGCTGTTTATGAGTGTAAGTAGATGAAGTTTTGAATAATGTACAAATTTTCTCCGCGGCATTGGTGAGAAAATTTTCATGCTCCGTAATTTTGTAATTTTTGACAAAAAAATAAATAAAAAAATGGAGAAATATTTTATTGTGCGTGGATATGTAAGTGAGTTAGCATCTGATCGAAAAAATGGACTGAAAATGACTTTTATTGACCGAACTTAGCGATCGCAGCGCATCACTTATGGTGTCCATATTTCTGGGACACTATTTTCTATGGCGATCATTCTCCTGTTCTCTAACCTATAGAAACACGGAGATCCGGATCGATAACTGTAATTGTACAAAATTTCAAGTGCCAAACTAAATGATTCGTAAAATGAAAGATAAAAAGTAGTATAAAAAACGACCCAAATGCAACAGAATCAGAAGTACTAGAAACTATTCAAAACTTATATGGTGAGGAATAAAATTAGTACATTTATAGTACACACTTATTTATTATGTAAACAAAATGTATTTCACTTGTTTTTTTTTATTGTAACTTTCTAAACAAATATTTTGCACAATACGGCATTTTTGTATATTTTCCCTAAAAATCCGGCAATTTTGGAGTTAGTATACGGCAACTCTAAATTTGTCAGGAACAACGCTGATTCCAGTTCCTGAAGTATAGCTGTCAAAGTTTGTTAGCGCGGTCGTGAAAAGAAAGTTTACATTTAAATCATATTTAATACCTTAACACCGTACCGTATAAATACAGAGTATGCCTCAATGTTGCGCAGTCCTCTTTTGTTCGGAAAAAAAGGAGGACATGTTTCCGAAGGATAAAACTGTTTCAAAGCAGTGGTTAATTGCGATTCGCACTGACAACTATACCCCTTCAAAACATTCGCGTGTTTGTAAAAAATATTTCAACCCTGACGATTATGCGTTACCTTAAGAACCAAATACAGAATATCGTAGGTAATAATGTTTCTTATTCCTAGATAACATTAAGTTCACGCCTGTTTCAGACACTAAATTTACCCTGACCTTGATAACCGAGCAAGTTACACTTACTTTCATCTGTTGTAATCTTTTGTTGAAAAATTTTCAGCTACTCCTAATCTAAAACCAAAAGCGGTGCCTAGTCGATTTTCCTGGAACCATGAAAGTGAAGAGACAAAGGAAATTAAAAGAAAACATCTAGAGAGAGCTCTTCAACATCAAATGAAACGTGAAACTATGATTAAATACACAGGAAAATCCATGTGAAGAACAGTTTGTAAGTAAATAAAAACTTTTCATACTCATTTATCACAGCAGCCTTTGTCGACATAAACGGCTTCAGTCTCGTTAAATGCCTATGTTAATAGTGCTTCTATGACTATTTTTACTGTAACAAATGATCTAATTTTTTTTTAAATTTCCAGACTTGAAGAAACATAAATTCAAATAAAGATGTCTCACTACAATGCTCTTTACACAAATGTGAAGAGAGCTTAACTAATACTGCCAATTTGTCAGATCATGAGAGTAATAGAAAAAGCACAATAAACATATTCAGAATTGAAAATTTTAAAGAAAAGCCTGATATAGTACAATTTTACACTGATTTTGATAATTATAATCATTTTATGTTTGTCTTTTCGGAGATGAAGTGAACAATTTAAGGTACTATCCATCATTACAGCCAGCTCGTGGAAAACATTCGTTGACACCATCTGATCAATTTTATTTAACACTAATAAAATTTTTAACATGGATTAATTGCCTTTACTGCAAGTTCAAGGATCTAAATGTATGGGTACCAAAGGAAACAATTGATGAAAATGTAAGGTATTGAAGAAAGACTAATACCTCTACAGTAATTATAGATTGCACTGAAATAAAAATTGAAAAACCACAAAATCCAGTTTCACAACAAGCTACTTATATTACAAATCAGCGAACACACTGAAAGCATTGGTAGGAATTTATGGCTCCGGGTGTGTGACCTTTGTTTCAGATGCATATGGTTGATCTGTCAGTGACAGAGAGTTATTTGAAAAGTGTGATATCATTAATATACAGGATCTAGTTTCTCATATGGATGTTACAGTAAACATGCTACAGTTACTGAAAAAAGGTGGTAATCCGTTTGATGCACTTGAGCGTAGAAAACTGTCATCTGAACTTATCAATGTTAAACATGTTATAGGCTAAGTAATAAGTTATCATCTAATTTGGTAGCCCTTGGAGGAAGTATCATATTTGTGTGCTTCATGTTTGCCAATTTCAATGTTGCTAACCCTGGGACACTCATGAGGTGAGTTCTACTAAAAACAAAGAGCCCTTTACCTCCACAACTTATTCACATAATAGATATTATACGATATAGCTATTTGGCAAAGGTTTGAACCATTCTCCAGTTTGGGTTGCTCAAATTCTTTTTTTCTTTTTTCTTTTTTTTTAAAAAACGTTACCCCTACACTAGGATTTTCTCCTGTATTGCGGGGGCAGTTTACAAACATAAATTGCACAAGGACATACATCCAGACCCGGAACAATTATTTGTACGCTATACAAAATACTTGTTCCGTGCGGGATTCGAACCCGCAACTCCCAGCGCAGCCACTCATTGCTAAGCCACTACGCCACGGAGTAGTCAAAATCAATCAATCAGGAATCTAGCTGTGTCATACACATTATCTTGTTTGTGTTTCTTTCATGCTTGAAAATGTTGGGCACAATCGTCTATCGAACTTAGTGTTCAATTTGTATTTCATCAATGCTATTTTTATATCTATGGCCATCTCATTAAATAAATTACTTATAAATGTCATCCATGAATGAAGTTTGTGAAGTTTGCTGGGACAATGCTCGAGATTTGAGCTTACACGTACCAGAAGGACCACAAGAAAGACCCCAGCATATTGTGTTGTCCAATATAAGAATTTACGCTTTCATGCAATATATACACTAGAGGTGAAAAGACTGAAACTGGGCTTTGACTTTGCTGAAACTTTTTAGAGGCAAACCCGTTTAAACGGAGGGTGTCCTAAAGCTGTGGTGCGATGACCAGAAGGCTCTGGACTGGTTGAAAAGGGGAATATTAATACCCTTGACCTCAAATCCAACACCTCGCTGACTATTAAGAAACAGTCAGAGATACCACAAAGAATCAAATGTTATCCTTATCCCTGATGGCCAAGGTGCCTGGAAGGATTCACGCGACATTGGTCGTGTGCTTGCGTACCAGAACCGCTGGGTAAACATCAAGGACTGGCTGCTACTCAAAGCGGACAAACAGACGGATGGGTGGTTCCTCGATGTTTCGGTGCCGGAGGATTATATCACGACCCTGCTGAAAGCCGGGTACCGTCTCGCATGTGTATGTGTTATACGTTAAATTCCTGGGTGGCAAAGGAAAAATTCGTTGATTACCCACCTAGCAAAGAGGCAGAAAAGAACCCGGAAGTCATGGATACTGTGGCCATGGTTGCTGGTACATCGAAATCACTGGATGTCAAGTCCAGTGAACAAAACGGCCTGCACAACCGAGCCGAAGCCCCTAGTGGAAACTGAGCTCAGCGGCAGTTCAGTGAGCGACGAAGAGGACTGCATTTTGCTGTCCAATTCTGACTCAATGGCTGACGATGAGACCCGGGATCTGCTGGCAGGCTTATTTTTGAGCGGGGACGGGGATGACGCGATCGATGATGGCGTGCCCTTCGTCCAAAACTAGCCTTCACTAGGCTACTAGCCTAGCCTAGACTCCAACGCGCATCATCCCCTTTGGGGAATGGAAAAACCTAATGAATGAGGTAAGGTTTTAGTTGAATATTTATTTAGCACTAACCTTACCATTTTAAACACTGGTTCTGAACCAACCTTCATAAATAAACGCTGTCGCACAATAATCGACCTCACACTTGCAGCAGAAGGAGCAGCTAAGCTAATAACAGGATGGCATGTGTCGAAAGAGGACTCATGCTCCGACCACAGATGGATCTGCTGCGTACTACAGGTTGATATCCCCGCTATACCACCATGGAGAAATCCCCGCAAGACGGATAAAACAAAATACCTCAATAGGCTGACGTATTCGCTTGCGGGTGTTGGGGAAACTAATACCATAGCAGATCAATAGCTTCTAGAAGAACAGGTAGCAGCTGTCACTAAAGCTATGATCGATAGCTACCATGAATCATGTCCAGTAATCACTCCACCAAAACATGCTGAGCAAAAGCAACAGTGGTGGGGTAAAGAACTAGACAGGAAACGTAAGAAGCCTTAATAGGGCAATGAATACCTCAAAGGATGAAGACTGGCTTCTATATATATTCTATATTCATTTTTTGTATTCAGACCTAGCTTATATATTCTATATAAGCTAGGTCTGAATACAAAAAATGTATCAGGTATCGACGTTCAACAGGGTGGTGCAAATTCTGTGGTAGCATAGAAACCTGTAAACAAGCAAATCGGATAAGGAAAATTCTAGCTAAACAGAACACGCTGGGATCTATCTCTTTAAAGAAACCCGACGGAAGTTACTCAACATCGCCGGATGAAACCCAACGCATCCTAATTGATACTTACTTGAAATTATACTAGTTTTTACGGATTTTATCGCGTATATTTAACTTTTTAAATACCCGACGTTTCGAGAGCTTTACAGCACCCATGGTCACGGGGGGGGGGGGACTGAGATAATAATAATAATAATTCTTTATTATCAACAAAAATAAATCACGTTTTTGAAGTCTCTGACGCCCAAACTAGACGAGTCTGTATCTTAGGAATCAGCTGCCTCTCCCAGAGTCGTAATACAGGTAACACTAAGAGAATTAAGCATGTTTTGATTATTAAATAAAGAATAGTAAACAATTGAAAGTTAAATTAAATACCAAAACCTCTATACTATACATATATATTATATATATACATAAATATATTCATATATACACACACATATATATACATATATATATATATATATACATATATACATATATATATATATATATATATATATATATACACATGAATATTAAAGTTCACATATAAATTATGCATTAACATAACTGACATTAACACATTAATTTTCACATAATAATCACTTCCCTGTTTTTAGGGTTCCGTAGTCAACTAGGAACCCTTATAGTTTCGCCATGTCTGTCTGTCCGTCCTCGCTTAATCTCTGTGACCGTTAGCACTAGAAAGCTGAAATTTAGTACCAATATGTGTATCAACCACGCCGACAAAGTGGTAAAATAAAAATTGGAAAAAAATGTTTTATTAGGGTAGCCCCCCTATATGTAAAGTGGGAAGTGATTTTTTTTTAATTTCAACCCTAACGTGTGATATATTGTTGGAAAGGTATTTAAAAATGAATAGGGGTTTACTAAAATCATTTTTTGATAATGTCAATAATTTCGGAAATAATCGCTCCAAAAGTAAAAAACAATGTGTCCCCCCCCCCCTCTAACTTTTGAACCATTAGTTTAGAAAATATGAAAAAAATCTGGAAAGTAGAACTTTATAAGGACTTTCTAGGAAAATTATTTTGAACTTGGATGGAAACAACAGTTTTTGTACAAATTCATAAGTGGGAACACTTACTGTGACGGACGGGAAACTACGGAACCCTACACTGAGCGTGGCCCGACACGCTCTTGGCCGCTTTATTTGTTTATTTATTTATTTTGGGACTATAAATTAAATTAATGAATTTTCCGTATTATTATAATCTAACGACAACAACCAATCTCGAACTCTAATTTTACACTCATGTTTTAAAAGGGGATAGAAATTTAGAATTTTGTTAAGTTTGTTGTACTATAGAGAGATATGCGCTTTGCCGTCTAGCAAAAGCAGTGCGACATCTGAACAGTGCCAGTTCGTTGGGTATTCTACGTTTGTTACTCTAGATCTCAGGGTCGTAGGGAGTGCGATCGTGTTGCTTGGTGATTAAATTCTGAACGTATAATTGCCTGACAGACAGCAACTTGCATTCGCTGTATAATAATTTTGTTGAGTATCTATAAGGTTTAAAAATCATAGTTTTTAGTAAACATCTTTGTGCTCTTTCGAGTTTAATTAAAAAACTTTTGCACGATCCTCCCCAGACACTTACCTGCCTATAATTGATTGTGCTAAAGCAAAGTATATTGTGCGCAATAAATCAAAATCAGTAATGTGTCTTAGCTTTTTAAATGTCCAAATAAGTATACGAGTCCGGGATGAAATAAGATCAATGTGTGGGAGCCAGCTAAGTCTTTCGTCTAACAACACACCAAGGTATTTTACAGTTTTAGATTTAGTTATATTAAGGCAAGAGCATTTGTCTGTTGACTTTAAATCACAAAAATGTACCTTCAGTTCTATATCCTCAACAGTTGGAGTATTGGTAATACGGAACTGTAAGTACGTTGATTTAGATACGTTTAGTGTTAGTAAACTGTCCTCAAGCCATTGTGCCACACATTGGAGACCCCTTTCAGCAATCACCTGAACATCAGCCCAAGTCTCTCCATAAAATATTATAGCCGTATCATCGGCATAAGTGAATAATTTGCCATTTATTAACGACATACGACAAAGGTCATCAATATAAATTAAAAAGAGACTTGGCCCTAGGATACTTCCTTGAGGGACACCAAAAGTGACATTAGCACTCGGTGACTTAAGAAGCTTTTAAAAATAGAAAGGGCCGAATTTCTAATTCCAATATTTTCCAACTTGTGTACAAGAATGGAAATCGCAACAGTGTCGAAAGTCTTGGCTAAATCAAGAAAAACTCCCAAAAATTTTTTTTGTTAGTTTAGTTTAGTTTTGTTTGTACGATTTGCAATTATTTTATCTGCTAATTTTCTACCGAGATTAGAAAAATAATGATTTGCTCTTTCGACTGAAACCGTAGGATTTTCCCTAATTAGATTATCGGCGTAATTATTTATATTATTACGTCCTGAGATAGATTTAATGACAGACCAAGTTTCTTTACTGCTTTTGGCACTCTTTAAAAGATGTGTTTCATGTTGGCGCTTGAGCTTTCCCAACAATGAATTACAAAAATTCCTGTATCGTTTGTAAGATATTTTGAGTATCTCATTATCAGGGTTTTTTTTAAAGATTTTGGTGTAATTTATTACGGTGGCGGATACATTTGTACAAGCCAGGCGTCATCCATGCTTTAAGAATACGTCTAGATCTAGGTAGCTTAATTTTTGTTGTGTTATTTTTTACAGCCGATGATAATATGTTGACAAATTCATGAACTGCTACGTCTGCGTTACACGTAGGAGATATGAATGAAAAATCTACCGATTCAACTGATTTTATGGCGTTATTATAGTTAATTTTATCAATGAAAATATTATCAGGCTTACGTTTGGAATCTAAAGATAGATGGGTTAGAATTAAGGCATGGTCTGTGATGGTACTATCCATGACTATTATTTTGGTGTTTAATATCGTTTTGGTCATTACATGATCTAGGCAATTTTTTATACGTGTGGGGTAAGTGTGACCAGGCAAGAGACCTAATCCAGCAGCTAGATTTAAGTTTGGTTCACTATGTTTATCATCATTGCCTTTTGTAATGTTAATATTGATATCGCCAATAAGAAAGATGTTTTTAGCCTTTATTGGTCGTAATACTTTCTAGGGTATTTAGAAAACTTTCAATATAGTAAAACGACGGAGACCTGTATACCGCTAAAATGACTATGTCTGGGTTAATTTTAATTAATAGGTAATTAGCACCCGTTGGTTCAGGTTCTGTAATTATGCAATCAAAACTATGCTTTGTATAAACGGTTATACCGTCGTTTTGATTAAGATATTTTTTTGAAAAATGGCATTTATAACCCGGAAGACGCGGAATGGGCTTATACAATTCTAGGCGATATTCGGTTAAAATTATTATGTCCGGTTCCGGTGTATGCTGGGGTTGGGATTTAATTTTATTTATTATAGGATCCCAAGCAGATGGTAGCAACCAGCCATCTTTTCTATTAAAATTAGGATGTTTTTTGATTTCAATAGCCTCGCGAATCATCTTTGGAAGGAATCGGTGTTCTTTAGCGAGGATTTGTGGTCTATCAAATCTGATGTAGTGACGGGGGCGATCCTGTACGTGTTCACAGACTGCAGACTTCCCGGAGCGTCGATTCTTCACATCCGCTATATGTTCTTTAACGCGGGTTTTGATTGATCTTTTAGTTTGTCCTATGTAGGAGAGACCACATTCATAATCAAGCTTGTACACTCCTGCATCTTGCAGAGGGACGTTACATTTGGCTGATGGTAAAAACTGACCAATCTTCTTCAGCGGCTTGAAGTATGTTTTGATGGAAGCGCGCTTCAAGATGTAGCCAATCTTGTCAGTGATTCCTCTAAAATATGGCAGTACAGCAGGTACACGCTTGACTGTGGCCGGCTTCACTCGTTCACTGTGACGCAGGCGCGGGACCCGAAGCTTTTGTCATACATATGATACTCATTTCCCAGGTTGCTGTGTAGTTGAAAGGGTGAACCGGCATGAAGTTGCACTGACACCAACAAAAAAAAGACTGGGAATTAGCACAAAGAGTGGTGACGATGGACAAAATCCATTGGGCCATTCATAGTTTCCAACCCTATAAGGCAGCAGGACCAGACAGGCACTTCTACAGTGGGGGGGGGGGGGGTAAAGTCCTAATAGTCAGACTTGTTGCCATAATGAGTGCACGTCTGGCTCTTAAATATGTTCCTAGGGGATGGAGGGAAATGAAAGTCACGTTCATACCCAAACCAGGTAAGAACGACTATACAGACCCTAAATCCTACAGACCCATTAGCCTCACATCCTTTCTCCTAAAGACGACGGAGAGGATGTGTGAACGGGAGTTGAGAGGGTCGGCGCTAATTACTTACCGCTACACGAAAAACAATACGCCTATAGCTTAGGTAAATCAACAGAATCGGCACTTCACCAGGTAATAACAAAGATAGAAGAGGCCATCCAAAACAAGGATTAGTGAAGGTGCCCTAAGTAGACATAATGTTGAACCGGCACTGATTGACTGGATAGTAAACATGCTCAGTACACGAACAATAAAGATTGCTGGTGAGACTCAGACAATTCAGATCATAAAAGGATGCCCGCAGGGTGGGGTTCTTTCACCTCTCCTGTGGAATATGGTCATTAATGAACTCATCAGCAAATTAAACGCTAACCATTTCTACACAGTCGGTTATGCAGATGATCTGACAATACTGGTCTCTGGTAAGACAGTAAGCATTGTGTGCGACCTGACCCAAGCGGCTCTCCGTATTGTGGAGAGATGGTGCAGGGAATATGACCTAACCGTTAATCCAAAAAAAACGGTTATAGTAATGTTCACACAAAAACGAATGCTAAATAACTATCATCTTCCAAGTCTTTTCAGCACAAAACTCCAGCTTTACTCTGAGGTAAAATACCTAGGTCTTACCTTGGACAGTAAACTTAACTGGAACAAACACATAGAAAACAAAATCAGCAAAGCTAGTTTAGCTTTCTGGCAATACAGAAACATGATTGGCAAACGATGGGGTTTAACGCCAAAAATTATACTGTGGCTGTACAAAACTGTAATTCGGCCCATGATCACATACGGCTCTCTGGTATGGTGGACCAAAACCAATGAAGCCACCACTATACGAAAGCTTCAGCGTTACCAAAGTTTGGATTGTATGGCTGCCACGGGCTGCATAAGGACTACACCTACAGCAGCTTTGGAGGCTATGCTGGAGCTAACACCGCTTAATCAACATATACAACAAGAAGCAAAGTTGCTAAAGTTAATTGCCGTTACACTCAAGACCCTAAATCTTTTAAGTAAGAGCAGAGTCCCCCATACAGATATAATCGATAGAATTTACTCAAAAATTCCTATCTTACAAACCAAGTATGATAGGATCCCAAAACAATTTGTATTCGATAAGAAGTACAGGATACAATTGAAGGAAACTGACCATCTGGAAGGATTGGGTCCAAGAGAGCTCAAAGTTTTCACGGATGGCTCTAAGACAAATGAAGGTGTGGGGTATGGGGCTTTCTCTGAAGACCATAATATCCACATATGCACACCGCTGGGTAGCCACAACACAGTCTTCCAGGCTGAATGCATGGGTATCATCCAAGCGGCCATAGCATGCCATAGATGGTAGGAAGGTAAAAGACTTCTCCATCAGAATACTGACCGACAGTATGGCGGTACTACAAGCTCTGAGTTGCAATTTGACGAACTCGGGACTGATATACGAGTGCCATCAACGATTGAACGAGGTATATTGTACTGTACAACTGTGTAGTATTGTATTGTACAACAATGTGACTCTGCAATGGATCAAGAGACACAGTGAATCTAGAGGCAACGATGCGGCAGATGAACTGGCCAGAAGGGGATCGGCCCTGGCAACTATAAGGCCGGAACCTATAATACCAATCCCCACGGCCCTGGCAACTATAAGGCCGGAACCTATAATACCAATCCCCATTGGCTACGTATGTTCACTGGTACGTAGATACTTCAATAACTTACACGCTCAGCTTTGGAAAAATTTAGTAGACTGTAAACAAGCTAGGGAGGCCCTACCTCAAATAAACCTAACGTCGTCTAACCAAGGTATTAATGAGACTGAAGAAGCCACAGATCAAGATAGTAACAAGTGCTATCACAGGACATGGCTCTTTTAACAAACATTTGTTCACCATAGGTGTTACTGACAGCCCCCTGTGCAGGGCATGCATGGGAGAGGAAGAAACGGCGGCTCAAGTGTTGCTGACATGTCAAGAAGTCGCTTCATACAGGGCTAAACATCTCGGCACGCCGGGATCGCTCCCCGAAGTTGCTTGCAACATCAAGGGACTGCTGAGCTTCTTCGGGGAGATATCATGGCTCGAATAACCATATTATTCCTGCCCACACGCAAAATACGCGCTTAGACGTGGAGTTGCGGAAAACAGCCCGTCGTAAACTAAACTAAATTACACTAGGGGTATCCCGAGAGAGAATAGATGGTTTAAAACAAAAACAAACATGATTGGGCGGGATGCAATCAGAGGTTATGTAACTGCATTGTAGGTTTAAGAACAGTGGGATGCTACTAAAATGTTATTAGTAACCAAATAATGGTACCTACGCCATGCTCGCCATGAGGGTATTACATGGCCTGCCCCCTTCTTAGATAAAGTTTTATAAAGTAAAAATTTAATTATAAGTACAATAAAATAAATGAACTTAAAAAACAAAATATTTTTTTATTTGCCTACACTCAAAACCCCATCAAAACTTTATCATTATCAAATTGTTGCAGTCCGCTGCTGAATATAGGTATCTCCTAACTCACAACGCTGAGTAGATACCGATTCTCATCTCAATCTACCTACTTAATGGTAGAACAACGCTGTAGCTATAATATAGTTGTAGCATGAATGAGTCTGCTCGACCGGGGAACAATCATACTCCCAGAATACCAGTGTAAAATAGCAGCTTAATACTGCTGTGTTT
This sequence comes from Parnassius smintheus behrii, assembly GCA_036936625.1. NCBI lineage: Eukaryota > Metazoa > Arthropoda > Insecta > Lepidoptera > Papilionidae > Parnassius > Parnassius smintheus. Next base: position 8,041,507 of record JAUPFT010000007.1, on the reverse strand, counting down.
CGTATGGTGAGTGTAGAGATCCGGAGACCCTTTTTTTCTGGAAACGAGGCATTCAATCCTAGTCCTCGGAGGTGACAACGCATCTGAATTTTGATTCTTCTTGGTAGAGCCACGCGGCAGCTTTGCTGCTGCACGTATGGGCCGGCTCAAACCGGGGTGGTACCACGACCTCACAGAATACCGGCGTGAAGTAGAAGCTCTGCTTCCGCGTTTCATCTGGTGAGTGCAGGTGGCTGGAGGCCCAAATCCCCCCCTCCATCAACATGGTAGCGGAATTAAATGATGATAGACTACCCCAGGAGGGTACCAGCACCCCTGGAGAATCCCTCGCTGAGCGTCCACGACCATGTTTTTCCACTCCTGAGCATGGGTGCTCAGGCTGCCCTGCGTATTCTGGGGGGGGGGGGGGGGCAAAATTCCGCTTAAGACTACAACTGCTCGGGAAAACCGTAGCAACATGGCCAAGGCGACCCCTGCCACGCTATCCGTGAATTTCTGCAATATCAGGGGACTTCACTCTAACCCAAACGCCGTCCACTACCATCTTGAGAAAACGAGGCCGGCTCTGCTCTTTCTGACCGAGACTCTGAGAGAGAGGTGTCCTCTCCGGCTGATGTCTCGTATCTCTCCTACCCGGGGTACAAACTGGAACACTCCTTTGTGCCTCGGGCTAGAGTTTGCGTTTACGTCAGAGAGGACATCTGTTCTCGACGCCTCGGTAGTCTTGAAGGTTCGGACCTGTCCATCCTCTGGCTACGCGTAGACAGCGACGACCATCCGCGTGTCTACGGGTGCCTCGGTCCCATAGCGGTAATGCCGAAACAGACCGACTCTTCGGCCACGTCGAAATGGCTACTGATTCGTTGTTACAGCAGATCCCCTCCGCAGAGATCGTGATCCTCGGCGACTTTAACGCCCATCACGCCGAATGGCTAGGTTCACGTTTAACCGATCATGCGGGGAGATCTGTTCATAATTTTTCCTTGGCATATGGTCTGACACAACTGATTATTTCACCTACGCTGATTCCAGATGTGGAGGATCATGCACCTTCCCTGTTGGACCTTCTACTGACCTCTCACCCGGACGGATATCAGATTTCCGTCGACGCCCCTTTAGGCTCCTCGGACCATTGTCTTGTCCGGAGTGTGGTGCCACTCACGCTGAAATCGCAGTTGCATTCTGCAGGCTGCCACCGTGTTTGGCACTATAGGTCAGCCGATTGGGTATAGGTTGCGCTCTTTCTTCGCATCCTACCCTTGGGGGCGGGTTTGTTTCTCGCCGGACGATCCCGACGTTTTTGCAGATTCTGTCGCTGATGTGGTACTTCAGGGTATGGAACTTTTTATTCCTTCCTCTGTGGGGCCCACTGGAGGCAAATCTCAGCCATGCTTTGGTTGCTCCTAGCATCTTGCTATACCAAGCCTGGGCTGACGCATCAACGTCCCGGGATGTAAACACCAGCGCTCTAAAAAAGAAGTATAATTCCGCCTCTAGGTCCTTCAAAAGAGTAATTGCCAAGGCAAAGTCAGAGCACATAGGCAAAATTGGCGCGTCTTCCATCTGGAACCCGTGCATTCTGGTCTCTCGCCAAGGCTGTCCAGGGGAATTTCTGTCAGCCATCTCTTCCATCTCTGCACAGGGAGGAGGACTTACTGGCCCATACCGCAAAGGAGAAAGCCGATCTGCTAGGCTCTCTCTTTGCGTCCAACTCGACTCTCGATGACGGGCGGAGTACGCCGCCGACCATCCCGCGGTATGAGTGCTCCATGCCGGAAGTGCAGTTCACACAGCGCTCGGTTCGCAAAGCACTCCTCTCCCTGGACATCCACAAGTCAAGTGGGCCTGACGGAATCCCCCCAATTGTGCTGAGGACGTGTGCTCCAGAGTTGGCACCGGTTTTAACGCGTCCTTTCCGGTACTCCGACTCCCTAGGCGTAGTTCCAAAATCATGGAAGATGGCTTTCGTCCACCCAATCCCTAAAAAAGGCTACCGCTCAGACCCGTCCAACTACCGGCCTATCGCCATCACCTCCTTGTTCTCCAAAACAATGGAGTTTATTGTTAACTGCCAGCTCATGAGGTACCTTGAGGATCACCAGCTGATTATTGATCGCCAATACGGTTTTCGCCGTGGTCGGTCAGCTGGTGATATTCTGGTCTACTTAACTCACAGATGGGCGGAGGCAGTAGAGTCCAAGGGGGAGGCATTGGCCTTAGTTTGGACATTGTGAAGGCCTTCGATCGGGTTTGGCACAAAGCGCTTCTTTCGAAGCTCCCTTCCTATGGGCTTCCCGAGAGATTGTGAGATTGGATCACCAGCTTTCTTGCAGATCGGAGCATCAAGATCGTTGTAGACGGTGCAAGCTTAGATTACAAGCCTATTAATGCTGATGTTTCACAAGGCTGCGTGCTATCGCCAACGCTGTTTCTTCTGCATAGCAATGATATGTTGCAAACTCGTAACATTCATTGCTATGCAGATGACAGCACTGGTGATGCTCTTTACACCTGCCGTGCCAATATTTCTCGGGAAAACGTCTCCGAGTACCGGGAGAAACTTGTGTCTGAAGTCGAGTCTTTGCTGAACAGAGTCTCGGATTGGGGGCGACTAAATCTAGTCCAGTTTAACCCCCAGAAGACAAAAGTTTGCGCGTTAACCGCTAAAAAGAACCCCTTTGTCGTATATCTTCAGTTTCAAGGCACTCCCCTTGTTGCTCAGCCAGTATCGGAATCCTCGCCGTCGACATATCGAGTGACGTGCAGTTTCGTGGTCACTTGGAAGAGAAGGCCAAATTTGCCTCTAAAAAGCTTGGCGTGCTCAGCAGAGCGGGACAGTATTTCATGCCGGCACACCGCCTGCAACTTTACAAGGCGCAGGTTCGGCTACACATGGAATACTGTACCCATCTCTGGGCTGGGGCACCACAGTACCAGCTCCTTCCAGATGACCGCATCCAGCGCTGAGCGGCTCGAATCGTCGACGACCGAGTGCTTTCCGATCGGCTCGATTCACTGGCGCTGCGATGAGATGTTGCATCTCTTTGCATTTTCTTTCGTATATACCATGGGGATGATGGCTATGAGGAATTGTTCGGATTAATCCCAACCGCTAAATTTCGTAAACGCACTACGCGGCAAACGTCCCGATACCATCCACACCATCTGGATGCTTGGCGGTCCACCACTGTACGTTTCAAAAGGAGTTTTCTTCCGCGTACAACCTCTCTGTGGAATAGTTTACCACCGGCGATTTTTCGGACTGATACGACCTGGGGACCTTCAATAAAAGAGCTTACTCCTTTCTAAAGGGCCGGCAACGCACCTGCCCCCCCCCACTCCCCTGGTGTTGCGGTTGATCATGGGCGGCGGTAGTCACTTAACATCAGGTGAGCCGCATGCTCGTTTGCCCCCTCTTCTATAAAAAAATCTAAATCGAGGATAAATGTAGATGTCTATAGGCCACAGCATCCACTAACCATCAGGTGGACTGTCTGTTCGATTGTCACCCTTATTCTATAAAAAAATAATGGTTAGTAAAGCACACACAAAGTAGTGAAAAACAATACAGAATATTTACTTTATCACAAAAGCAATGTTTATTTGCCTACATGTAACGATCTACATAGGTACACTAGGAGAGGTTTTGGCCGTCGACGGATTGTCGCTCCTGTTTTGTTGCTTGAATAATGGTTTGAAGTAGATTTTGATTCGTAAAAGTGATGCGATTTTGTGAATTGAAAACGACGAAACAAGTGGTTTGATGTTGATATAATCTCCCAAAAACTTTGTGACGCATCAGCATATTGTGATGAAAAAAAAATATAAAAACGAAGATTACGAAAGAAATAATAGGCTCAGAAGGGCTAGAACCCAAAGCCGCTAAGACAGTAAAATAAAATAATCTTAAAAATTAAAACAGGTAATAACTTTTATCCCTCAAATTCTAAAAATGTAAGAATTTAAATGGGGTTTGTCTATCCTACTAACTACTAATTAAAACCAAAAATATCCCAAAACACGAAATTTTATTAGCGGTAGGAAACTTCCATACAAGCCTGTCATTCCCCTTTACTTTATGTTACAGAAGTGAACGGATGAGACGTCCTAGGCGAAAGTTCATCGACCAAATTGGCGATATATTGAAATAGGGCCAAATTAAGTGTACCCTTAAGCGATGAGCATGTATCGTAACCTACGCAAGGTTACGATACCCATTTGACGAATTAACAATAGTTTGTTCAATTTATATTGTAAATAAATTTTGTACGTAGAGTGTAGAATGACAAGCATTTGCTTTAATATTAAGGTTTGCCGAAATAAAAAACAAAACTCGTATTTCGCTGTTTATTATAATTCATGCTGACGACTATATACTTAATTTAAATGTACCTATATCACACACTGGAAATTGCGACGATATATAATTTATAGAAAAGCATCTTCATGAGGTTTCCCGAAGATGTTTTGCTATAAAACTTCGCTTCCAAAAAGAAATAATCTCTCGGACACGTTAAAAATAACAACACTAACTCAATTATTCACAACTGTCTACCTATTATCTGTTAAAAATTTAACGCTCAATAGCTATAATAAATACAAATATATTATTGCTGTTGCGATTAAATAACTAAATCAATCTTATCTATCTAGATAACTATACATTTATCTCAAAATGAGTATTCGTTCTTTCACTTACCTAAATGTATATCCTAAAGCCTAGTCTTAACATATTTTAGTATTGCTTGATGACGGAAAACATTGCTTTCCTTTAAAATATGCGTAACGAATATACATTCATTATTTTAAAAGCGACCATTAAATGGTGCATTTGTAACAGACAACATAGTGCAGAAGATGCACAATGAGTAAAACTTCAAGATATAATGGATCCTTTAAATTTGAGCCTAGTCAAAATGAGTAAATATTTTTGTAAACTAATATGTAATAAATAGATGTTTTCTAATTAAAGTGCATTAATTCGGGACAATACAGATAATACAATAAAATGAAAATCTCCCTTGGTTCGTACAATAAGGTCGGTCCGTAAGGATGAAGAATATTATAACAGTTTTTGACAATGTATCGCTTTTGCATTGTCAATCAATATGTTGGGTAAAACATGTTTGAGATTTCATAAGGAAAAAAAGTTAGTACAACAAGTTTTGGAAACAAAAAAATATTGAAAAATCATTCATAACAACATAACTGATTATGGAATACAGCTGATTGACAATTTCTTTGGATATAAACGTGAATTTTGCTCAAAAATTAGGTACAATACTCAAAAAATAAATTAAGCAGAAAACTGAAAAGAACCTTAAATTACTTTGTTCTTGCATAGCTTTATAAATAAATATAGCTAAATTATTCTAGCTACGCGATTTAACGTTAACAATTTTGTACATATTTCTAAGCTTCATGTGTGACAATTTGTTTAACCGTAAGAGTAATGCGTAAGTTTATGGTATCCTGTTGGTATATAGTGCTAATTGTCTACATATTCAACAAATGTATACAATAATAATATTTTTAGAGATACAGTCTTAATAAATGCTTATGTTACATGCGATAAAAAGGTTTTATGAAAATGGTAAGGGTGGATTTCGTTAAAAATAATAATTTAATAATAGTTACTAATATAAAAATGATCAGTGATAAAATGTGTTCTTTGTAAAGATGTCATTACAAACAATAGCATAAAATATCTTATAAAATATTTTTTTAAATATTTTATATTCCTTTCAGTAAAAAACGATAAATTAAATTAAAGTTACTATTTCAAAATAAAACAAGTGTTTTAGTTGAATTTACCCTATGACTAAGATAATATTGGGAGAATTGTTAAAAGAGTATAATATGAAGAGTTGTTTTGCTAGAAAATAGATTATACTAAAGCAAGTAGTGTTATTTTATGTACTCGTATTCTAAAAAAGAGAAATTATAAAAAGTTGTTTTGTTAACATAATTTCAAATATATACACATAACATATACTTACAATAATAATTTAAACAACTAAACTGTAAAAAAAACTATTCTTAACATTTTTTTTCCAATTTTGTTTGGTATTTTATTATAGTTAGTAGGCATAGGTATGTATCATATCTGAATTGGCAGCATTTAATGGATTCAATAAAATGTATAAATCCTTGGTTATTAATATCTATTGCAAAAATATAATTAATTCCACGATAAAAATTTGATAATAATGCCACAGAAGTAACAAGATATGCAGCTTTGTGATGAATCCGACAGAGTTCGAGATTTTTTTTAATTTTAATATTAAAATTGGCTACACCACCGTTCATCAGTCAAATAATGTAAGTGGACACAAAAGATTTTGTAGCTATATAACATGGTCGTGACGTAAAAGTTACCATATACATGTAAAAAAAATGTAAAGTAAATATGCCAATGGTCGCACATCGTGTTATATCTAAGAAAGCGTTGAACAGGGAATATTCGTCGCACTGCCCCATGCATCAGATAGCGTTGGAGGATATGTCCTCGATATTTATGTATATGTAGTGTCCAATTTATTTCCTTAGAAATCTTTTCCGCGAAGTTATTCACTTCAGCTTTATAAGAAAAAAACAGCAATGGAAGATGCGTGCGAGACACCCGGTATTGAGATTATGAATACATCTGTCAAGCGTGGAGATGGCGATAAATCCTTCATTTCCTACATCCTTCACGGAAAATAGAATTTCATGCCTTTCGTAATTAAAATTTACGACCTAATGCGCATTTAGGAAGAAAACTCCTAGTAAAACGCACAGTGGTGGACCGCCAAGTATCATCATATCGTGAATTTTGACGTGATGTGCGTTCGTGAAAGGAGACAATCGTTTTTGGGCCCACTACAAAATTTTAACGACCCTCAATCGTATTATACACATAAAAAAATTACCAAATTATTATTTAGCAAGTTTCTCATTCTCTTTCTTCTATCTTCAGTATTAATTTGGTTTAAAAAACTAATATTATTTATTATAATAAAAAAATTCATTACAAAATGACAGTTTCTGCGTTCCCAATACGCAATTTATTGCGAGGAATTCTATGAGACAAGTATGCATATATGCATACGCAAAGAAGAATGAGGTGCTAGTAAATAGTAAGTATTAAAAATTATTTCATTTTAACTAGGCCTATGTAGTGCTCTAATAAAAAGTACGCGCTTATCGAAAACTTCACTTTGTTTCCTGTCATTTATTTTTTTACCATTTTTGTATTGACAGCAAATATTACTATTATGTAGAGCTCTGTTTAGATTATAAAACTCTGTTATGCTATGTGATGTATATGCTATAAGAGTTGTAAAATTCGACAAAATGAAGTGCTAGAAATTTTATGTAATGATGTAATACACCTCGCAAAAATTGTCTGACCTTGAATATCTACACTGTATGTATGGTGTCTAAGTTGTTAAGTATCTGGTTCTGAGATTTGCGATTGATCTGCGAATTGGTTACAATACCGTGGCGCTCGTTGTTCATGTTGGTTCACTGATTTTTATTTTGACATTACATTAATCATTTACATATTTGCCTGCTCTTCAGGGAGTGAAAAACAAGATGGCGTTGAAAGTACAGTTCAGTACTTAGAAGTAGAATATAGTTGACTCGCATTATAATTTGAATGTAATAGTAAGCACGTGCAGTGGTAGTGAAGCAAAATATACATGATCACATTCATAATAATCAAAATCACAGTACACTCTATCCATTTGCAACAACAAGTAAATTTCACAACCATTTGCACCAACTTTCTGTCAAACTGATGTATATATAAATAGTATAGAGTGATATCTTACAATAATTATTAACTAATAGAAACAGGCCTTAGGTGTTTTGTAAAAATACATTTCAAACAATCGGTAACTACTTTACGTTATTTTTCTGATATAGTTAATTATAAGACGATATTGCGTTAACATTTTCGTTCACAACACGCAAACTAATTAGTGATTTTTATTTCAATTTACAATATTACGATTTTTGTTTTATTTGTATGATTTTTTGCACTCCACTATGTTGGATAGATATCAAAGGGATATATAAATAAATATTTTGATTGTAAAGAAATAATAGCAACGCGCGCCTCGCGTCATAACATAATACTTTAGCTGCGTACTTTCATCATTATTATTTTTTTAATGATAGAATTGTTAAAGATTATTACCCTATATTGTATTAAATTATTATATACAAGGTTATTTTTCAAGGAGTAGCCAAATTCTAAACTTAAGTTAAGCAAGTAACTTAAGTTCAAATATACTAATAATATTATTGCAGTTTTAGAAAATACGGCTTCTACTTTTATTTGAAATTATCCCAAATTGAATGTGAATTATGGGCAACAACGTTTTTGCATACAGATCGACCCTTACACAGTGCATCACCACGCATTTCGAATATAAAAGATAAAAAGCACAGATTGTTGTAGATATTTTTTTCATCATTTGCCATTTATTACTTAATCTGAAATCCTCAACTAATTTGGCCGGTACTTGCAAAATAGCCCTGTATATAATGTTTTAAATCAGTTAATTCTGTTTGTTTTGCAAATTGATTAAACCAATAGTTTTGCATAATGACTCACTTGTAGGATGTCTTTTCACTATTGAAATATCATGTGCGTACGTAAGTACATTATACCACAATAATTATCACTGTACTAATAACTCCTTCTTCCTTTAATCTAGTCGCATCAGACATTATCTAGAAGTAGTATAGTATTTAATTCTGAATAAAATTTATTTTAAAAGTAGGTAAATTGAACTATTCTAGTTTATGAAATAAATTTTTGCATTCAATGATAAATAAAATTGTTAATCATTGTTGTTTTTACAGCCTATTTACGTTCAGTAGGACGTAAACAGGCTGTAACAACAAAATGGCGGTGGCTCGGCGTAGTTCTCTCATTTCTGAGACATTTTTAGGGCAAGGAAATGTCGACCGCGCTGCCCCAATGCATGTTGGCAAACTTTACATGTCTTCAAAACATATTTTTTTCTGATTTCTTAGGCAGCAGGTTATTTCACAAAGTTTTACTTCACCGCCGAGCACGTAGTAAATCAGCGCTTAAAATTGTAATTAACAATTTCATTGGTGCCGGCGGGGATCGAAACCGCATTGCTCGCGTACTGAGAAATTTACAGCGAGCGTTTTGCCCCTGAGCTACCATGGCTCCCGTTGTTGTTGATGGATAATAAATCGCGTCATACTGTAGCGTCGGGGACATGATCGTACTATTGGTTGGGATATAAGTGCAACATAGAACGAGCTAATGAGCCCGTCTTATTGTATTCAGCTAGGGAGCGTCAGTAACATATCTTTAATGAAGTGCAAAATATCTTCAAATATGTTTCTACTTAACAAGTGATTCGTTTTCCTACCATGATTTATGAATAATAACAATTAGAAGGCGTTAATTATGATATATTAACGTACATATTATTTATTGTGTGCATTTTAAAAGATGTTTCCGGGCAGTATTAGTCCCCATATACGAGTCGTTGTTTATTAAACTATTGCTGATAAAAATATATATTTATAATTCTAGCAGTAACGTAGCTATATAGTGCATACCTATTTTTAATGATTTTTCAAAGCTATCCGGTATATCGATATCATTATGCTAAGTTGTTATAACAAGATATACACACAAATTTAAAAATAAGGCATTAATCTTTTTACAAAACAAATAGTATGTATGAATGTGTAAATTGTTTATTATATATGTTTATATATATAAACAATTTACAGAATTATACGTTTTATAATATGACCTTAGAGTCTTTAGAACGAGCGCTAAAAGGAGAACAGTTTAGGGAATTTTAAAATCCTTTCCAAAAGTTATGGAATATTCATAGTACCTACTGAAAGACTTTATTTACCGTCTGGAAAAAATAGGGTACGATAATACTTTACGAACGGCAATAAAACAATAAATTTGGTATCGCCATCTTTGACCTTGTCACCTCGCAGGATCAAAGGCTAGGGTGGATATGATTTGAATTTCGATGGATTTTAATGAATTTAATTATTTAATTCAAAATTTTAATATTTATTTTTTTGTAAAATATCAGTGCCATAGGCATCTACTACGTTCACATGTTACACCCTATTTTTTCAAGACGGTAGAAAAGGTCATTCAGTATAAAGTCTCTTGAACTAATAGGTACTCTCGACCAAGTTGCTCATAGTCTGCCATCTGCCGCATAGTCTAGCTACTTCGTTAAATTGTAGTTGTTAGGATATAATTATCTATACGAGTATAAGAGCGAGCGTAAGTGTGAATACGTATGCATGTGTGAATAGGTTTAACATTTTAAGGCATAATTTGTTCAATCAGTTGCAAATAAATCATCACGTAGTAAACACGTCTTTCTGTGAGCACGAACCCCTACAAACGAAAGTGAACCCTAACATCTATTACAGTAGTACATATTTAATTACTTTATTATCAAATTGTAATTTAATCTGTATATCATTGATTTCTCATACATATAATCAAATACATACACATTTTACACCATTAAGTTAAAATATAAGCGAAATGTGGCAATTTGAAGTAATCCATAAATGACACTCTACAAGATTATATCCGTTAACAACTTATTAACGTTAAAAAGTAGCTAGTGTATGCGGGAACTAGGGTTGCCAGATGGTTGGGATTTGTCTGGATTCTCTCGATAATTTAAATGATCTCCAGACTCACGACAAAACTCAAAATCTCCGGACAAACAATTCCTCGGAAAGTTAACATGTGGTCTTTGATTTAATAAAAGCTTAGTTAATCATTAAACTGAACTTTGAAGTAAATTGTTTGAACATTAAATATTTTCTGAATACTACTAAAGTATCCAAATTGATGGAGTCTCAACCTAAAAATTAAGTGTACACAAATTAGTTTTGTTTAAAGTACTTTTGTAGCCTCTTATTAAAAAAAAATAAACTTTTTATTTTTAATATTTATTTCTTCCGACAACAACCCCAAAATCTTGACTTTTTCTAAATTTTGTCCAGATATTATGGTCTTTCGATCTGGCAAACCTAGCGGGAACCTAAAGTGATCGTCGTAGATATTTATGTAACGTTTATAAAAATACAATTACATATTTGTGCCTAAGCCCATAATATGCTTAAATATTATTATTATAACGGTTAGGCGTCCAGATTGTATAATTTTATTCTTGCATGAATCACCTAGGTATTACAAAATAAACTATCACGGCGGACACGATGGTAGAATACAGTGAGGGTGCTCGTAGCACTATTTGCTTGTTAGGTTGATCTTGACATTCCCCTGAAATAGTAAAAAACATAATTAGTTTTTCAGAATTTTCTGCTATGAAATGGTTGTATGGTATTTGAAACTTTACCCTTTAATGAATGAACGTAAAATAGAATCATTCTCAAAATAGTCTTCATTAATTAAACTTGAAACTGGCAAGTTAGTAGCCATAGTTAGTAGTCATAGTGTCGTTTGCCACAATTAAGCGAAAAACAAAACCTTAATTAACGGTTAGGTACATAGAACCAAACGCTTGAAAAAGGCTTGCCTCGCTTCCAGTAAAAGGGGTTTTCGGTTCTCTATACTTACCATACGAAACACGGCAGCATTAAGCTTTAAATTACCAAAGACTTACAATTTACTAGACTGACAATTCAGAACAAAACAGAACAAAAACTGCGTCCCAGCTATGGATCGCGTGGGAGCGCCCCGGGTACGTAGCTGGGACGGTAAATGTACCCCGCGGCTATATTTTTTAGTTTTTAGGCAAATACGAATGAAACTGCAAATCACGTTGGCAAAGTGTGCACAAATTAATATTGAAAGCACATTAAACAAATAAGTATTGGATATTCAAAAACAACGTTCATTGTTTACAAAACAAAGGACTCGTTTGCCCATAATCGAGTAGAATTTGCTAGTATTACGGAGAATTGTATCGCAACTTGGTGCGCAATGTGTTAGTACCGTAGTGCTCATATAAAGATCGTGCCAAATCGATTGAGAAAAACGGACAATGACCTTTCGGTCGTTTAACCAGGGGCTACAAACCTTCAATATACAGCCACTTTTTATGTGTAGTACTTTCTTTATTATAGTGATTTTTTATTATTTTTTATAATGATTAATATAATATATATTTATTAAATATTGTTAAAAAGTTATGTAAAAGATCGCTGTACAAGAAAAATAATCTATTGTTATAAAGTACTTTATTCATTTAACAAAAAAAATCATTAATTTATGACACATATAAAGATTCGAGTGATAACGACACCGAATAAGTACGTACTTATTCAAAAGATAAAACTTTATTTTCAATATTATATAAGAAATTTATTTCTATTCGGTGCATGCGGGTCGGACCAAAAAAAGTGACGCATCTCTGGCTGCCATTGTCACGTTTTTTTAGAACGAAATGACGTAACGCGCGTTTTGTTTATTTTAAAGGGATGAATTTCTAAAGCTCAATATGGTGATTATATTGCTTCAAATATTTTTTTAATACGAAACTGTTATTAAATGAATTACTGCGTTACTTACCATAAATTGAAATATAAAATATAGCACATTTTTCGCGATGTACCGTAAGATTTTACGATGTTTATAGGAACCACAGATAATATTATTTACGAAACAAAATAGCAAAACATATGTACTGACCTAGAAGTGTGAATAATATCAATATTTAAATATTGTTATCACATCTAAATTGAGATTTTGCAAGTTACACCTTTTGACACTCGGCTCATATCTGAGGTCATGGTCCATTATTCTCAATCGATTTGGCACGAACTATAGTAGTATACATAGTAGTCTCAGATAGCACAGGCTTGTGAAACTAAATTTTTCCGCGTCCAATAATTATGTCATCATCATCATCATCACCATTACAGCCCTTCACAAGTCCACTGCTGAACATAAGCCTCCCCCAAGTAATGTCTCAAATCACGGTCCTGAGCCACCTGCATCCATCGACTTCCTGCATGTCTTACCAGGTCGTCACTCCATCTAGTGGGGGGTCACCCTACACTACGCCCACCGGTACGAGGCTGCCATTCGAGAACCTTTCTTCCCCATCTGTTATCGGTTCTTCGAGCTATATGGCTAGCCCATTGCCACTTCAGCTTACTAATCCGTTGGGCTATGTCGGTCACTCTGGTTTCACTGCGGATATCCTCATTTCTGAGTCTATCACGCAGAGAAATACCAAGCATAGCCCTCTCCATAGCTCGCTGAGTGACCTTGAGCGTCCTCATACAGCCAGCAGTGAAGGACCATGTCTCAGATCCGTAAGTCATCACTGGCAACACGCACTGGTTGTACACTTTAGTTTTCAGAGATTGAGGTATACCTGACGAGAAGATGTGTCGTAATTTTCCGAACGCTGCCCAGCCGAGTTGAATCCGTCGATTGACCTCTCGATCGAAGTTGGACTTACCTAGTCGGACTATTTGTCCCAGGTAAACGTACTTGTCAACAACTTCGAGCATAGTGCTCCCAACAACTACCGGCAAAGGTGTGACATGGACATTAAACATGATCTTTGTTTTGTCTATGTTCATCTTAAGACCTATCCGTTGGGAGACACCATTGAGGTCATTGAGCATAGTGCTAAGGTCCTCCAGCAATTCTGCCACAAGGACTATATCGTCGGCAAATCGAAGGTGAGTGATGTACTCGCCATTGATGTTAATACCGTATCCTTTCCAGTCCAGTAGCTTAATAACGTCTTCCAAAGCAGCGGTGTCACCCTGCCTTACACCTCTCTGCAGTTGGATAGGTTTCGAACTCTGGTTCTGTACTTGGATAGCCATCGTAGCTCTACTGTACAAACACTTCAGCACTTCGATATACCGACAGTCAACTTGGCACCGCTGAAGGGACCGCCCAAATTTTTTCGACGGAATCAAAGGCTTTTATTCGACGGAATCAAAGGCTTTCTCATAGTCCACATATGCCAGGCAAAGTGGCAGATTGTACTCTTCGGTCTTCTGTACAATCTGCCGCAGGGTATGTATGTGGTCTATGGTACTGAAGCCTTTTCGGAAACCGGCTTGTTCGGGAGGCTGGAAGTCGTCGAGTCTGCGTGCGAGACGATTCGTAATGAATGACACTTGAAAACAGCACGTAGACGCGGCTCGGAAGGGAAATCGGTCTGTAGTTCTTCAAGAGAGCGTTGTCGCCTTTCTTATAGAACAAGACCACCGCACTTCTGCTTCACGCCTCCGGAGTAGTGCCACCATGGAGGACGGAATTGAAGAGCTTCTGAAGGACTTCAAGTACCGGTGTTCCACCCGCTTTCAGAAGCTCCGCTGTAATTTCATCCTCGCCTGGGGCCCTGCCGTTTTTAAGGTGCTGGAGAGCCATTCTAATCTCGCTTAGACTGACGTCCGGGATATCATCAGAATAGTGTCGGATAAGACTTGCTCTTGGATCGTTACTCACACATACGTGTGACTCCAACGATGTTGTGTACAGCTGCCCATAGAACCTCTCAATCTCACTCAAAATCTCAGGTGTCCCGGAAACGAATCTGCCACATTCAGTCTTCAGCTTTGACAGTTGGCTCTTTCTGGCAGACAGATCTTTAGCAAAGACTTTGAAGCCCTGGTTACGCTCGATCGCTTCTCTAATACGAGCAGTATTAAAGTTGCGTAAGTCTCGCCACATGCATTTGGAGATCTGTCTGTTCAGTTGCTTGTATGCTGTCAAATCTGTTGACGATTGCAGCCTCATCTCCCGTCTAACAGCCATGAGATTAAGAGTGTGATCGGAGAGTTTTTGTGTTCTTCATGGACAGTTTCCATGAGCTTGTCATTCATATTGTCCACTGAATTGCAATCTTCTAGACACTGAAGCGGTTACGTAACTCGAGCTGAAAGGTTTCGGGATTCTGGGTTAGAGCATGAGGGGGACGGAGCGTCGACTTCATTAGACGAGACCTCCCCAACTTAAGGTTTAGGTTCAGTGTGCCTCTAACCATTCGGTGATCGCTGCCAGTTTTCATCCTTGCGATCACTAAGACATTACTGAACAGTTGGCGTCTGGTCGTCATAATGAAGTCAATTTCATTTTTTGTCGAACCGTCGGAGCTCGACCAAGTCCACTTCCTGTGGGGCCGCTTCTGGAAGAAAGAGTTCATCATAAAGAGTCCCTCTTTCTCCATAAAGTCAGCCAGCTGCTGGCCCCTTCGGTTCCGTTGCCCTACTCCAAATGTCAGTCCTCAGGGTGTGTGCGTTATACGTTGCCAGGTCGAGTCATCGTAGGTGGCAACCGAACCTCCACCGGAGTTTCTTAGCACCCCCTAATAAGTATGTGTGTTTAAAAAATGATTGCTTACCGAGAGGCGAGGCGTCGAAGAGTAGCGGCGCGGTGTCTGCGCGCTCGCAGTTGGCGGCGGAGCGCGCGAGCGCTAACGCACCCGCCTGTCCGCCCCCGCCCACACCCGCGCGCGCCTCGCGCGACACGAAGCAGTAGCGCCGCGCTGCGCCGCTGTCGCGCGTCACCGGCGTCGCCACCACGAACGACGCGCCGTTCTCGTACCACCCGCCGTGACACGTGTAGGCTGCCGGCACAACAACCGCTCACTCATTTCTTTTCTTTTTTGTTTGTCTTTGCATTGGCTACAAGGCCTTCAGTCAACACAACACTGGTTGGATTTTTTAATTTATTGTTTTGCTTTTTCATTTGTGGTTGCATTGACTACAAGGCCTTCTGCCAACATAACACTGGCTGAATTTTATTTCGTTTGTCGTTGCGTTGGCTTTTTGTAAAATTGAAGTAATAAAGTATTTTACAGTCCAACGTAAAAAAAAGGTTACAGGTGTTATAGCTAAGATAGAATTCCTCACAGGCTGCCGTTATGCTGGCTCACTATATCCTTCAGAGCAGAACACTATATTACATTGCTGTTTGGCGGCAAAAATAGGTAAAAGGGCTCACTTACTGGGAGTAGTGTGTAACTTATTAGGTTCAACCGCTAAGTGGCTAACTTACTAGGTTCAAACTAAAATACATGAAGACAATCAGTCTGAAATAACATATTTAGAAGGGAAATAGATTTTCTTACACCGCCACAATACGGTGTTTACATATATATTATTTTTACGGGTTATTCCGTTAATCCACCTTAGGGTACTCGGAAACTCGTGTACATCTATCCATCCCAGACAGGGTGGATAATCTAAATGCACTTTTATTTGCTCTTCCGGCTTTTTACCCCAATTACGGTTCAACACATACACTTCAATTATTAATTAATTTTGAATAACCACAAACCTTATCGGAAAACTTATAACGTTTACGCTTACGCTGTTACCGTTACATCCTATTAAAGTCCACGCATGGCGTATTGCAATTAAATAAAATTAAACTTCGTCATTTTAAATAATATTACTGCATACTTTATAGGTTCTGCAATATGTCCAGACAATTACCAACAGTAATTTCATTATTGAGTAGACGTAATTTAATATATCCTGTATAAATACGTCGATTTTAATGTACATTTGCAATCGCTTTTTAAATTTCTTTGCTACCACAGATGTGTCAGCGAAGAACTGGTTGTTTTGCAAGAGTTCGAAAAACGTTACGATTGGGAGTTTGTCTTTAACTTAATTTTAAGTTATTTTATGCCAAGATTACAACGAATCCGTAATTTTGTGAGGTACCTTTTATTTCGACGTTGACCTTTCAAACAAGAAGTACGTATATATTTTTATAGGTAATGTTTACTAAGTATCTTGAGACAGTTTTTATCATGTTTCTATAAATGACTGTAAACAGCCGAGAGGGAAAGTCGGAAGAAAATAATTTATACGACCCCATCTGGGGTGGATAGACGGACACGCGGTTCCGAGTATCCACCCTAGGGATGGATTCTTTAGGGTGGGTAAACGGAATAACCCATTTTCAGTATTGTATATAATTTTTGCTTAAAGGTAATTTGTTTGAGTAGGTTATGTTTTTATTGCGCTTAAACTCACCAGTAACTAGCTCTTTATTTTCACACGTAGAATAAAACTCCATATTCTTGGCAGAATTGCATCCAACTTCTAGTCTATAGTAGTTACTATTTGCACAGCTAACATCGTTTTCGTCGGATTGTCTGCGGCTCCTCATAATCGGAGTTGCCGACATGTTCTTAATGCTAAAATTAAACAACCTAGTGTGGTTAACTCTACGATTATGTCCCAAAATTGCTTTCTCTCTTTTACTCCTAACAGTGTCGTTTTCTTTCTTTGTTAGTGATCTCGCTGTTCTTTGATAGTGATGATTTTGAATGATGTACTTGCCAGAATAAGGGCACACTTTCGATTCTGGGTTACTAGCTGAAATTAGATAATGAAATTATTAATCGATGAAGAAATCAAACACATGTAGATATAGGTTTAAAGTTGATAACAGGGGTTCTAATTATTCAATCATCCGATAAAAGTTTATTTTTCATTAATTTATTACAAGCTATTAAAAGTCTATCGCTTAACGAAGGTGTAGATGGGATAGTCATAAATCGCCGTAGTAGTCATGCTGGGCTTATTTATTATTTGGGTTTTTATCAGATAAATGATGTTGCCTACTTACTTTTACAGTTTCTCTCTGTCGCCTATTCAAACACGGTATGATATGGCTAGTGGATTTTTTATCCAGGTAGGTTATAATTTATTTGATGGACAACTATTATCTGAGGATCGAAAAATCGGTCCCAAATTTAATAAAGTATTAATATTTTTATTGAAAGTATTTTGGCCAAGGTAATCTGGTCATAAACAAAACTTGTTCAAAAACACACTGTCTTGACTTATAAATCCGAAGAAAAGATGGAATATTTCAGTTTCTTCTATCGTTTTGGTAGTAACTTTGATATAACAGTCCCTTACATGTATCCCAGCTCAAATTACAGAGGAAAATGGGTGGAAAGCAAATGTGGATACGGTATTGATGCGAGACGGTCATAGGGACTAGTGTAACATAGGCTTATATAAAAAAAGAACTAGTAAATTATTATATTTACGCGAACACTACACATTTAAATAAAACTAGTTTTTACGGATTTTATCGACGCTCCGGGAAGTGTTTGTCCGGGTTTTATACGTGGTAGAGCCATACTGCTGTTATATTAGTAGTATAGTTGTAGCACGAATGGGTCGACTCGACCAGGGAAGGACCAGCTCTCACAGAATACCAGCGTAAAATAGTAGCTTAATGCTGCTGTGTTTCGTATGGTGAGTGTAGAGAACCGGAGATCGTTTTTACTGGAAACGAGGCACTCCAGCTAAGTCCTTACGGGTGACAATGCATCTGCATTTTGGTTTGCAATCGAGGATAGATGTAGATGTCTGTGGGCCGCAGCAACCACTTACCATCAGGTGGACTGTGTGCTCGTTTGTCACCATATCCTATAAAAAAAAGTCTGCGGTCTTACACGTACAGAATCGCCCCGTCACTTGTAGTGTTATGCTACTTACATATCATTTTACACTATTTTAAATTTATTTTTCCATTCTGTTTTTGATTTTCTGCATTTACCTCAAAGCTGGATATTTTGCATCACCTTTATTTCCATAGGATCCTGTAACGTTTTTAAACCATAAGAACACAATAACAAATCATTTTCACTTCGTATTTTCACGTTATCAGCACTTTTTAAATAGGTGTCGATGGAGTCTACCTTTTTCGATCTTTTATTTAGTTCTCCGTAACTCTGCAATTTCGGGCTTCATGCGCGCTGATGCGCTAAAAAAATTTGCTTTTAATTTAAATAATTTCCCGTTCTTATCCCAGATCCGTCAAAAAGTATAAAAGCCGAACAATCAGCCAATAAAGGAAGTCTCGCTTCAGCTTTCAAACTAGAAGCATCTCCTAAAGGCCTTATCCCGGGGCCGCACTGCCCCGGGATCCTGCAAGCCTCTGCCTTCACCTGAAGTCGTCGCCTAGCCACGCCTACGCCTCCACCTACTAGTGCCCGCGCTATCTTTAGGCGCTGAGTGTGCCTACTCCGGGCGCTGTGAGCGCCTACTTCAGGCGCTGAGAGCACCTACTCCAGACGCTGCGTGTGCCTACTCCAGGCGCTGTGTGTGCCTACTCCGGGAGCTGTGTGTGCCTACTCCGGGCGCTGTGTGTGCCTACTTCAAGCGCTGCGTGTACCTACTCCAGACGCTGCGTGTGCCTACTCCGGGCGCTGTGTGTGCCTAGTCCGGGCGCTGTGTGTGCCTACTTCAAGCGCTGCGTGTGCCTTCTCCAGACGCTGTGTGTGCCTACTCCGGGAGTTGTGTGTGCCTACTCCGGGCGCTGTGTGTGCCTACTTCAAGCGCTGCGTGTACCTACTCCAGACGCTGCGTGTGCCTAGATCAGGCGCTGCGCACCTACCACGGGCATAGCATAGCCTGTGCATACTCCGTGAGCGGTGAGCACCACTGCCAAGCGCGGTGTGCCACTTTGGTCTTCGGGCTCCGTTTCAGTACTCATTTACCTTTATTATTTTTTTTTAAAGAAATAATTGTAATTCACGTCACCCATCATCATCTTCATCCCTTTTTTTATATAAAACTGTAAATATATTTTAAAGTTTTAAATAAATTATTCGTTTTTGTTCTATTTTTGTTGTTTCGTTATTGTTACGTTGGTTCTTTAGTTTTTAATTGTCGCTTTACGACATTTTGGCGCCCAACGTAAAAGTTCTCTTTCTCTCTTAATTTTTTTTTTCTCTTTTCTTCACCTTTACTGCGCCTTATCCATTTCCTTTTGATTTAATTGCTTTCTCTTTCGTTCTTAACTCTTTATTTATTCAACCTTTTAATACCTTCCAAATTCTAAAACAAAACTTCATCTAGTTTTCAACTTATCTCGATTATATTTAGACCTACATATAACACTTCACTTACATTCATCACTTTAATATTTTTATTCTAGATAACTTAAAGAGGTACAATTTTTAATTAAATTTTTATTTCTTAAACTTAACTTTGCACTTAATTTTAACAATGAAAAGGCTTATTAAGTACGAATTCCTTAACAAGGCCGAACTCGAATACGAAGTGAAGATTAGATGTGAGGAATTTTCTTAACTTTTATTAATTTGTATATATGTATAAATATCACCATCATTTTCACCTTATTATTTTTATTTCTTTTAATTTGTTTGTTTGGTTGGTGATCCAGTGTTCTTCAACACATCTTGCTTTAGGACCTCGAATTTTCGTTGGTTAATCTTCACTTTTTAATTTTATTTCAAACACATCTCGTTAGTGATGTTGCTGATCTCTGGCTTTGAGCCCTACCACTCTGGCCGTTCTTAATCTTTACTTAAGTCATAGCGACTAAAGCTTGCTTAAGATTAATTTCTTTATCTTTATCTTCACTTGGGAGCGGCTGACTACTCCCTTAATAAAATTGTTTTTTTTCCACACAGGAGCGGATGACAACTCCTTAAATAAGCCTGAATGTCCTTTCGAAAACACACTTTTAGAGTGGTGGTCATTGAATGTGAACTCCACCCTTACCTGAATGCAGATGATGAATGTAAGGGATAGTACTCGTATATCTGATTTTGCCTGGTGATGTCTGTTACCGCAAAGCTGTGTTTTTATGGTTTATTTTAGAATGTACATGTCAAAATTTTTGCTGAATCAAAAATTTTCCAAGGTCGGGGGGAAAATGTAGTGTTTTGCTACTTACATATCATTTTACACTATTTTAAATTTATTTTTCCATTCTGTTTTTGATTTTCTGCATTTACCTCAAAGCTGGATATTTTGCATCACCTTTATTTCCATAGGATCCTGTAACGTTTTTAAACCATAAGAACACAATAACAAATCATTTTCACTTCGTATTTTCACGTTATCAGCACTTTTTAAATCGGTGTCGATAGAGTCTACCTTTTTCGATCTTTTATTTAGTTCTCCGTAACTCTGCAATTTCGGGCTTCGTGCGTGCTGATGCGCTACCTTTTTTTCCTATATCAATAATATCTCCGTTTTCACTTAAATCTTGCCGTTTCTCTATTACGAGCCTGAAACCAAAATTTGACATGTTTTGACATCGTTGTTTATCTGGTTGTCATGGTAATTTTTATTCAAATTCGTTACCGGTCTGTTGTTTTTACTTCAATATTTCCACAAAAATACTCTTTTCCTCTTGGCCATTTACAAAAAGTTCTTATCCCAGATCCGTCAAAAAGTATAAAAGCCGAACAATCGGCCAATAAAGGAAGTCTCGCTTCAGCTTTCAAACTAGAAGCATCTCGTAAAGGCCTTATCCCGGGGCCGCACTGCCCCGGGATCCTGCAAGCCTCTGCCTTCACCTGAAGTCGTAGCCTAGCCTCGCTTGCTCCAGGCGCTGCGAGGCTAGGCGACGACTTCAATCAGATAAACAACGATGTCAAAAGATGTCAAATTTTGGTTTCAGGCTCGTAATAGAGAAACGGCAAGATTTAAGTGAAAAATGAGATATTATTGATATAGGAAAAAAAGGTAGCGCATCAGCGCGCACGAAGCCCGAAATTGCAGAGTTACGGAGAACTAAATAACAGATCGAAAAAGGTAGTATCCATCAACACCGATTTAAAAAGTGCTGATAACATGAAAATACGAAGTGAAAATGATTTGTTATTGTGTTTTTATGGTTTAAAAACGTTACAGGATCCTATGGAAATAAAGGTGATGCAAAATATCCAGCTTTGAGGTAAGTGCAGAAAATCAAAAACAGAATGGAAAAATAAATTTAAAATAGTGTAAAATGATATGTAAGTAGCATAACACTACACACTACATCAGATTTGATAGACCATAAATCCTCGCTAAAGTACACCAATTCCTTCCAAGGATGATTCCAAGGCTATTGAATTCAAAAAACATCCTAATTTCAATAGAGAAGATGGCTAAAACATCTGATAGGGATCATATAATTAATAAAATTAAATCCCAACCCAAGCATACAACTGCAAGACTTCAAGATACTGAAGATACTGATACTGTGTAGATCGGAACAAACATTAAAAAAATTATAATTTTGATCTGTGGGTAACCGTAGTTAACTACGACATCGGAACGTCAAACACCTCAGGGACCATATGTGTTGTAAAGTGCTCGAAACCTCGAGAGTATAAAAAAGTTAATATACGCGATAAAATCCGTAAAAAGCTAGTTTTATTTAAACTAGGGAATTTGTTAGTGGGTTTGTGATGTGTACGAGCTTACCGACTAGCGTGACGTAGGGCGCAGTGACCGCGTTGAAGTGGTGCGGCGAGCAGGCGTCGTCGGGGCGGGCGGCCGGCGCGCCGCGCTGCAGCTCGGCCAGGTGCGAGTCGCGCCGGTACAGCACCACGCACACGTACCGCGACACGCTGCACCGCCCCGCAGTCAACATTAGCAAACAAACAAACCAACACGCGTCAGAGCTCGTCGATTTAAACTTAACTTAGTCGGCGCAATAGAAAGCTACTCTGTACCTTCTGCTATGCGCCCCGCACAGATTTTGTTCGCGGTGTCTGTCTCTGATCTAGTAAATAGTACATATCAGTTCAATTGTTACCACAGGTTTTATACAATAACGGCGATGAAGGACAGTCCACCTGATGGTAAGTGGACACTATTCGGTTTTGTTGTGATTCCATCAAACACGATTGTTTTCAGGAATTCATACTAGTGACATTACTGACATTACTTATACTCCCGTCAACGACTACACAGCCCGAATAGACGCCTCATGCAAGGCAAACGCTTTCTGTCAACACGTTAGACAAATACGTCTTACTTAAGAAAACGAGAAGTTTTCTTAAGTAAAAAGGAGTTTTCTTCCACGTACAACCTCTCTGTGGAATAGTTTACCACCAGCGATTTTTCGGGACCGATACGACCTGGGGACCTTCAAGAAAAGAGCTTACTCCTTTCTAAAGGGCCGGCAACGCACCCGCAATTCTCCTGGTGTAGCGGTTGATCATGGGCGGCGGTAGTCACTTAACATCAGGTGAGCCGCATGCTCGTTTGCCCCTTCTTCTATAAAAAAAAAAACGATCGCGCGATCTACTTTAGTAACGACCATATCTGACCCAGGAACATCTTGCATGTCACTCGTGAATTTTCGACAAAATAAAATACAACAGACGTGCAAAGTGGCAGGGAGCCGCAAAAACGGTGCGGAAATAGTAGCCAAATGTGTAATTAAAAAAAAATGGCATCACTTTTCATAGATTAAGTGAATTTTAATTTCCAAATTCATTAATTAAAATTAAATCAGAGCTGAACCTATATTTGTCACAAAGCATGGCGTTGATTTCTTCGGACATCTTCGGATATTTTCGGACTATGCATCTCTTTCCTTTCAATGCAGTTCATTGTTGCTATACTTTTCTTTAATTACCGGCACGTGTAACTAGTGCTGTACCAGTTAAACTATAATATTGGTACAAGTAAATATTATGCATGTTATCGTGAATATTTTACAGACACAAACGACATAGGTGTAAGCTGAATTTTAAGTGAATGTACGTTACTCCATATTTGAATTAATTGCTTTGATAATTAAATCAATTTATTCAAAATTTTATTTAAAAATTTGCCGTGTAGTGGCGGTTAAGAATATCCACTACCCCATATCTTCCCGTGGGTGTCGTAAAAGGCGACAGAGGGAAACAGGCAGGAGATGGGCAGCAGCATCTTCCTGATAACAACAATTACACAAAAAAAAACTGCGGTTGCCAACCCGCTCGCCAAGCGTGGCAACTATGGCAATATACCCCCCATGAACAATGAGACAAACAGACGGCCCCCAGTCCCCGGCGGCCCCGCTATTCCTGGCTACGGTGGCGACCATGGTAACGGCGGGGCAGGGGGTGCTAAGAATCTCCGGTGGAGGTTCGGTTGCCACCTACGACGACTCGACCTGGCAACATTTAACGCACGCACACTGAGGACTGACGAGAAGATCCTGGAGCTGGAAGAAGAGATAGACAAGTTGCGCTGGAGTATTATAGGATTATCCGAGGTCCGAAGAGAGGGGGAGGACACGGTGATTCTCGAATCCGGCAACTTGTTCTATCACCGGGAGGGCGACCATCTGTCCCAAGGAGGTGTCGGATTTATCGTCCACAAGTCTCTCGTCAACAACGTTGTAAAGATTGGGAGTGTGTCGACGAGGGTCGCGTACCTGATACTCAGAATCACCAAACGGTATTCGCTGAAGGTCATACAGGTTTACGCACCAACCTCGGCACATCCCGATGAGGAGGTGGAGGAAATGTATGAGGATATTTCCAAAGCCATGCATTCCTCCAAAACCCACTACACGGTGTTGATGGGAGACTTCAACGCAAAACTAGGCACAAGAGAAAGCGGTGAGCTGAAGTTAGGGAAATTTGGAGTGGGGCAACGGAACCGAAGGGGCCAGCAGCTGGCCGACTTTATGGAGAAAGAGGGACTCTTTATGATGAACTCTTTCTTCCAGAAGCGGCCCCACAGAAAGTGGACCTGGTCGAGCCCCGACGGTTCGACAAAAAATGAGATTGACTTCATTATGACGACCAGACGCCAGCTGTTCAGTGATGTCTCAGTGATCGCAAGGGTGAAAACTGGCAGCGATCACCGAATGGTTAGAGGCACACTGAACCTAAACGTTAAGTTGGAGAGGTCTCGTTTAATGAAGTCAACGCTCCGTCCCCCTCGTGCTCTAATCCAGAATCCCGAAAACTTTCAGCTCGAGTTACACAACCGCTTTCAGTGCCTACAAGATTGCAATGCAGTGGACGATATGAATGACAAGCTCGTGGAAACTGTCCATGCGGTCGGAGCTAAGTTCTGCAAGACCCGCCGCAGAAGAACACAAAAACTCTCCGATCACACTCTTAATCTCATGGCTGTTAGACGGGAGATGAGGCTGCAATCGTCAACAGATTTGACAGCATACAGGCAACTGAACAGACAGATCTCCAAATGCATGCGGCGAGACTTACGCAACTTTAATACTGCTCGTATTAAAGAAGCGATCGAGCGGAACCAGGGCTCCAAAGTCTTTGCCAGAGATCTGTCTGCCCGTAAGAGCCAACTGTCAAAGCTGAAGACTGAGTGTGGCAGCATCGTTTCCGGGACACCTGAGATTTTGAGTGAGATTGAGAGGTTCTATGGGCAGCTGTACACATCATCGTTGGAGCCACACGCAAGTGTGAGTAACGATCCAAGAGCAAGTCTTATCCGACACTATTCCGATGATATCCCGGACGTCAGTCTAAGCGAGATTAGAATGGCTCTCCAGCACCTTAAAAATGGCAGGGCCCCAGGTGAGGATGGAATTACAGCGGAGCTTCTGAAAGCGGGTGGAACACCGGTACTTGAAGTCCTTCAGAAGCTCTTCAATTCCGTCCTCCATGGTGGCACTACTCCAGAGGCGTGGAGCAGAAGTGCGGTGGTCTTGTTCTTTAAGAAAGGCGACAACGCTCTCTTGAAGAACTACAGACCGATTTCCCTTCTGAGCCGCGTCTACGTGCTGTTTTCGAGAGTCATTACGAATCGTCTCGCACGCAGACTCGACGACTTCCAGCCTCCCGAACAAGCCGGTTTCCGAAAAGGCTTCAGTACCATAGACCACATACATACCCTGCGGCAGATTGTACAGAAGACTGAAGAGTACAATTTGCCACTTTGCCTGGCGTATGTGGACTATGAGAAAGCCTTTGATTCCGTCGAAATTTGGGCGGTGCTGCAGTCCCTTCAGCGGTGCCAAGTTGACTGTCGGTATATCGAAGTGCTGAAGTGTTTGTACAGTAGGGCTACGATGGCTATCCGAGTACAGAACCAGAGCTCGAAACCTATCCAACTGCAGAGAGGTGTAAGACAGGGTGACGTTATATCCCCGAAACTCTTCACCGCTGCTTTGGAAGACGTTTTCAAGCTACTGGACTGGAAAGGATACGGTATTAACATCAATGGCGAGTACATCACTCACCTTCGATTTGCCGACGATATAGTCCTTATGGCAGAATCGCTGGAGGACTTAAGCACTATGCTCAATGACCTCAATAGTGCCTCCCAACGGATAGGTCTTAAGATGAACATGGACAAAACAAAGATCATGTTTAATGTCCATGTCACACCTATGCCGGTAGTTGTTGGGAGCACTATGCTCGAAGTTGTTGACGAGTACGTTTACCTGGGACAAATAGTCCGACTAGGTAAGTCCAACTTCGACCGAGAGGTCAATCGACGGATTCAACTCGGCTGGGCAGCGTTCGGGAAATTACGACATATCTTCTCGTCAGGTATACCTCAATCTCTAAAAACTAGATTGTACAACCAGTGCGTGTTGCCAGTGATGACTTACGGATCTGAGACGTGGTCCTTCACTGCTGGCCGTATGAGGACGCTCAAGGTCGCTCAGCGAGCTATGGAGAGGGCTATGCTCGGAGTTTCTCTGCGTGATAGACTCAGAAATGAGGATATCCGCAGTAAAACCAGAGTGACCGACATAGCCCAACGGATTAGTAAACTGAAGTGGCAATGGGCCGGCCATATAGCTCGAAGAACCGATAACCGATGGGGAAGAAAGGTTCTCGAGTGGCAGCCTCGTACCGGTAGGCGTAGTGTAGGGCGACCCCCCACTAGATGGAGTGACGACCTGGTAAGATATGCAGGAAGTCGATGGATGCAGGTGGCTCAGGACCGTGCTTTGTGGCATTACTTGGGGGAGGCCTATGTTCAGCAGTGGACTTGTGAAGGGCTGTAATGATGATTCAAAATTTCTTAAAAAAAGTTCATAATAAAATTGATGTAATTTTTAAGAGACGATACTCCGATCTCTTTACTGCTAAGACTCCTTGTCAAGACAAGTAGGAAACGGAAGTGAACTTGACAGTTTAAATAAGTGTTGCTATTCTATTTTTAATACTATTCTATTATTATTTCAATATTGTAAATAAAGCTTGTTTTAATAAAAATATTCTTTAAAACAGAAAATTATAGGTATTTTACTAAATACGATACCTACTTAAATAAAACTTCTTTTGTAATTTTTTTATTTTATACTAATTTATAATAGAATATGGTTCTGGCACTGATTAAGTAGACTTGGTACCAAATTTATCAGTTTAAGTTCCCATCATTATTTGTCTAGCGTGCATTTCAACCCGCCTCCCCCGTATCGCTTACCTCAGACTTTTGACAGACATGTTTGGATGCAGAAGTATATACACTAGGCGTCTATTTGAGCGGTGTAGTCGTCGACTCCCGTTAACTACACTCAGGTTATAAATGCTTGAGTTAAGAGTGGTTCACCACAGTACTTAAAGAGCAGATTCGAACCTACGACTTTCTGAGTTTGCAGTCCGAACCATACCATTAGGCTGCTGTCGCCTTTAAATTTTAATAGAAACCATTGGAATGTTTATTTAATGTTACATGTTTGGTAAAAATGTACACTTTCTACACACAAACACACCCAATATCGGAACAGTTATACGTTATTGTAGTTATTGAATTTTCGTTCAAATTATTACATTTTCGATGTTGAAATAGGTTATAATTGTTGTACCGAGTACATGCGGCACGCGCGACCTGTCATGAACTCTCTTTAATAGTCTTTTACCACCGTTCTCTCGAAAATTGCAAGCAGTGGCGAAGCTAGGGCTCCACACTAGGGCAAGCCCAAGATATGGTTTTGTTGTTTTTAGCAGTTCTATAAAAATACACCAATCTTGATCTGTCTCCACTCTTTAGTTTCATATTCACTGCTGTCGAGGACGTGTTTAATAAAGCACACAGAAGGCATACTACTGCTAGATAGGTTGTATGACCGTATAATCAATAAATTGCACGAACGGGTCGGCTCAACCGGGGAAGGACCACGCTCTCACAGAATACCAGCGTCAAATAGTAGCTTAATGCTGCTGTGTTTCGTATGGTGAGTGTAGAGAACCGGAGACCCATTTTACTGGAAAAGAGGCATTCCATCTTAGTCCTCAAGGCTGACAACGCATCTGCATTTTGATTCGCAAACGAGGATAGATGTAGATGTCTATGGGCCACATCAACCACTTACCATCAGGTGGACTGTGTGCTCGTTTGTCACCCTTTTCCTATAAATAAAAAATAAAAAAAAATTCGTTCGATAAAATGACTTCACGTATAGAATTAAGTAGATGGCGCTATTAAAATTTAATATACTGAAAACTAAAGGAAATATTTTTTAAAAACCTCAATACATGATGTATTCATTTAATTTTTAAATTATTTGGGCTTCACATTAAAAAAAAAACATTGTAACAATTATTTGCTATAAAATTAAACTTATACCTAGGTATTTCATATTTTATGCTGCAGTTCAAAACGATATTTTTAACTCATATGGTAATATAAGTATTGAGTTATTAAACCTTTAAATACGCCTAGAATAATTAAACTTTAATACTAAAGAGCCCTGTGCCTATTAAAGTGTGAAGAAATGTTTATTGAATTAAAATTTTATTTTTAAGATTTTACCTTTTCGTCGCTGATTAGCACTTTAACACACTTATATTCATCACAAAGAACACTCTTTCCCTCCATTTTCACTAAAAATCTTTAAAAAAGTATAAATTTTCAAGTCACAATATTTTACATTATAATATATTCGCTCAAGCTAACACACAATGTAAACATTGAAATGTGACGTGAACTTGCAAACATATCGTCGGCGTCGCCCGCGCGCCACCGTGTCTCGACTAACTTCATACCTAACGTGACCATACGTCCCCCTTTAGGAAGGACGTTCCCGATTTAAAGGTTTGTGTCGCGCTGTCCCCAAAATACGTAAAAATATCCCGCTTTGACAAACAAAAGCGTGACAATCCTGCAAACTCGGTCACCCGTGCCATCATTGTGACACCGCGCGTACCAGGTTTGCCAGCATGGCTTGTATAGTTACGTGATTATTCTGAAAAGCTACACTTTTGAATTAAAAGGTACGAAGTGACAATTTTTAATTGATTTACAATAAATTATCAAATAACATAAGTTATTTCCAATTAGTATTTATTTGATGTTCAGAATTCACTTTAGATCATTAAAAGATTCAAACAACTATGTGTTTTATTTATAAACCTATATTAAAGGGCTTCAGATTGAATTTTGATAACGAGGCCATTCTCAACGGAAAATAGCCATCTGCGCATCTGGATTATATTGCCCAAGTGTAATACTACTGCTACTGAGAATTTTGTGACAGAAAACCCCTATAAATGATTCTTTACCCGACTCAGGTTTCGAATTTGGGACCACATTATCAGCAATTGCGTTTACGACCATTAGACCAAGAAGGCAGTCAAAAGTGTTAGAACTATAATAATTTTAAAGACGCCCCGCTCTGAGGAAAAAATTGATGGTCACTAAAAAGCCGGGCTTTTTATCTCCATACTAATTGCTATTTATACAATCGTAGTTATGTTTCATTATAGAACATTTTGCCACAGGTTAGAAAGGGAGCGATCGCCTTCTCGAAAGCTCGGTAAAAAACCCACGTGTGCGAGGGAGACAACCAATGGCTCAATTCAACTCTTCTTATATATATGACAGCAGTATTCCTAAGGCTACGAGGTCGCACAGAGCGCGCGGGAAATTTGAAATAGTTTGAAACAGTTTACGAGTTATTTTATTACTTAATATTATTGATTGATTCAGCTTGATAAGGCAAGCCGGGCTTCTGGGATTGTATGGAGGCTTCGCCACTGATTGCAAGCATTGCAAGTGGCTAAATACACATATTGAACGCAACCGTATCGACGCCCACATTCACCCTCCATCAAGAATCAAAATGCAGAATGAGTTATTACTTAGGACTAAGATGGAATACCTCATTTCCAGTAAAAGTGGCTCCGGTCCTCTACACTCACCATACAGCAGTATTAAGCTGCTATTCTTTTCTCATAGTAGAGCCAGTGTAGTGGCGGCAATAAGAAAATCTTCTCCCCCATATCAATTCCGAACTGTCATAAAGAAGACAGTGGAAAGTGAACCAGGAAATAGTAAAAAGCTGTAGTTAACAACTCGCCCGCCATACTGCAGAGTCATGCTGCAGCTATATTATGGTTGCAGCAAATGCATTAGTTCGGCCGGGGAACGACCACGCTCTCACAGAGTACCCGCGTGGAATACAGCTTAATACTGTTGTGTTTCTTATGGTAAGAGCAGTAAACACTTTTCACTGGAAACGAAACATTCCATCCAAGTCCATTGTAGTCGGAGTTTTCCATCTTAGTCGGAGGTGATGACACACTTTTTTTATTCTTAACCGAGGATAAATGTAGATGTCTATGAGCCAACTATAATGAAAAAACTAGCTTATACCCGCTGCTCAGATCGCGTTTAATTAGGTCAACTAATATTTATTATTGATATTATTTTAACTGAAAATTGCAGATCATTCTACTGCACTGCACTTCTAATTACTCGCAAAATAATTTTTTTAAACATAGTGGTGATGCTTGAATAAGAAACATACAAACATCTAAACCTTACACAACCTTTCACATTTGTTTTAGTGGTAGGATAGGATTTCGTAAACTTACCAATGGTGTTGCCAGTGCGCGACTAACGCAACAGAGTTGCCACTCGGCGAGCTCGCCTTCACGTTGACACAGTAGACCTTGATGTCAGCACCGGTCTGGTTGGTGATTCGTAGCGTGGCGTTCCGCTGGTAGAAAGTGTAGTTGCTGCTGAAGTCCAGTGTGTGCCACGTGTGCGAGAAAGTCATCCACGCGGGGAACTGACAGTTGAAGCGAACTGATACTGGGAGAGGGAGATTTATTAACTGTTAACGTTAGATAAAATAAAAAATATCAAAATGTTGGTTGGTTACACCAATATGGTTAGAACCAATCCTACCAGTCTGAACACAGGCGCACAGTAGTCAGCGTTTCGGTGTATTACACGATACATTTTAGAGAGTGCGCGCAGGAATTGCATGATAAATTCCTTCCTCTTCGTTCTAACATCGGACTGCTATATAAAAAAGTTGTCAATAAACTACACATTCAAACCAAACGGTTTGCTTCGTCTTAATACTTACAATATAGGAGTGTTATATTTTGCTAGCATCTGTCTATTCATACGAATTTAATGTGTGTCGTCAAGGCAAAAGTGAATATGCTTTTGGAAAGCTAATTCAGTGCGCTTTGCCGTCGTTGGCTGCATCTTCACTTACGTGAGTAATAGTAATTAAGCACTGGCTTATATTAGTAAAAAAAAATAATTACAAATAAGAGATTTTGTACTTTGCATAAGGCTTAATTCCGACACCAATGAACGTGTGGTTGCAAATTTCTTTTTTACTTTTACATTTCTACTTCTATTCTCCTCGTACTTGACTTCTCGTACGAAAACTTCCCGTAATGATTTCTTATATTTACGCGAACACTACACATTGCTTAAAACTACTTTAACGGTCATGTAGAAAGAAGGAATGAGGAAAGAGTGATAAAGCAAATTTATATGGCAGAAGTGAATGGAAGAGTCGGAAAGGGATGCGCTAGAAGAAAGTTTATCGAATTTATTTTTATCGAATCAAATTGGCGATATTTTGAAAGTGGGCCACATTACAAGCACCCTTAACCGACGAGCATCTATGCGTAGATATATGGATGTAAAGGAGGCGAAAGAGGTATGTCAGGATCGTGCCAGATGGAAGTCCGTAGTCTCTGCCTACCCCTCTGGGTGACAGGCGTGAGTGTTTATGTCTATGTTATGTTACTTTTACGGATGACGGACCACCCATGGGCGCAGAAACACCCGTAACGTCGGGAAAAAATAATTCAAATTAAACGCGATAAATTCCGTAAAAGTAGTTTTAATCAATTACTTCTCGTGTTATAATAATAATAATAATAATAAATAATAAACAAAACAGTAAATATATACAGGTACAATATAGTGGTGTCTGTTCGCACGATTTCGACTAGAACAATCGCTGGTTACAATTAAAAGCTATCGATTGTATAAAAGATATAACAACGTTACAAGTACTTATAAGTTAGGATAAATGAACAAAGATGATGGCAACTTAACCCTATCTAAAAACTATTAATTTGTGAATTTGCACAAATGTTGTCTAGACTTGCGAGATAGAAAGTAGTGGCTTGAAGTTTTAACCTGGCATATGTACTTGAGAAACTGCATATTATAAAACATTCTCAGAGTAAAACTCCTTGACAGACTCAGATACCGAGGTGCTTCCATTTGTGTTCCCTTTGGCGGAACACTAAAACGATTTGAAAGAAGTGCGATGTAAGAAGAAGAAATAAAAACGGAATACGTTATTCTACCTCTTTTGAGAGCCATTGTTCTCGAGCCCTCTGTCGCGCTAAAGAGTCCGTTGCACGTGGCGTCTCCGGACTGCGCCACTCTGTACTCCACACCGCCAGCGGCGCTAATACTGTCTTTCATAGCCATGCTGGATCCTGGAATAGAACATTGTATGAACGATAATTATTATGACTAGTAGTCGAAGTTCGATTGTATTTATTATTTTTTATGTTTCTATATTAAGGAAACTGTATTTTGTTTTCAACTGCACATTAATATACAAAAACACGCTGTAAAATAAATGCTTTTTTGCTACACTATTGAAAACGTAGCAGTTGAAATCAATCATTCAAAATTCACAGCTTATTCAGTCAATGTATGCATAGAATACTATAATTACATACATAATAGAACCGGGGAGTGGGCGGAGCAGTGTAGCCACTAAAATGTCACTAATACGTTAATTCACACGTATAAATGTCAACACGAGATGTATTTTGACGTTACAATCGTTTCCAAATTTCGCATGCAAATTATTTAGAAAATGCCAAATTGCACGCTATTTACAAATAAAAACGTATTAGAATCTGTCTGTTAACACAGCGAATCGGGTTGGTAGTAGTGATAATACTACGTAATTGTTTGTATGTTACTCCCGGCGTCGCCTATCCTCGTACAAAATGAAGTTGACAGCCATTCTATTGTGTATTATAGTATTCTATGAATGCATGATTCAATTAAGTATTATGGTAAAGTAAAGACTTAATATTCTTTTTAAAAATCATTAAATTTACTAAAACTGCTAAAACATTCAAAATGTATTAAATAACAGAAATACAAGGCGAACATATTATAACAATATCTTGATCTTCTGATCCTATAATCAATAAAATTAAAACTTAACCCAAGCATACCACTGCAAGACCTCAGGACATAGTCAGTTCATTTTGCATAGATCGGACCATAAACAATAATTAAAAAAGCTGAAGGTACTCCGGGTTTAACAATGACATCGGGACATCAGTCATCTCAGTCCCCCGTGACCATGGGTGCTGGAAAGCGCCCGAAACGTCGGGAATTAAAAATAAGAAGTAAAAATAAACGCGATAAAATTCGTAAAAGTAGTTTTAATCATGTGTAGTGTTCGCGTAAATATAAGAAATCATTATAATTTAATAAGTGTTATTTTAAATAAGTTTTAACTTTTGCATAAATGGGGCTATGTATTCTTTTACGCTGTCACCACACGGCTAGTTGTTAATAGGACAGGATGATTACATTGCCTCAAATATATGCAGCGGCACAGTAAGGGGAGACCAGAAGACCATGACTGCGGGCAGCCGATATTAGACATGGACAGTTTGGAAACGAACAGTCGATACAGCAGGCTGGTGCGTGACGTCATTGCGGCAACAGGCACAACCTCATTCTGAGTATATCCAACCGACGCAGATGCGTTATTAATGCCATGGGTACTTTTACTGATTATTAACTCTTAATTAATAGCTTAAAAGATTTTAACTTTATTTTATTTTTTAATTTAAAAATTATACTTTCGTGATGTACACTTTTCACACGTTTTTCTTCCCTGCTTAAAAATCTGAAATCTCATTTAAAGTTAATGTTTATATAAAATAAAATGGACTAGATACTTGTGGTTTAATTTGAAGACTCGAAGACTACTACAATACATCCAACGCTGTGATTGTGTACCTCTTGGGGTAATTGTGGTGGGCTTTCATTTGGGTTTCGTTGTATTGTGTTAATATATCAAGTTTTATTATAAGACCACAATCTCTATAGGACTTAACATCCTATATTAGGTTAAAAAGTATTATCATATTGAAAAAACGTGATATATATATATATATATATATATATATATATATATATATATATATATATATATATATATATATATATATATAAGGAGTTATTTTCCACAGGCAAGGTATTATCACAAGAGTTATACAATCGCACGGTTGGCCCTTTCTGAGTTCCACATCTTGACATCTTGAGAGCCATCAGGTTGTCCACATTAATGCAAAAAAATCACTTACCAATACCGTTTGTCTTTTCATACACGAAGCAGCGGTATCGGTCCTCGTTGCTGGTGGCGTGGTTGTGATGCAGTTTCCCCACGAGGAAACGTAAGCTTCCCTCCTTCCATGTGGCGAGGCACTCGAGTTCTTCAACTGGAGGAGAAAATAGTTCGAATTCTTTTCAAAATAAGGGGACATTGAAAAACAACCGTGAGATTCTAAAAATAACTGTAACTAATTTATGAAAAAGTTTTATTAAATAAATAAGGCTTGACAGCGTAGCGTAGTGGATAAGCATTAAATATTTAAGTTACAGCTTATATACGTCCCACTCCTGGGCACAGGCCTCCGCTCATTTATGAGAGGGTTTAAGGCAAGGAATTGTTCGCCG
The DNA here is from genome assembly GCA_036936625.1 of Parnassius smintheus behrii. Lineage (NCBI taxonomy): Eukaryota > Metazoa > Arthropoda > Insecta > Lepidoptera > Papilionidae > Parnassius > Parnassius smintheus. The sequence goes on along the minus strand of JAUPFT010000007.1, from coordinate 8,006,788 downwards.
CGTTGCCCTAATGCGTGTTGGTGAACTTCACATGTCTTCCAAATATTTCTTTTTTATTTCTCAGACATGCAGGCTTCCTCACGATGTTTTCCTTCACCGCCGAGCACGTGGTAAATCAGCACTTCAAATTGCAATTAACAATGTCATTGGTGCCGGCCGGTATCGAACCCGATTTGCTCGCGTACTGTGAAATTAAAGCGAGCACTAACCTCATACCGGTGGTATTTCATTCATTATAACCTATCAACTTTTTATTGATGAAACATAGGCCTCCTAAAATGGATTGCCCTGTACTTGTCAAAGTTGCTTGCAAAGTTGTTATCCGGAAAATGCTGCTGCCAATATTTTCAATTCCCTCTGTATTCACTTATTAGACCCGCGAGATAATATGAAGTATGTAGTGTTATGCTTATACATACTTACATATCATTTTACACTATTTTAAATTTATTTTTCCATTCTGTTTTTGATGTTCTGCATTCGCCTCAAAACTTGATATTTTGCATCACCTTTATTTCCATAGGATCCTGTAATATTTTTAATTCATAAGAACACAATAACAAATCATTTTCACTTCGTATTTTTCATGCTATCAGCACTTTTTAAATCGGTGTCAATGGAGTCTACCTTTTTCGGTCTTTTATTTAGTTCTCCATAACTCTGCAATTTCGGGTTTCGTGCGCGCTGTTGCGCTACTTTTTTTTCCTATATAAATAATATCTCATTTTTCACTTAAATCTTGCCGTTTCTGTATTACGAGCCTAAAACCAAAATTTGACATGTTTTGACATCGTTGTTTATCAGGTTGTCATGGCAATTTTTATTCAAATATCGTTACCGGCCTGATGTTTTTACTTCAAAATACTCCTTTCTTCTTGGCCATTTACAAGAATTTGCTTTTAATTTAAATAATTTCAAATTTAATGAGAATAATTTTCCGTTCTTATGCCAGATCCGTCAAAAAAAGGAAAAGATAGCCGAACAATCGGCGAATGGGGGAGTCTGACTTGAGCTTTGATACTTGAAGCATCTCCTAAAGGCCTTTTCTGCACTGCCTCGGGATCCTGCAAGCCTCTGCCCGCTCCTTAAGTCGTCGCCTAGCCACGCCTACGCCTCCGCCTACTAGTGCGCTGTGTTTACTTACTTCAAACGCTGCGTGCCTTCTCCTGACGTTGCGTGGACCTACTTCAGACGCTGCGTGTTTATTCCGGACGCTGTGTGGGTCTACTCCGGAAGTTGTGTTTGCCTACTCCAAGCGCCGCGTGTACCTACTTTAAACGCTGCGTGCCTACTCCAGACGTTTCGTGGACCTACTCCCGACGCTGCGTACCGGCTCAAGACGCTGTGTGGGTCTACTCCAAGCGCTGCGTGTACCTTCTCCAGACGCTGCGTGTGTTTTCTCCAGATTCTACGTGTTCCTAGAGCAGGAGCTGTGCACCTATCATAGGCATAGCCTGTGCATACTTCGTTGCAGTATCTTTTGTTATTTTTTTTTTTAATAATATTGTAAATCACCATCTTCATTACAACCCATCATCACCTTCATACCTTTTTTTTATAAAAGATACTGTAAAACTTCAAATTTTTAAATAATTTATTTTATTTTGGTTGTTTTCGTTCTAGTTAAGTTAGGTTCTTAGTTTTTTTATTGTCGCTTCACGACATTTTGCGTGTACCTTCTCCAGACGCTGCGTGTGTTTTCTCCAGATTCTACGTGTTCCTAGAGCAGGAGCTGTGCACCTATCATAGGCATAGCCTGTGCATACTTCGTTGCAGTATCTTTTGTTATTTTTTTTTTAATAATATTGTAAATCACCATCTTCATTACAACCCATCATCACCTTCATACCTTTTTTTTATAAAAGATACTGTAAAACTTCAAATTTTTAAATAATTTATTTTATTTTGGTTGTTTTCGTTCTAGTTAAGTTAGGTTCTTAGTTTTTTTATTGTCGCTTCACGACATTTGGCGCCCGACGTAAAAGTTCTTCTTTTCTTCACCTTAGCTACGCCTTATCCATTTCCTTTTGATTGAATTGCTTTCTCTTTCGTTCTTAACTCTTTATTTACTCATCCTTATCATATCTTCCAAATTCTAAAACAAAACTTCATCTAGTTTTTCAACTTATCTGGATTATATTTAGACCTACATATAACACTTCACTTACATTCATCACTTTAATATTTTTATTCTAGAGGTACAATTTTTTATTAAATTTTTATTTCTTAAACTTAACACTTAATTATAACAATGAAACGGGTTATTAAGTACGAATTCCTTAACAAGGCCGAACTCGAATACGAAGTGAAGATTAGATGTGAGGAACCAGCTAATACTGTTTTGCTTCTAAAAAAACAGGTTTTGCGTTTAGTTGAGAATTCTCACCCTGAAGATATTCTGACTTCTCCAATTCCGATCGAGGATGACTTGTCTCAAATTGGTTCTACTTTGACTTACCTGGACTGTAAAATTGAAAAATTTTTACAAGGTGAAACCAAATACTTACGATTAATAGAAACTTTTATTAATCATGTTTTTTACAGATTGGAGCGAATAGATACTGACTTATATCCAGACTTTAAAACTATTTTCGATACTTTGAAGATGAAATTTGACGCTATTACTAAACAATTCGAATCCTTGACTCCACCTCCAACTGAAAATGACTCTCCATCACTTGACCCTCCTGTAGACCCGACTGTCATGGAACCTCCTCTTGTTTCTCAAACATCTGTTAAGATCCATACCCCGTATCCTTCACCACTACCTCAATCTTTTTCTCCAACTAACGTCTTCAAAGATCTGAAAAGACACACCTTCAATGGTAAAAGCTGTCCAAGATCCTTTCTTCAAAAACTTGAAGAATACTGCTTAGCTCGTGGCTTACCCAAAGACTTGTTGATTTCTCAAGCGTTTGAAATTTTCACCGACAATGCTCTTCGTTGGTTCAGATTTAAATATAATCAGAATCCAAACTTAACTTGGAACGAACTTTCCTCTTTATTAATCAAAGACTTTGGTGGTTTTGATTATGATTATAAACTTCTAGAAGCGATTAGGAACCGAACTCAAGGCCGTGATGAACCTATCGTCATCTATATTTCCATCATGTCTGGAATGTTCTCTCGTCTTTCAAAGAAACTCTCTGAAACAGAACAATTGGAGATTATTTTGAGGAATATTCGCCCATGTTATTCAGTCTTCGTAGCTCTAAAAGACATTGACTCTATCGACTCTCTTCTGGCTACTTGCCAAAACTATGAAAAGTTCCTTGACAGAGACAAACAATTTAAAGAACCAAATGTACAACAAAGTCCTCTTATTTCTGAATTCAACTACAAGCATTCCACTTCAAGTTCAGTTGGCTCTTCAAATTCTAATAACTCACAACCTTCTCCTCCCTTTATGAATAAATTCACTTCATCCTACAAATACCCTTCTAGACAAGTTAATAGTCTCTCTCAAACTAAAGCTCCTCAAGAAAGCTCTTTTTGTGTTCGCTGTCGTAAACAAGGTCATACTTTGAACACTTGTACTCAACCACGATTCGTGATTTGTTTCAAATGTGGTCTTAAAGGTTTTAAAACTGCAGATTGCCCTACTTGTTCTCCCAAACCACATACTAGTTCAAAAAACTAACTGCTGACTTGAAAAGTAACTTAAACTTTGATAATGACGATTGGGCTAGTTGGATTAAAACAATTCAAAACTTCTTTTCTTGTTACAAAATCTCTTCTACACTCTACTCCAAAGAACAAGATCTTAATCGTCCATTCGTTAATGTCAAAATTTATGACTTAACTTTATCTGGTTTACTAGATTCTGGCAGCTCAGTAACTATTCTGGGTAATAATTCTCATTTGGAAATTCTTAAACTGGGCTGTAAACTTTTCAAGTCAGATCTTATTACTGTCTCTACTGCTAATAATCAAAAAGTTAATTCCTTGGGTTATTTTGACTTACCTGTTCATTTCAATAATCAAACCCATTTGATTAAAGCTTATGTTTTTCCGGAAATATTTCCTTCGCTAATACTAGGTATTGACTTTTGGAGAAAATTTAATCTGTTACCTAGTGTTTTATCTTCTCTTAACTTTACAGAATCTAAATGCTCTGCTATCGAAACTAAAGATATTAAAGTTTTACCTTATGAGCATTTAACTCCTAACCAAAAGGACATCGCTAACGACATCATCCAACGCTTCAAGACAATTTCTTTTGAAGAAAAAGGTATCCTGGGGAGCACACACTTAATCACCCACAAGATTGATACTGGTGATTCTCTTCCAATCAAACAAAGATGTTACAGACTGTCTCCTGAAAAACAAAAGGCGTTAATTAATGAAGTTGATAAGATGCTGGGATGGAACGTCATTGAACAATGCGAAAGTCCTTGGTTATCTCCAGTTCTCATCACTCCGAAGAAGAATGGTGAATGGCGTTTCTGCGTAGACAGCAGGAAGCTTAACTCAGTTACACGTCGTGATGCTTATAGTCTGCCATTAATAAGCGAAATTTTGGACAACCTGAAGAATGCCAAATACTTATCAAGCATCGACATTGCGAAAGCATTTTGGGAGATTCCCTTGAATCCTGCTGATAAAGATAAAACTGCATTTTATGTACCTGGAAGAGGTATGTTTAGATTCAAGGTAATGCCTTTTGGTCTCTCTAACTCACCTGCAACTCTACAAAGATTAATGGATATGCTTTTTACTCCTGAATTTGAGAACAAGGTATTTTGCTATCTGGATGACATCGTTATTATTAGCGAGACTTTTGATGAACACATATCGCTTCTCATGAAAGTTCATGAAAAACTTTCATATGCTAATCTGACTATTAACTTTGAGAAGAGTCAATTCTTCAAGAAAGAACTGAAATACCTTGGTTTTCTAGTGGACGAGTATGGTCTACGTGCTGATCCAGATAAAATAAAAGCTATTTTAGAATATCCTGTACCTACTTGCAGAAAAGAAGTACGTAGATTCATAGGCACCTGCAGCTGGTTCAGAAGATTCATTCCAAACTTTAGCACCATTGCCTCTCCACTCAACCAACTAACCTGTTCCGGGAAGAACGCTCCTAAATTTTTATGGAATTCACAAGCTGCAGCTGCTTTCCAGAAACTTAAAGAAGCTTTGGTAACTGCTCCTGTTCTTGCTTGCCCTAACTTCGAGCTACCCTTCTCTGTACATTGTGATGCATCAAATTATGGCATAGGAGCAATGCTTACTCAACATCAAGATGACAAAGAAGTCGTGATTGCTTACATGAGTAAAGCACTAAACAAAAATCAACAGAATTACTCAACTACTGAAAGAGAAACATTGGCTGTAATAACTGCGTTAGAACATTGGCGATGTTATCTAGACAATGGTAAAGAATTTACAATATATACTGACCATGCTGCACTTAAATGGTTTCAGAACTTATCGAATCCTTCAGGAAGACTTGCTCGCTGGACTTTACGCTTATCATGCTTTAACTTTGTCCTGAAACATAAAAAAGGAAAGGATAACGTTGTTCCAGATTTATTATCAAGACATAAGAATCAAGAACGTCCTGATACACGAGAAATTTCATCTCAAGGCGTACATCCTATTACGATTGAAGAACCACCTGATCGTGAACTTGAGCACTACAACAAGATTTTTCTCGGATGCTCCAACAACCCAGACGCATATCCCAACTACACTATCAGGGATAACAAACTTTACCGCTGCATCCATTCTCCCGATCGTCTAAACGATGACTTTATTTGGAAAGAAGTTCCACTACCTCGAGATAGGCATACACTTATTGAAGTTAACCATGGTTCCCCTTCAGAACTCCATCTTGGTATCTTCAAGACATTCAAGAAAATATCTTTAAAATACTATTGGCCTGGTATGTTTAAGGACATTGCCAAATTAATCTCGTCTTGTGAAACCTGCTTAACCTACAAACACCCTAATCATTCTCCCTATGGTCTTATGGGTAAACCCAAACTTTGCTCCAGACCTTTTCAAACTATATCCTTAGATCTTATGGGTCCATTACCTATGACTCGTAGGCGAAATCAGTATATTCTAGTAATTAACTGCAATTTTACTAAATATACTATGATTTTTCCCCTTAAACGTGCTACTTCAGCTAATATTATTAATCTTTTGGAAAATTCAGTTTTCCTAGTTCATGGCATTCCCCAAACTATTATAATGGACAACGCGGTACAATTTCAGTCGCGAGAATTCCAATCATTCTTAAATTCTTATAACGTTCCTTGTATTTTTCACACAGCTTTATATTGTCCTCAGGTTAATCCTACGGAGAAGTTTAATAGTACAATTATTACAGCTCTAGCATCTCTAGTAGGAGACGATCATAGATCCTGGGACAACCATCTTGCTAAGATTCAGTACGCAATGAACAGCGCTACAAATGTGGCTACTGGCTTTACTCCAAACTTTTTAGTCTTTGGTAGGGAAACAATACCTTGTGGTTCCTTCTATACTCCAACTCAGAACCTCGAGGAATTGATATTTATGCCTCGTGATATTTACGCGTCTAATGCTGGTCTCCTCTCATCTATTTTTCACAAAGTTCAAACTAAACTTCACATAGCTCACGCTAAAAATAGCGCTCGCTATGATCTACGCCGGTCTTTTAAAGAATTTAATGTGGGAGACACTGTTTGGCGTAAAAACCATGTTTTAAGCAATGCCGGCGCTTACTTTAATGCTAAACTTGCCCTTAAGTTCATCAAGTGCAAAGTGATAGCTAAACTGTCACCACTAATCTATGTGCTTGAAGACCCTAATGGAGTTAGAGACAAGTGGCACATCAAAGATGTAAAATCATAAATTTTTTTTTAACTTTTATTAACTGTATATATGTATAAATATCACCATCATTCTCACCTTATTATTTTTATTTCTTTGTTTGTTTGGTGATCCAGTGTTCTTCAACACATCTTGCTTTAGGACCTCGAATTTTCGTTGGTTAATCTTCACTTTTTGTTTCAGACACATCTCGTTAGTGATGTTGTTGATCTCTGGCTTTGAGCCCTACCGCTCTGGCCGTTCTTAATCTTTACTTAAGTCATAGCGACTAAAGCTTGCTTAAGATTAATTTCTTTAACTTTATCTTCACTCAGGAGCGGATGACAACTCCTTAAATAAGCCTGAACGTCCTTTCGAAATGTTTTTTTTTCCACGCAGGAGCGGATGACAACTCCTTAAATAAGCCTGAATGTCCTTTCGAAAACACACTTTTAGAGTGGTAGTCATTGAATGTGAACTCCACCCTTACCTGAATGCAGATGATGAATGTAAGAGATAGTATATCTGATTTTGCCTGTTGATGTCTGTCTCTGCAAAGCTGTGTTTTCATGGTTTCTTTTAGAATGTACATATCAAAATTTTTGCTGAGTCAAAAATTTTCCAGGGTCGGGGGGAAAATGTAGTGTTATGCTTATACATACTTACATATCATTTTACACTATTTTAAATTTATTTTTCCATTCTGTTTTTGATGTTCTGCATTCGCCTCAAAACTTGATATTTTGCATCACCTTTATTTCCATAGGATCCTGTAATATTTTTAATTCATAAGAACACAATAACAAATCATTTTCACTTCGTATTTTTCATGCTATCAGCACTTTTTAAATCGGTGTCAATGGAGTCTACCTTTTTCGGTCTTTTATTTAGTTCTCCATAACTCTGCAATTTCGGGTTTCGTGCGCGCTGTTGCGCTACTTTTTTTTCCTATATAAATAATATCTCATTTTTCACTTAAATCTTGCCGTTTCTGTATTACGAGCCTAAAACCAAAATTTGACATGTTTTGACATCGTTGTTTATCAGGTTGTCATGGCAATTTTTATTCAAATATCGTTACCGGCCTGATGTTTTTACTTCAAAATACTCCTTTCTTCTTGGCCATTTACAAGAATTTGCTTTTAATTTAAATAATTTCAAATTTAATGAGAATAATTTTCCGTTCTTATGCCAGATCCGTCAAAAAAAGGAAAAGATAGCCGAACAATCGGCGAATGGGGGAGTCTGACTTGAGCTTTGATACTTGAAGCATCTCCTAAAGGCCTTTTCTGCACTGCCTCGGGATCCTGCAAGCCTCTGCCCGCTCCTTAAGTCGTCGCCTAGCCACGCCTACGCCTCCGCCTACTAGTGCGCTGTGTTTACTTACTTCAAACGCTGCGTGCCTTCTCCTGACGTTGCGTGGACCTACTTCAGACGCTGCGTGTTTATTCCGGACGCTGTGTGGGTCTACTCCGGAAGTTGTGTTTGCCTACTCCAAGCGCCGCGTGTACCTACTTTAAACGCTGCGTGCCTACTCCAGACGTTTCGTGGACCTACTCCCGACGCTGCGTACCGGCTCAAGACGCTGTGTGGGTCTACTCCAAGCGCTGCGTGTACCTTCTCCAGACGCTGCGTGTGTTTTCTCCAGATTCTACGTGTTCCTAGAGCAGGAGCTGTGCACCTATCATAGGCATAGCCTGTGCATACTTCGTTGCAGTATCTTTTGTTATTTTTTTTTTTTAATAATATTGTAAATCACCATCTTCATTACAACCCATCATCACCTTCATACCTTTTTTTTATAAAAGATACTGTAAAACTTCAAATTTTTAAATAATTTATTTTATTTTGGTTGTTTTCGTTCTAGTTAAGTTAGGTTCTTAGTTTTTTTATTGTCGCTTCACGACAAGTAGTAGAATTTCGTATGTCAACACTACATGCTAACGTTTTATTTTACTAAGTAGATTTTTAACCGTTTTTTAACTGTATATGTATATAAACGTATTATACAAGGTAAAACCACGTTACAATGTTTTATGGTAGCAGCACAAATTGGTCGGCTCGACCGGGGAAGGTCCATGATGAAACAGACTAACGTAAAATAACATTATAATGTTGTTGTGTTTCTTTTTACTCTCAACTTGGTCCCCGCTTTTGCATTAAGGATTGACGGCCGCAGCATCCACTTATCATAAGGTGAACTTTGTGCCCGTTTGTCACCCTTACTTCTTTAAAAGCAATGTAGTCGTTAATATTTACCTATTCTCGTATATTAAAATAAATCATTCCCAGCGTTTGACAGTAACGACTAATTAGTTTAAACGGCACACAGTCTGCTAATTTAGTATACGCTTGTCTCGGATAAGTTATTGTTTCTATAATAATAAACTTAAGGTGCTTAGTGCTGTGCTAGTTGTTCCTAAGGTACGTTTCTAAGAATAGTGCGGGTAGTTTGCGACTGTATCGCCGGGAGCCGAGGCAGACTGCCGTACAAATAAAAGTTTTATGTAGAGTCGCCGCCAGCGACGTAAAGGGGGAGCGTTTGAACGCCACAACGAGGCGACTATTGTCTCGATAATGAAAGCTGGAGACTTCTTTTGCGAGGATTTTTATTTTCATCTTTGAAAGAAAATAAGGACAGCTAGTTTTGGTTCTGTATTTCGTTTAGTCCGTTCGCAATGGATGTTATTTGATGACGTTTAAACCTTTTTTTAAATTATTTGTTAAATATTTATTTATTTAAAACTTCATATACACACGTGGTATATAGGCAGACTTAATGCCTAAGGCATTCTCTACCAGTTTACCTTGGGGTGATGCAGAGATAGTATGAAGTAGGCGTAGTAAAAAATAAATATTAGAATACTAAACTAAATTAACAAAAATTTTGTAATACATGAAGATAAAATACATAAGATATAAATGGTACGCCATAAAAAATATATAAAGTAATAAAATGAAATATAAAAAGAATTAAGATAATAAAAATGTGTAATACATAACTACATATTATAATGTCAGATGTATATAAACTGATAAAGACAAATAAATATATTAATATATATACACATATATAAGGGTAACAAACGATCACACAGTCCACTTGATGGTAATTGGAGGCTGTGGCCCATAGACATCTACATTTATCCTCGATTAAGAATCAAAATGCAAAATGCATTGTCAGCCCTAATAACTAAGATAGAATGCCTCGTTTCGAGTAAAAAAGGGTATCTGGATCTCTACACTCATAATACGAAACACAGCAGTATTAAGCTGTTATTTTACACTGGTATTCTCTGAGAGCGCGGTCCTTCCCCGGTCGAGCCGACCCATTCGTGTTATAACTATAATATAGTATAATATAGTAGCGTGGATCTACCACGTATAAAATTATCAAATTCGACTCGAACACGAAAGCGAGTTAGTAAAAACTTGGTAAAGATATGAAAAGGATTTGAAAAATAGCTTGTACTGCTTAATGAATAGAAAAGAATAATTTCTATTGATACGCAATATTACAATATAGATTATAAGAATACCTATTGAGAGTCATTTATGTTTTTATTGACTTTGAATGATACCGATATAATTCAAAGTCAATAAAACATAAATGATATCGTAAAACCGCAGCGCAGTATATAGCAGCATTAGAAATAAACTGCACAACGGAATTCCTATCTGTACAAAAGAAAAGAATTTAAAGATAGTAGCAGTTTACGTACATAAATAGCATAAGGACAAACATTTACATTTACAATACCTGGAACAATTATTTGTAGACATGCATTTTGATTCTTAATCGAGGATAGATGTAGATGTCTATGGGCCACATCATCCACTTACCATCAAGTTCACTGTGTTACGTTAAACTGTAAACGTTAGTTTATTCTACAAAAAATAAAGTTTAATTACTAGCGTTTCTACATCACCACCACCATACATTTCTACGTTCTGCAGAATGCGCCAAGCCGCAGTTATATTAGTAGTATAGTTGTAGCACGAATGGGTCGGCTCGACCGGGGAGGGACCACGCTCTTACAGAATACCAGCGTGAAATAGTAGCTTAATGCTGCTGTGTTTCGTATGGTGAGTGTAGAGAACCGGAGACCCTTTTTACTGAAAACGAGGCATTCCATCTTAGTTCTTATGGGTGACAACTCATCTTACATTTTGATTTGTAATCGAGGATAGATGTGGATGTCTATGGGCCGCAGTAATCACATACCATCAGGCGGACTGTGTGCTTGTTTGTTACCCTATCCTATAAAAAAACACCGCGTGTTTCAATATCGAACAGAACAAAATACAACTTTCTGATGTTTGTCATGTGGAGCCACGTTGCAGAACATTGTTGCTGTAACATGAATGTGTCGGCTGGGCTAGGGAAGGACCATGCTCGCACAAAATATCAAGGTCAAATAGCAGCATTAAGCAGATGTGTTTCACATATGCCGATTTTCATTTTAATTCTTAACCGAGGATGGATGTCGGATTTTATCCACTGCTTCCACTTACCATTCAGTGGACTGAGTGTTGGTTTGTTATTAGCATAAAATGTACAAAAATGTTCGATTGTTGTGATATAACACACATTGAACTCGAAACGAAGAGGTATATACTATACTATACTAGGCTAGGCTATACTGTCGACTTGTCAAGATGATACATACCACCCGATCTTATTAAATCTTGTTTATTACTTTTATACCAAACTAATACGTGAAGAAAATTACATTAAAATCAAGAGGAAAGAAAAATATATAAAAACTGACGCTTTTTAAGTTTTTTTTATTGCGAATACAAAACAAATTCCTAATATTGTTTATTTCGAAAGTTTTCGAGCCCGCAAAGCGTCCCCTTAATGCGTCTATTTAAAGGCGTTCGCTAAATCTAAACAATGGTTGACACCTCCCGTTGGAAGTCTGCCCGATTCATTTGTAGCCAATTCCCGGAGATCGGATCGTATGCCTTTGTTTTCCATGGCATTTTAAGTGGTTTTGTTTTTTAACACCAGTGTTGCCAAGTCGACTCATTTATTCGTTAATTAGCTGTTAGGTCCAAAATGTAAAGAACTGCGGTAATGAGAAAACGTGAAGAATTGAAAAGAAAATTCAGTAAAATGTTTTATTGAGGATTGAAATATTTTTTATTTAAACTGTTGGTAAAGGAAAATGAAATATCCGGTCATCATGTTTCGGGGCTTTTATTTGAATTTAAAAATAATATTTACGGAAGCCGTTTGTCCAAAAATATTTATTCTAATTTAAGGGGAAATATAACCTCAAATGGCTTAGCAAGATCCTCCGTTATGCCGAAAGTATTCCGGCATTAATTTTGAAATAAATATATGGTAAAGTTGAGGATTAATGTTAAGGACTATGTTAGACGAAAACACGATTCCGCAAAATTTTCTCGATAGAAAAAAAATCCAAAGTTACCTCCAAACTGAACAATAAACCGCTGTTATTCATAAAATACTTTAAATAAGATCATGAAACTTTGCATACTAACTGAACTAACTATAAAGCAGTGCTTATGTTATTTAGTTTTTTTTTTAAATACCATTATTTTCACTGTAAAAAGAAATTACCTAAACTATCGGCGTCTTCAAGCTCGATTCCTGTCGCTCCGTTAGTATCGCTTAGGCTTTTGAAGGTAGAAGTTGTGTCGCTTACGATCAGAATACACATTACGCAACAGGACGACGTAAAATTAAAATGGGAAATAACCGTGATAAAAATAAGAAGCGACTGGGTTGGCGTTAAGAAACAGGCATAAATATGATAAACCTAATGAAATAAGTATCTAAGGACCTATCTACCTAAAGTATTAGTGATTACAAACATGTCGGTACATAGCATACGACGCGCGTGGAAGTGACGGCGAAATTAGAATTTGAGCTGACTTACTATCTCCCCTTAAGGACTTAATGTCGTTTTAGTTTCAGAAAATAATAAGCAAAGTTTTGTGGCTTTTTTTTTTGTAAATAAAGGCTCATCATGTTTTGGAGCTTTCATTGGAATTTAAAATCATAAAGCCATAATATTTACTTTTTGTCTTAAGAGGATAGAGTAAGTCAGCTCAAATTCTAATTTCGCCCCCACTTCCCCGCGCGTCGTATACTATGTACCGATATGTTTGTAATCACTAATACTGTAAGTAGATAGGTCGTTATATACTTATTTCATTAGGTTTATCATATTTATGCCTGTTTCTTAACGCCAACCCAGTCACTTCTTATTTTTATAACGGTTATTTCCCATTTTAATTTTACGTCATCCTGTTGCGTAATGTGTATTCTGATCGTAAGTGACACAACTTCTCCCTTCAAAAGCCGGAGCGATACTAACGGGGCGACAAGAATCAAGCTTACGCGCCGATAGTCTAGGTAATTTCTTTTTACAGTGAAAATAATGGTATTTTAAAAAAAGTAAATAACATAAGCACTGCTTTATAGTTAGTCCAGTTAGTATGCAAAGTTTCATGATCTTATTTAAAGTATTTTATGAATAACAGCGGTTTATTGTTTATTTTGGAGGTAACTTTGGATTTTTTTTCTATCGAGAAAATTTTACGAAATCGTGTTTTCGTCTAAAATAATCCTTAACATTAATCCTCAACTTTACCATATATTAATTTCAAAATTAATGCTGCAATATTTTCGACATAACGAAGGATCTTGCTAAGCCATTCGACAATATATTTCCCCTTAACATATTTTTATTCTAACAATAGGCTTACACATATATTTTTGGTTTTAGTAATAATATGAATAGTTTTGGTGGGTTTGTAAATAAAGTTGGTATATATGTACATTGCACAGTCTTACTAATCTTAGACTAGTAGTGCTCATAGTAAGCCGGCCCGTGTTGTTGTATATAGTGAGCTATAATTTAGTTCAGTTTGAATTCCTTCGTTTTTATACTGGCTTTTTTTGTTATTCCAGTGGATTATTTTGACATTTGACGCGCCTAGTTTTTCAATCTCTCAAATAATTTCGTTTTTTTTTTAATTTGTATTTAGCGAGCGAAATAGCTGAAAAAATAAGCAATATTCTGAACAGTAAGGGGAATAAGCGAGTAGCTCCCATTCTAGTTCACAGATTTTAATTGTGTTGTTTTTGAAATGTGCGGCCACGCTCTGTCGTATTTTAAGTCTAAACTCTTTCTTTTGACCAAATCAGTTAGCAGTTTAATTGCTTCGTTTCAATCGTAATATTATTCAGTTTCTTGTGATACAAGGATCTTAGTAGTTATATAATTGAATAATTTTGTCAGACATTAAAATCAGATGGTGATGATAGTTAAATCATTTAATTATCATCACCATCTGATCATCATTACAGTCCTTCACAAGTCCACTGCTGAACATATGTAGGCCTCTTCCAGGAATGCCATAAAGTACGATCCTGAGCCAAATGCATCCATCGCGTTCCTGCATATATTACCAGGTCGTCACTCCATCTAGTGGAGGGATTTCATTACCTTCGTCTACCGGTACGCGGCTGGCCGGCTGCCGCTCGAGAACCGTGTAGCCGACTTAGACCAACGGATTGGTAAGCTGAAGTGGCAATGGCCTTATACGCTCGAAGAACCGACAACCGGGGAAGAAATTTTTTCAAAGTATTTTAATTTTTTTATTACAACTTTTATGCGTCCCACTGTTTTTGAGAGGGTTTTAAGGACAGGAAAGTGTCCACCGCACTGCCCCAACACAGTCACATGTCTTTAATAAAAAATATATTTAAAAATTGTATACATGCAGGTTTCCTCACGATGTTTTCCTTTATCGTTAAGTGTAAGTGATAAATTAGCATACAAAACTGCAATTGACAATTTCATTGATGATGTGCACGGCGAGCGCTTAGCCCCTGAGCAACCTCAGCCCAAAGTATACTCTAAGAGTATTATTATTGTGATAATAATATATTGAACATATTGTGTGTTATTATTGTGATTCAACGTGATTTCAAATATAAAGAATAGGCATTTAAAAAGTACTAAGGACATATCATCATTCTCATCATTCTCTAGACCATTTCCCATTATCTGGGGTCGGCGCAGTAAATCTTCTTGTTCCATTCCTCTCTATCAGCCGTCATTTCCATACTTACTCCTTTCATTCTCATATCACTCTTCACACAATCGATCCATCTTTTATTCGGCGTTCCTCTGCCCGTGTGTCCCTCCACATTCATATTCTACACTCGTTTTGTGACATGACTTCCATCCCTCCGCATCACATGCCCCAACCATGCCAATCTGCTTCCTCTCACCTTTTCTACCACTGGCGCTACTTTCAGGCTTCCTCTTATATACTCATTCCTTATCTTATCCATCCTTGTCACACCACACATCCATCGTAACATTCTCATTTCATTCGCATGCAATCTATTTTCATCCTTCTTCTTGGCGGCCCAGCATTAACTTCCATACATGACGACAGGTCGGATGATCGATTTGTAAATTTTCCCCTTCAGCCTTATTGGCATTCGGGGATCGCACGTTGTGGCTGTGACCTGTCGCCATTTCATCCACCCTGCGTTAATCCTATGCTGCACAGCTCTATCTGTTTCGCCGTCGCCTTGAATGAGGGAACCGAGGTACTTGAAATCTGAGCAGGTAGGCAGTATAGCGCCATCCAACGACATGGGTACAGGACTGGGAAGACCGCCGAAATCACAGCACAGACATTCGGTTTTGGATCTGCTGATCTTCAAGCCAACACTTTCCAGCCTCTGTTGCCACCCCGTCAGTCTGCTTTGTACCTCGATGCCTTCTTCCCCGACAAGCACGATGTCATCGGCAAAGAGCGTGCACCAGGGTGCCTTATCCTGCAGGTCCGACGTCAAAGCGTCCATAATCAGTAGGAAGAGGTAAGGGCTCAATGCCGACCCTTGGTGCAGCCACTAGGTCTATATAGTATATAGTACTAAGGACATATATCATTCTTAAATACTTACCCGTGCTTTCAGAGCCGTACACGTCGGGGCAGGCCTGGTAGTTAAGCAGAAGTCGGGAGTCTTCAGTGCAGCTCTCTATAGACGAGACAGGACTTTTACAGTCCCCGTGGCCTCTGTAATATAGATTAATTACATTTGAAGAGTTTGGTCAAAGTAAACACTTCTCGTTTGGCAATTTGGGAATAAAATGTAGGACTGTCATTGCATGTTGTTTTTTTTTACAAACACAGCAGCACTAAGCTGATATTTCACGATAGTTTGGTAGAGCGTGGTTCTGCCTCGGTCGAGCCGACCTATTTGTGCTACAAACATAATGTAGCAGCAGAATGACTCAGTATACGTTAGTCCTCAGGGATGTCAACGCTTCCGTATTTTCTTTTTTAGTCGAGGATAGTTGTTTTTTTTATAGGATAAGGGTTACAAAAGAGCACACAAAAACAATAAAAAAACTTTGATGAATATTCGTGATTTGGTTTATCCGTTTCTAATTCATATAAAATAAAACTGATATTTAAGAAAAAAAGATTTATCTCTACACTTTATTAACAATTTAACTTCCATCGATATGAAATCTGTCAAATATTTCACCTTACTCCTAAGGGTCATCGCATTTGATGACAGAAAAAACACTCATTACCATGTAACGGGTCTATTTTGTTTTTTAAGATAGCTAACGAGCTTACGAATTTTAGCAAATAACTTAAGCAATTAGTCCACCACGCTTTTCCATTGCGTGTTGGTGGAGTCCACATGTCTCCATATCTTTAAAATATTTTACTTCTCAGTCATGCAGGTTTCCTCACGAAGTGTCTTGTTCATCATCGCGTGTGGTGAACACGATTTATTGTTTGTATGTAGGTGGATAAGAACTTAGTTCTAAAAAATATTTAAAGAACATAATATCTTATTATGTCGTTTTTTCCAGAATGCTAAAATCCGATCAACCTTAAGCTAAGAAAACAAAGAAGCGATTTTGAGTACTTAGTTCTAAGGAATATTCTGAGAACATAATATATTTTTACGTCGTTTTTTCCAGAACGTTAAAATCCGATCAACTTTAAACTAACAAAAAGGGAGAAGTGACTTTATTTCCGACGAGAAATCGCCAGCAGATACGTCATCGACGGATAATTGATAGAGTGGACATGTTTTGGATGACAAAGTTTTTACTATCGTAAAATATAAAGTACTAATAATTTTACATACTACCTTTGCTTTTTACGTGGTAGAGCCATGCTGATATTGTATTTTATAGACATATAGATTCTATTACGATGTTTTGATTTTAAGCATCAAACACCTAATTAATAAGCTTCTAAAATTATGATTAACACGTATTTGAAAAATTATTTCCGCTATTTCGACACTCCGGATGAACACGTTCATAATTAGATTTTATAGATCACAAGTCCTTCACAAAATAACATCGATTCCTATCAAGGATAATCTGTGAGGCTATTGAAATGAAAATCATCCTCAGTTCAATGAAGAAGATGACTGGGTACCATTGCCATCTAATTGGATCACATAATTGAGAAGGTAAATCCAAACCCAAATTTATTTTAAGATTTCATGATACTAGAAGTTCTTTTTGCGTAAATTGGACCAAAAGTTAATAAGATAAGCTTAGTATACCATGACATTAAGGCGTCAAGCCCCCATTGAGTTATACAACACCAAACCCCTATGACCATGTGTGATGCACAGCGCTCGAAACGATGGAAATTGAAAAAGTCAAATTTAGCGCAATAAAATCCTCTGAATTAGTTTTATAGAAGTAATTAAATATATCAATAGAAGTTGTTTGCGTAGTAAATTTTCTAAGAAGTCCATTCTGTCACTCTGATTAATACTGGCTCGTGTTAAAAGAAGTTTTCTTCCGCGCACAACTTCCTTGTCGAATCAACTACCTCTAGAGATTTTTCCGGACCGATACGACTTAGGGACCTTAAAGAAAAGAGCCTATTCCTTTTTTAAAAGGCCGGCAACGCATCTGCGATCCCCCTGGTGTTGCAGCTGTTCATGGGTGACGGTAATCACTTACCATCAGGTGAGCCGTATATTCGTTTGCCGCAAACTTACACTCCTGTTTTTACAACCAATGTAATAAATACCTTTTATTCAAACAACTTAGCATCTTTAGTTGTTTGGGTCTCAACATATTAGCAGGCAGTTTTAATATTTTATTTATTATATAAATGTACATTTTCTCTAACAAAAAATGTAAAAACCTGTTAAACTCATAAGTAACTTTCATTTAAGTAATTGGGGTTTAAATCATATGCCTGAAATAAGAGTTGGACACTACACAAACTTTTTTTATTCCATATAGATTATAAATAATACTTACTGAAAGTCACTTTTTTAATTTACCACCGGTTCGGAAAAAACCTCTGTTCCGGGAAGAACCAGCAAGAAACTCAGCAGGACTTTCATAAAAATAACAGCTTACATTCATGTGTATTCCAATTAAGAACACAAAACAAATTAGAAATAGCTTGGTAGCGATCACCCTTCCCAGGGGTTATCATCATATGTCATTCATAATTTTCTTAATATAAAAATAACCCTTTTTATACAAATAAAGTTTTTGAACTTTGTGCAGGTCAAATTTGTATATTTTCTGGGATTTTGTTGTAATATAATATTTATATACTACATACATTATAAATCGCCCAAGAATGAATTACTGACTCGGTGGAGTCGAGTAACTGCTACTACTAGCTTGTGTCTGTTCCTAGTATTTACACAATGAATATCACTGATTTTTGTAAAACTACTTTTATTTTTGTGTACGTACCTAACATTTCATAAATTTATTGAGAGGCCAAAGTTATTATATTAAATTCTTAAAATTTTTGTCGAGCGACTCTTTAGGTATACAATCATAGATTGCCCTTCTATAAAACAAATATAATTACAGTGTCAGAACATATTTGACATTGGGAGTTATGAATTTCACAAATTTAGTTTTAGTGCCATTTAAATGCAAGTTATTAAGATTAAACCAATTAACTAATTAAGATAGTATAGCATTATTTACTTCTTCATAATTTAGTTACTTCATTAATTTTCAAACTTAAACTGCCGTTTTAATTTGAAAATTAATGAAGTATCATCAGTAAATAATACTATTTCATGGTTATGCCTTACTATTTAAGTCTTTAATATATAAGTATACAAAAAACAAAAAGAATTGAACCGTAAGGCACGCCCATTTGTACCATCGACCCGGAAGAACTCTTCCTACTTTTTGCGTTCTGTTACTAAAATATGAAATGTTTAATTTAAGAGCATTACTTTTTACACCGTTGTGATTAATATTTCATGGTGAATACAATAGAAGGCTTTGGATAGGTCACAGAATATACCTAAAGCAATCTGTGAATTCTCACATGCATTGAAGATATATTTAATCAGCTATACACCAGCATCAGTTGTCGAGCGACCCCTTGTAAAACCGATTTATATTTATATAGCAAATTATTTACATTAAAAATTGTAATATTTGACCAAGAATAATTTATTCAAAAATTTTACTAAGGATTGGCATTATAGAAATAGGTCTTAAATTGGCTGGGGTCCCATGTACTACCAGATTTAAATAAAGGTATTACTTTACTGTGCTTCATTAAATAAGGAAATACACCAGATTCCATACTAGTACTAAAAATAATACATAGTTGAGGTGCGACTCTATTATGCGTTCGATCTATTATGGACCAAATAACTCTAACGGAAAGCCCCACAGATCCCCACAATCGAATGTTTAAATTTCCTAATCCATTTATAAAATAAATTACAATTGTTCAAGATGTGAAGAGATGTTCTTTTGTAACTGTGTATTGACATTCCTTTGTTTACATTAACACAAAAAACGAAATTGCCAACTGTCCCGTAAAGTTCAAATAAGTAGGACAATGTACAAATCGACGTTACGACGGTTAAAAAAGATTCCCTTTTTTAACCGTCGTAACGTCGATCGCCGATCAATCCCTGGCACGTGTCAACTACATTACGAATCATTTACCAGCTTTCGATCGGTAATGAGATTTTAATCTAAACTGATGTTAATCATTCGCACGTGGATTGAACGTCTAGAACAGATAAAACTTCTATTTGGATAACATTTAATTTTACAAATAAATGTTATTTCTGCTATTTAGATAACATTTTATTTTACAAATAAATATTATTTCTGCTATTTATATAACATTTTATTTTAAAAATAAATGTTATTTCTGCTATTTAGATAACATTTTATTTTACAAATAAATATTATTTCTGCTATTTATATAACATTTTATTTTACAAATAAATTTTATTTCTGCTATTTAGATAACATTTTATTTTACAGTTATGTCAAGTTAATTTATACAATAAGGGTTAAAAACAATCTCGATCGCTAAAGGACTAAGATGAAATGCCTTGTTTCCAGTAAAATAATGTGTCTGGTTTTCTACACTAACCATGCGAAACACAGGAGCACAAATCTGCTATTTTACGCTATACGCCAGTGGCGTACCAGATTGAACGTGCTTCATTCCCGGTCAAGTTGATGAATTCATTCATAATACGGTGCACGAAGCTAATGGGATGAGCCAAGTTGTCTTTTTATAATCGTTATAGCTGATAGAAAACTATACAAAATGACGAAAATGACATATCTCAACGTTTATATCTCGACATATCTTTTCGTTTACGTGCTCGAGACACGCTGAAACTATAGTATAGTTGTAGCACGAATGGGTTGACTCAACCGGGGTAAGAACACGTTCTCATAGAATACTAACAGAAAATAGCAGCTCCATACTGTTGCTTTGTATGGTGAGTGTAGAGAACCGGACACCCTTCTTACTGGAAACGAGGCATTTCATGTTAGTCCTCACGAGTGACAACGCATTTGCATTTTGATTCCTAATCGAGGATAAATGTAGATGTCTATGGGCCACAGAATGGACACATGGAATGGCCACTTACCATCAGGTGGACTGTGTGCTCGTTTGTCAGCCTATTCTATATAAAGAAAAAAAAACGTGACTGTCACGTGAATTAACGTAGATTGCTGTAATTTTAACACGTGTCACTTTCTTGTCCGTCTGTCTGACTTCCCGGTAGCTGGAAATTCGAAATTTTTAATATGCCCAAGTTCGGATAACAATGCAAGAATATTATAAGAAAACGTGATAAATATATTTTTTAATTTCTCTTATTTAGAGTTTTCTATAAGCGGTAACTATTACAGAAATTCAACTTGGTTAACCTTTCTGCTACTTTGCTTTTACAGTTGCACGATACTCTTAAGCAGTACCTGCCAACAATAAACTCGTGAGTTCTGAAAGTCGTGATAAAACGTTGAAGACATTTACATTAAATAAAACAAATAAATAATAAGAAATATTCTTTTAAAATATGTGATACTATAAATATCTATATGCCACAACCGCTTAAAATGACAGAACTACAGCCGACGCGCAAATCACGCTATCAAAGTTTTGGAATTACTCCAGTATAGACTTCAGATCCGTATTACCACACGAAACATTGGCCGCGCCCCAGTCTAAAAACCTCGCTCGGCTGGGGATCTCCCCTTTTCCTTCCACGGCCAAAATAATAATAAGATATAATAGTTTAACTCAGTGGAAGCAATGGAGCCTTGGTAGCTCAGGCGGCTTAGCGCTCGCTGTAAATTTCACAGTGCATTAGCGACCCGGGTTCGCTTCCCGCCGGCACCATTGCAATTTAGATTTGATGTCTTTTGATTTTGATTTTATTTGATAAATTGGATTGAAAATATTGCAAGGCATGTCTGAAAAATAAACAAAATATTTAGAAGACATGTGAAGTCTGCCAACACGGTTTGGGACAGCGCGGCGGACACTTCCTTGCCCTAAAACCTTCTGAGAAGTGAGAGGAGGCACAGCAGGCACGTATATAGGAGGCTGTAATTTTAACTTTTAACTTTATAGTGTAACGCATATCATAGTGGTAAATATTCAAATAAAACAAGTATAAAATTAACTATAATTCTGATAAAAAATCTGCAGTTTTGAACTATTTCTAGAAAATAAGCCCGTATTTTCTGTTTTTAAAAGTGTGTTCGTTGATGCGGGGCCCACCCCTTTACTTTCCGCTTCCACCTCTTTACTTTCAGGCAGTCAATTCCACCTAGCTTAGCTATCATTATTTAATTACTTCGAACATTGACAAGAGATAA
Source organism: Parnassius smintheus behrii (assembly GCA_036936625.1). Taxonomy (NCBI): domain Eukaryota; kingdom Metazoa; phylum Arthropoda; class Insecta; order Lepidoptera; family Papilionidae; genus Parnassius; species Parnassius smintheus. Next base: position 7,984,805 of record JAUPFT010000007.1, on the reverse strand, counting down.
AAATTGTATCACTTGTAAATTCTACTATATATTTATTTTATTTAATTAAAAATACCAGCAATGCTACTGGCATTACTAATATTCCTGTTAACCACTCCAGTTAAGCTTAAAATGCCTGTGTTAGGAGTGATTTACGACACTAGACAAATGGCGGACTCAAACGTACTTAATTACTTACTTATCTTCACGCACAATCTCTAACGGGGTAGCCAGAGAGAACAGATCGCCAAGTGTCACGATCCTTACATACCTCTTTCGCTTCTTTCAGGTTCATTACCTTCTTCATACATGCACGTCTAGGTATCCGAGTACTCTTGACCCTTTCCTCTTCGAGCAATTTGCTCACATGGTCTTCGAAAGTTAGTCTCGGTCTACCTCGACACCTTTTAATATTTACTTTCGCTCTATATATTTTCTTCACCATTCGGTCTTCACTTATTCGCTCAATGTGCCCAAACCATTGGAGTACGCCCCTATCAATTTTTGTGATAAGGTCATCTTTCAATCCTGCCATATTGCGAATCTCTTCGTTTCGCTTTCGGTCGGCTATGCTAACGCCACACATTTTACGAAGAGATCGCAAATCAAACGTACTCAAATACCTATTAGTTCGTGGTTAGACGCTGACCCTTAGGCTACTGTAGCTTAAATAAATAAACGTATAATTTATTAGCTTTGGTAGTTTTTAGCTTGTAACAAAGGCAGAAAAATAATAACTAAGATAGAATCCATTAATTTTATTAGGAACGAAGGGCAAACCTTTTGACGGCTCAGTATCGCGGTTGCAACGATGCGGGGCCGCGGATTTGTAAATGTCAAGGAAGTGTTCGTATAGTCTAGAAAGAATTGTTCCGGGCCTGGATGTTTGTTTATGTGCAATGTATGTATGTTGTACTTTATATGTATGATACGTAATATGATCATTACTATCAACATCATTCCACCCCAAGGAGTGCCACAAAGCACAAGCCACCTGCATTCATCGATTTCTGCTGTCTTACCAAGTCGTCACTCCATTTAGTGGAGGACCACCCCACACTTCGCCTACCGGTACGAGGTTGACACCCGAGAACAATTTTTCCCCATCGATTGTGGGTTCCTCGAGATACATGGCTGGTCGTGGTTCATTGCCACTTCAGCTTACAAATTCGTTGGGCTAAGTTGGTTATTCTGGTTCTACTGCAGATATCCTCACTACTAAGTTTATCATGCAGAGATCCCGCGCAAATTAGTATTTCCCTTTAAGAAACCTCTTCTTTAAAATGATAAAACAACTAGTAATTTAAAAGTTATCTATCTTTAGCAAAATTTAGTGAAACGTTCATTGCTATTTCGTAAGTTTGTAGAGCACGAAAACGGATATATAGCGTTACTAATTCTTCTTTCGTAGCTAATTAATTTAAGGATTAACGCCTGACGGGTTGTGTTAGTGACGTGCAGAGAATAAGGAGCTGAGCGTATTTATTTAAATTATAACTTTCAGCGCGAGTTAAATACATCATTGTTTTCTTTGGCAGTAATATTACGTATTACACAGTATGTTGAACGGTAAATGAACCCAGTAGTGCCGGTGTAAGAATATCCACTAGCCCATTTCGTTCTGTAGTTGTTGTAAGGAGCAATATAAGGAAACTCACACGAGATGGGCAGCAGCGTCTCCTTAATTGTTATGTTTCACTCATAAGCAAGGGTATATATATATATATATATATATATATATATATATATATATATATATATATATATATATATATATATAATACAACCACGTGTTATTTGCTAAGAAAGATGTTTAATAGTTCTTACTTGAATGATCACTAAATCCAGAGTACCAGAGACAAAATGATAGTACAACGTTTTTAATAATTCTTACAACGATACAGTAACGACGCCAGTGACTTGGACCAATCCGAATTCTAGAAAGAGACAAATGCTGGCCGCACATTCATTTTGTCTCTCTCGCACTTTTCGATCTGTATTCAATGAAGAACAACTGAGTACGGAACGCACAATCCATTTTCTCTATGTCTATGATTATAAATGTAAAACGCTAATAACAACTAAAAATAAAAATAAAAGTGCGGTAAAAAACCTGCCAAGCGTGGCAACTATGGCAAATATTCTCCCTAAGAGGCAATCTATGGCAGAAGTGTATGTTCAGCTGTTACGGTAAAGGTAACTTGATTCTTTTTCTTCTTCACGAGTCCGTAAACCTACTGCTAGACATGGAACTCTCACACTATAGATGATTTGGCTTAATAGTCACTTTCCAGGAGGACTGACGCTCGCAGCAGCGGACGCCTGACACCTCTGACGCTGTATTCTGTCCCTGGTCTGGGTATTTGATGCCTAGATAGTTATACCGTCACCCATCTAAAGTTCTCATAATCGTCTCTAATGACAGCCATGGGACGAAATGCAATTTAAGGTCTATTAAACTACAACTATAGTTGTTATAATGAAAGTATATAATACAGTAAAACAAAATATTAGAGATGCAGGTGATTCAGCATCGTGCCTAATGACATTCTATGGGGGAGGCCAATATACAACTATGGACTTGTAACAGTTACAGGAACCGCCTATGATATGTCCCAGTAGAAGGCATATACGTCCTTCTACAGGCACCTAATTGATATAATAGTCTCGTATGTTCCCGATTTCTAGGCGAAAACTATCAATATTGTATTATTGGCCGTGCTCGCGACTGCGTTCGCTTATACGAGTAATCCTTTTTTTTCGTTTATTTTGAAGCTTAAGTAATAGGTAATTTAGTCGGTTTACAGCTGTAATACATTGAGCATAACTTTAATTTTATAACCTATACCACAGCACCAATTAATAATATAATATGTTTTTTTTTAAATAAGTGCAGTTTTATCAGTACAAAGATGTAAATAAATTCAAAACTGAAGAGGGTCATATCAGAGAGGGCCATGATTTTCAGAATAGAAGCAGCATTTTGAACATTAAAATATATCAGTAATGTTAATATTTATTATATGCTAATATTGACACGTAAAAATAAGTTTTAATTGTATATTTTAAAGTAATTATATAAAAAATTGTATAAAAATTTTAATTTGTTAAACTTATAAACAAAATATATTTTCTATTATGTTTGTCATATGGTGAGAAATTAAACGATAGAGAAATCGATATTATATTTTTATCGATAAACAAAGTTGCAACACTATAAAGTCGAATGCCAAGCGCGCTAGCCGCTTCCGAACCAAATGAATAAGACAGTGCGTGACAGTTTTATCGAGCTGCGGCAAACTGATGGTGAGGTAAACTGCCTCCGCTGTTTGGTCGGAAAGCCAAATAGTCGATTAATTTTGACTATTTTTTGTTTTACGTTTTTGTAACAGTTAGGAAACTTCAAAGATATTCCATTCAATAAATTTTAACGTAGCTGTTTTCCGCTAGTGTTGTGTGTTAAAGGATGTATGAAACTATAAGTTTAACATTGTGAACAGATTTACGTGTCGCTGTTGATTATATAAATACCCATTCAGTTTAGGTTTTTACTGTTAGAATACGTGTACAAGCGACTCACCTTTGGATTCGCACTGGTGTGATTCATCAGTGTGCAGGATACTGCCATCGTAAATAGATAATTTTACGACTTGATTACAAAACACCAAAATTTCTCTACTATTTATAGATAACTACAGAAACACGACAGCAACGCCTAAACAATAGAAATTATTTATTTATGCTTTATTTGCTCACCAAATACAAAAAATCATACTTTATGTAACAAGAAATTCTCTACCAGTCTACCTCCAGGCTAAGCAGAGAAGATATTGTGGTACACCCACAATATCTTCTCTGCTTAGCCTGGAGGTGGACTGGTAGAGAAGTGCAACTGAGTTAAAAATATTTTTGACTAATATCATATTGCGATACATATTATAAACATAATTACACATACATATTATATAGATATGAATGATATATATATATATATATATATATATATATATATATATATATATATATATATATATATATATATATATATATATATATATATATATATAAAAGTAAAGTTACAGCCTATATACGTCCCACTGCTGGGCACAGGCCTCCTCTCATTTCTGAGAGGGTTTTAGGGCAAGGAATAGTCCGCCGCGCTGCCCCAATGCGTGTTGGCGAACTTCACATGTCTTCGAAATATTTTTTTTTTCTTATTTCTCAGACATGCAGGTTTCCTCACGATGCTTTCCTTCACCGCCGAGCACGTGGTAAATCAGCACTTAAAATTGCAATTAACAATTTCATTGGTGCCGGCGGGGATCGAACCCGGTTTGCTCGCGTATTGTGAAATTTACAGCGAGCGCTAACCCTCTGAGCTACCACGGCTCTATATATATCTATATCTATATATATATATATATATATATATATATATATATATATTTGCATAATATTAATATATGCATACATAGTACATACATAATCAAATATAACTGTTTCTGATTTAAGCACCTATAAAATATTTGAAATAAAAACAGGAGAAGGGAACAGTTAGAATTTAAGGATATAAATAAAAAAAATAAAAAAATGAAAATCCACTAATTACTCTTGTAACGCCAGAAAATGATTCCAGAGCAAGCGTTTGAACGATGCCTTGCTCGTGGCTGCACGTACACTGCTCGGTAGCTCGTTCCACAATCTTACCGCATGAGAACAAAAGATTTATACAACAAGCTAGTGTGACAGAGAGGGACATGGAGATTAGACTTTTCTTAGAATATGTGATGATTAAGTGAAATCCTCCTTACGATGGAGAGGCTCATGTCCAGCCGAGGACTTTAATTGGCTGATGATGATGAAAATGAAGAAGAAATACAATATAAGAAATTATTAAATTACCTGTTATAAGTGAATGAGAAGGGTCCTTTAAGGGGACAGTCAACAGGTTCCGCATTCTCTCTGAACATGGAATACAGAAGCGCGTCACCGGTGATGAGAGAGCACAGGTGGGGCAGCGCGTCGCGCCGGTGGCAGAACGCTGAAAAAAAAATCAATTGTAACAAACCTTAATGATTTCTTAAATTTACGAGAACACTACACATTGAATAAAACTATTATTTTCGGATTTTATCGCGTTTAATTACTATTTTAACTTATTTTTCTTATCCCGACGTTTCGGGTGCTTTACAGCACCCATGGTCACGGAGGAACGTGACGTTGACGTCCCAATGTCATAGTTATTCCGGCTACCTTCAGTTTTTGAATATTAATTTTTGGTTCGATTTACGCAAAACGAGCTTATAGTATCATGAAGTCTTGCAGTGGTATGCTTGGGTTTAGGTTTAATTTCGTTAATCATAGGATTCCAAGCAGATGGCAGCACCCATTCATCTTGTCTATTGAAATTTGGATGTTTTTTAATTTCAATAGCCTCACGTATCATCCTTGGTAGGAATCGGTGTTCTTTTGCGAGAATTTGTAGTTTATCAGATCTAATGTAATGGTGGGGACGATCTTGAACATGTTTGCAGACTGCAGACTTCCCGGAGCGTCATTGCTTCACCTTAGCTATATGTTCCTTCACGCAGTTTTTTATAAATCTATTTGTTTGTCCTATATACTTAGAGAGTTAAAGTAGTAATATGGAAGTAAAAATACAGTAAATACTTTCCTAATCAGACAATTTGTCCTAGGTAAAGAAATTCGTCGACAACTTCAAAAGACAAAATATTTTTATTCAAATTTGGAAATAAAAAAGCATTTTTTGAAAGTAAAAAAACTGCGCCATCGCTGCATCAAGTCCCTACTGCGAGAGACTTTGATCTTCCTTTAAAATATAAACATATGTAAAAGTTTATTATGTCCATGCGTTCTTATCTTTTAAATACCTTTAAAAAAATAACTGTCTGTGTAAAAATTTCGAGAACAAACCGAATAGTGGCGGTGTGAGAATGTACCCCATATCGTCCCGTGGTTATCATAAAATGACAAAGGGAAATGAAGCAGAAGATGGGCATCTGCCAGTTAACAACTCAAAATTACAAAAAACTGCGTCTGACCCTAGATCTATTGGGAAGCCCTATGTTCAGCAGTGGACTTTAATATGCTGTAATAATTAGATGTCAATAGATTTTAGCATTATTATTCTATACTTTATTTTTATATTTACATTTTATTATTTTTATAATTCGAATGATAAATGTGATAAAAAATCAAAGAATGGCGGTGCAGTTTTAAAATTAATGATTTCTATTAATTTTAAACAAACAGGTCGAAAAAGCCGACCGTGTAGTGTTGCCGTGTAGTGGCGGTTAAGAATATCCACTACCCCATATCTTCCCGTGGGTGTCGTAAAAGGCGACAGAGGGAAACAGGCAGGAGATGGGCGGCAGCATCTTCCCGATAACAACAATTACACAAAAAAAAAACTGCGGTTGCCAACCCGCTCGCCAAGCGTGGCAACTATGGCAATACCCCCCATGAACAATAACACAAATAGACGGCCCCCAGTCCCCGGCGGCCCCGCTATTCCTGGCTACGGTGGCGACCATGGTAACGGCGGGGCAGGGGGTGCTAAGAATCTCCGGTGGAGGTTCGGTTGCCACCTACGACGACTCGACGTGGCAACATTTAACGCACGCACACTGAGAACTGACGAGAAGATCCTGGAGCTGGAAGAAGAGATAGACAAGTTGCACTGGAGTAGGAAGGAACAGGAAGTGGACCTGGTCGAGCCCCGACGGTTCGACAAAAAAAGAGATTGACTTCATTATGACGACCAGACGCCAACTGTTCAGTGATGTCTCAGTGATCGCAAGGGTGAAAACTGGCAGCGATCACCGAATGGTTAGAGGCACACTGAACCTAAACATTAAGTTGGAGAGGTCTCGTCTAATGAAGTCAACGCTCCGTCCCCCTCGTGCTCTAATCCAGAATCCCGAAAACTTTCAGCTCGAGTTACACAACCGCTTTCAGTGCCTACAAGATTGCAATGCAGTGGACGATATGAATGACAAGCTCGTGGAAACTGTCCATGCGGTCGGAGCTGAGTTCTGCAAGACCCGCCGCAGAAGAACACAAAAACTCTCCGATCACACTCTTAATCTCATGGCTGTTAGACGGGAGATGAGGCTGCAATCGTCAACAGACTTGACAGCATACAGGCAACTGAACAGACAGATCTCCAAATGCATGCGGCGAGACTTACGCAACTTTAATATTGCTCGTATTAAAGAAGCGATCGAGCGGAACCAGGGCTCCAAATTCTTTGCCAGAGATCTGTCTGCCCGTAAGAGCCAACTGTCAAAGCTGAAGACTGAGTGTGGCAGCATCGTTTCCGGGACACCTGAGATTTTGAGTGAGATTGAGAGGTTCTATGGGCAGCTGTACACATCATCGTTGGAGCCACACGTAAGTGTGAGTAACGATCCAAGAGCAAGTCTTATCCGACACTATTCCGATGATATCCCGGACGTCAGTCTAAGCGAGATTAGAATGGCTCTCCAGCACCTTAAAAACGGCAGGGCCCCAGGCGAGGATGGAATTACAGCGGAGCTTCTGAAAGCGGGTGGAACACCGGTACTTGAAGTCCTTCAGAGGCTCTTCAATTCCGTCCTCCATGGTGGCACTACTCCAGAGGCGTGGAGCAGAAGTGCGGTGGTCTTGTTCTTTAAGAAAGGCGACACCGCTCTCTTGAAGAACTACAGACCGATTTCCCTTCTGAGCCGCGTCTACGTGCTGTTTTCGAGAGTCATTACGAATCGTCTCGCACGCAGACTCGACGACTTCCAGCCTCCCGAACAAGCCGGTTTCCGAAAAGGCTTCAGTACCATAGACCACATACATACCCTGCGGCAGATTGTACAGAAGACTGAAGAGTACAATTTGCCACTTTGCCTGGCGTATGTGGACTATGAGAAAGCCTTTGATTCCGTCGAAATTTGGACAGTGCTGCAGTCCCTTCAGCGGTGCCAAGTTGACTGTCGGTATATCGAAGTGCTGAAGTGTTTGTACAGTAGGGCTACGATGGCTATCCGAGTACAGAACCAGAGCTCGAAACCTATCCAACTGCAGAGAGGTGTAAGGCAGGGTGACGTTATATCCCCGAAACTCTTCACCGCTGCTTTGGAAGACGTTTTCAAGCTACTGGACTGGAAAGGATACGGTATTAACATCAATGGTGAGTACATCACTCACCTTCGATTTGCCGACGATATAGTCCTTATGGCAGAATCGCTGGAGGACTTAAGCACTATGCTCAATGACCTCAATAGTGCCTCCCAACGGATAGGTCTTAAGATGAACATGGACAAAACAAAGATCATGTTTAATGTCCATGTCACACCTATGCCGGTAGTTGTTGGGAGCACTATGCTCGAAGTTGTTGACGAGTACGTTTACCTGGGACAAATAGTCCGACTAGGTAAGTCCAACTTCGACCGAGAGGTCAATCGACGGATTCAACTCGGCTGGGCAGCGTTCGGGAAATTACGACATATCTTCTCGTCAGGTATACCTCAATCTCTAAAAACTAGATTGTACAACCAGTGCGTATTGCCAGTGATGACTTACGGATCTGAGACGTGGTCCTTCACTGCTGGCCGTATGAGGGCGCTCAAGGTCGCTCAGCGAGCTATGGAGAGGGCTATGCTCGGAGTTTCTCTGCGTGATAGACTCAGAAATGAGGATATCCGCAGTAAAACCAGAGTGACCGACATAGCCCAACGGATTAGTAAGCTGAAGTGGCAATGGGCCGGCCATATAGCTCGAAGAACCGATAACCGATGGGGAAGAAAGGTTCTCGAGTGGCAGCCTCGTACCGGTAGGCGTAGTGTAGGGCGACTCCCCACTAGATGGAGTGACGACCTGGTAAGATATGCAGGAAGTCGATGGATGCAGGTGGCTCAGGACCGTGCTTTGTGGCATTACTTGGGGGAGGCCTATGTTCAGCAGTGGACTTGTGAAGGGCTGTAATGATGATAATGATGATGATGAGGTCGAAAAAGAGTTATGAATTATCTAACGACGTAAATATCACCATAATATGCAAGTTATACGAAGTAGAGTTATGCTACAGGTATATTATGGATGTAGCACCACTTATTCGGCTTGACCTGCAAGGACAACGCTAATAAATTATATTTAAAAAAATGTAGTACTTACTTTCCTTGTACTGCAAAACATTGGTATGTTTCTCGTGCATCACAACGCAGCGGTAACAGCCCTTCCTGTGAAGAACAAGCCATTTCAGTTATCTGGTACAAAATAAATATCCTATATATTATATTATTTTTTTCATACGTTACCTCCACAATAGGATGTTCTCCTATATCGTCGGGGCAGTTTACAAACATAAATTTAACAAGGATAAACATCCAGACACGGAACAATTAATTGTAGGCCTTAAAAATATTTGTTCCGTGCGGGATTCGAACCCGCGGCCCTTAGCGCTGTAACTCATTGCTAAGCCACTGCGCCACGGAGCCGTTGATAAGTACTGAATGACTAAATGTTTTCACAAATTAGCATATTCATTAGGTCTTTATTTTAATTGTGACAATGAAAGTCAGATATAAAGTGCTATACATAGATTGCATTTACTTCGAACAACTCGCTGAAATAAGTTTTGAATATCTTATTTTGAAATTATGCACCTAGGAGTATTTATTACCTAGGTGCATAACGGTTTTGTTAGAAATAATTTACTATAAAATATTGAATAAAGTGGAAATGATTATTTATTATCACAATAATTATTATAAGTTCATTATATCATATTACGACATAATGAACTTTATATATTATATGTATATGGAATATTCTATATAATTTCTTGAACGATCGTATTTCTTCATTTTAATGAAATTTGCACACAGCCTCTGAATGGGGCGATACTAATCTTATAAGTTCCAGCGCCCACAATACATAAGCGTACCTTCACAAAAAAATCCCTAGGCTTGGATATATCGTTGGAATACATCACTCGCCTTTAGTTAGAGGTTGATACTTTCTCGAGTCTCAATTTTTGGCGGTTGAATGAGTCGAAAGCCAAAAGCAACCGCGATAAAGATAGGTGTGAACTTGCACAGGTGCTACGGTATTTCACGCAGTTTCTTATATTTTACAAAGCGTTAGACAACCATGCGTTGACTGCTGCCATTTAATATGAACTGGTACTAAAAACGCAACCTAGCAGCTTTGGACTCAGTGGAGAGACATTTATTTGAACACGGTTGCCTGTTACGAACCCACATTGTCACGTGGGTGTCGTAACAGGCGACCCATGGAAATAAACAGTAGATGGGCAGCAACATCTTTGATTCATTTACGTGGTAGAGCCATTCTGCAGCTATATTATAGTTGTAGCACGAATGGGTCGACTCAAGCGAGGAAGGACCACGCTCTCACAGAATACCAGCGTAAAATCATCATCATCATCAGCAGCAGCAGCATCTTAACGGTGCTGTGTTTCGTATGGTGTGTGTAGAGAGCCGGAGATCATTTTTTACAGGAATTGGGGAATTCCATCTTAGTCCTCAGGGGTGGAATGTGGATGTCTATGGGCCACAAGCATCCACTTACCATCAGGTGGACTGTGTGCTCGTTTGTCACCCAGTGCTATAAAAAAACATATTTAATAACAATTCAAAATTAAAATAAACTGCGGTTGCCAATTTGCCTGCCAAGCATAGTGCCTATGGCAAAAGGAAATACATGGTGTTGTATGGTGTGTAACGAGAACCGGATACTCTATGTACTGGTGACACAGATTATAATCTGTGACAGGTGACGAGGCATTCCATCTTAGTCCCAAGGGGTCAAATGCATCTGCATTTTGATTATTAATGGATGATAAATTCTAGGGCTACAACATTCACACACACAGATACACGGCACAGTCTATCGACGGCTCCATGGCGCAGTGGCTTAGCGCTAAGGGCCGCGGGTTCGAATCCCGCACAGAACAAGTATTTGTAACCTACAATTTATTTTTCCGGGTCTGAATGTTTGTCCTTGTGAAGTTTATGCTTGTAAACTGACCCCACGATACAGGAGAAAATCCTAGTATGGAGGTAACGTTTAAAAAAAACAGTACGGACTTTATCGAGCGAGAGTCGGGTTGGGTTGCTAGTGCGCACACTGGGCCAATTAAACAATCGGGATAGTGGTGAGTGCGCACACTAGCCAACAGTCAGCAGAAAAAATTGTAGTTAGTGATATATAGTGTATTATCTATGGTTAGTACGCAGCTCTTGAAGTGTGTAGTCGCGTAATGAAACCTAAAATATTGTCCGGAAATGTTATTATTATACATAGGAGATGGATCAAGAAGAGAAACCGAGAATACTGGGTGCATCCTATATGCAGTGACAGAATATTGCAAGGAAAATTTTCAAAATTCTGAGCGAAGTGACGTTATCGACCGAGTCGGCCAACTAAGCTCCATTCTGATTTAGCAGTTGAATTGTGCAGCCCGTCAAACTAATTTTTCGGTCGATAATTAAATTTATATATTTCATTAATTCTGTCGCGTTTATTTAACTGATTTTACTTATTTTTAATTCCCTACGTTTCGGGTGCTTTACAGCACCCATGGTCACGGGGGGGGACTGTAACAGAAATCGTCAGTCCCACCTCGTGACCATGGGTGCTGTAAAGCACCCAAAACGTCGGGAATTAAAAATAAGTAAAATCAGTTATATAAACGCGATAGAATCTGTAAATTTAGTTTTATTTAATGTGTAGTGTTCGCGTAAATTTAAGAAATCATTATAAGAGCTATTGTATCACAGAGGCATCTGCAAACAAGGCTGTAGTTTTTGAGTTATAAGAAAGTGACCATATTAACCGAATGACCATATCACCCTCACGAACTATAGTATGTGATTAAACCACTTCTCCCATCAGGTTCAGGTTCTATTGATGTTTTTCTTTCCCGAAAAGAACGTGGTGGAACAACAATTTCTATCAATCATTTCATAGGTGATGGCGACGTTCGAAATTTTCCGAACTCTTAGTCGTCGCGTTACTACGAGTCTAACACAAATAACTATCTCGTATAAAATTATTAAATTATATTCATCATACAATTTGCATTACAATAATATCGAGGTAAATTTATTTAAGGATGTTCAAACTTCGTTGAGTAAATTGTTAGCCTGATCATTTTGTTTGACAGAACTTTCACGTATAATTTAGAGACAATTTTGGAAAAGTTTGTAATGGAAAAGTCGAAAAGCCGTAAAATCGGAATTGTGTACAGATTAATGCTTGTAATAATTGTATTCAGGCTATTTTATTTGGAATCGTAAGTTTGTGAGTGAAAGTAATTTGTAGCTTTCTTTTTTTTGTAAATTACTAGTTGTGCTTAGCCTGCGTTTTAATGCTTTTTTTACTGTCTTGTTGCTCTAGTAGTCGTTAACACAATTGCTGATGACGAGGTCTCGGGTTCAAAGCACGAGTAGGTATAAAAACCAATTATTGGTTTATTTGCCAAAAAATTCTCAGTAGCAGCTTGGAGTCAGGAATTTAGCGGTGTTGCACCCCCGTGCCTCGGAAGGAACGTAAAGCCGTTGGTCATGCGCCTGATCTCTCTCCGGTCTTTGCGCATACACTGCAGGACTATAATCCTGTTGTGTGCTTTAGCTGATTGGCCGCCGTAACCGAAGTTTGGTCTGAAAGATATTATTTTTGGAACACGCATGGAACAAAAAAAAACATTATTTTCATATAAACGTGACACTATTGTCACGCCTGCGATCCTTAAGGGGTAGTCAGAACCTCAAAAGCAGCGGGCTCTTTGGACCACGTTTAGCGAAAAAATACGGGTTCAGATGAAAAACTGAGACAGAAGAGATAGGTCTAGCCAATCACAAACTTACTGTCGTAACCTAACCTATTGTGTAGCTAGTTGCTTTTTACGACATGATAGGCAACTAACATACATAATCAAAAAAAAAAAAAAACAATATGCAAATATATTATAACATAGGTACATTATTCTTTGTAATATGTCCTACAAAAACATGGGACTTATAATACCTAGACTAACATGGGACTAAGTATTTTTATAAATATGATAAACTGATGCTTCCACCTGAGGATTACACCTTATGGCAGCTGGCGAGCAAATAAATAGATATATAAATAAAAATAATCATATGTTAGCGGCATTTTTCAAATATAAGAATAGTATCAGGTTTGATGGAAGAAATTTTAATATCAAATAAGAAATTCAATATAAAACAGAAATGTTTTTAACAACTTTTATAAGCTTCGCGTATATCTATCTATGTAACGGAATTTCTTAATGTAATTTTCATCCACTTATATGCGACCGACTAACTTAAAAATTTGCACATGTATCAAAGACCGAAGACAAAAAATACAAAATTTGATAACTTTATCCTAGTATCCTAAACAGGACCACCACATCCATCATCATCAGAGATCACGATAAATGCGTGTCGTTTTTTTTTAACCAAAGTTTTTCTAAATTTCTTATATTATCTGTTCACAAATAGTTCAATTTATATAAGTATAAAAGTATACTTACTCGTCAACTATAAGGAATTTGTCACCTTCGGACGAGATGCATTTTCCTTTATTAGATAGTCTATCTCCCTCGATCAGAATAGGCTGGATCACACCTGACTGGAACCAACGCCCCTGCCACCTGGCCGGGAATGCGCAGCCTGCAGACAAAGAAACGAACGAATTAAATGAGCTGATCTAATGTTATTTCAGACCCGGGGTAAGGCGGTTTATTAAATTTCATAGCACACGCGCAACTTGAACTTTACCCCGGTGACGGTACAAATGAAATTTGTTTATTAGAATTTACGTGCTCATTTATCAAACTCAAACTCTTCTATCGAAACACCTCAAGAAAACTCCCATCTCTGTCGTTAATCCGACATCACGCACAATGACATATACAAGTTGTGAAAAGACACTTCATATCGTCACCCAAATACTGTTACTGGTGTTATTCTCATTTTACGTGGTGCAGCTATATTAGTAGTATAGTTGTAGCACGAATGGGTCGGCTTGACCGGGAAAGGACCACGCTATCACAGAATACCAGCGTCAAATAGCAAATTAACACTGCTGTGTTTCATATGGTGAGTGTAGAAAACCGGAGACCCTTTTTAGGAAAGGAGGCATTCCATTTTAGTCTTCACGGGTGGCAACGCATTTGCATTTTGATTCGTTATCGAGGATAGATAAACGAACGGACTGTATGCTCGTTTATCACCTTCTTCTATAAAAAAAATGTGTAAAAAGGAAAAGCACACATAAATAAAACCGCATAGACAGTGTTTTTGTAGACCTGAGGAATAATTTACTTTGAATATTATGATTTTAATCCATTTACCTTGTACATTCTAACTTACGCTATTTTAATGTATAAAAAGCAAATTCCTATGTCTGTTATAGACTAAAATAACGAGCGAGCTACTAGTAACAGCCAACCTCCATCGTTAGTAGCTACTGTCGCAAAGGGGCAATTGCAAGCTAGCTTGGACAAAGAACGCTAAGGATGTTTCTTACTCCCGAAATATAGCCAGTGAAAATGTATATAGTATGTGAGGGCGATACGGTCATGTGGTTAATATGATCACTTTCTTATAACTCTATACTCGTAGTAAATATTTTAGTCGATTTTAGTATGATGTAGTGTGGGTGGTTAGTATTATTAAGTTCATTTTTCGAAGTGAAGTGAAATGAAATGAATGATTTTATTCAACATAGATTATATAATACTTATTGAAAGTCATTTTTAATTTACCACTGGTTCGCAAAAAAGCCTCTGTCCTGGGAAGAAGCAACAAGAAACTCAGCGGGACTTTTTTAAACATACTTAAATTTATAACAAATTGATTTTGTTACATTTTTTGAACGAATTTTTATAGAACCAGCATGGTGTCGATCACCTCATTCACGGTTATTTTCATTTATGTATCCATTTATATTCTAATAACCCTTTATATAATAATAATAATAAAGTGTACCTAACATTACCAAAGCTTTTTTGTTATTTCATTCTTAGTATATTAGTTATAGTACACGACTTTGTATTTTTTTAATGTCCTACTCCTAGTTTTTTTTACAGGGTGGCAAAGCTTAAGGTGACCATATTACCCTCACGTACCTTAGTTAATTATTGGCTGTGTTTGGCAGAAAAACGCGCTAGCAAGCGCTTGTAAGCGAAATGACGAAACTAAACAGTTTTCGGCTAGGACACGTTTGCTAACTTCAGTAGCGCTGACACAATCCGCTATTTTGCTTATTTAATTTGTTTGTTTTGAAGTAGAGTTTATAAGTTGTTTTGTGCAATATTAGTTTTAAGTAATATAATGACATGAATAAACATATTATACATTTTATTTAAAATTAATGATTGGTAAGTTTTTAATATGAATACTTTACAAACATACATTTAAATTAGGTTAGGTTCCCTGGTTAGAACTAACTTCGTGCCTTAGAGGAAAATAGCTACTTACGATTTGACAGCACTTACCGCTTACGATCGCCATTTTGATTACAAGCGCGCTTTTTTCTGGCAAACGCAGCCATTATCGCTATAATCGTTAGTGCATCCGTTAGTGATCGTGTATCTTCTAACCGACTTAACCAATTGAGGTACCGTGTGGTGGCGGTATATGCGCACGCACTATCCCACATCGTCCCGCGGGAGTCGCAACAGGCGACGGCAGGGAATTGAAACAGGTGATGGGCAGTAGCATCATCCTGATAACAACTTAAGTTTTTTTAATGTGCAACGTGTTAAGCAAAATCATTAAATTCCCTATTCTTTGCACATTGACTCCCCCCTTTCTAAATACCTACGACTTAAGATTTGTGTAACAGTAACAAGGTATGTTACGATAAAACTGACGTATCACTGTTGCATGAAAGTCTTTTTAAATAAAAATAGATATTTAAAAAAAAACAATTCAAAACTATAAAACAAAACATCCAACAGTTCCCAAATCTTTCCCCCATTATTTTAAAATGGAAGAAGCAGAAGTAGGAAGCAGATGAAGCTTTCGTCATCAGAATGCTGTCGGGTATGGTACTTAGTAAACAAACCCACAATGAAAGAACAGCGTAGTTTAAAAGTGGTTCACAAATAACTGATGCTATCAGTGATATCCATAGAAAATATGTCGGCGGTCGCATTTTCCATGTAATGAAAATATGAAATATTCACACCGGCACGGCCGCGCGTTGAAAGCTTTCTAACAATTGATGACGGACCGTAATGACTGCCTTCAGTCAGGTGGTTTTGATTACATAATACGTGAAATGTATCGATATGCTCCCAGAAAAAAGGTAGCAGTTAATCACAGTTTTATAAATTGATTAGTCTATTTTTCAACGAGAGTAGGACCACTCTATCACAGAATACCAGCGTAAAATATTAACATTAACCGCTGTGTTTTGTATGGTGAGTGTAGAGACCCGAAGGCCCTTTTTACTGGAAAGGAGGCATTCCATCTTAGTCATGTGACAACGCATCTGCGTTTTAATTATTAATCGAGGATAAATGTAAATGTCTATAATATGTCACAGCATCCACTCACCATCAGATGGATTGTGTGCTCGTTTGTCACCTTTATTGTATAAAAATTTATATGGCACAGGTGCGATATAACTTATCCTACTATGATATATGATACCTATACTACTACGATTTTGCATAAGCCTGGCCGGGTGACTGTTAAGTTGAATCATCATACTGGGAGAGGCGCTTGTCCAGGCTATGGAATTTTACGCCGATAAAGACAGTTGCTATAACATCATCTTTCTCATACCATAAATCCTTTGCAGCAGCCATATGACATCTATGGGACGATATGGGGTTAACGATCTTACGTCGCGGAACCACACCACTTTTATTGACCCCCTTTTGCATATGCATATGGGCTATTCCTAAAATAAAAACCTTATTAATAATTAATTATATTATTATTATTATTATTATAGTAAGTTCATTCTGCGTAGATCGAATTATAAATAATAATTAAAAAGCTGAAGTTTATTATTGTTCAAAAATTTTTTCTTTATTTATTCAGTTGATGTACTGCGCCCTTTTTACTATTCAAAAATAAGCATGTAATTAAAGTTCGTTAAATTTATTTTTACGGCTTTTCTAAATTTGATCTCGTGCCAAAGCTTACAGAGGAACTTTTGTCAGTTCTCCAGTTTGATTCAATGTATGCCAAACAATTTCGGCTTGTGTGTTATTCTGATTTATTAGAACGAGTACGTAGTGAAGTCTAGTACATTTTAATCTGCTTAGGTATTAAAGTATTTTTTGTTAACAACGGGCTTTTATTAGACCGTTTGATGACAAGCGGCCTATTTACATCGGATTATGTCTTATAGTAATCACGTACGTACACACATCAAAAAAAGATTGCGATGAGTTTGAAAAATCAAATCTTTTTGTTACGGTAGACTATATTATAATTTCTTCTTCTTTTTAGATTCTTTACTTAAAAATATAGAATTAGAATATTAAATAATAAAACAAACTAAATTGTTTTTCCATATAAAAATAAATTCAATCAACGCTTACGCTCATTCAGAAATCTGACTTAGTCAATTCAAACGGATTCAAAATATTTTTTCGAGGAAAGTTGTGATTGAAAATATGCTAAGAGGATTATCAAAAGTTTTACGAGC
Source organism: Parnassius smintheus behrii (assembly GCA_036936625.1). Taxonomy (NCBI): domain Eukaryota; kingdom Metazoa; phylum Arthropoda; class Insecta; order Lepidoptera; family Papilionidae; genus Parnassius; species Parnassius smintheus. Next base: position 7,967,129 of record JAUPFT010000007.1, on the reverse strand, counting down.
AAGAGTTGTAACTTTGAGAGCAGAAGGATCGGTGTCCTTTTGGGGTTCAATTTTGATTGGAGCTAGAACGCGTTTGGTCGCGTTTCGAGGCTCCATGGCGGCAGATATGTATCAGACATGTGTAAATCATTCATTTCTCGTGACCGAATCATTCTTGTACATTTCGTCACGCATACCGGTACATTCGGATCGATCATTCAAATGGATCACTTCGGGTTCCTGTACCCTACACCAAAACCAATTCATTTAGATTGATTGAGATGGTTTTCGACCTGTACGCAATTAACACCAATCACGAGTTAAAAAGGTTCCGCCAATCGTTTGGGATTGGTTGTACCGGAACATTCAAAAACAGATGAATGAACCATTAATACTTTTAAGTATACCAGCTCAAACAAACCAATCATTCATGATTGACACATGTCTAATAGGTACAAAACAATCACCATTCATGGAATTGTCAAACTATTCTGAGTAAACCATGGACACCAATTCGTACTGGACGATAATGATGCGTCCGCACATCGAGCTCAACAAGTCAATGCTGCTGTCCGAGAATACGACATCAAAAAGTTAGACTGGCCTGCCGGCTCGCCTGACTTAAACCCAATAGAGCACGCGTGGGATACTCTTAAGCGAGCTGTTTGGAACCGTCAGCCAGCTCCCCAGACAGTTCCAGAGATCAGAGAAGCCGCTGTTCAAGAATGGTTACCGCAAAAATTCTGGATAATTTGATCCTAAGTTCCTGAGCATGCCCAGGAAGAACGCCGCAAGTGTTCGAGCGAGGGGAGGAGTTATGTATATTGTATTAAATGCGGCAGGAATCACGCTCAAAAGGCCGATAGTTTAGGTAATTTCTTTTTACAGTGAAAATAATGGTATTTAAAAAAAGTAAATAACATAAGCACTGCTTTATAGTTAGTTCAGTTAGTATGCAAAGTTTCATGATCTTATTTAAAGTATTTTATGAATAACAGCGGTTTATTGTTTATTTTGGAGGTAATTTTGGATTTTTTTTCTATCGAGAAAATTTTACGAAATCGTGTTTTCGTCTAACATAATCCTTAACATTAATCCTCAATTTTACAATATATTTATTTCAAAATTAATGCTGCAATATTTTCGGCATAACGAAGGATCTTGCTAAGCCATTTGAGATTATATTTCCCCTTTATAATTTGTTGTATAAGTTTGGTTAAACAACATTTTTCTTTCCATCAAATTTTTGTTACAATTACATTAGGATTGAAATACTCAATTTAGGTTAGTAAAAAATAAAGAGTTTAATGTTTTTAATTTCAAACAGTGTATTTCTTTTTAAAAAAGGTATAACTTAAACACTTTTGTTATTTGTGATCACTAGCAAAAGCTAATAGATATTTATTATTTTGAGGTAAAATAAAAAAAAGCTTTTGACCTTTTGATCACAAACTTTTTTCATGTGCGTAGGTAGTCAGTAGGTCTAAACGTACATAATGCATACAGCATTATGTACGTTTAGAACGTTATTGAGAATGGAATCTACTAAAACGTCATTTAAAAATAAAGTTAAAGTAATAACTTTATTTAAGAAAAATTATATTAAATTAATTTTTACTAAGTTTAAAAACAATTAAATATTTAGTAAGAACTAATTTATTGTATATTTTAATTTCTAACCAATTATATTAACAATAAAAATAAAAATAATATTACTTTTCACAAAATTTTTAATTTATTTTTATCTTGATTAAAACTAGTTTTACGGATTTTATCGCGTTTATTTATGTTATTTTTAATACCCGACGTTTCGGGTGCTTTCCAGCAGCCATGGTCACGGAGGACTAAGGTGACTGACGTCCCGATGTCAAAGTTAACTCGGAGTACCTTCAGCTCTTTAATTATTATCTTTGGTCCGATTTACGCAAAATTAAATAACTGTGTTTTGAAGTCAGTTGCAGTGGTATGCATGGGTTTAGTTTTAATTTTATTAATTATAGGGTCCCAACCAGGTGCCCAGCCTCCTTCTCTATTGAAATAAGGATGTTTTTTTAATTTCAATAGCCTTACGTATCATCCTTGGTAGGAATCGATGTTCTTTTGCGAGCATTTGTGGTTTATCAAATCTGATGTAATGGTTAGGGCCATCTAGGAAAATGATCGCAAACTGCAGACTTCCCGATCTGCAGTTTGCGATCATATCCTAGATGGCCGAGTACCTTTTACATATTGACTGTTGGATAATTATAGGCAATAAGATGGGTAGGTAATTTAGTAACTATTTTGTAAGGTATTTGATATCTTTTAGTTTATTACCTACCCACAAACAAGATTATTAGTACTTATCTATAATAATCTTACAACCACGAATGGGTCTGCTTAACCGGTGAATAACCAAATACCATATTATCACAAAATACAACTGCTAAACAGCAGCATATTGCAGGAAGTTGCTTCGTATGGCCAAAACCTTATTAATGCAAAAAGGTATTGCATGCTGATGCTTATCCTCAGTGATGACCTGTTTTAAGATAATGATCTCTGCTACTCGATCAGAATGTAATTTTTAACGTTAACCCTGGCTATGGTTTGTTTCTTCCGATTCCGTTTTTATAGCTGATTGCAAAAAGGAGAACGTTCATTCGGCCGTATGTTTTTTACGCGATATCTTCACAAATTGAAACTAAGTAAGAATAGGATGACAAACGAGCACACAGTCTACGTGATGGTGTGTGTGTGATGGTAAGTGCTGCGGCCCATAGACATCTACATCTATCCTCGATTAAGATTCAAAACGCAGGTGGGTTGTCACCCGTGAGGACCAAGAAGGAGTGCTTCATTTTCAGTAAAAAGGGTCTCCGGTTCTCTACACTCACCATACGAACAGAGCAGCATTAAACTGCTATTTTACGCTGGTATTCTGTGAGAGCGTGTGTTTTCCCCGGTCGAGCCGACCCATTCGTGCTACAACTATAATATAGATGCAGCCTGACTCCACGTAAGAAGAGGCTCTTTTTGTATTAAAAGATTCTTCAGCGGTGGAACCATGCAAAATGGGTCTTTACAAAGCACTTTTCTTAAGTCAACAAAACTACGTCACCGCTTTAACGAGTCCCTACTGCGGGAGACCGTGTAAGAAGAAGCGTCACAAGCTCACAAGTAGACTATTTTTCTCCCAACACTTACGATTCAAGTTTTTAAAATTTATTAATAAATCAAGAAAATGTAAGAATGCTAGTCATATCCATCTTTCCTCTTATCCTTTAGATTATCATTATTAATAGTAACCTTACTTCATAACAATGTTTTTACATATTATATTTACCTTCAATTTTTGCAAAAGCAACTCAGTAATATTACAGGGAAACTTAAAATCGTAAATCTCCGAAAGTTCTTCGCCGATTGCTTGGAAATTTTCGCACTGCATAAAATAGTTCGATATATACTGAAACATGCTCGACTTTTAATATACAATACGTTGGTAAAGCCTCACCTGCTATATCAAATCGAAATTTGGGGTACTGCGGTTAAAAGTAATTTAAAACCAATACAAATACTACAAAATAAAATAATTAAAATCTTACACAACTTTCTTAACACCATCGAAAACGATTTACAAAAATACAACTTTTTACGTATAACCCACAAGCTTATTATATAGCAAAACATGTGGAAGAAGCGACTTAAATCAATATTTTTAAAAGAAAATTACTTGAATATATTTATAATGATGAAACTATGCATTAAAATTATACTTGGCGCACCGCCTTATAGTTGATAGAAAGACAATGAACTCGCTCCTTGGTTAACGATCGACCGGTGTAATTTTTTTTTACTACCCACACGCACTAGAATTATAATATAGATGTTATTGTTCTCATGTAAGTGACAATTGTCCTAATGAGAAATAAAGTTATTTGAACCGAAAGTTTGACACGATGTTACATTCGAATACTTTTTCAAAAAACATCTGTTTGACGGATATTTTGTTTAGTTTTCCTAATTTTGCATTTAACCAGACTAAGACAGCTGGGCACATCTATCATGTAATAATAAAATATTTATAAACTATCACAGCATATGCCTGGTATGAAAACGGTTATCCTGTGTCTGTGCAGATTTTACCAATTAATCAAAATCAAAAGCCGTAGTCGAGTTCGCCTCTTAATTGGTAATTAGCTTGATACATCCAGCTTTGTACCCGCTCTCAATCTGATTGGCCTCTATGCGCCGAGTCCTCTTGTAATGAGGGGGACATACAAGCGAGGGTTGTGTGAACCGCAGCTCTCAGGGAGCTTGATTTTGATGGTGAAAATCTGTACAAGTGAACGAATGTGTTTTTTTTAAATTATCGCAAAATAATAAATAACATTATTACAAATAATGTTTATATTATACCTTACACGTGGTAGAACCATGCTGCAGCAGTATTCCACGCTATCATAGAATACCAGCGCAAATAGCAGCTCAACGCTATTGTGTTTCGCGTGGTTATTGTAGAGAACCGGAGATCATTTCACTGGAAACGAGGCAATGAACGAAACACAGTTCTCAGGGTGATAAAGCATCTGCGTTTTGATTTCGCATCCACTTAATATCAGGTGTACTGTGTGCTTGTTTGTAACTCTTATAATATCGATAAAAAATAAATAGCTAAGATCCGCATATAAAATCAAATAATGGCCAGATCGGCGACGGAACGAAGAGTCAAATGTCCGAGACGTATGGTACCTCGATTGTCAATCAGCCAGAAAATCGTGATGATTTTAGCACATATTTTTATTGTTGAAGAATTTGTATGAAATTTATACGCAGTAGAGCCAAGCTACAGCTATATTATGGTGGTAGCATGAATGGGTCGGCTCCACCGAGGAAAGACCACGCTCTCACAGAACACCAGCGTAAAATAGCAGCTTAATACTGCTGTGTTTCGTATGGTGAGTGTAAAGATCCGGAGACCATTTTTTACTGGAAAGAAGGCATTCCATCTTATTCTTTAGGAATGACAACGCATCTACGTTTTGATTCTTAATCGAGGATAAATGTAGATGTCTACGGGACACAGCATTCATTTACCATCAGGTGGACTGTGTGCTCGTTTGTCACCTTCATTTTATTAAAAAAAAAAGAAATAAATACGATATTGCTTTCATTTGTGAAATCTTAAACATGACATCCCTGATTGATACGTGTTATAGGATACTATTAATAGTTTTAATTTTAATGCAATATAATTACATAATTTGATAAAAGCTTTATTTTTATTTGTATTCTAAAGTTGGAACGATGAAAATGGAAATTCATTATGCTGGCCATTTATCGTTACTGTAGTTATCTGGTATCATTTATTACGTGTGAAAAATAAGGACTTCGTAATTAAATCGCACGTCACATTAACGATAATTCAAAACAACGAATGGTTAATAATTAAAAAGGAGTAGTGACATTAACCGGGCTCATCAATTATCCTGGCGTAAGCGAAGCGATAACCAAAGTAGCGCTAGGTAATGTACGTATCAAGACCGACGATAATATTTGGTAATTTGCTAAAGTGCATTCAACCATTACCACTTATGGACGTGAAATATGACATATTTTTACATAAAACTCTCGTGTCATTACTCCTAACATTACTTTAGGTGATTCTTGAAGTGTTATTTTTTATACTTGTTGATTCTACTTGATGTGTTGTGTTGTACGACACTGTGATTAATGGATATTCAAGTAAATAATATTATTAATGGTATAGGATCAATAGTGATAAATGAAATTCTAAGAAATTTAAGTGCTTAAATGGATTGGAATCGTTAATTTTGGTAATTTTAGTATCATTATCATCATAATTGTAATTCATCACATTTCCACTGTTGAAAATAGGCCTTCCCTATAGTTCAATAGAGGATATCTTCTACTTCAGTTTCCATCTGTCGCTTCTTACAAAACAAACGCGCAATTTTAAACGCAATTTTGTAATGAGAATTATTTTTATTGTAATGAATTTAAAAATGTCTCCATTTTATGTTCGAATTTCTTAATAGCATTCCTAATAATAAATCATGTCGACTGAAAGCCGTGCTGGATATTAAAATAGACTGAAATCATATTTTTAATTTTACTCAAATAATACGTATCCATAATGTTTTAATATGAGCAGTGGTGTGGAGAAGCCCAGATACTTGCTGTAAATTTCACAGTCCAGAGCAACCCAGATTCGATCCCTGCACTAATTGTTAATTGCAATTTAAAGTGTTAATTTTACGTGTTCGGAGGTTAATGAAAACGTCGGACGATACTTGCATTCCGAGAACACGAATTAGTAAGTAAGAATAGGAGGCCTGTGGCCAGGAGAGGGCGTTATATACTGTAACTTTACATTACTTTTATATAGGTACTCAATAACATTGCAATGTTTCATATGGTGAGTTAAAAGAATGTATTATTGTTGTTGTACGAAGGGGTCGGTTCAACCGCGAAAGAACACGCTCTCACAGAATACTAGCATAATATATTAGTTTAATGCTGCTGTGTTTCATATGATGAATGTAAAGAGCCGGAGACCCTTTTAACTGGATATAAGACATTCCATTATAGTCCTCAGAGGTGACAAAGCATCTGCATTTTAATTCTTAATCGAGCATAAATGTAGATGTTTATGGGCCACAGTGTCCACTTACTATTTCTGGCGTATTATGTGCTCGGGTGTCACCATTATTTTTTAATAAATAATTCTTAAATAATCATTCTTAGTCTCCATGAATGGAAACGCATACCTACGCATTTTGATTTTTAATAAAGAAAAAATATCGTTGTCTATGGCCTATTATATTGTTTATTGTGCTCGTTTATTAACCTTACCTTTATATATAACTATTTTACTTGTAGAAGTATATATGTTACAGTCAAAACTCTTAACCGGTCAAAACGAAAAATATTGGGTAATAGTGATTTTGACCAAATTTTATTAGTTAAAAGTGGTTGTGACTAAAAATATTATTCAAAACTACTTTTCACTTAATAATTTTTGAAATTAAAAAGTATATTCAAAAATTATAATTTATATTATACTATAACATACGCGGCTTTAGAGTGGCCCAAGGGCTACTCCAGCCGCACCTTAACCTAGTGTCACTGAGTTTTAATTAGACAAAACCATTTTTGACTAAAACATTAGTCACTGTTTGTCAACTGTTTTGACTAAGGGCCTCGGTCAAAACCATTTTTGCCTGATTTTGACTAAAGTGGTTTTGACCGGTTACGAGTTTTGACTGTGACATACATAACACGTGGTAGAGCTAAGCTACTATACCCTATATATACAGAATGATAGTCTACAGTACGAAGGTGTTGGTTTGACGGGGAAGGACCACGTTGACACGTACGTTGGAACGCAGTTCATTTTGCATAGATCGGACCATAAACAATAATTAAAAAAGCTGAAGGTACTCCGGATTTAACAATGACATCGGGACGTCAGTCATCTCAGTCCCCCGTGACCATGGGTGCTGGAAAGCGCCCGAAACGTCGGGAATTAAAAATAATAGTAAAATAAACGCGATAAAATCCGTAAAAGTAGTTTTAATCAATGAGAATCGAACAATTTTTTACCAGTAAAGAGGAAATTCACGGCAATTCTGTTTTGGTTCTTAATTTAGGAAATATGAAGGCGTCTATTAACCACAGTATATACTCACCATTAGGTGAACTATATGTTCGTTTGGCATTCATAATTTAAAAAAAAATTATAAATAATTTCTAATATGCCAGGTTTACTACTGATGATATTTACTCTGTTTCAGTGAAATCAACTTCGCTTAGTTGCTTAGATACCCTTTTCAAAACCGATAATGTAGAGTTTGGTAGGTATTAAGGAACAGTCTTATTTAATTAACTACTAACGAGTAATTTAACAAAGATCATTGGGACAAGTACGTGTATACTACAAAATCGCCGCTTTACAACAATTAACCTCGCAACCATAGACCGCTAAGTAGCTTAATCTGGACGAGCGTTTAATTAACAATTACCGATCGTTTATCGCTTCAATTAAAAAAAATACTTCGAGCCACAACACCGATACAATGATAATTTAAAATTCAATCTTTTACATGAGGTGTTGAGTAAGCCGGCGTCTGACGAAGCTATTATTTTAATATGATTTGGATATTCGTAGATCGCAGCTTAAAGAATGTATATTTTGTTATATGTGTTTGTTTTTATGTTTGTTGTATATGGATTAATTTCTGATGGGACTGGCATATATTGATACGAGACAAAAGTCCCCAAACGAATAAAGAGAAAAAAAGGGAAAAAAAGAAAAGAATAGTATATAAAAATAAGGGTCATTCAAAGTAGTACCATATAACGCGGTACTAAGCCAACTGCGTCCATTGACTCCCTGCATTTATAGTCAGTATCAGGTCGTCAGTTTATCTAGACCTACCTATATAGATCTACCTTCCTACACTCCGCTTGTCGTAACGAAGCTACCACTCTAGAATCTTACTTCTCCATTGGTTATCGATTCGTCGAGCCATACGGTCCCCCCACTACTACTTTAGCATTAGTTTATCATATTTTAATATAGATTTTGATCGTGGTCAGTGGTTAATAAATATTGGAGATTACAAGATTTACAATGCCAATTTTTATGACAGCCTATAAATTCATAGAATCAGGCGTTACCTATTTTGCGGAAATCCATAATTATGAAGTTGTTAGAACTTAATTTTCTTATCTATAAGGTATGGTGGCGCTGGGATTGATGGTGACGGGGATAATGCTCGTAATTGAGGGAGGGCGGCAGATGCTTTTCAAACACATTCAGTTCTAACAACTTCAGCCTGTAAAGAACATTACTGAACGTGGGCTTCTCCTGTAGATTGTATCATAGGGGAACTTTGCCATAATTGCCACGCGTGGCAACATTTTCGCGTCTTTAAGACAGGAATAACCACTTGTAAATTTTTTGTCTGTCTTTCCGTCTGTGCAAAATTTTTGGAATATCTGACCCGATTTTAAAGCAACTTCACAAACAGATATACAGAGCAATTTAAGGAGTGATTTAGGCGAATATTATCCGAATACTTTTTTTTAAAAAAAAACGAATAATTGATAAAGTACATTTTTTATAGTATAGGGTCACAAACGAGCACACAGTCCACCTGATGGTAAATGGTTGCTGTAACCCATAGACATCTACATCCATCCTCGATTACGAATCAAAATGCACATGCGTTGTCACTGGTGAGAACTAAGATGGAATGCCTCGTTTCCAGTAAAAAAGGTCTCCGGTTCTCCACACTCACCATACGAAACACGGCTGTATTAAGCTACTATTTCACGCTGGTATTCTATGAGAGCGTGGCCCTTTCCGGATCGAGCCGACCCATTAATGCTACAACTGTACTGCCAATATAACTGCAGCATAACTCTACCACGTAGAAGGGTCTTTAATTGTCCTAAATCTAAATAATGCCACATTAATAAATCGTCACACATCGTATAGCCGGGGCGGGACGCTACTTAGATATAATTTTAAATATTTTCAATGAATTTAAAAAATAAATACCAACTGAAAGCCTGCCCTTTTCTCGGTTTAGTTCGGCACAAGGCACGCATTTGTTCCACATCACAGATGTGTTTGTTGTATTGTGCGTAACATTTTGTGTGACCCGCATCCACTCGTAACTGACAGGTGGTGACATTTGCGTCACCGGTGTAGTGGAAATGTTTAATTAAATACTTGCCACGTGTGTTTACTTGAGTATTTATGTTACTGTTATTGAAATATGGTAATGTGTCAGCAAATCTGTACATTTCGTAGATGGTTAGAGTACAACCAGAACAAAATACAACCAGACATAGGAAATCTATATCATATATTCTATACCTGCATAAAATAGCAGCTTAATGATGTTGTGTTTCGTATGGTGTATGTGATCCGGAGACCCTTTCTTCTGCATTCTGCATTCCAGCTTAGTCCACAACGATGGCAAACCATCCGTATTTTGTTTCTTAATTGAGGATAAATGTAGATGTCTATGGGCCACAGCATCCACTTACCATCAGATGGACTGTGTACTCGTTTGTCGCTCCTTATTTTATAAAAAAAACTTGTGGAGATCCTACATAAGGAGATGGATGATGTTGATCTATCAATCTATATCGGATTAAATAGGACACAAATCCTTGAAAAAGAATATCGACAGGTGTCGAGAATAATTCGTACTCTGAAATAAAAGAAATATCTTAACTTCATTATTGGTTGCGTCTCAATCGACTTGAACTACCCCGATCAAAAAACATTTAATAAAATGTAGATCATATCACTGCATCATCACAAGACTCAGTCAACAAAGCACAGTCTAGGAATATCAGTTATTTCTTAGAAGTTTCGAAAAGTTCTACTTAATCCAGCTAGAAGACTTCTGATATGCTGAAATTATTAAATAAAGAAAATTACAAAAGCTATGCAGTTGCAACTGAAATGTTGCAAAAACGTTATTAGATTTATCTAAGAGACTCGCAAATATAATCCCGAAGTATCAAAAAAAAAAAAAAAACTCGGAATATTATTTTAATTTCCTCTAAACTGCAGCCAGCAGAATAAACAACAAAACGGTAGATACTTTTGCAAGCACAGACTTTTCGTATAACGCGTGCCATTCCAACACCACGCGAATAATAAAACGTTCCGTTATAGGACTCTTATTATAATCTTGGATATTACGCTATTGTTAATCCCTGGAGTTACTAAGTTTAAAAAGAATTGTAGAAAAATTGTGGTTTTAAATATTAAATTAAAAAGCTAACGCATTTTGCTACTTAGATAGAAAATTCTTTATTGCACACATCCAAAGAGAAAATAAAAAAAAGTTAAAACCTTCAACGAATCAACCACTTTCTTAAACAACAATGGAATGGACCGGATTGTTAAATGGCAGACATCTAAGTGGGTCTGTAATGCTTTGAGACTACAATATTTTTTATAAAATAATGGCGAAAAAAGAATACACAGTCCACTTAATGGTAAGTGGAAGCTGCGACCTGTAGACATCTATATTTCTCTTCAATTAAGAATCAAAGTGCAGATGCATTGTCACCTCTCAGGACTAAGGTGGAATGCCTCGTTTCCAGTAAAAAAGGGTCTTCAGTTCTCTACACTCGCCATACGAAACAGACCAGAATTGACCTGCCATTTTACGCTGGTATTATGTGAGAGCATGGTCCTAGTCCGGTCAAGCCGACCCATTCGTGCTATAATCATAACATAACTGCAGCGTGGCTCTACTACATATATATTTCTAAATAAAATAACGTCGTAATATAATTGATAGAATATAAATTCTAAATCTATTAAAAACAATACTCGTCCGATTAATTCTAGATAATATGCTTTAGTATATTAAATGAAAAAAGTGAAGGACAAGGTGTTGATAGAAAAGTAAGGCATCTCATCCATTCCAGTAATATTTTAATAGGTCAAAAATGCACCTGCAATTCCCTGGTGATGTAGATGGTGTTGTGACATCGTCAAGTAGTCGTTTAATGAAATGAAATAAAAATAAATATATCTATTTCATTAATGTGTTTCGGTTTCTTTTCTTCTTGATTCTGTTTCTTAATGAGGTTGTCTTGACTGAAGAAGAAACGGTGAAAACATCTCTGTAGGCATCCCCTTTTTATCATTTAAAAAAATACTTGGAATGGAAATCAATAACATCCCCATCGGCAACTAAAACATGTTTTATGATACATTAAAAAAGGATGTTAAAGTTGGTTATCAGCTCTCTTGTTCTTCCTCATCAACCCATAGAAGTCTACTTCTGGACGTGGGTTCTTCCACTGTGGAGAGGATTTGCGTTACTCATCACACTTGGGAGGCGAATTTACATTAAAGTACCAAACGTCTAGCACCCTGGATACTACCGCCAGTCGCTGATCTGCTATTTAGTTATGTTACATAATACTTAATTAAGGTGGGTAGTAATTGTAATATTTATGTTGAAGGTTTCGTAGTAGACCGTAGATCCGGGTTCAAATCTCGAACGGTGAAACCATTTGCATGGCCTACGCATGACTGTTCCGGGTTTGTTCATGTACAGTTAATTACACAGTATAGTATGAGGTTACGTATCCATACATACAATTGGTTGAGATTTCTTTTACTATTAAACACCAATTAAGGAACGATATAAGATATGGATTAATATTGGAACCCTCTTGGTAACATCACGCCCGATTTAATACGAAGAGGCGGTAGAACCGTCAGGATCATTTTTATTCATCGCGACTGCAAGGGGCGGTCGATTGTCAAGTGCATCCCGGCTCCATTGTGCCGTAATCGACGGTATTATTGCATTCGTTATTGCCGCTAACAGGCTCACAATGGGACTCAACATGCCCGTTAATACGTGGCCTTATTTAAATGAGAGTTTCTTCCAATGTTAAGCCATCGCTGTTGGTTTAGTCATACATTATAACGGGTGAAAAGAATATAGTAATAAGTGCACACGCCCGCTTACTTATACGGTTATTTCTAATAATGCCAGCCACTGTAGAACATTCTGCATAATCTGATCTACTTATGAAAAAAAAATAATAAGATATATTTTTTTTTATAAAAGAGGGGCTATCTGGCTACAAGTGCGTGCAGCTTACCTGATGGCAAGTGACTACCGCCGCCCATGAAGAGATGCGTTGCCGGCCTTTTATATAAAGTTAAAGGGTATCTTTTTGCATTGATGTGCTGTGAAGTGACCAACGGACATTCCACTTGATGGTATGTGGCTACTGCAGTCCACGGAAACCTGCAGCCACTTCAAATAAAAAAGGCTACAGATGCGTTGTCACTTCGAAGACCAAGATCCTCACAGCCTGTAATTACGCTGGCTCTCTATACCCTTCAGGTCGGAAGTATACTCACTGCTGATTAGCGGCAGAAATAGGTAAGAAGGTATAAGTAGCGGCACGAAAGTTCATTTTTATTTCAACACAAATCACTGTTCTCAGCCAAAATTTAATTTCGATGTCCTTCACTTTTTTAACAGTGGTAGAGTCAAGCGGCAGCTTTGCTGTCGCACGTATGGGCCGGCTCAAACCGGGGTGGTACCACGACCTCACAGAATACCGGCGTGAAGTGGAAGCTCTGCTTCCGCGTTTCGTCTGGTGAGTGCAGGTGGCCGGAGGCCCAAATCCCCCCCCCCCATCAACATGGTAGCGGAATTCAATGATAGACTACCCCAGGAGGGTACCAGCACCCCTGGAGAATCCCTCGCTGAGCATCCACGACCATGTTTCTCCACTTCTGAGCGTGGGTGCTCAGGCTGCTCCACGTATTCTGGGGGGGGGGGGGGCAAAATTCCGCTCAAGACTAAAACTGCTCGGGGCAAACGGAGCAACAAGACCAAGGCGACCCCTGCCACGCCGTCCGTGAATTTCTGCAATATCAGGGGACTTCACTCCAACCTAAACGCCGTCCACTACCATCTCGAGACGGCGAGGCCGGCTCTGCTCTTTCTGACCGAGAGACGCAGGTGTCCTCTCCGGCTGATGTCTCGTATCTCTCCTACCCGGGGTACAAACTGGAACACTCCTTTGTGCCTCGGGCTGGAGTTTGCGTTTACGTCAGAGAGGACATCTGTTCTCGACGCCTCGGCAGACTTGAAGGTTCGGACCTGTCCATCCTTTGGCTACGCGTAGACAGCGACGACCATCCGCGCGTCACGGGTGCCTCTATAGGTCCCACAGCGGTAATGCCGAAACAGACCGACTCTTCGACCACGTCCAAATGGCTGCAGATTCGTTGCTACAGCAGATCCCCTCCGCAGAGATCGTGATCCTCGGCGACTTTAACGCCCATCACGCCGAATGGCTCGGTTCACGTTTAACCGATCATGCGGGGAGATCTGTTCATGATTTTGCCTTGGCATATGGTCTGACACAACTGGTTACTTCGCCTACGCGGATTCCAGATGTGGAGGATCATGCACCTTCCCTGTTGGACCTTCTGCTGACCTCTCACCCGGACGGATATCAGATTTCCGTCGACGCCCCTTTAGGTTCCTCGGACCATTGTCTTCTCCGGAGTGTGGTGCCACTCACGTTGAAATCGCGGTTGCATTCTGCAGGCTGCCGCCGTGTTTGGCACTATAGGTCAGCCGATTGGGATGGGATGCGGTCTTTCTTTGCATCCTATCCTTGTGGGCGGGTTTGCTTCTCGCCGGACGATCCCAACGTTGTTGCGGATTCTGTCGCTGATGTGGTACTTCAGGGTATGGAACTTTTTATTCCTTCCTCTGCGGTGCCCATTGGAGGCAAATCTCAGCCATGGTTTGGTCGCTCCTGTAAAATAGCATCATGCTATAAGCAGGAGTGCTACCAAGCCTGGGCTGACGCATCAGCGTCCAGGGATGTAAACACCAGCGCTCTAAAAAAGAAGTATAATTCCGCCTCTAGGTCCTTCAAAAGAGTCATTGCCAAGGCAAAGTCAGAGCACATAGGTAGAATTGGCGAGAAACTAGTTCGCCTTCCTTCTGGAACCCGTGCATTCTGGTCTCTCGCCAAGGCTGTCCAGGGGAATTTCTGTCAGCCATCTCTTCCATCTCTGCACAGGGAGGACGACTCACTCAGCGCTCGGTTCGCAAAGCACTCCTCTCCCTGGACATCCACAAGTCGAGTGGGCCTGACGGAATCCCCCCAATTGTGCTGAGGACGTGTGCTCCAGAGTTGGCACCGGTTTTAACGCGTCTTTTCCGGTACTCCTACTCCCCAGGCGTAGTCCCAAAATCATGGAAGACGGCTTTCGTCCACCCGATCCCTAAAAAAGGCGACCGCTCAGACCCGTCCAACTACCGGCCTATCGCCATCACCTCCTTGTTCTCCAAAACAATGGAGTCCGTTGTAAACTGCCAGCTCATGAGGTACCTTGAGGATCACCAGCTGATTAGTGACCGCCAATACGGTTTTCGCCGTGGTAGGTCAGCTGGTGATCTTCTGGTCTACCTAACTCACAGATGGGCGGAGGCAGTAGAGTCCAAGGGGGAGGCATTGGCCGTTAGTTTGGACATTGCGAAGGCCTTCGATCGGGTTTGGCACAAAGCGCTTCTTTCGAAGCTCCCTTCCTATGGGCTTCCCGAGAAATTGTGCGATTGGATCACAAGTTTTCCTGCAGATCGGAGCATCAAGGTCGTTGTAGACGGTGTTTCTTCTGCATATCAATGATATGTTGCAGACCCGTGACATTCATTGCTATGCAGATGACAGCACTGGTGATGCTCTTTACACCGGCCGAGCCAATATTTCTCGGGAAAACGTCTCCGAGTGCCGGGACAAACTTGTGTCTGAAGTCGAGTCTCTGCTGGACAGAGTCTCGGATTGGGGGCGACTAAATCTAGTCCAGTTTAACCCCCAGAAGACACAAGTTTGCGCGTTAACCGCTAAAAAGAACCCCTTTGTCGTATCCCCTCAGTTTCAAGGCACTCCCCTTGTTGCCTCAGCCAGTATCGGAATCCTCGGCGTCGACATATCGAGTGACGTGCAGTTTCGTGGTCACTTGGAAGGGAAGGCCAAATTGGCCTCTAAAAAGCTTGGCGTGCTCAGCAGAGCGGGGCAGTATTTCATGCCGGCACACCGCCTGCAACTTTACAAGGCGCAGGTTCGGCCGCACATGGAATACTGTTCCCATCTCTGGGCTGGGGCTCCCCAGTACCAGCTCCTTCCACTTGACCGCATCCAGCGCAGAGCAGCTCGAATCGTCGACGACCGAGTGCTTTCTGATCGGCTCGATTCACTGGCGCTGCGAAGAGATGTAGCATCTCTTTGCGTATTTTATCGCATCTATCACGGGGAGTGCTCTGAGGAATTGTTCGGATTAATCCCAGCCGCCAAATTTCGTGAACGCACTACGCGGCAAACGTCCCGATACCATCCACACCATCTGGATGTTTGGCGGTCCACCACTGTACGTTTCAAAAGGAGTTTTCTTCCGCGTACAACCTCTCTGTGGAATAATTTACCACCGGCGATTTTCCCGGACCGATACGACCTGGGGACCTTCAAGAAAAGAGCTTACTCCTTTCTAAAGGGCCGGCAACGCATCTGCAATTCCCCTGGTGTTGCAGTTGATCATGGGCGGCGGTAGTCACTTAACATCAGGTGAGCCACATGCTCGTTTGCCCCCTCTTCTATAAAAAAAAAAACGAAAGTCAAGCAGTGACCGTTACTGCGCATAAGTCGAAAATAATTTATCATAGGGTGGTTAGCGTGTCGCGGGGCGGGTGTGCGTATCGTTCGCACGCGCTGCTGCGCGGCTACAGCTACTTGCGTACGGCTACGGCTATTGGCGTATTGATACGACATGCGGAGCTATCCCCTCTATATTTCGTCCAGCGCTAGACTTACATGCCGCGACTTGTGGTAACAAGTCGCGGCATGAAAGTCTAGCGCTGAACTACCTACCCTACCTACCCCAGACGGACTCCGAGACACAAAAGGAGTCCTCCCAAACAATAATATTTTTAATGAGTCCAAGCCTAAGCCATTAGCTATATAAAGCTCGACTGGAGGCCGTTAAGGCGACACCGCGAAAAAATGCACCCCCTTTCATTGAATAGTATGGGAATATGACACCACTAACGAAAGTGGAATTTTGATATAGGTAAATTCATGTCTTTATCTTGAATTTGATCGAGTCAAAATTATACAATCGTGTTTTTGAACAATCATAATTATTTGCGAAAACACCTTTAAAAAATCACTATAGTTGAAATTACAACGAAATTACTTAATCTATATGCTTGGGAATCACTCAAATATATTCATAACATCAATATTCATAATTTACTTGTTCATTATTTTGATTACTTAAATCAATAATTTTTAATAAAATATTTTAAGATTCTGACAATTTCTAAGCGCTTTTAATCGTCGCGGGCGCTACGCAATTTTAGACCTTATGACGGCGTTTTTTCAAGTTTTTATAGCAATTATGTATTCACTCGGATCAGTACGGCGATAGCCTTTTCGATGTGTCGTCTTAAGACCTGAGTTAGGATATAAAATTGTGATACAGTTTAGAAACTGAGTGACGTGATTAATCATAACAAAAATTTCTAGCTTTTACAGTAAGTGACTTTCTAAGTAGTAGAGCCAGATTGCAGATTTATACTGGCTATGAGGAGGCACTGGTACCTCACAGGTGCCAACGCATACGTAGCCTCCTTTGTTTGAAGTTCGTCGCAGGTGTTCATGGCCTGCAATTGTCACTTACCATTAGGTGATAGTATATAAAAAAATTTACCAGCTTAAAATTCCTACTAGCATAACACTGCTGAGATTCGTATAGGTGAGTGACATGAAGAGTAAAGTTTTTTTTAATAGGATAAGGGTTTTTACTAGTAACGAGACATTTAATTTCGCTTTGTATCCACTACCCCACATCATCCTTTGTGTGTCCCACACAAGGGAATAATGGGTGACAGAGTAAAATGAAACACATTTTTTTTGTAAATAATTTTCCTCCTTGGATATTTTTTTAAACGTTAACCCCACTCTAGTATTTTCTCTTGTATCACGGAGGCACTTTTTATACATAAATCGTACAAGTATAAACATCCAGACTTGAAAAGATTATTTGTAGGCCAGGCCATACAAATACTTTTTTCGTGAGGGATTCGACCCCGCGACCCTCATCGCCAACCACTAAGCCGTGGAGCCGTCATTGATAACTGAAAATAATAAAAATACTGCGGTTGTCCAACACCTGTGCCAAGCGTGGCAACTAAGGCAAATAAACCAGTTATTAAAAACCTATGGGAGAAGCCCATGTTCAGTAGTGGATTTTGATAACCTGTAATGATGATAATGAGGCATTTTATCTTAATGCTCAGTGATAGATAATACTCCTACACTTGGCTTACTTGTCTGAGGACAACTTAAGGTGTCTATGGATCACAGTTACCTACGACACAAGCATTTTAACTAGTACACGAGATGAAAACTGGGTGCTAGTTTTCTAAATAATAACAAATATAATACACACTACTTCCTAATAACATTGTATCAGTTTCACCGATATAAGAAATTATGAAAGCGCCCGCTGTGTGCATTTTGCAAGACAAACACATGAATCTGGAATGAGTAAGCAATCTTCCCACACGAGTTTTACACAAAGGTTAGTGTAAATAATAAATGTCAGGTCGTCGCGAGTTACCTAACTCAACCTAAAATTCAGTGTTAGGTTCCAACGCGGACGTGAAACTACGACGTTTTCCTCGCACGACGTAGGAGCACATTGTCTATCTATCCCAAATTTAAAATTCATGAGACCTCCTTCTGTCTAGAGATTTTTTTCACTTTTCAGTGACCTGGGATACGTTGCAAAGGAAGCTTATTGCACTTTCGAAAAGAATATGAAAGGACCCTTTAGTTTTCTCGGGCTTCGGGCGAGGCACTAGGAAAGTGATTTAACACAAAAAGAATAATATGAGAGATTGTAGTAAAAACTCTAATTTGAGTGAAACTGTTAATATTTCATCATAGATATGTATATGATGGATTACCATACCGTATAAAACGATCTATTAGTGTTTAAAAAGAAATGCCTTAAGTAGTATGGCGTTAATATATTATGTTGAAATCGACAGACTCAAATAGACCGTTAGAGGAAGCAGCATCTAATATGCTGATGAGGCGTTTGATATTATGATCCCTATTCCTACGACTACGTTCCCTGATCCTTACGCTTGACAACATCAATGTTTTTGAATTCAGGAAATTCTATATATTGTAGCAGTTCATTTTTATAGCTTTATTATTATTGTAATAATATCTTGCTCGAAGTGGCGATAAGACCGTATTCCACAAAAACACAAACGTGAAAAAGGGGCCCAAGTTCGGTACAAACAACGATCGGGGCTGCCGGCTTCGACGATAAAAGATTTGATATCGCAACGAGTGCCAAGTTCTAATCTAATAACAGTTCCTTAAATATATGCTGCATGAGTTTACAGCGTTCTTCAATTTATTGAATAAAACTATCTTTAAGGATTTTATGGCATTTGTATTTAATTATTTTAACTCTAGAGGTTTAATAAGAAAAGTTTTATAAGAAATCATTACGTTCTTCAATTGATTTAAATTGACACTTAATTGTAATTAAATTGAAAATAAAATTTGTTGTTCTTTGATAAAGAATTAACACGTGAAAATTTATCAAAAGCTTAAAATTTAGTTTTTTATTGTTCCTTTTCATAATATAATTTAAACTGCCTATATGAAACACATAAAAGTCTGTGGTCAAACAGTCTCATAGAGTAGAGATGGCAGATATGATAGGCACAGAATTTTAAAATATTACTAATAAGTATTAACATCACATAAAATAAAATTTCATTTTTTCAATTAATGAAATGAAATTTTAATTTTTTCAATAGTCTATGGAATGTACGTTTTTTTTTATAGGATGGGTTGACAAACGAGCACACAGTCCACGTGATGGTAAGTAGTTGCTGTGGCCCATAGATATCTACATCTTTCCTCGATTACAAATCAAAATGCAGATGCGTCGTCAGCCGAGAGATCTGAGATGGAATACCTCGCTTGCAGTAAAGAGGGTCTCTGGTTCTATACACTCACCATACGAAACACAGCAGCATTAGGCTACTATTTTACGCTGGTAGTCCGTGAGACCGTGGTCCTTTCCCGGTCGAGCCGACCCATTCGTTGATAGATAGATAATTCTTTATTGTACACCAAATCAATACATAAACGAAAGAAGAAGAAAAAAAAATAGTGTCACAATGGGCGGTCTTATCGCTAAAAGCGATTTCTTCCAGACAACCTTTGGATGGACAGGATCGCAAAAAAATAGTAAATTGTGTGGTTTGGCGATGCAGAAACAATATTTATAAAAATATCCATATTTTATATAATATAATTAGAAATAAACAACAAATAAATACAAAAAAAAAATACGAATGTATACTACATATATAAATGGCACGAACTCAAAGATTAAGATAGTGACTGTGTACAAGTTTCTGAAAAACAGGTAAAGACTGGGCGCGTCTCACTGACAGAGGTAGGGCATTCCATAGACGGACTGCTTGAATACTAAACGACCTGTCCATAAATTTGCTATTATGGGCAGGCATTTTTAATGTAAAATTCTCTGATGATCTCAAAACTTTCGAATGGGAATAGTGAAGGAATTCAAAACGATCCTTAAGATAAGAAGGATAGGAAGGATTAAAGAGAACATTGTAAAGAAGTGACAGAATATGAGCATTCCGGCGAAGACGGATAGGAAGCCACTTGAGCTTATTACGAAAACAAGATACGTGATCATATTTGCGCAAACCAAATATGAATCTTATACAAAAGTTTTGAAGACGCTCAAGTTTATCAAGTTGCTTCTCAGTGAGATCAAGATAGCTGACATCTGCATAGTCCACAATTGGGAGAAGAAGAGATTGAGCAAGCGCAATTTTAGTGGCAGTAGGTAGAAAGTTCCTTAATCTGTTCAACGATCGGGCAGCTGCAAAGAGTTTACGACTAACCTCCTGTATTTGAGGACCCCATGATAGGTGACTGTCAATATAAATTCCCAAGTCCTTGACTTTTTCACTCATAGGAATAAAATTTCCATTAAAAACAACTTGAGGTGCTTGAGATATGTTAGATTTTCCAATCATATACGAACTTCCGATGATAATTACCTGAGTCTTTAGGGGGTTAATCTTCAAGCCATATGTTTTTGCCCAATCTGATATTTGCTCAAGATCACTGTTTATGTTGCTAATAGCTACATCTACTTCACTAGGAGAAACATGAGTATATATTTGAAGATCATCTGCGTAAAGGTGGTGGGACGAAGTAATCTTAGTGGCTATAGAATTAATAAAAATTGAGAAAAGTAAGGGAGATAATACGCCACCCTGTGGGACGCCAGCAATGGTATCACACCAAGAAGAAAATGTGTCATTAATGCGAATACATTGCCGGCGACCAGACAGGTAACTTCGAAACCAATCAATCACTGTTGGAGATATGTTAAGAGAGCTAAGTATACCCAGTAAAATTTCAAAATCAACTGAATTAAAGGCATTGCTAAAATCTAACAGAGAAAGGATAGTTAACTTGCCATTTTCCATTGCAGATCTAATATCTTCCGTAATATTGACTAAGGCTGTAGCAGTACTATGCCCAGGGCGAAAACCGGATTGTAGAGGATTTAGAAGGGAATGATTGTGGAGGAAAGCATTGAGCTGATTATATATCAAGCGTTCGAGAACTTTGGACAGGAATGGCAAAATAGATATAGGACGATATTCCGAAAAAGATGTAGGGTTAGGTTTTTTAGGCAACGGTATGATGTGAGCGTCTTTCCAAGTTGTTGGAAAAACACCACTAGAAATCGAGGAGTTTAGGATATGGCAAAGTATTGGGATGATTATGTCAAGAATCGGAAGGATCATATTACGGCTGATACAATCGCTGCCAATTGCATTCGAAGTAATGGATAGAGTACTCTTCTTAACATCACAAGCAGAAAATTGATTTAGGACAAAAGGTGGATGATCAGGAGTTGGAAGCGATGAAAGAAAATTTAATGTGTTAAATTTTGTAGTCCCATTTAAGTTGGACGAGGATGAGAAGAACTGATTTAGTAAATCAATATTTAAATCTTTGGAGAGTACATTATTACGAGACTTTCCAACCCCCATTGATCTAAGAAAACTCCAGACTTTAGCCGCATCACCAATTTGTACTGATTTATGGATATAGTGGCGCTGAGCATCCCTACATACCCTATTGCAGTGATTTCGAATAGTGACATATTTTTCCCAGTTTATAGATGTAGGCCTACATTTATATTTTGTCTTGGCTGCAGCTTTTTTATTTAAAATGGATTTTATTTCATCAGTCAGCCATGGTGAAGGGCGATGTCTCATTTTAATTACGCGAACTGGTGCATGTTTATCATAGAGACAGGTGAGGTAAGTCGTAAATATTGCAACTTTATCGTCAACTGATTCTGCATTTAAAACGGCTGACCAATCAATGTTGGAAGCATCTTCGCAAAGATTTTGTATATTCATACCACCAAAACTGCGTTGCAGAAGAAGCTTAGACTTAATTTTTGGTGGCCTGACATTATAAGAGAGAAATATAAGATCATGGTAAGAGAAGGCATCCGCTGAACACTGACTATGCTTAACAGCGAGTTCAGAAGAGGACACAAAGATAAGGTCAAGCAATGACGGAGTAGCATTAGGAAAGTGATGAGTAGAATTTAAAGGTAAAATAGAGAGATTAGTGGAATTTACTATAGATCGAAGAGAGGATGAACGTGAGTCTTGTTTAAGCAGACAAGTATTAAAGTCGCCCATAATGATCGTGTGCGAATAAGAGGATACATTTTCTAAAATATTTTCGAAGGAAGTGAAGAAGTCAATTCGAGATGAAGGACAGTAATATACCCCCAGCAAAATTTTCGTGTGACTAAGCTTCACCTCAATAAAAAGATGTTCACCTGCATTAAGCGGAGTTGGTTGAGATGACATATCAACAACAGAAAAGGGAATATACGCACGGAGATATATTGCCACACCTCCACCACCGCCAACAGTACGATCATTTCTTATGAGGTGAAAGCCAGGTAAAGAATAATTTGTGGAAGGAAGACAAGGCTTAAGCCATGACTCAGAAACGAGAATAGCATGAATATCCTTAGAATCAAAGGTAGCCAGCATATCTGAAAAGTGAGCCGGAATGCTTTGGGCATTAATGTGAACGACGTTGAAATTATTGGGAACATCAGAAAATTGTGAAGCTAGTATTTCAGAGAGAGGCTGTAAGCTAGGGATATTGCCATCATCACTATCTGCAGTTTCAGTATCACTACTAATGTCTAAGAATGACATTACTAAATAACTATTAATGTTTATATGTGAAAAATATAACGTACAATAAGTAAAATACTATTAAAAAATAAGGTAATAAATTTCCTAAAACTAAGAACAAACAAAAAAAAAACGAATAAAAATAAAATAAAAAAGTATTTTAGTGTCCACCTGCCAGTTGAGTGTTTTTATAAATACAGTTTAAGTACATTATCTTACGACACTTTACTACTAAATAGAAAATAAAAAAGAGGATTAATAATATCAAGGTTTAAGTAAAAGAAAGAAAAAAAAAATTCGTTCTACAACTATACTACTAATATAACAGCAGCATGGCTCTACCACGTATAAAAGCAAAAAGCGTTTAATTCATATTTTGTATACGATATAATTGTGGTTTAATGTTCAGTTGAAATTGAAATACAGCCTGCTAAATGGTGAAAATTTAAAAATGTTGTGAATCATGGTTAAATTTCGACCGCTGTCTGTATGAAATAAACACTAAACTTATTTCGGATGACTGACAAAGACCGGAACCTGTTGACAGGTTGTGAATACAGAATAAAATATAACATTTATGTAACATTTTCATTAATTCACCATTCGTCAAAGGTACGAAGCGTCTGGTACTGCGACCGTGTATACGCCTGCCAAGAGTGACCTCCCTAAAATGGGTGACCCATCTCCAGCCTTAAACTACGCGGCTTGATTAACAAGTAGATTAAATTTTATTAATATCAAAAATGCATTAGTTTTTAAACAAAAACATTATAAGGTGAGAGACGAAGATAAGGTGAGAAATGATAGGTAAGAGATGAAATGAGAAAAGGTGCATGAGAAGTAAATATTGGAGGAGTGTAATACCTACATCTCTATATAATTACACCCACACGTACTCTTAAATTCCTTTTAGAAAATGTTAATTACTCCAAATACGGTCTGATTTAATTACGAAATATTATAAATCCGTAGCAGACTTATATAAATACAGGAGTTGTTTGTGTAATAATAAAAGGGATTATATATACAAAGAACACAAGGGTTGCGTGACAATTATGTCCTTACTTACTATGAGTAGATAAAAAAATCCGACAGCCATTTTTCATAAGGTTTTCCGACAGGGTTGTCATTTTCCGTATTCAATTTTCAAATATTGTTTTCTGACTTAAACGAACAGTCTAATTATTTTAACATTAGGATGACAAACACAACCCATCTGATGGTAATTGGGGTGGTGTGATTTACAAACACCACCTAAATCGGTCCTCGATTGAGAATCATGGGTGGCAACACATCAGCATATTGCTGCACATGTGTTGTATTCAGGATTAAGTTCAGATTCAGATTAATTTTAGGATTAAGATGGAATAACTCGTTACCAGTAAAAGGGATTTCTGATATTCGTCACTAACAGGCAGTACGCAACACAAGAGCATTATGATGGCATTCTGTGCGTCCGTGGTGCTTTCCCGGTCGAGCCAAAATACTATCATTTCGTTTGGACTGTTATCGTTTGACACTTTTACTTGTATGAATTAAAACGAGATATCTTTTTTTATAGGATAGGTTGACAAACAAGCACACAGTTCACCTGATGGTAAGTGGTTGCTGTGGGCCATAGACATCTACATCTACCCTCGATTACGAATCAAAATGCAGATGCGTTGTCACCCGTGAGGACTAAGATTGAATGCCTCGTTTCCAGTGAAAAGGGTCTCCGGTTCTTTACACTCACCATACGAAACACAGCAGCATTAAGCTACTATTTTACGCTGGTATTCTGTGAGAGCGTGGTCCTTCCCAGGTCTTGCCGACCCATTCGTGCTACAAGTATACTTCTAATATAACTGCAGCATGGCTCTATCTCATATAATCTGTGCGTTTATGGTGAACTATTATATATTATAGATATTTGTGTAGTGGCGGTGTAATAATATCCACGAGGTAGCTCATATCCTCCCGTGGGTGTGGGTGAAACTAAAACTAAAAGATGGGCAGCATCATCTTTGCCATAGTGGCCAAGGGTGGTAACTATGGCGAAATCCTTCCTACAAGGCAATCTATTTTATATAGGCTGTTCATCAGTGGGTTTTATAGGTTGTAAAGGATGCAATAGATGGTGCGTTGCTATTTCAAGCATTTAAAATTAGGTATGCGTTTGAAGCCGTGGTGACTCAGGGGTTAAGCGCTGTAAATATCACATTACGCTAACAACTTGGGTTCAATTCCCTCCGGCACCAATGAAATTGTTAATTGGAATTTTAAGTGCTGATTTACTCACGGCGATGAAAGAAAACATCGTGAGGAAATCTGTCTGGCTGAGAAATAAGAAAAAAAAATTTCGTAGACTTAAGTTAAGTTCTAAGTTCGCCAACACGCATTTAGGCAGAGCGGCGTACACACTAATAAGAGGAGGCCTGCGCCCAGCTGTGGGACTTAAATAATATAAAGAAAATATCGTGAGGAAACATGCATGTCTGAAATATAAAGCAAAAATATTTCGATGATATGTAAAGTTCTTTAACACGCACTGGGGCAGTACGGCCGACATTTTTTGCCCTAAAATCTTCTTAGAAATAAGAGGAGGCCTATGCCCAGCATTGGGAAGTATATAGGTTGTAACTTTAACTTTTTTAGCACCTTTTTTTTAAAATTACTAATGAGAAATCCGTTAGATTGGGTGAAAAGCGTTTACTTTGATAATAATACGTGAGTGAGTTTGAGTTAAGTCTCCGTGAGCAAGAATACATTTTAATTGCCATTTATGTACTAATTTTCAATGAAGTCGTGCAAATTTAAACGACGGACGTATATAGGCTGTAACTTAAACTTTGTCTTTAACGTGTTTGGATGGTAGCCCTGCTCTTAATCGATGAAAAATTCTATCCGTAAAGCTACATGGTGCCTTCATAACAACCCCATATTATTATGTTAATAAATCAATTCCCCAACGCTTCTTGGCTAAAATTATGTAATTAACTTAATCCGACCGAGTTGAATATGTTCGCTGGTGTTTATATAAGACGAATCATGAGGTATTTTTGATTTGGTTGGATTACAATGAGTGTTCTGCTTGGTTTATTGTATAATTATTTTACTTCTAACAGATGTGCTTGATCAATTTGGAATTATTGATCTATTTCGACGTCAGTGTTGTTACAGTTCCCTGCTTAAAAATTTAGTAGAGAAAATTATAATTTTAGTTAGCATTATATACTGCTACGGGTGTCATTGATATAAGCCATATAGAATATTATATTCGCATTAGAACTGGTGTGTAGAGCGACTTTTCACTAATTGGAGTGATGTCCTGGTAAGACTTGCTGTAAGTCGATTGATGCAGTTGATTCAAGACCGTGTTTGGGGCATTCTCTGGGGGAAGGAGTTCAGTAGTAGACTTCTAACGGGTTGAAATGATGCTAATGATGATGATGGGGACTCATAAGACCACAGCAGAAACGGTTTATTGCAATTTTAAGTGCTGGCTTACTTCAAGCTCAGCGGTGAACCCTTCTCTTAAACTAAGTTAAAAACGTTTAACTTTTAGCCTCCTCTTATTTCTGTAATAAACCTCTTAGGGCAAGTAAGTATCCAACGCTCTACTCAAATGCATATTGTAGTAGAGCGTTGGATACTTATATGCCCTAAGAGATATGTTTTTGAAATATTTTTTTTTATTTTTTAGACATATTTTTTTTTAATTTCTCAGATGTTATTTTTATTTCCTACATATTATAATTTTTAACTTCTTAGATATTTCTTTGATACAATGTTTAAACTGTTAGATATTATTACACATCACGATATCATTCATAGGAAAACACTTCATAATCCCGCTAAGCTCGTGGTAAAGTAGCTATAACGATTTTAGTGCTATTTCAAAACCCCTCTCAGGAATGAAAGAAGGCAATGGCCCAGTTGTGGGACAATATGTTGGATATTACTTTATTAAAATAAGTTAGCAATATTTACTATTAACAACGATTTTTTTATTTTTTCTATCTGTTGAGATCGATAAAAACTCTTGTTAAATACGTTGACGTTAAACATCAAATTTGCCTGTTTAGGGTGGATTCGAATAAATCGCGATTTATACACTATACCAAAAATAAGCCATCCACAACTTAAATCTCAAGTAAATTCAGGTATCATTTTCCCGTCCTATCTAAGGTATACCTATAGCTGCTATTCCTGGAATAACTCCATTAAAATATTTTTAGAATAACTCCGTTATTCCGTGCGAAAAGGTGGCTTAGTAACTATTTCTGAATAAACTTGCTATACTTAGAATTGCAAGCCTACGTTTTGATTCTTAGTCGAGAATAAATGTAGATGTCTATGGGCCACAGCATCCACTCACCATTAGGTGGACTGTGTGCTCGTTTGACACCCTTATTCTATAAAAATAAAAATAAACTATAGCTATATGGTGGTCCCATATATTTGTAGAAATAAATCTACCCAATTAGGGTAATTTTATTTATTATTTATTATATTCTACTGTAATAAAATAAGGACGGCTGAATGAAGTCTTTAATGGAACTATTTAGATGATATTAAATTTGTGATATTCCTCAGCCCACTCAACAGCGTAAAAGAAATTGGGTTTTAATTGTTCTGTGCTACATGTCTTAGTTCCGACTTTGACTTCGGAATGGGATATTACATTATTATGTTTAGTTGAAGTTTAATTTTACGTTTTATTTAAATTTAATCTTTTTAAAACATCTATGTGTTATATTTCATTTTAATTTTTCAACGCTACTCCATTCGAGAGAGATATTGAAGTATTTATTGAAATTATGTTAAGTATTTGGTGCAGCGACAATTTTCCCGACATGCCTTGATATGCAAATTCACTATTTACGTTTAATGTAGTAAGAAAGGGGATGCGCTGTTTTCCTTTCAAATAAATGATATTAAAGTCATAATACTGGTTGTCTTTATATTTTTAATCGCTGGTACTTCTAATTTCAACAACTTTTTTACATTTCGAGAGCACTATTTAAATTTGACAAAAAATTTCCAGCGCATAGGGTAAAAAAACGGGACAAAAAGTTTCCAATGCAAATTTAGACGACAACAAGTTGTTGAACTTCTGATATAATCAACACCATATAATGAAATAATGAAAGTAAACCAATTTGAAAAAAAAAGCATAAAATAACGGTCAAGATTTAAAAATAATTATTTTAACATGTGTTAATCAATTAACAATTTTGTTGTCTTATGTTTAATTTAATGAAATTAACATACATGGAATATGATGAAATTGTAAACGTGTCCACTCTATTTAAAATAATTAAATAATTTAACTGAAAACAAACTTTAACAAAATTTTTAATAATAATTAGTTACATAATAAAAGGAATAAAATGATTTCTACATAATTCTTTGCTTCAGTCTTGTTTTTTTAAATTATTATATACTGATGAGGATGAGTCACGACGATGGACAATTCAAAACGATGGTAGCACCCAGCGATATTCTTCGATGAATAAAGGTTTTTTTTTCATTTTAATAGTCTCGTAAGTCATAGACTGGAATCGATATTCTTTTGCGGAGATTTGTGGTCTATTAAACCTGATGTAATGGCGTGAGCGATATTGAATATGTTCACAATCTACAGGCTCCCCGGAGCGTCGGAGTTTTACGTATTTTATATAGGTTTAATCGATATTTTTGTTTACCCTTTATAAGAGGGAACACATTCGCAATTAAGGGTGGACACTTCTGCGTCATGGATAGGATTTGACACTTGACGGATGATTAATAGAGTCAGGCGTTATTTTGCGGAAATCCATTTTATTAAGGATGTTATAATTAATTCGCTACATCCACGTCAAAAATAAAACCATTCAGTCTCACTTAATTTCGAATAGCACCCCTCTTCCTTCTATAATTGCGTGACATAGATTATCTATATACACATAACATGTATAAATGTGGATTAATATGTATTTTAAAAGGAAGCGTATTCAGTTTACAAGTATTAACAATTTTTAGTTTTTAAAATTTGGCAACCATTGTCCTATAATAGAACGGTGACATCCTTAGGCGTGAGACTGCGCTGCGTTGAGCAAGGAAGAAGTAATTAATAGATCAGTTAATGTTGCTGTTGGTTTTCATATTTGATATTATGGTATTTTGTTGACATTTTGTACCTATTTACTTAAATTTGTTCTATGATTTTGTAACGTAAGAATAAATACAGAGAAATATTC
Organism: Parnassius smintheus behrii; assembly: GCA_036936625.1. Taxonomy (NCBI): domain Eukaryota; kingdom Metazoa; phylum Arthropoda; class Insecta; order Lepidoptera; family Papilionidae; genus Parnassius; species Parnassius smintheus. Next base: position 7,938,022 of record JAUPFT010000007.1, on the reverse strand, counting down.
CTTTTATTTAAATAATTTTGGGATTTCTAGCACGTGCAATTTCACTGCGGTCGCTCAATACCACTATCCCCAGATCACTACACTAAGAAAAACAAACCAACGTCGATAATACAACACGTCTCTATACGAAAATCTCTAAAAGACATTTAGCGGTTAGCATTTGCAGGTTATTTCGCCTATAATGTTCTTTTACGTGGGTTTTATTGATCCTCTTGTGTGCCTATGTTGGTAGTACTCTACATTCACTATCAAAATTGTACAATACTGCGTCTTGTAGAGATATTACAATCGACATGTTGTAAAAACTGACTTATCTTATTCGGCAGCTTGTTGTTATTATAAAGAACAAAAAACTTTGTTTCAATATAGAGGGCTGAGTGATATAATTTGCTTAGGTTGGTAAAAAAAAGATAATATTAAGCGTCATAGAATTAGTTTAATTCTTTGAAATAGTACACTATGTTATTATAATGGATTTTGAAATACGAATGTAGATGCTATTTGGATGTTAGAAAATTTATCACATTTTTTTTTCATTTCAGGATGAATTGATTTGAGATATCTTCTGAACGCTATATTATTCTCATAATCTCATTGATTAGTTTAGTATTTAGGACAGTCAATAAATAACTTTTTAGTTTTCTTTTGTTGTAATGGCGGTGTAAGAATATTATCCCATCGTCCCGTGGTGCCGTAAGAAGCGACAGAAGGAAACAAACCAGGTAATGGTTATCAGCGTCTTTCTGGTAACCACTCGAAAAAATAAAAAAACCGCGGTTGCCAAACTGTATATTAAGGGGATAGAGTAAGCTCAAATTCTAATTTCGCCCCCACTTCCCCGCGCGTCGTATGCTATGTACCGACATGTTTGTAATCACTAATACTGTATGTAGAAAGGTCGTTAGACACTTATTTCATTAGGTTTATCATATTTATGCCTGTTTCTTAACGCCAAGCCAGCCGCTTCTTATTTTTATCACGGTTATTTCCCATTTTAATTTTACGTCGTACTGTTGCGTAATGTATATTCTGATCGTAAGCGACACAACTTCTCCCTTCAAAAGCCTAAGCGATACCAACGGGGCGACAGAATTCAAGCTCAAGACGCCGATAGTTTAGGTAATTTCTTTTTACAGTGAAAATAATGGTATTTTAAAAAAAGTAAATAACATAAGCACTGCTTTATAGTTAGTTCAGTTAGTATGCAAAGTTTCATGATCTTATTTAAAGTATTTTATGAATAACAGCGGTTAATTGTTTATTTTGGAGGTAACTTTGGATTTTTTTTCTATCGAGAAAATTTTACGAAATCGTGTTTTCGTCTAACATAATCCTTAACATTAATCCTCAACTTTACCATATATTTATTTCAAAATTAATGCTGCAATATTTTCGGCATAACGAAGGATCTTGCTAAGCCATTTGACATTATATTTCCCCTTAAGCAACGTAAAGGGTTTTTAAATGCGGTGGAACCACGCTGCAGCTATATTATGGTTGTACCACGAATGGGCCGGCTCGACTGGGGAATGACCACGCTCTCACAGAATACCAGCATAAAATAGCAGCCTAATGATGCTGTATTTCGTGTGGTGAGTGTAGAGAACCGGAGGCTCTTTGTACTGGAAACCAGGCATTCCATCTTAGTACTCAAGTGTGCATTTTGATACTTAATCGAGAATAGATGTAGATGTAATTGGGCCTCAGCATCCACCTACCATCAGATGGACTATGTGCTTATTTGTCACCCATAAATGAAGTGACGTAACTATGGGAAATCCCTACCATAATCGTCGTTGTCGTCGAAGAGTCGACTTTTATAGGCTGTAATAGATGGATGGATAATTCGATAAATATGCACAAAAATACATTTCTGTGTCTGTAGTAATTTGTATTCAGATCTTTTAACGCGAAAATAAATCAATTTCCACTTTATGCGGTCCGTCTAAAGAATTTCAAGTAGAGCGATTGTGATTCATTGCGATTTAAATGCAAATACCGCATGTTAATTTCACGACTCTGTCATTGTAAGAAAACAATGCGAAGTCGAATAATAATAGATGGCTTGCGCGGAAACCGGATGAGACGTTTTTATAGCGTAGTGTTGTCAGTAGATATCGATAAAAGAAATAAATCTATAATTGTTTTATTTATTCCTTTCCATTGTATTTAGTGAAATAAATTACAAAAAAAACTAATAGCACGGCTGGGCAGCGTAGTGGGTAATCATTTAGGTGCAGCTATACAGTAGCCCGTATTTCAATCTCATATGGAACAAGCATTTGTAAGGCCTACAAATAATTCGAATCCTGGGTCAGGCCAAAATCAGTTATTGGGATTTTTCTATTAAGAAATTCTCAGAAGCTGTCCGGAGTCACGCAGTTGGCGGTGTTTCACCCCTTGCCTTGAAAAGCAAGTAAAACCGTAAGTTCTGTACCTGATCCCTCTCCGGTAGTACCGGATGGCCGCCCTATCGGACTATGAGTATTGTACACTTGGACACTGTGTACAATACTCATAGTCCGTTCTGCGCAGATGGTTAGTCTCCTTTGAGACTAGTTACCATGAGCGAAATTCGGACTGAAGGACATTATTAATATATCAACAGACTGTGGACTGTAAAATAGGTGGTGTTTTAGGGTTTTTATGCACGCGCTTGTACTTTTCGCATAATTGGCGTAATGCGAAAATGGCATCTGTCGTACCTCGACCAGGCATGAATCCGAACTGGTTTTGTGTTATCTCACACTCTTCTCTCATTCTTCTCTCTATTATTCTTTCCCAGACTTTCATCGTATGTGACATGAGTTTTATTCCCCGGTAACTGCTGCAGTTTTGAACGTCTCCTTTGTTTTTAAAAATGGGGACCAGTATACTAATGCACCATTCCTCAGGTATTTGTTCTTCCTGCAACAATTTACCGAAAAGTAAACTCAACCACTTCCATCCATCCGCACTCAGCAACTTCCACACTTCTACTGGTATTCCATCTGGGCCGACCGCCTTCCCATTCTTCATATTCCTAACAGCCATTTTTACTTCTTCCACACTAATTTCTCTCACTAAGCCCATATTCACTGGTGGGTTTTCAAGCGTACCATCCCATTCATTCTCCTCATTCATCAATTTCTCAAAATACTCCTTCCATCGCTTCTTTATACTTTCATCGTCAGTCAAAATCCTTCCAGAATCATCTTTTATACATTTTACATGTGAAACATCTCTTCCATTCCTTTCTCTCGCTCTTGAAATTTGAAAAAGTCGTTTTTGACCTTCGGGGCTTTCAAGGGACCGATATAATTTATCTTGCGCTTCTGCCCTACAAATAGCAACTTCCTTCTTCGCTCTCTTTTTACATTCTTTATACGTCCCTCTCTTACTTTCTTTTATTGATTCATTCTGGTCTTCTACGCTCTGCCATTCTTTAAAGGCATTTTTCTTTTCTCTCAAAACTTCTCTAATACTTTCACTCCACCACCACCCATCCTTATCTATCATACGCTTCCCTTTTGTTTCTCCTAACACCTTCCTTGCCACACTTCGGATACAATCAGCCATTTCCTTCCAGCACTCATTCACACTCATTCCTTCCATATCACCCATCTCTATCATCTTGTTTACAACTAGCTCTCTAAATTCACTTGCATACTCTCCTTATGCAACAAATGCCACTTTGACTTTGACAAGAGTTTGCACTGACGCGTTTTTACAAAAAACATGTTTCAAACACTGTTTTCTGTCGATGTATCAAAAAGCGTTTGCATAGTCAAAGAACATGTTGTAGTGAAATATGTTCGACAGTTCATGTACTAGAAATACTGTCATATTGAAAGATAAGTTTGAATATCTGTTGAAAATTTTACAGTTTTTGTGAGTGCGAACGCCACCATCAACAAAACATGTTGTGTGATTTATTTTATGCAATTTGTTTTAAAAACATTACGTGTTGGATGTTTCTCAGTGCAAATGTACTATTAGCACAACACGCGGGTGAAACCGCGGGGCTCAGCTAGTTACATGATAACACCAAAATATGCCAACCAACAGCAGCACACCAATGGTTTAGAATAGTAAAAGTTAAAAGACATCCGGTACTTGCGCACGGAGGTAGGAAGAGGGTGGGGGAGAAGGGTTACCGGAAAATCCTCCGCTACCCTTCCCCCCTTGCGGAAATGTATAGTTTATGAGTAATGACTTTTTTTGGAAAATCATAGCCTCACTTTTTAAATCTGAATGTTCTACAATTCATAAATCGTAAGTCTTTCATTACTTTACTCACAGCATATTTTGAATTTGGTAAAGTAGTATTTGTGACATTCCTTGAGTGAGGCTAGTGTTCAGAAGTGGACTTACGAAGTGTCATGTCAATGGTTAATGATGATAATAGTCTATATCTAAGCGAAATACTGACTGACTGACTCATTACGAGATCTCTAAAACTAAACACTCGATTGACTTGAAATTTAGTATAGTTACTCATTCCGCAATGCGGACACTCACTGTTAACGGATTTTTCGATAGTCCCTGCAAACAAAAATTACATCTAGGTCCCGCAATAAAATATTATCGTGCGCCCGGCGCAGCGTGCGGCTATCACCTAGTTTTATATAAATAACACTTAATCAATTACAGATGATAGTGAGAAAATGGATACTGATGCTTGTAATAACGAAGTATCAACAGAGCCCCAAATAGAACTATATGAAGACTGGAAACGACGCATGCTTGAGGAAGCATACAAGGAGTTAAAGGAATTACAACAATCTGAAAAAAATCAAAACATGACTCCAAGAAGATCTCCCAGGAAAACTCCACAAAAGAATTCTCCTTGTAAGACTCCCAATAAGGTTAATGGTGTCAGGTTGCTTTTCCCAAAAGATTTATAATAGTAATTTACAATTCATAATTAAAAAAAAATTGCCCCTGTAATGAAGTCTTGTTTTAAACTATTTTCTTATTCATTCGTCATTTCGAGAAAACTAATAAATGGCTTACACACAAAATAAAATTGTGTTTGTTTTTTATTTATTGTATTTCATTTCGTGTTGCACGGACCTGTTACGTATATATAATATGTGTTTTGTTTCTAAATTGTTTAAAACTGTCTGGGCAGTTAATTAATTTAATACTTAACCATCCAATAATACTTTCAGTTGTAATAGGTTAGATGGTTGTGGCGGGAGCAAAGGCAACCTAACTTTATAGATATCTGATTTGTACTAAAATTAAATCAGCACACTCCGAATCCACGTAGTCTTGTCTGCCGTACCCCTAATGTTTTTGAAAAGCTGTAGGCATGGAAGAAGAGCAGCCCCTGCCCGTCGTAGCAAATCGCAGACACCTGTGCGAGCCGTAGTATGCTTATTATTATATTATATATTATGTTTATAATTAAAAGTAATTATAAAAGCTAACATTTTGGTGTTTTGTTGAGTTCAAGAGCGAGAGAAGCGAGCTGGGACTTGGGGCACCCCGACTCGTACAGGTTAGGTTAGAAGGGGATGGCGGGGTCTTATGAGCGAGCGAAGCGAGTGAATAGACCCCACCATCCCCTTCGTGGTAATTTTTTTATAAACCACTCAGAAGTAGGAGCCCCGCTAAGCAGGGCTCCGTCGACCGGGCTTCCCTCGACTGCGCTACGTGGTGCTTCCCTCCCTCAACTCTCTCCCCCCATAAATCAGGTTTATAGTCAAAAACATTACAAAAACATAACCTCAAAATTAGATTTTTAAATATTTATAAAAAAAAAAACTAAGCAAGTCCGGTAGGAGGTGGAAGTGGGAGGCGATTCTACAACTCCCCCACCTCCTTCCTCACCACCTCCCACCCTCGAAATTCATTTTGAGTTATCATTTTTAGGTTAGTTCTATGGGATTTTCTTTCTGATTTTTCTCAAGAACGGTGCATTACCTTTCAATGTGAGTGGTATTATTATAATCGGGGACCAAACCTCTACCAAATAAAATACAAACAAAAAACAAAAAAAACCTACAACTGATATTAACAATTAAGGAAACAGATGCGATGTTTTTTTTTCTTTTTTTTTTTTATAAAAACGTTACCCCCACACTAGGACTTTCTCCTGTATCGCGGAGGCAGTTGACAAACATAAATTGCACAAGGACAAACATCCAAACCCGGACCAATTACTTATAGGCCATACAAATACTTATACCGTGCGGGATTCGAACTCGCAGCCCTCAGCGCTGTAGCTCATTGCTGAGCCACTGCACCACGGAGCCATGGCGCAATATCTTAGAAATTTTTCTGTTTACATAAGTCTAATATGAAATACTTCAAGCGTATTATTAACTCTCTTTTCTATCTAACCGGAATATACAGAGATACTGCTACATGGCAGTGAAAATACTATGCGTTAGCCAGTGTGGTGTTAAACGAATGGCGGCGTGAAAGTCACTACCCCATATCACCTCGTGGGTATCGTAGCGGGCGACATAGGGAAACTGAAACAGGAAGTGGATTCTCCTAGCAACTTCCTGTTAAGAGCTCAAACAAAAACTGCGGTTGGCAATCAGCCCGCCAAGCGATGGCGGTGTGGATGCGCTCGTGGATGCACTTATTCTATCTTTATTTACCTATATAATTCTTCTGTCCGTGTGTATGTGAATGAACTCCTCCTAACCGATTGGACCAATTTTGATGAAATGTTGTGTGTCATGTTTATTCAAGAATGGTTTACGATTGGACCCGGTAAGTGGCGCTGTTTTCAAAATCCAGAAATCACCCGTCCGAATCGGGGATAGGTGAAGTGTTTTTTAATAAAAAAAATGATTAACGCGAATCGGACTTCACATATCCCAGATTTATTTAAATTTCTTAGACACGAGTCGAGCACGTGGAAAATCAGTACTTAAAATGGCAATTAAAATGTATTGTTGATCACGGAGACTCAACTAAACCCACTCACGTATTACGAAAATAAACGCTTTTCGCCTAAGCTAACGGATTTTTTGTTAGTAATTTTATAAAAAAGATGTAAAAAAAAGTTACAACTTATATACGTCCCACTGCTTTGCACAGGTCTTCTTTGTCATGTCTAAGAGGGTTTAAAGCAAAAACTTGCATATTGACGAATTTCACATGTCTTCGAAATATTATTTCTTTTTATTTCTCAGACATGCAGGTTTGTTCACGATGTTTTCCTTCACCGCCGAGCACGTGGTAAAACAGCACTTAAAATTGCAATTCACAATTTCACTGGTGTCGGCAGGGATCGAACCCGGGTTGCTCGCGTACTGTGAAGTTTACAACAAGCGCTCTGAGCTACCACGGCTTAAAAAAGGTCTAATATATTACAAATAAATATTACTTCAAAATGAATATGTCAATGAGAATCATTCTTATTCGAATCGTGTCTGGCCATAGCAGCACGGAGCATTGAAAGCTATTGTTTATTTGGCATTATATTAATATAAATTTGGCTGTATCTAGTTTGTAAAATATAAAATTAACAAAAATATCACAAAAATGATAGTGGTCCTTCGAGTCGGATTGAAACCGACGAACTATGTATTGTATTTGTTTTATTTTTACTGTGTTGATATGTCACTATGATATTTTAATGATGAAAAACAAAAAAGTATCAATTATAAATCGAGTTCTGTTGACACGTTTCATTATACTCAGCAAATAAACGCCTTTTTTGGGTTCGCTACCAGTCGAATATACCTATAATTATATATAATTAAACGGAAAATATTTGGCGCGCCGCGACACATGACATGTCATTAAATGGTAGAAACAAAGCGTGGTCTTTTTGTAGAAATGTGTTGTGTTCTGTTAATATACGGTCCAAAAGTTACAAATTCTGAAACGTTCGTTTGTATCATTCCTGAGCTTTGGTAACAAACGTAACGTACTAATTAATTAGTATTTAGAACGAAATCTGACATCGCCAGTTACGAATAAGGTGAAATACGTCATTATGAATTTTGTGTAATGTTTGCTATGATATAAATTTATTTATTTTTTTTTTAATAAAAGAAAGCAATAAGTTGCATCTGTTTCATATAATAACTTATATTATATACTATATTATATATAATATAGTAGGGAAATTGATGGATGTAGTCGACTGATGAAGGCTATATATGGAGAGGCATATGCTCGGCCGTGACCTTCGATAGACTGTAATTAGTTATTGAATTAACATTCATAATGATTTGAATTACTAATTTAATAACGCAGAATATTGTTTAATGCCCCATTTACATTCAGCCCTGTTGGGCAGGGAAGTGAGCAGGGCAGTAAGCAGGGCAGTATGTAAACGGGCTACTCGCGCTGACACTGCCGCTGCCGCTGCCACTGCCCGAAATGTCGGTTTTTCGTGCGGAAGTCAAAGGACGGGCAGCGCGAGCGGCAGTGAGTGTTCACATTCAGCTCCATCGCTCACTTCGCGACAAGCGCCTGGATGAACGGACGTGCGTGCCGTCCTGTTATTAAATAAATACGATCTACCAAAATGCCTTTCGAGTGGATTAATGAAAATACAATAAAGTTTTTAGAACTGCTGGAATCAGAAAAAACTACGAGTATATGGGATCTCAACGATAAAAACCACAATTCATCATCTTCTACGAATACGAATTTTCTTTTTGAGTTAACATAGTACCTATGTACATAATTAATTATAAATTCGTCAAATTTATTATATTAATATAAAATTTAGTTTAAGGAATTAATGAACATTGATTTTTAAAAACGATTAGTAACTCATATTGATTATTTATTAATTAAAATGTAAAATAAGTTAAAAGGTAATATTTGCATAATAGCCTGAGATTTTTAAATTATAATTTTATTGTAATTAAAATTAGGAATTAGTTTATACTGTAGTGTAATTAATAAAATAATAATAGCTTAACTAATCTCATATAATATTTAATATTATTTATGTAACAATAATATAATAATTCAATTAATAATTTATGAACAATTTACTGTATAAGAATTCAAATAGAGTGGATCTGTATAAGTATTTAATTGTACATAATATTTGAATTAAAAAATAATGTTTGTACCTAACTTTTAAGCAATGCAATAATTTTAAAACGTAACATTGGGTTTGTGTAATTAGCTGTATTTCATATCATTTTTGCATGCCAATTATGGCAAAACATGTCAGTTCCACGTCATTGATCATCACGTTGATCATGACATTGATACCATGTTTTTAAGCAAATAAATTTTCTATCTATCTATCTATCTTCTTTTGAACTTGATATCTTTTTAAATTATTAACATAATTTTGTATTGCAAGAAGACACAGCGCGGACGCTGTAATTATTTCGACGTCCGCCATAGTCGAAAGCCGAAAGCGATGTGAGTCCCGCGATCCTGCTACGGCAGTATTTAGGGAAGTATTGCCGGCAGCGCGAGGAGCAGTGGCAGTGGCTGAATGTAAATGGGGCTTAACATATTAAAATATTAACAGCGCAGTTTAACATACTAGAGTGGTGTTGGCGACGCGCCTATAAGAATATTTCAATTTATTAGTTAACCGATTACGAATAGCTTCTAAAAAGCAAATTATCAAGCAACAATATTCCGATAAGAAAATGCTTATATGAATCTTAAAGAAATATCGAATTAATGATATGAAGGTCTTGGGTTCGACTCCCAGGCCGGAATAGTTTATCGTTTTCTTAGTAATATCTCTTAATAAATTCATATAGGGAATTTTTAAGATATAAATTATGTTACCAGATTTGTTCCCCGATGGAAATCATCTTTCCAATAATGTTAATTTAAAGAAATATTAAAATAAAGTTAGAGACCAGGATTTGTTCCCCGGTCGAGATGATCGCTGTGCATAAGTAGAATTAATGGAAATTAATTGCATAAGCATTGTCCTATATGAGTTTGATATGTTTTGTATGAAAACAAATGCCTATTTTCTATGATTGATTTATGAAAACATTCACTTATATTGTTTGATAAGAAACATGACTGATAAGAATCTGATTAGAAATAGTTTTCAACGTTTGAGAATTGTGTAGAATCATTTATTCACCTAGTATTGTTGATATTAGTGTATACTAAACTTTCCATTTTTGCTGATAGTCGATAGCCGTGCAAAGGTTAGTTGTTCAAATAGTGTGAGTTCATTCAGTTCACGCTAGCCACGCACTTAGGAGGCCAAATATGTAGAAATTTAAATATTTGCAAATTTCAGCAATTTATGTAAAAATGACTTTTAAAACATTTCAGATTGATTGTACGTGTAAAAGAGGTGAATTCTGTGTTATTTTTATGTGAAAATTCCTGTGAATAAGTGAAATAAGTGTTGTGTGAATAAGTCAACTAGCGCCATCTAGTGTCAGGAACGAGAGCGAGGGGAGCTTTGCAGAGAATGACATCACAGATCTCTCAACCGACAGCGCCACCCGAAGAACTAAGTTTCTAGAAAATCTATACTCGAAATCTCGGTACCTTGCGCGTGTTTACTTGAACATTCCGGATATTTTGCTAATTTAAATAAATAGGTGGCGCAAGATGCGATCGGGGCAGAGTTGATTTGACTAAACAAGCGAAGCTTCGGAGCGGAATTAAGTGAATTAGTGTTTTTAATTATTAGTGTTTTAATTTTAATTTGTGTAAAGTAAATTAAAGTGTTAATTTAGGTAATTTTATCGGCAATTTTTATTGTCACGAACCCTAAGCTCGTAAAAATTGGTGCCAGAAGTGGGATAAAATAATGCCGATTTTACCTAAGGAGGAAACGGAGGGTGTCCGTACACGAAGTCAACGCCAGCAGGAGACGGACCAGAGGAGATTTGGTGGTGCAACGCCGCAGATGTCTGAGGGCCAGCCGCCGGCCACGGAAGCCGGTCCGTCAGCAGCTTCTACGTCTGTGGCACCTGACTTAGGTGCTCTGATGGTGATGCTGCAGGAGCAGGCCCGCCGACAGGAGGAGCAGGCTTGCCAGCAGGCGGAACAGGTCCGTCAGTTGAAAGAGCAGCTGCAGAGCGGACAGGAGGAACAGATGCTCCTCATGAGGGACCTTCATGCTACCTTTGGGAAAGAGATAAGGGAGGTGAAGGATAAGGTTGCTCAACATGATAACCGCCTGTCGGAAGCTGAGACCCAAATCAACCAAGTTAAGAAAACGCTGGGTGAACTCAAACTTGGAGATGGAATTGCAGCCCCCGCAGTAGCTACTACACCTTCGCTACGTGGGTTCAAGGTACAACCGTTCGACGGGACTTCTTCCTGGTCGGCCTACAAAATCCAGTTCGAGGCCGTCATGGAGGCAAACGGCTGGAATAAAAGCCAGGCCATGACTGCACTCACCTTAGGCCTGCGCGACCAAGCCTTAACCGTGTTGGAAGCTCTCGGTAAGAAAGTGACCTACGAGCAGCTCCTTGAGGCATTGGAGGCGAGATATGGTGACGCTCACCTGGAACACGTCTTTCGCGCGCAGCTTAAAGATCGCGTGCAACGCAGCAACGAAAACCTGCAGCAGTGGGCCCTTGAGGTGGAGAAGATGGTTCGAAAAGCATACCAGTCTGTACCTGCGCTCAATGAAGGGAACCTGGTGCAGACATTCATCGACGGCATCCGCGACCTGGAAGTCAGAGCTGCTGTGAGGCTTGGGCACCACGAGACGCTTAAGGACGCCTTGGCCCATGCACTGGAGGTAGAAGCCGTGCGGCAGGATCATCGTTCCCATCGCGTCAGGGAGGTTGCAGCAGCTACAGTTCGCGACCGCAACAAAGGATACAGCCCTAGGTGCTATGGCTGTGGGGAAAAGGGCCATCTTCGATCCAGCTGCCCTAAGCGAACCCTAGAAAGGGAAGGTGAACGACCCCAGGAGGGTAGTGCGGCCAACAGCACCGCCCAGCAGCAGCAGGGAAACGAGTAAAAGCCAGAACTGCGGGGCGGGTGCTGGCTGATGTTAAAAGAGCCCCAAGGATCTCGATCTCACAAACCCATGATGGGAACAGTCTAATCATCAAGGGCGAGGTCAACGGAATGCCGTGTAAACTGACCATCGACACTGGAGCCTCTCGTACGGTTGTTAGTTCCCAACTTATAAGTCAGTTCCTTGGGGACTCCGCATACAACCGAGAACGCATTAATTTGGTAACAGCCACCGGTCAGCGTATACCCGTCCGTGGAGAGAAGGAGATGGAGTTGAAGCTAGGCAACGTGATCTACCTGCATAATGTCATCGTGGCTGATATAATGGACGACTGCATCCTAGGCCTAGACTTTATGAGAAATAATTGTTGTGAGATCGACGTTAAGCAAGGTGTTTTGAAATGTGGACAGGAGGAACTTTTTATGGAAGGTGCGTTACCAGGGAACGTGTACAGCATTAAGAAGATTGTTCTTCCGCCGAGATCGGAAACGATTGTTCCGGTTAGTCTTCCTCGAAACGCTGGGCAAGCCCACCGTTGTGTACTTGTGGAAAGGGTAAACAATGACCTTCCATGGAAAGTAGCTCGAACCTTGGTCAGGACCACTGACATCTCAGGAGTACGTGTGCTGAACCTTTGCGACCGGGACCAGATTATAGAAAAAGGCACACTAATCGGTACTTGTAAGGAAGTGGATTGGTTACGTCGGTGCCAATATATATCGAGTGGGACCCCCAGCAAGGATTCAGAAACGAGAGTGACCACACTTTTGGAAGACTGTCGCAGTGTTCTCTCCCCGAACGAATTGGTCAAGGCGAAGAAGTTGTTACTCAAGTACGCCGATGTATTCTCATCAAACGATGCTGACATAGGAAAGACTGGCTTAGTTCAACACAAAATAAACACAGGAGAAGAATTGCCTATCCGTCAGCGGCCAAGAAGATTGCCGGTAGCACGTGAAAAGGAAGTGGAAACCATGATTGAAGGAATGGTGAAGGATGGTGTTATCGAACCTTCCTCTAGTCCATGGTGTTCACCAGTGGTGCTGGTGAAAAAGAAGGATGGCAGCATGCGGTTCTGTGTTGATTACCGCCGTCTGAACGACGTTACAAAGAAGGACAGCTATCCCTTGCCAAGAATTGATGACACCCTGGACATGCTTACAGGAGTAAAATGGTTTAGCACGCTGGATCTAAAAAGTGGCTACTGGCAAGTTGAAATTGACCCTAAGGACAAGGAGAAAACTGCGTTCTCGACGGGAAAGGGTCTGTGGCAATTCAAAGTAATGCCGTTTGGGTTGTGCAATGCTCCACCAACGTTTGAAAGGCTGATGGAACTTGTACTTACCGGGCTAATTGGCGATGCCTGTCTGGTCTACTTGGATGATATCATCATCGTGGGCCGTACGTTTGAGGAACACCTTCAAAACCTGGAACGCGTGCTTATGAAGATTCAGAGTGCCAACCTCAAGTTGAGCCCGAAGAAATGTTCACTATTCCAACGGCAAGTTAACTTTTTGGGGTTTGCAGTATCGGAAGAAGGTATCCGCACAGATCCAGAGAAAATCGCCGCTGTCAAGGATTGGCCGGTTCCAAAAGACAAGACGCAGGTTAGAGCATTTTTGGGTTTGTGCTCCTATTACCGGCGATGCGTGAAGAACTTTGCAGATATAGCCAAACCTCTGCACAAGCTAACCGAGGAGAAGCGACATTTCTGCTGGGATGAAAGTTGCAATATCGCATTCCAGGAGCTCAAGGACCGTCTGTGCAAAACACCTATTTTGGGATACCCTGATGCAAGCAAAGAATTTATAGTTGACACAGACGCAAGTGATATAGGTCTTGGCGGTGTGCTGTCTCAACGGAATGGTGACCAAGAGGTCGTGATAGCATACTTCAGCAAGTCGTTGTCAAAACCGGAAAGGAACTATTGTGTCACAAGACGCGAATTGCTCGCTGTGGTAAAGTCGTTGCAGCATTTTAGCAAATATCTTCTGGGACGAAAGTTTCACTTACGGACTGACCATGCTGCACTAAAATGGCTATTGCAGTTTAAAAACCCAGAAGGACAAGTTGCGAGGTGGATTGAACTACTGCAGGAATACGACTTTGAGATCGAACATCGCAGCGGGAAATCTCATGGCAACGCAGATGCATTGTCAAGAAGACCTTGTCCTGAGGATTGCAAACATTGTACTAGGCAAGAGAGTAAGGAAGTGGTATCCGTGAGGATGCTCAGGGCAGACCACCTCAGCAACGAGTGGAAGGACAGCTTACTACATGCACAGCAGGAAGATCCGGACATCAAGCCGATTCTGGAATGGATAAAGGCCAGTGCTCTCAAGCCCAAGTGGAGTGACGTCTCAGCGATGAGTTCGACCACTAAAAGCTATTGGGCCCAGTGGGACAGCTTGCTGCTTCAGGATGGAGTTCTGTGTCGTAAATGGGAAAACGTTCGGGGAGACAGCTGTCATTTGCAAATGGTTGTCCCTAAAGCTAAAGTACCGAATGTTCTACAGCTGTACCATAATGATTGTTCAGGAGGCCATCTGGGAGTTAAACGAACCCTACTGAAGATCCGTGAACGGTTTTACTGGGTCCACTGTCGAAACGATGTCGAGGACTGGTGTCGCAAATGTACAAGTTGTGCGGCTGTAAAGGGACCTCAGACTCGTAGTAGAGGTGCATTGAAGTTGTACAATGTGGATGCACCATGGGAGAGAATAGCCATTGACGTGGCGGGGCCGTTTCCGGAGAGTGAAAGCGGTAACAAGTATTTCATGGTTGTGATGGATTACTTCACTAAGTGGCCAGAAGTCTTCGCCATTCCAAATCAAGAAGCTTCAACAGTTGCAGATAAACTAGTTCATGAAGTCTTCTGTCGTTTTGGAGTACCTTTAGAGATTCACAGCGATCAAGGAAGGAATTTTGAGTCTCAAATATTCCAGGAAACTTGCCGAGTTATGGGTACTCATAAAACAAGAACGACTTCTTATCACCCGCAATCTGATGGAATGGTGGAACGATTTAATCAGACATTGGAGAGGTACCTAGCAAAAGTTGTAGACAATCGGCAACGAGATTGGGACAAGCACATACAACCGTTTTTGTTGTCATATCGGAGATCTGTTCACGAAAGTACAGCAATGACACCAGCTTTCGCAAACTTTGGAAGAGAATTACGGCTGCCTGCGGACCTGATCACCGGGATACCACCTGATGCCCCACGCAGTATAACCGATTATGCAAATGACTTGCGGAACAAAATGAATGACATTTATGAGCACGTCAGACAATCGGGCCAGCAAATGTCTGAGAAAATGAAAACCCGGTATGACCGCAAAATGAACAATAAAGGGTTCAACGAAGGTTCATTAGTGTGGTTGCACAATCCAGTCCGCAGCAAAGGGAAATCTCCTAAGCTTCAAGCTAAATGGGATGACCCGTACCGGATTGTAACCAGGATCAACGATGTGACCTACCGGATACAGAAAGGCGCAAGAGGGACTCCTAAGATCGTCCATGTGGATCGCTTGGCGCATTATTATGGGACCGATAATGCTCGGGACGAGCATGTCTTAGGAGGGGGCAGTGTTGTGTGAATAAGTCAACTAGCGCCATCTAGTGTCAGGAACGAGAGCGAGGGGAGCTTTGCAGAGAATGACATCACAGATCTCTCAACCGACAGCGCCACCCGAAGAACTAAGTTTCTAGAAAATCTATACTCGAAATCGCGGTACCTTGCGCGTGTTTACTTGAACATTCCGGATATTTTGCTAATTTAAATAAATAGGTGGCGCAAGATGCGATCGGGGCAGAGTTGATTTGACTAAACAAGCGAAGCTTCGGAGCGGAATTAAGTGAATTAGTGTTTTTAATTATTAGTGTTTTAATTTTAATTTGTGTAAAGTAAATTAAAGTGTTAATTTAGGTAATTTTATCGGCAATTTTTATTGTCACGAACCCTAAGCTCGTAACATAATGATAGGTTTGTATAAGAAATTTAAAAGTGTTTTAATAGTGAAATGTATAGAGAAAATGTAAATTAAACTATTTTATTAGTTAAGATATGTATAGTTTCAAGTGGAAAAAATTGTTTTAACTTTCTATGTTAAATATTTAAGAAATTCCAACTTTGAACGTGTGAGTAAAATAAGCATATTTTGTTAAATAAATAAAAGGTTTTTTTGTGATATGAAAATGTAATGTATATCGTAGTATAGATATTTTTTTGTGCTATCTTTATAAGTAAATTGTATAAATGTATGTCTTATACAAATAAAGTTATTGAGCAAACCGTGAGAGAGTGATAGTACAAATTGATGTAATTGAGTTGCGCAAGCGCACAAATGGCGCGGCTCACTTTCGCGTTTAGCTTCGAGGTCGTTCAATAAATTGATTTTTCTTGCAATTTAGGATCTCCTAGGTGTGCGTTATTTGTCGTTAGCAGTGGCTGCAAATGACCGCCGGTACGACATACTCCGCCGAACGTTGAGTCCCGTGATTCCGTGAGGCGTCGAGGTCACCGGCCCCTAGGTGATTCTTGGCACTTTATGCGTTCCGTGCATTCCGTGCCTAGTCGCGCATCAAAGTGCCACCTCCGCAATTCCCCCAACCCTTTTGCTATAAAAGGGGTAGGCAGTGCCCAAAGTGACTACGCCAACTTAGGTACATCCTCCATCCGCGTCGCGCATTACTGCCGATCGGCTGGATATAGACAGGGCCGTTAGGTTAGATTACTGACTGATTAGGTAGGTTCACCATGTCCGATAAGGACAATGATAAGGGGGAGCCACCACCTAGAACCAGGAAACCACCGGACCGATCAAGTATTTTGGATAGACCGATAGCATACCGTGACATCTTTCATCCGGAAAGGACTCGAGTAGTGTCTTCCTACTCGCACGATAGATAGAGATAAGGGTTTCCTACCAGGAAACCCTTATCTCCAGGAAAAGGACCCGCACCGAGGACCGCGCTCTCGCCCATCGTACCTGAAGGTACGACTGGGCTAGAACCGATCCCCCAACAACAGCGGGCTAAGAAGTCGTGGAGAAGGCACACTCCACCCGAGACTGCAGCATCACTTCAGGAAAAGAGGCAATGCTTCGGATCCTCTAACTCCTCGGAATACTCGACATCCGAGGAGGAACAAGACCAACCAAAACGACCAATAAGGAGATCACCACCTAAGTCGCCATCGCCGAATAAACCCACCCCTCCTAGATCAGAGGAACATCACTCCAGCATGGATGCTGTCGATCTAGAGCAGGGAGGAGAAGGGTCGTACGGGTGGAGTGCAACAACCTATGCGACCTTAGCACCCAACACATCGGTTGGACACTCGCCGTCCACGTCTCCCAAGAAGACAACCGTAAATCCGTCTGGGCTTCCGCAGGATGATGGCCAACGGCCATCTACTAGCTACGCCCACATGGTAGCTGCGCCAGCAGTACCGCGACCACAACCGGCGGCAGCGCCTTCTGATAAGCCTGCCGACCAGAAGAAAGCCAGATACCCGCCCATAGTGGCTGAATGCCTCCCGGATTGGAAGAGGCATTTCAAGGAGCTCAACAGAATGTTGGGCCACCCACTGAATGCCCGTCCGTTCGGGAGGAGAGTACGTTTTACACCTCAGAGTGCCATTGAATTTCGGATTGTTCAACGTTACATGGTTGAACTTTCCAAGGAGATACCAAACTTGTCGTGGTACTGCTACACCCCGGATGAAGACAAGCCCACCAAAGTGGGTATCCGGGGCCTACCAATGGGCACAGACACCAGTACCATAGAGGAGGCCATAAAGGCAAAGGGCTTCCCGGTCAAGTACGTGAAAGCGATCCCACCGAGAAGGGGCAGACCTGGATGTGTCTATTTCGCCCAATTTGACCACCTGAGCCTGGAGCAGCTCAAAAACCTATACGAAATTGACGAACTACTCTTCATGAGAGGAGTAGTTATTGAGGCCTGGCAAAGAAAAGCAGGACCGGCCCAATGCCACCGCTGCCAGGCCTTCGGACACGCCTCAGCTAGCTGCTTCAGGCCGGTGAAGTGCGTACGCTGCGCCGGGGAGCATATAGCGAGCCTTTGCCCTCAGGGTAGGGAAGAGGAACCCACGTGTGCCAATTGTGGCAAGAACCATACAGCTAATGACCGCCGCTGTCCAGTCCTGAGGAGGACTGCTCGGAGGCAGGGGATTACCTTACCGGGGCTACTCCCGGAGGACCCGAAGAGGATCCCCTAGAGTCGCCCAAAAGCCGTCACCATCCAGAAAGACGGGTGGGCTACCAACACGGGGAAGGTCAGACAACCAGCCCCCCCCACCCGTACCACACAAGGAAACGGTGGAAACCGCAGAGGTAAGAGCAACCACCGGGGCGACTCTGCAGCCCCCCGCCAACCCTGCCACAGAACGGCAACCCTCTAAAAAGAGGAGGCGGGAGAGAAGCAGGAAGAAGTCGCAGCCTCCTCGGGCTGTTACCTCTACCCCGACACCAGGACCAGCAGCCTCTCAGGCGCAGGCTACACAGGAGACCACCAAAAAGGGCGTGGGTAGAGTGCAAGAAAGGGCTCCACCCGAAGAGAGAGCCCGCTCTACACACAGAGCGCGCTCTATCCAGAAGCTAAGACAGCAAGACGACCAACGCCCGAGACCAGTACCAATGCCTTCATATAGGAGACCACCGACTGCCGGCCTCGAAACAGCTGATGCAATCCAGCATTTAGTTGGTATTGCCATCGAGGTCGGCACACAAGTCCTGGCCGATATTAGAGCCGGGACTGATCCAGTTACAGCGATTATGAAGGCGCTGGCAAACCTCCTGGCCAGGCATTACGGAGGTGAGTAACCCGCGCCTCATGTACTGGAACCCGGACGGAATACAGCAGAAGCTGCATGAACTCCGCACAGTCGCCCAGCAACAGGACATACATATCATATTGCTGGGCGAAACAAAATTAAATCCAAAGACGCACATAAAGCTGCCGAACTTCCATATTTACAGAAGGGACGAGGTCACTTCTCAAGGGGCCGCCTACAGAGGGACGGCGGTTCTAGTGAGGAGGGCCATCGTCCATCAAGAGCTGGAGCTACCATCCTACCAGACAATGCGCTCTATCGGCATAAGAATGGAGGCGGCGGGCGAGGAACTAAGGATATTTGCAGCTTACCGCCCGCCAGGGACTCCATTCTGCTCCTCAGACATCCGGACGGTGATGGAAGGTGAAACACCCACGATCATCGTCGGGGACCTGAACGCCAAACACCCGGCGTTGGGGTCCAGAATGATCACCCCGCCGGGTCTTGAACTATATGAAGATGCAGAAAAGAACCTGTACGACGTTTTAGGTCCCGAAGAACCAACACACGTTCCTACCGACCCACGGAGGCATCCGGATGTATTAGACATCGTGCTCACTAGGAACGTCAACTATCCGATAGTGGTAGAAGTGCTGTACGAACTCCCCTCACAGCACCTCCCGTTACTGATAACCCTTGGCCTAAAGGCAGTGACTACGCCGCCCAGAGCGTTTAAAACCCGTGTCGACTGGAGGCTCTACTGTCAACACCTCCAGCAGAGACCTCCAGCACATCAGCCAATAAGCACAGCGGACGACGTAGAGGCCGCTGCTACTAGAATTACCAATAACATCAAGGAGGCCCTCCACGCGGCTTCTACGATCGTCCCGATTACAGCAAGGCGAGACGATCTGCCGCGTGAGATAAGCGTGCAGATCAAGCGCAAAAGAGCGCTGAGAAAGCTCTGGGCACGTACTCGCTGTCCCAGATTAAAGACACAGCTGAACACCTTATCGGAGGAACTGTCGGTTGCAGTCCAGGCCTTCAGAGGGGAGGCCTGGGATCGGCGCATCCAGAAGGCGGATGAGTATGATGCGTCGCTCTACAAACTGAACCGGCAGCTGACCAAAACCAAACCTCCCGTTTGCCCGCTGACCAACAATGCGGGCAAACGCTGCTACGATGCCAAGGGCAGAGCGGATATCTTAGTCGAGCACTTCGAGGAGCAATTTATGCCGAATCCAGCAAGTGCGGAGTTCATGGAGCTTCATGCCCGGAAGGAAAGTCGCGTACAGGAGTTCCTGTCGTCGCCCGCGCCGCCTCTTGCAGGAGATTGGTTCATCTCCCCCGCTGAACTGCGGAGGACAGTAACCTGCCTGCAACCGAGGAAGGCGCCGGGGCACGATGGGATTACCAACGCTGCACTCCGACAGCTGCCCAATAGAGTCCTAGTAGAGCTTGGTCGACTCTACAACGGGATACTGCGGACATCCCACTTCCCGGAGGACTGGAAAAAAGGCAAAGTGATCGTCTTGCCGAAACCCGGGAAGGACAGGCGTAGAGCTGCCAGCTACAGGCCGATCACGCTATTACCGCATATAGCTAAATTGTTTGAAAGATTGCTGCTAAGACGTCTCCGTCCGTGCATCCAACTTCGGGCGGAGCAGCACGGATTCAGGAGGGGTCACTCCACAGTTACACAACTGACTAGAGTGCTGCACCTGCTGGCGGCTGAGTACAATCGTGGCCGCATATCGTTGGGCGTCTTTCTCGACATCGAGAAGGCGTTCGACCGGGTGTGGCACGTAGGATTATTATACAAGCTGGAAGAACAGACCAGTGTCCCTCCTGCTATATTGCGGTTAATGGCGTCTTTCCTGGAAGACAGGAAGTTCTACGTCTGTGTAGAGGACGCCGAGTCCGCAACAAGAACCATCAGAGCCGGCGTTCCACAGGGCAGCTGTTTGTCTCCAGTCCTGTACGCGGCTTGTACTAACGATATACCTACACTGGCACGCAGGCTTCAAGAGTGGGAGGACAACGTTGAGGGCGCTATATGCGGACGATAGCGCCTATTTCACCTCGTCCAGAAGAGCCCACATAGCCACTGCCAAGATGCAGCGTCTGCTGGACCTGCTGCCACCATGGCTGGATGAGTGGAGGATGGTCGTCAACGTTGGTAAGACGACCGCTCTGCTCACTCGCCGTCTCAGGAAATTTCCACCTCCGCTGACCCTCAACGGCCAGAAGATTGCGTACCAGAAGGCCGTAACCTACCTTGGGTGCAGGATCGACAGGACGCTGCGCATGACCACGCACGTCGACTTCGTCGTCCGCAGGGCCCGATGTGTGCGGGCGACGCTCTTGCCGGTCCTGGCATCCAAGCTGCCGATAAGAACCAAGCTCCGGATATACAAGAAGATGTATATCCGGACCATCATCACCTACGCTGCTCCGGCCTGGTACGCACTTCTGAGCAACCCTCTGAGGCGGCGACTACAGGCCCAGCAGAAGCTGACATTAAGGACGATCGTCGGAGCAGGTCGCTACGTCCGGAATGACGTAATAGCGGCCGACTTGAAGATCGAGAACATCATCGACTTCGTGGCCCGACTAGCGGGCGGCATGTTCGACCGCGCTGACAACGGGCCACACGAACACCTGAACGGCTTTGCGCCGTTGCACATTCGGCCACCGGACGGGCGACCTCTTCCAAGAGAACTCCTCTCTATATGTGATTAGAGAGTTGAGTAACAACCCACAATGCCGCTGAAAGGCCAACCCAGACTTAATCAGATAACCTCCTTTTTCCGTAGTTGGATAACTACGGAAAAATATTTTCCACCACCACGGGAAAATCTGTCCAATGCTATCTAGCCTAAATAGGCTAAAAGGACTGTCCCATAGCTATTGGATATGAGGAACACCCGGGTAATGGGGGCTACCCCGAGGCCCGATACCTGCATTGTCCCCCGGGGCATTGTAGACGACAATCAACGCTTGCAATTTGTTCGGGAAATGTTCGGGAAAGGTGCAAGACCAGCAGTCAATAAGAAGAAGAAAGAAAAAGTATAGGGAAGTGATAGGGAAAAGTAATTACTCTCTCACGGAACGGTTTGAAGATAATTGCTGTTTTATTCCCAAGGAATTCTCCCCTTAAAGTGATACAGTCCATATCGAAGAATTAAGGCGTTGGGACCGGGACGACTTCGGAAGACCCGTAATCCCCGCCTGAACCTATTTTCTGAAAAGAAAGAGGTTATCGCCCTTGTGTGTTACTCCGTTGCGGAGATCACATACGTTGTTCCCGAACCCAACGTAGGCGTTATAGGAGGCCGGATCGAGAGAAGCCTCGATTCCCCCCTTCTGTTTCTTAGTTTAATGTTTGTCTGGTTCCTTTTCAAGTGGTAATTCCTTTAATAAGGGAATGAAACGATTTAAATTAATTTAATCAGGCGTTACTTTGCGCAAATCCATTATATCAGTTGGTAAGAATTACTTCGCCCTTAGTTTGATGAGCACCTCCCGCCTAGAGCCTAGAGTGTACATCACCTGAGGATGGCTCGAATCGTCGAAGTAGTGTCTTTCCTAGTGTAGTGGTGTTGAGAGCAGTGGTGTTGGGATTAGTGGTTACGGGGATAGACTTTTCAATATAAGTAAGACACATAATTTTATTTCATTCAGTGGATATTAGCGAATAGTTTTTCTTACCAACTTTAATAACTAACTCAGCTTGCAATAAACCAGAAGAGTTCTTTTATTTATACTATGCTTAATATAAAGTCAAGATATACGATTGTGGGAAGAGCACCCCAAACTGTTATTAATGTATGCATTTATATACTAAATAGAGCTTTGTGGAGTTTTTCATCTAACACACTCTGTATTCTTTTCATTTTAACTTTTTTATGTGTGGTTATAATGGTATGTAAGTGTTTCATATTTAGTTCCACGAGTATTATAAAATTTAATTCGAGAAATCCAGTCCCTTTCTTTTAATAAACAGTAAAACAACCATCAAGTCATACCTGTCATGCCCTGATTGGCCTATATTATTTATTTATTTTTACAAAATATAATCATTAAATAACATCCGACAGTACAAATAAACTTACAAAAGTTTTTCCATGTACCGCCGATTCGTAACTTCGACCATGTTCAATCGGTTCGCGTGGCGACAACTTATTTAATGACGTACATACGTGGTGTGACAAAATAGCAACATGTTTTTTAGGGTTCCGTAGTCAACTAGGTACCCTTATAGTTTCGCTGTCTGTCCGTCTGTCCGTCCTCGCTTAATCTCTGTGACCGTTCGCACTAGAAAGCCGAAATTTGGTACCAATATGTGTATCAATTACGCCGACAAAGTGGTAAAATAAAAATTGGAAAAAAATGTTTTATTAGGGTAGCCCCCCTATATGTAAAGTGGGAAGTGATTTTTTTAAATTTCAACCCTAACGTGTGATATATTGTTAGAAAGGTATTTAAAAATGAATAGGGGTTTACTGAAATCATTTTTTGATAATGTCAATAATTTCGGAAATAATCGCTCCAAAAGTAAAAAACAATGTGTCCCCCCCTCTAACTTTTAAACCATAGGTTTAGAAAATATGAAAAAAATATGAAAAGTAGAACTTTATAAGGACTTTCTAGGAAAATTATTTTGAACTTGGATGGAAACTGTTTTTGTACAAAAAGACAAAAAGTTGTACAAAATAATTTCTGGACTAAGTTTGTAGTATAATCGTATATGCAAGCATTTTTTTTAACTTCGTTTACATATTTTATCATCCTGAACGTATCTTTTTTCAAATAAAAAAAGAATTATTAAAATCGCTTCTCGCAATCCAAATTTACCACCGAAAACTTCTGGCACGTCTATGTATTAATTTGTAACCCAATTCCCCGAGAGATGGCGCTGTAGGTACTTATTACATTGGGTCGGGTATTATCGAATTGTTCGGTTGGTCTCTCCTTGGCATCGCCTGCCGCGGAGCGTGCAATATTGCACGCTCCATGTTCGCGCACGTACCCACTACCGGGAGCAGTTACAAGAGCGCGGAGCGCTGCTGGAGCGCGAACATAATGGATACCCACCTTTAAACTCATAAGTGGGAACACTTATTGTGACGGACGGGAAACTACGGAACCCTACACTGAGCGTGGCCCGACACGCTCTTGGCCGGTTTTTTTTTATATTTTTTATAGTTAGTTCATTTCTTATTGGTTTTGGAATTCGGTTCAAAAGAGCGGGAACTTGATATTGTAACCTTAATTTTCCATACATATTTTTATATTTTGGTAGGTATAGTTATATATGGATTAAGGGCTTGTCGAGGGATCTTTTTAAGAAAAAGTATTTTAACAATGCTATAAACATTACTGATGTTCCCCTTAACCACTCGTGGTAAGCTTATACTGCCTGCGTTACGAGTGGTTCACGCCAGTAGTCGAATGGAGGATTCGAACCTACGACCTAATTATTTTTTTTAGATATGGCTAATTTTTAATTCTTCCTTGCTATAATTTTCAAGCAGTAGATGGTATTTCACTTTGTCGTGTACTGTTAGTAGTTAGTATTGTGCAATGATGAAAAAGACCATAAGGATGTTTTTTATATTTTTCTTTGATTTTGACAGGGGTAACACATTTAAGGATGCGCAATTGTAGCTCGTGTATACAATGGGATGATAAAGCGCTAATGGTAATGAGTCCTTTACAGTTGCCGACCGCGAATTCGATGGCCACACGACTACAGTATTTGTATGACCTACATATAATTGCTCCGTGTTTGGATGTTCATCGATGTGCAATTAAGGAAAGGTAATATTTCCAGAGTAAAAATAAAAAATATTTAGGAGAAAAGCTAACCCCTATACTATGCACGTATTTTATTCTCCCGTTTACCAAGAACTTGCCGTAGTAATCGCAGTGCCAGACGTCTCGCACCTTTCCATCACTAGTTTGTTGTGTAATTTACGTCTAACGTCACACCGCCGTCTATCGGAAGCCACGTCTTATTCGCGCGTTTATGACACTGAACGAAATGGAGTGCATCACCTAGATTTGTTCCTGCAAAATTTTATTAAGAAAAAATCAAAAGTATCTTGTTGCATTCAACGGACATATATTGAGAACCACTGGCTTAGAATGTAATGCAAATCGTCGTCATGCAAAAAATTTAAATATTTGCGTTTCTGTTCAAATTCAAAAGGGAAACACGTAACGATAAAATTATGTCGTTTGAATAGACGTCTTTATTAACTGACATATGTAGATTTAAAGAGTAAAGAGTAAAGTATCAACTGGTATACATTTTTCTGCCCGGCAGAGGACGTGGACATCCGTTGCCTTAATGATGATGATGACGATGATGATTGAGGCAGACCATCAAAGTCCACGGTAGGCAGCCCAGTGAAGTCCATGTACATGTATAGGCTTTCCGCATAGTTTGTCTTACAGAGGGGATAATATTTGCCATTGACTCAATGCTTGGAAGGTAGGCAGTTGTCCCGATACTTGTTGACAAAATTCACATAAACTCATTTTTTTTAGATTTCTAAGACATTAAGATTTCCGCAAAATGTTTTCGTTCACCAATAAAATCAGCACTTAAAATGCCGTTAACAATTTCTATTGTGCCAGTAGATATCGAATACGATTTAGTGTCAGTGTAAGAATATCCAGTACCCCATGTCTTCCCGTGGGTGTCGTAGGACGCGACGGAGGGAGACAGGCAGGAGATGAGCAGCAACGTCTTCCTGATAACCACTAAAAATAAAAATAAATGCAGTTGCCAACCCCAAACATCTCTCCTATAAGGTAATCTATTGGGGAGGTCTATGATCAGCAGTGGACTTTTATAGACTGCAACGATAACGATAACGGCATATTATTAACTTTTACTTTGAGCTAATATAGAGCTATTATTATATTGACTTAATATGTTCTAGCTTAAGAAAAATTATATAAACAAAACCTAGTTTAACTTTAAAGGATTGTGATTCTGAAACCCTTCTTGAAATCCTACACACCACGTAATATTAAGAAAACATTATGGCACCAGCGAGACGACTCGCGCCTCATCTCATGGGCGTTGTAAGCGGTGACTTATGGATCATCAACGGAAGATCTTGTTGCCTTTGATAGATGTGCATAAATATATCTTATTTATACACACGTGGATTGGACACGAGAAGAAAAAAGGCCACTCTCGACTTGCACAACATCCACATAACATAAAAACATAAGAATTTTCTACTATGGAGGTTGTTATGCCATGGTCAAGAGAGGAAAATAACGTTATTTTGAATCGAAAGTATTTGTTGCTAAGCAATGTAACCAATTAACTCATATGTATCTGTATATCTGTATAAATTATTAGAAGAATAAATAATAATCTGTATAAATTTTTACAATTAGAGTTTTCTCATTTTATTTTGATTTTAGTTAATCTCTGAAAAGAGTGCAGGAAATGGGAATATCAATATATATTCCCATTTCCTGCACAGGAATTCATTAATCGACGATTTATTCATTTCGCTCAGCTTCAACTTCTATGTTAAACTTCTAGAAACTCTTTCATTAACTTTTCCTCTTGTGTACACAAACTTTGTAACGCAAGGTTGTCACTTATAAACGGGACGTCTTTTGAATGTAAATAATAATTAAACTTCGCCTTGTTGCCGCCGAGAACTCATCACTTAATGAAGACGATGCTTACTCGAATAAATTGTCGTGCGACAAAATCGCGTGTTATGTACACATGTCCGTGCGCCACGCAACACGCGAGCAAACAGGTAGGGGCTAAATTAACGCGGGGCACGAGCAACTTACCTAATTACTCGTGAACTTACTGTTATTCATAGGCAATGAAAGGAATTTTACACACGCCGATTTGGGTATATTCCTCAGTATTTCCGGCAGTGTCACGACATTGCCGTTAACACTAAAGAATAGAGTCGTATCGGTCTAACTAAACCACCTCGACCAGACCTCGGTTTAGTTAGAGGAAATGTTAAGCAGAAAAATTTAGCAAACATTAAAAAAAATATTCGCTTTATATTTATCTTGTCACGCTGTAAATTTGTAAAGTAAATTATAAGCCTATGTACGTCTTACAGCTGGGCAAAATTCACCTTCTAATTTTTAAAGGGTTTTGACCACAGAAATCGTAATAATAAGACAATAGAAGTCGCATAGACGCGTGACCCTGTCGCCGCTATATTGTTTTGACGAACATCATTCACCATTTTGTGATTTAATTGCGCGGGGAACGTCGTACGTGAATTTATGTTATTATAATGATGAACTGCAGCATAATCAGTTGTAAAACTCATCAAGGACGTGTAATTCAACTAATATAGGCGTAACATTTCATTAGTAAGTTGATTATTTCCTATCATTGTTTTAACAATTACAATTTTTAGGTTTCTGTATAATTTTTGCCTAACTAAGCACTAGCTTTTACGTTTCGTAGCTGAATAAAAATTTTCGTTGCTGCTTGTAGAGCTAAAAAACGGGAAATAACACGGCACGCTGCTCTCATAGTGGCTTCTTCACAAATCGATTGTTAAATCATGATTGTCAATTTTGGTAGTTTAATATAAGTATCGCTAATAAAATTCAAGCTACTCTTAAATATCATGAAATTCGGCACATACTCGTAATTCTTTAAAACTTTGTTGCTTTGCTTTAAACAATACTTGCAAACATTTTGTTGCATCAATCTATATTATGTTATATCGTATCGTTGTCGGGATCGTGTCGCACGGACTAAACACGCTCGCGCTCGCCTCGGGCGTAATTTGTTTAAATCAAGATATAAGACGCGACATTTTGTCGTAGAAGCTGTTCTATCGTGTGTGAGTGTGAGCTTACTTGTTGCTTTTGTTTTTCCCTCTTAATGACACATTATTGTGGTTTTTTATCATTAGCTTTAATTACCTTTTGTTCCTTTTAGAAATGTTTTACTTTGTTGAGATATTATGTAGAAAGCTTTTGATGGAAATTAATTTGATATATTTTAATTAAAATAACAAGAATGTATCGTGTTGTTTTCAACATTGAAACAAAATATAACATTTTGGAGGACATAGAACAAAATGTGAATCATATGAGTTAAATACTTACTTGTGTATTAGTTCAATAAAATTTGGATGTGTCAAATGTGATATAAAATAGAAATAGATACAGCCTACCCACAGCTGGGCACAGACCTCCTATCATTTCTTGGAAGTTATCGGACCTTGAAAAGGGTTCAATGCGCAATGTGTTCACAGGGCTTCAGATTTTAGCTAATAAATTTTTAACATCTTTAAAATTACTTGAGTATTTTCATAAATGCTGTTTTAATGATTTATATTATTTTTTATTATTTTTTTCTTCATTACCAGCCAGTGAAAGGCGTTAATAGTAACGCTTGCTAGGTGGACTGACGATCGCAATACCACGTTGGTGACGTCAATAATAAAACCCAAAATATAATTTATCTAACAAGATTCGATGCAAATGTGGAGTTGCCACGTATAAATATAAACTTGATAATAATTTTAATTTTACATTTTCAGTGAGTAAGAAGGCTCCACGCATCGGATGCACGAGTAATATTAATCATCTTTCGCGCTAGGCCGTTTTGGGACAGGGACCTTGTTTTAATTTCCTTAAGCGACTGCCTCATATTGTACGTATAATATATTTTCCTGTCTATTATAAGGCATACAATGTCCCTGCCTTAACATGAAAAAACTTTTCAGGCTTTAATAAATATTGTAAAGCCACTTTAATATAATATGTAACATGTTTTAAAATAAAACAGTATTTATATGACGGTTAATAAAGAGTTTTTCTCCTGATAGTACTGCACCTTCAATAAATCTTGCAACAGCTGTAAGAAATTTAAATAAAGATTAATTAATCACAGCGTATGGAAGGTTTTCCGCTGAGCATAATCCACTCCCATAGATGGACTCATAAGAGATGTACTTACCAAAGTTGTCCCGGGCGGATGCGCGACCGTAGTTCTTTATTATTTCTTACTGTTGTCAAGATGCTGTTCCCTCTGTCATCTATGATATGAGGGATGATATCGCTAAGTGGATTTTCTTTCCATACCATTACACTGCAAATGGAATATAATAATTCATAATTGTCAAATTTATAATTACTAACAAGGTACGTTGTCATCTCCGAGGCCTGAAATTCTTCGTAATCTACATCATACCGTCTCCGTAATTTTCCATTTAGAAAACAACAGCCCGTTATATAACAGTACATACATAACAACAGTATATTTACTTGACGGCAGAAAAGTAATGGGGAATATATATAGTATAGAACCTATCCTAGACAAAAATGGAACCCAATCCAATACTGAATAGATATTTTCAAAATAATTTAATCACATCGAGAAATAAGTCTTAATAAATAGATAATTTAATGCTTAAAATTGTCCAGATTTGTAAGTTGCCAGGGAGGATGGTAATATGAAATGCAAAGATTTCTGCTTTAACCGCAGATTTGTTTATAAGGACACAACTTGGCAACATTTCTGCGCGGCCTGGAGCGCTTTCGGGGCGATATATCCCCGCGATTCGACACCGAATGGAAATTAATGTTAGCCCAAAGTTCCGAACACCTGACTTTGCGAAAGTAGGCCGCCGTTTCCTTTTTTTATAGGGGTCTTTTGAGTGGTTTATGTATTGGCCGTTATGCCATTAAACAAGGTTTTCTGAAAAATCTTTTGCGTATTCCTACAAGACGTTTTTCCAGAAAATTCATAACGTGTATTTTTACTAATTACATACTTATTTAATGTAAATATTTTATTCATTCGTGACATGCAAAATAATAAGATGTATAGATATCCACACACTTTTATAATTTAATTGAATTATCTACTGCCTGTTGAAGCGCAGAATAAGCGCTCGTTCTAAATCTTACAGTACACGAGTAACCCGGGTTCAAACCCCGCCGGCACTAATAAAATTGTTAATTATCATTATAAGTGCTGGTTAACCACATGTTCGACGTTAAAGAAAAAATTTTAGGAAAGAAAAAATAGGTCGTGTATGTACAAATCTTTTGAGTTATAATGTCCAGACCGGTCGGTCACGGCGGCCAGGATCAACGTAGACCAGTCATATCTAGACAAGACAAGATTATAGTGCCCTAGTGTACGCGCAAGCACAGGTGCACTCTCTATTCCCTCACTCTCCTAGTCCGATGGGACCACCAACTTTTTGACTCCAGGCTACATTTGAGAATTTCTTTACGAAAAACCCAATAAACGATTTTAAATACGATCGTACCACTATCGATACTTCGTAGATCTAGGTTTCGAACTCGGGTCCGCATGATCACAAACCGCGTTTACGACCACTAGACTAACAGGCAACTTTATGATATAGTTGCCAGTTAAGGCATTGTTAAAGAGGTATGTAACAGGTAATGTTTAACGATAGAATCGATTAGAGACACAACAGAGGCTGCACTGTTCGTGAGCAATTGAAATAGGACCCAGGTGGTTTTGTAAATGGTAGAGCCACGAGCAGCTACGTTATGGTTGTAGCACGAATGGGTCGGCTCGATCGGGGAAAAACCACGCTCTCACAGAATACCAGCGTAAAAATAGCTTAATACTGATTTGTGTCATATGGTGAGAGTAGAGATCCGAAGACCCTTTTTTATTGGAAACACGGCATTCTATCTTAGTTCTCAGGGGTGACAACGCTTTTGCGTTTTGATTCTTAATCGAGGATAAATGTAGATGTGAATGGGTCACAGCATCCACTTACCATCAGGATGAATGTGCGCTCGTTATTCCATAAAAATGTATAAAGTGAGACTCTATGCTGATTCTGAACTGAGATGGAGCGATAGAAATAAAGTGAGATTCTGAACTTAGTATTATTTAATATTACAATACTATATCAAAGAGATAAAGGATAATACAGCCACAAATATTCTGTAATAACTGCTCTTTTCACATTAAGTTACGAATATAACAATAAAATAAATTACATTTTTATGCTAATATAACCTATATTTTTTTCTTTTTTTATTTAACTCTTAATCTCAATTTCCTATGCCCTCAAGCAGAATACCGTATAAGGGCGGGGCCGAAGTGTGAGATTGGTATTTCGGCTCAATGGAGCCCGAGATATTTGATGCCACGCTATGATTTATAGCTGACTCCTATTACCAGAAATTGATATTATAATTTTCATGGATATAAACAAAATTTATACACACTGTTTTAATGTAATGTTCGGTAATAAACAAAGCCATTAAGATGAAGGCGAGATAATAGTGAGACTTAAAATATGGTAATTGTTTATAGTTTTATACCTTATTATTTTAATACGTTGTAGGGCTACATTAGGCAAGGCAAGGCATACACGTTGCAACACGTGGTATGGCTGCATCGTGGTATAGCTGCAGCACGAATAGATCGCCACTACCGGGGAAGGATGCAGCGTACACAAAATACCAGCATAAAATAGCACCATAATGCTTCTGTGTTGAGTCTACATAACCGGACACCATTTTTGCTGGAAACGAGGCATTTCATCTTAGTCCCTAACGGATTTGTATTGCATTTTAATTTAAATCATCTTTATATTGATTTTTAATCGAATATTACATACATACCAAACAGCAAGACGTAAAGTTAACTATTTATGCGGATGATACAAACGCGATTGTATCGGCTAACTCGATAGACGAACTAAATACCAAAATGAAAAGCACACTGTATGACTTTAAAAATTGGTTTGCTACTAACGATCTTCTACTAAATACAAATAAAACATACGCAATGCTTTTCAAATCTACAGCAAGACAAAAGGACTCAATAAACATTAACATTGACGGTAAAAATATTGACTCTGTTCAATCAGTAAAATTTCTAGGAATCCACATTGACATGTATTTGAACTGGAAAAAGGAAATGAAAGCACTAGAATCTACTATCAGTTCAGCACGCTATGCCTTAAGAAGTTTACGAGACGAAGTTACGTTGGTTTATTTTGCTTTAGTAGAATCACAAATTCGTTATAGCATACAATTCTGGGGCATCAGTTATAAGTATAATATTAAGACAGACAAAAAAGAGCGATCCGAACCATGTTACGTATTCCAAAAATTGAGTCGTGTAAAGAACATTTTCGAAAACTTGGCATACTTACGGTTCTCTCTCTGTATATCTTAGTAATTTTTTTTTACAAATAATGAAACAAAGAAGAAAGGAAAAAGAGAGAAATGACACGTCGAAAGGATTTAAAAACTTCAATTACACCAACATTGAATGTCGTACGCCACAGCACAAGGCATCAAGCCATTGCACTATTTAATTCTTTACGTATCTCATTTAAAGTTATTTAATGCCACCGAAAATTCCAAAATAAACTCAAATCATTATTAATAAAGAAAAGCTACTACTCAGTTGACGAATACTTAAATGACAAAAATAAACTTAATGAATGTTAATTTTTTTTGTTTATGTACTGCTTAATATATTTTAATCTATTATGACATGAAATACTTATATTTAATTATGACATGAAAAGTATTAAATGTATATAAGTATATAGAATGATTGTCAAATGATATTTAAATTTTATTCGATTTTAGTTTTATTTGAGTTGCATGTAAACGTAATTTTTGATTTTGTGTAATTAGTTTTCCAATACAATGTAATATTGTTCTATGGAATAAATGACTGTGACTATGACTATTGATGTAGTAAAAACTATCATCTTACCATCTGGTATTATATGTATACTAAGTGCTAGTTTGTCACCCTTATTGTAATTATAACAAAGACATCTCGTGACGCCTTGTCGATGTCTCTGGGGACCCAAAACCTGGCAGATACTTTACCTTACATTACAACAAGGTAAGTAGGTAAGTAACTAGGCAAGTCTTCGGGGCATGCTACTTAAAGACGGTGTCGATTTATCGAGTATTTTTTACTCAAGTTAAGCTTTTTAGTCTCGTGTGTATAATTTTGTAAATTAATTTTTTTGATAATTTCTTGAATGTTATAATAATTAGAAGACTTCTATGTTCAATGTTTGTTTAATATAGTTTTATACTTTAAAAAAATATAATTCACTGTCAACGATATTTATATACGGTAATAACGTGTCTAAGTAGACCTTTTTTCTAAGCCTAGGTTCGATATGTCCAAGAACCCTTAAGAATTAAGATGGAGCGCCTCGTTACCACTAAAAGGGTCTCAGGTTGTCGTCATAAACGATAGGTGCTTAACCGCATTGTAGACTATAATAAATCCTCAAGCTCTTTTCACGTTCGTTAGAAAAAGTAAAAAAAAATGAATGGGTAACCATAAACTCATGAATGCGCATCTGCGCTTTTAACGCGATGGATTTTTACCGAAAAGAGTAAGTTATAAACGGTCCGAACATGCCTTGCGGAGTTAATTACGTCTAGTTTTTAACGCGGTTAGTATAGTGGAGAAGTTAGAATATTCACTATCCTTGTCGTGCAGAGGTTGTCGCAAGAGACGGCAGAGGGAAACTGAACGGGATATGAGCAGCAGCCTCTTCCTGATAACAATTCAAAATATGAAAAAAACTGCGGCTGTCAACCCGCCTGCCAAATTACACGTACGGCGAAATCCGCCCTTTGAGGAAATCTGTGGGGGAGGCCTATGTTCAGCAGTGGACTTTGACCTTGATGTTGAGTTGAAATTTGAGTGGCCATAATGAATGTACGATGAATAAAGTACTAGATCGCAATAGAAGCGCTTTGTTTTTAATGTTGCTGGTTAAGGCGTCGCCACCAACTTTTATATATAGAATGCTGACATAAGACAATTATGTGACATGAATAATTCATACTTATAATACACGCGAAAAATAGTATACCTTAATTTTATAATTATAAATGCAGATAATTTAAGTAAATAAACGTTTTGTTGCGAAAATACAGTATTTTATAGATATATGGTGACAAACGAGCACACAGTACACCTGATGGTAAATGGATGCCTTGGCCTATAGACAGCAAAATATAACCTTGATTAGGAATCAAAATGTAGATGCATTGTCACCCTGACCCCCTGAGGACTAAGATAGAATGCTTCGGTATTAGTAAAAAGGATCTCCAGTTCTATACATTCACCATACGAAATACAGCAGCATTAACCCGATATTTTACGTTGGTATTCTGTGAGAGCGTGTTCCTACCCCGTTCGAGCTGACCCCGTTTAAGTTTAGCTGATTGTGGTCCATAGACACCCAGATTAACTATAGGTGAAAATGGCGATGCTTCATTGACTAAGATGGAATATCTCCCTGCCAGCAAAAAGGGTCATTGGTTCTCACTACTCACCGTGCATAACAGAAGTGTTATGGCGCATTTTTACGCTAATATTCTGTAGGAATATCCTAACTCCTTCGTTGGTCGAGTAGAGCTATTTGTATGCAATACGACATATAGCCGTAGTTACCGCTACTACTGTGGTGGCGTAACGCTCTCTACTCGATAAAATGAAATATAATGATAATAATTTGAATAAAAATGGATTTATGTAACTTTTGTATTAGTCATTTTATTGAGGTTTTGTTGAATACTAAAAACATAAATATAAATGTACATCGATAAATACAAACGCTTTGAAAATAGTTTACGCCCAGGGCATGAGTATACGAGTATCACCCACTTTGTAAATCCCGAACATTGCAATAAAAATCCTGACAACACGAATACATTTTTGGACCAAAACATATGAAATAGAGTTCATGGCGCTATTTGTTAATTAAAAAGTAAAATAAAATGAATTGAATGTACGTTTATTTTTTATTTTGTACGCTTTTGTTTACAGCGAAACTCCACCTCAATAGCTTTCAAACAAACCTAAACAACTTCGAAAAAAAAACTTTTAATAAGGTTTTTATTTCTAGTATGTAATATGACTTAGCACTTTATTTTATTCGTTTTAAATGTCAGTTTTTTACTTTTTTGAGCAGACTAATAAATATAACAATCTCAATGTCGTCTAATAAGTCCCATTCTCAACTCCATCCCCTATTTTGTCACCCTTAGGAGTGGAATTTTCCAAATTTATATGGGATCACACATAAATAAGCTTATTCAATAAAAAAGTACATCAGAATCGATTCACAATTGTCGTAAAAATATCGCCTAACATTTAATCAACAAAAACGCGCAACATAAAAAACGTACAGTCGAATTGTTGATCTCCCTTTTTTCGCTAAAAGCGGTTAAATTTTTTTTAAATGTGCCCGCATATTTCAAACAAATTTTTAAGCGCTTTAATGGCAGTTGTAGTAATTACATAGTTAAGAGTAATAATTAATATAAGACTTAAGAAAAAACTTAAACAACACGCATTTATCATGAACTGTGATATCCTGATGATCCTAGTGAGAACACTTGTATTATCAGCGGTCCTTGATACGAGTGGAAATTTTCAAGTCAATAGGCCATTTGCAAGTTGGTGAAAATCATATCAAAAGATTCCGTTACATATATTGATAAATAGATAGGTACACGCGAAAATATTAAACGCGTGTTATAAATTTAGAAGCCATCCTAGTTTCAACCTCTTAAATTCAGTTTGTGCTTTTTATTAAAACTTAAATTATTTTTTGATAACATTTGTTTTTCAAAGATACAAATGTCTAAGCATCGTAGTGAAAATAAATTGAGAATAATAAAACGACAATTAAACCAACAGATTAAAGCTAGTCACATAAATGCCAATTTGAACTGCATAAAACAAGTCAACACCGGTAGTTTATAGGTTGGAAATTAGAACTGAAAATTATTTCCGTTATAGATGGAAATTCAAAAGTTCGTTATTGCAGAGCGAAGGGAATGTTAAAAATTCAATGTTCCCTTCGAGAGAAATAAGGGTTTGAAGTTTAATTTTGTAGTGAAACTTCTTAATCGATGTATAGTGGAGAGATTTAGTACGGTATTTAAAAACAAGAGTCACGTTACGTTTTCTTGTAACGTTTCACCGCTGGGGCTACATGAGTATAATATTATTTAAGCTACTTATGAAAAATATAACATAAAAGAAGAATGATATATCGTGAAAACGTTTCCATTCATACGTGTGAACACAATTACACGCACAACTTTTTCACATACACATGGCCGTTGACGCCAGGCGTAAGACGTCTAGTACCGCGATCATTGTCGCAAATCCTTATTAGTACTTAAGGCATGCACAGAAGTAGACTTTTACAGAATTTATATAACGATTAAATTTAGTATTTGTGCCAAATTCTTAACATCTACGTGAAACAATCTTTGAGTAATTTATCTGTGAAAGACAGGCAGACAGATAGCGTGATTCCGTAAGTGTTTCAAGGAATACTAAAACTGACACGACCTGAATATATTGAAAATTACGTCATACTTTTTCAGAGGAAATGATTTCTTATTTAACGCAAATGCTACAAATTGAATATATAAATAAAACTACTTTTACAAATTTTATCGCGTTTAATTTGACTAATTTTAAGTTCCGACTTTCCTTAGTTCAATATACAGTAAATTTATTCTACGTAGATCGAATAAATAATTAATATTAAAAGGTACTCCGGGTTAATTATGACATCGGAAAGTCAAACTCCTGTTCCGCTCCCCGTGACTATGAGTGCTGCAAAGCACTCTCAACTAAAACTATCGTGTAAAAGTAAAAGTTAGAGCCTATATACGTCCCACAGCTGGACACAGGCCTTTGCTCATTTCTGATATGGTTTTAGGGTAAGGAATAGTCCGCCGCGCTGCCCCAATGCGTGTTGGCGAACTTCACATGGCTTCGAAATTTTTTTTTATTATTTCACTGACATGCAGGTTTCCTCACGATGTTTTCCTTCACCGCCGAGCACGTGGTAAATCTGCACTTAAAATTGCAATTAACAATTCATTGGTGCCGGCGTGAAACGAACCCGGTTTGCTCGCGTACTGTGAAATTTATAGCGAGCGCTAACCATCTGAGCTACCACGGCTCTATCTTGAGATATTCATTATATAATTATCTATCGTACAAGTAGTTTTTTCAATTAATAATAAAAATGTATTCATTTACCAATGAAGACAATATGAAGTTATATAGGTCGTATATAATTATCGTTCTGTATTTATAATTATTACACTTTGGAACAATTCGTAGTCGTTTCGAACGGATTCAGGATAATATACACCACGCTTCGGCGCTGATTGAAAATTAATGACAGCCCAAAGTTTTGAGCATCTGACTGCAAAAGTAGGCCGCGTTTTCTATGTTTTGTAGAGTTTGAGATGGTTTAGTAAAGTGACCAGTATTCATTTCGTGTGTAAGTCGTCGTACTAAAAGTTAAAAAGTACGACAATTACGTAATGATTTACGACAGTGTATCGTCACATTTTATTGTATTGAAATGTATGTTCTTAATCTAAGCGATACGTACGTAACATTTTTTTTTAAATATTTTCCCGTGCAAGAAAGGCAAAGGGATCTTAGCTCAAATAGCCTTGAACGTAATCAAATATTTCATTGAATTATTTTAAACGTTTGGCATGGAAAGATCACGTGTACATGTTTGATTATTTTATTTTACGATAATAAACACACTACGTTTTCTTTTTGATCACATCTTTGGCACTGCACATTTCGAAAGATAAAATTTCGATTTTTTCCTCTTATAATAATAACTAAAATAGACAGGAAAGAGAATTTTTGTGTGCACTTACTTATTTAATAAAGTTTAGGAAAAATAGCTAAGATAACGAAAAAATATTTGTATTTCGAAATTTAATATTTTCCAATCATCGGAACGCGACAATAGACAAGTGGAATGTAGCTCCAAGATTACCTTCTTGTATTTATTAAAAATAAAGAAGCCTGTTACGGAGACTATTTATCAATATTTTTGCCTAACGATCTACTACTTTGCACATTGTGAAGTGGTCCATTAAGACGAGCTCTTAGCACGATTTCAAATTCGTTTTTCACCCGCGCGTCCCGCAGTGGGCGGAGCGCAAACGGCAGTCGGAGAGCGCAGTGTAAACACAGTATGCGCCATAGATATACCTAAGCTGTTTTGAACAATTGTGTGTTTGACGACTCCGTGGCGTAGTGGCTTAGCAATGAGTGGCTGCGCTGGGAGTTGCGGGTTCGAATCCCGCACGGAACAAGTATTTTGTATAGCCTACAAATAATTGTTCCGGGTCTGGATGTTTGTCATTGTGCAATTTATGTTTAAAAACTGCCCCCGCGATACAG
Organism: Parnassius smintheus behrii; assembly: GCA_036936625.1. Taxonomy (NCBI): domain Eukaryota; kingdom Metazoa; phylum Arthropoda; class Insecta; order Lepidoptera; family Papilionidae; genus Parnassius; species Parnassius smintheus. The sequence continues at coordinate 7,900,075 of JAUPFT010000007.1, read as the reverse complement.
GAGAAAATCCTAGTGTAGGGGTAACGTTTTTTAAATAAAAAAAAAACTTTTTAATATTTCTATGGTATGCGCAAAGCAAGCAGATAATTCACCTCCAAACAAAAACTTTTCCGTGAGGTCTCCCGTTCGCAACACTACTAGGTATTATAGTAATAATATTTTGAGTACCTACTCACTAATATCAAAACTGTTTACGAGGTCTGGAGTCTGGACATCACACACTATATTTTAATTATCAATATTTTTTTAAAGTCAGTTTTATGATATGAGCAGGTACTTAGTCCACTATTTACATACATATATATACATTTAAAACGCCAAGTCACAAATTTTAAATAAAAGCGGCCAAGAGCGTGTCGGGCCACGCTCAGTGTAGGGTTCCGTAGTTTCCCGTCCGTCACAGTAAGTATTCCCACTTATGAGTTTGTACAAAAACTGTAGTTTCCATCCAAGTTCAAAATAATTTTCCTAGAAAGTCCTTATAAAGTTCTACTTTCCAGATTTTTTTCATATTTTCTAAACTTATGGTTCAAAAGTTAGAGGGGGGGGGGACACATTGTTTTTTACTTTTGGAGCGATTATTTCCGAAATTATTGACATTATCAAAAAAAGATTTTAGTAAACCCCTATTCATTTTTAAATACCTTTCCAACAATATATCACACGTTAGGGTTGAAATTAAAAAAAATCACTTCCCACTTTACATATAGGGGGCTACCCTAATAAAAATTTTTTTTTCAATTTTTATTTTACCACTTTGTCGGCGTGATTGATACACATATTGATACCAAATTTCAGCTTTCTAGTGCTAACGGTCACAGAGATTAAGCGAGGACGGACAGACGGACAGACAGACATGGCGAAACTATAAGGGTTCCTAGTTGACTACGGAACCCTAAAAAACCCAAATTTCGTTGGCAAAATAGCTAAAATAACAGAAAAAGAATAGTTTCAAATAAAACCACTTGAAAATTCGAATTTATTTTACTGTTTTGTATTACCTTACCTCCGGACTTGATGGAGTGACCTGAAAGTGTACTTTTGTAATCGCTATTGGAACTGGTCATCTAGTACTACTAGGTGTTCCGAGTTTGGGCTCGTTTTGTTAGGTATGATGAGTCCTTACCTCCGGACTTGACGGAGTGACCTGAAGGTGTACTTTAGGAATGGCTATTGCAACTGGTCGCCGAGTACTACTAGATGTGCCGAGTTTGGGCTCGTTTTGTTAGGTATGATGAGTCCTTACCTCCGGACATGACGGAGTGACCTGAAGGTGTACTTTGGTAATCGGTATTGGAACTGGTTCCCGAGTACTACCAGGTGTGCCGAGTTTGGGCTCGTTTTGTTAGGTATGATGAGTTCTTAGCTCCGGACTTGACGGAGTGACCTGAAGGCGTATTTTAGTAATCGCTAATGGAACTGGTCGCCGAGTACTACTAGATGTGCCGTGTTTGGGCTCGTTTTGTTATGTATGATGAGTCCTTACCTCCGGACTTGACGGACTGACCTGAAGGTGTACTTTGGTAATCAAGTACACCGCGTACGCGGCACCAGGTACGCGACGCGACCCGTCAAGTCCGGAGGTAAAGACTCATCATACCTAATAAAACGAGCCCAAACTCGGCACACCTAGTAGTACACGGCGACGGGTTCCATTAGCGATTACTAAAGTACACCTTCAGGTCACTCCGTCAAGTCCGGAGGTAAGGACTCATCTTACCTAAAAAAACGAGCCCAAACACGGCACATCTCGGCACCAGGTACGCGACGCGACCCGTCAAGTCCGGAGGTAAAGACTCATCATACCTAATAAAACGAGCCCGAACTCGGCACACCTAGTAGTACACGGCGACGGGTTCCATTAGCGATTACTAAAGTACACCTTCAGGTCACTCCGTCAAGTCCGGAGGTAAGGACTCATCTTACCTAAAAAAACGAGCCCAAACACGGCACATCTGGTAGTACTTGGCGACCAGTTCCATTAGCGATTACTAAAGTACAACTTCAGGTCACTCCGTCAAGTCCGGAGGTAAGGGACTCATCATACCTAACAAAACGAGCCTAAACTAGGCACACCTAGTAGTACCCAGCGACCAGTTCCAATAGCGATTACCAAAGTACACCTTCAGGTCACTCTGTCAAGTCCGGAGGTAAGGACTCATCATACCTAACAAAACGAGACTAAACTCGGCACAGCTAGTAGTACTCGGCAACCAGTTCCAATAGCGATTACCAAAGTACACCTTCAGGTCACTCCGTCAAGTCCGAAGGTAAAGACTCATCATACCCAACAAAACGAGCCCAAACACGTCACATCTAGTAGTACTCGGCGACCAATTCAATTAGCGATTACCAAAGTACACCTTCAGGTCACTCCGTCAAGTCCGGGGGTAAGGACTCATCATACCTAACATAACGAGCCCAAACTCGGCACACCTGGTGGTACTCGGGGACCAGTTCCAATACCGATTACCAAAGTACACCTTCAGGTCACTCCGTTAAGTCCAGAGGTAAATACTCATCATACCCAACAAAACGAGTCCAAACTCGGCACACTTAGCTCTACTAGTCCAGGTGTTCCAGTATTAGTTACTGAAGTTCACCTACTGGTCACTCCATCAAGTCCGGAGGTAAGGTCTTATCATAACTGACAAAACCAGCCTGAAGTCCATAGCTAACATCTCACTGCTAGTAGAGCGCTCCCAGTGCCAAGCAGTCTCTAGAGTAGGTATTCGTAATTCGTATCTAAATCTAATTACTCTATGTATCTAAGTAGATTTTTGAGGTGTAAGAAATCAAAAGCAAATTCGATCTTTCAAATTATCAAAATAATTTTATTTGACTACGATTCCCGCCATTGATTTATTGTATAACTCAATGATCCCGCAGCCAGCCGTGCGTACACTTGTGTGCGTGTTACCGTGTCAATGTAATAGTTCGATTCTATACCTATATTAATTCAGTAAACGCGTCCTTAAAAAATCTTAACGTAAATATTGCGGCAAAAAGAGCGACACGTCTCTACAGCACCAGGCCTCGGCCGCCAGTGACTGCACAGGCGTTTATGCAAACATCCGTACGTATTATTTCAGAAATAAGAATATGCGATTTAAAAAAAAAACTATTAGTTGGACTAAAAAATTAAAACACTATTACGTTAATATGTTTAATGTATAAAAATCTGACAAAAAATCAGAATGATTGCATGTATACTAGTATGGTTTTTACTCGTTAAAAGAAATTTTTAGAGGTATGTTTGTGATTTTTTTCTATCGTATTAAATTAGTGGTATCATGTTTTCAACACACTATCTAACTAGCATATATCCTGGACAATATCATATATTTTTCTGGGTTTGTTTACTACAGTGGATCATATACTTTGAGGCATTATAAAACTTGCATTTAGCATCATGCCTCGTCTTAACTACACAGAGTTAGAAATGTCTGACATATCACTGATGCTTGGAATATTACCAAAAACCAAATAATTACGTGTTGCATATTCCATGCAGATGATTCAACCACGATATACGTGATTGATAGAGCTATGCTTTATTGTTTAATACTTAGCTAAAATAAGCAACTTGCCGTGCAGTTGTGACGTATGAAAATCCACCACTTTATTGTGTCTTGCTCTTTACTGCGAGGTTAAAAGGTTTGGGTTTTTTATAGGAGAGGGGGCAAACGAGCATACAGCTCACCTGATGGTAAGTGATTACCGTCGCCCATGAACAACTGCGACACCAGTTGCAGTACCGTGGTAGCTCAGAGGCTTAGCGGTCGCTGTAAATTTCACAGTACGCGAGCAACCGAGTTCGATTCCCGCTGGCGCAAATGAAATTGTTAATTACAATTTTAGGTGCTGATTTACCACGTGCTCGGGGGTGAAGGAGAACATCGTGAGGTAACCTGCATATTATCTCAGAATAAAAAAAGAAAGTATTTGAAGACATAATATGAAGTCCTGGTCCTTGCCCTAAAACCCTATCAGAAATGAAAGGATGCCTGTGTCCAGCAGTGGGACTTATAGGCTGTAAATTTACTTTTACTTTAAGTAGCTATTGGACTTAAAGTTCACCTTATAACATATACATATATAATATAAACTTTTACTTCCGAATAGAAACTTTTTATTCAATATAGATTATAAATAATACCTATTGAAAGTCACTCTTATGCTTAATTTAACATTGGTTCGGAAAGTACCTCTCAAAGAAGGCTATAATTGCGTTTTCACCTCTGAGTAATAAGATGGAATATTTCACAACCTGTAATTATAATGGTATAACTCTTCAGAACGGCACACAGAACACGCACTGCTATTTGCCAAAAGTAGGTAAGAGGGGTACGCATGAGGGAAACTCTTAAACCGCCTTAAAGTGGTTGATTACAATAAACTTTTTATTACCTACGATTTTATCTTCATAATATGTAGATAATGTTGTGATATTTTTAAGTTCCTCCTCTAAAATTGGATATATTCTAAACGGATAAAAACATATATTTTTAAAATATTACCTCTACACTAGCATAAGAAATATTCATGAGAATTTTATCAAGGTACTTCATAAAAAAGAAAGTATTTTAGATATATATATATATATATTATTTATATGTATTCTCGATGTATTTATTTAAATGTTATTGTTGTTGGTGACAAAACTAGGTGTGAAGGAGAGCCCTAAAATGTTTTGTCGTCGTCCTGCAAGTTAATACAACCTATAGTATTAACTTGCAGGACGACGTCTGCCGAGTTCAGCTAGTATACATATACCTAATACATATTAGAATCACCCCACAGTTAGTTGAATTATGGCTGCAGCGTGAACGGGTCGGCTGCACCTGGGAAGGACTACGTTTTCCTCATATCAGCGAGGAATAGCAGCATATTTTGCTGTTTGAACCGGTGCCCCTTTTTACTAATTACGTGGCACCTCATCTTAGTCCTCAGGGATAACAGCGTATCTGCACTATGATCCTTAATACTCGTTAGATGTATGTATCGTTGGGCCACAGCGTCCATTTACAATTATGCGGGCCGTGTGCTCGGTTATCACCGTTATTTGATTATAAAAATTGTGTAAAAAGGCGTAAAAGCACACAACCACAGTAGCATTCACAATGGCTCTCTTCTGTTAAAAAAATAATCAAATGATACGAAAATGTTTGAAGATTAAGTTAGATCATTGCGACAATTACTGTTGCTTTTGGTCGAGTCAACGGTTGGCCGGCATCGCACTATTCATTAAAAAAAAATCGTATAGTAAGGCATCGGACGAATTGCAGTAAATTCCCTTTTTATCTGACTGTAATAGCCAGTGGGATGGGCTGAGTTCCGTTGGTATAATACAAGCATTAGTCAACTGTTCCATAACAGTTATGTGTGTGACATCGTCCGCTGCATTGCGTTCGGATATTGCTCGGGTGATTAATTTAGCTTCAGCAACATATGCGTTTTATTTACACGTCCCGAAGGGTATGTTTCTATTGATATTGAATTTTTCAAATAAAATCTGACATTCTTAAACCGCATGCCGTATGCAGGATTATTAATCGCAGTTGGCTATTGTTTTCTCTATACGATCTAACAAATAAGCTGTCGGAATTATTGCTCATATATTCGGATACATAATATACCCTACTACGATACATTATATACTCCTTATATAAGAGTATACCATATACTCTTATATAAGAAGCCGTAATAGCTCAGAGACTAAGCTAACAGTACGCGAGTAACCTGGATTCGTTTCCGCTGGCACCAGTGAAATTGTTAATTGCAATTTTCATGCAAAACATCGTGAGGCAAACCCGCATTTCTAACACATTAAAAAATAATTAAAAGACAATAAACAGACATTTCCTTGACTTTAAACGAAAAATGGCCTACGCCCAGCAGTGGTACGTATATAGGCTGTAACTTTAATTTACTTTACTTCTTCTATATCCGTCAGACAGAAACCCTATATATAGGATGTCACCTATACAGACAGACTCGTAGACATAAAGGTGTTCTACCACCTAGCAAATATATTTCATATCCGCTTTGAGATCACAGTTGGTTTCGAAGACGTATATACGATTCAGAAACCGCACAAAGACGAAATCTAGAATTACTCTCGGTACACAATTAGCTAAGTGCTGTAAGTCTAATTTGAGAAGTGGTGCGAGAAAGAGCTAAGTCAAAGTTAAGGGAATCGATCGCACTTGCAATCCGCACAAGCAAAGGAAATTAAACCGCTGCGTTGTTGATGAATGCGAAATATATAACAACAAATTCAATAAACTGAATGTTGTTATAAATCAAAGCTAAAACTGTTCGATGTTGTAGGTTAAACGGTCTATTTTAGAAGGAATAATGATTTATATTTTTGTTTCACACGATATACTTTTTAACTGAATTCAAATAATCGACAAGGTTTTTTATTCGGCGCATGTGTTTTTTATCTGCTCGTATGTTCACCGATTTTTTTTAAACAGATTTAAATGATTTTATTTTTATTAAATTATATTTGTTTTAATTCGGTTCTACCTATTATTCAAAATTGCAGTATGTTGAATAGAACTATTTTTTACGAATTCTATCGAGTTTAATTTTCTTATTTTTAATTTCCGGTGTTTCGGGTGTTTTAAGATTTTTGCAACTATTTACTACTATTTCTGGTAATTATTACTAATTATAAGTAAGCACTTAATCACTAAATAAGTTTCAGTGACCTATTTATAAAGGCGGCTCTTCAAGGTGGCCAACATAGTGGCGAATGTTGTGGCAAAGATATTAGCCAAGAGTTTGTGATGACGTCCAAATGTTGGAGGGTCGTTCAGTTTAAAGCTCGTTCTGCGTAGATTGAAGGAAAAATTAATATTAAAAAACTGAAGGTAGCCGGGCTAACTTTGACAATGGAAAGTCAAACATCTCAGTCCCCCCCCCCCCCCCGCCTCGTGAGCATGGGTGCTGTAAAGCACGCGGAACGTCGGGAATTAAAAATAACTTAAAATAAATTTATTAAATGCGATGAAATCCGAATATATAGTTTTATTCAATTTCATCACAAATTTGAAATAGTTAAATACATTATTGTTCTTTTTACTGTGAACGAGGGTCCGTGTTAATAAAGCTAACTGCTTAAACTAGTGTTAAATGGAATATCATTAACGGATTCTTTATATAATGAACTATTCTCCTCCTAATTTGTCTTTTACTTCTCAACTATTTTTAATACAGAATCCGGCAAACGAATTTTCTTCTCAAGTGAAATCTGTGTAGATAGTTATGCTGGATAACTCTACACTGACGTCTAGAAGTAGCCATATTATCTATTGGCCCCAAATTGTCCCCAAATTCTCGAGTGACAGCCTCGTAAATGTAGCGAAGTGTAGGGCGACCACCACTATATGGAGTCACGACCTGGTAACACATGCAGGAATTCTATGGATGCCTGGGGCTCAGGACCGTGCTTTGTGGTATTCCTTGGGAGACCTATGTTTAGTAGTGGACGTGTGAAGGGCTGTAATGATGATGAAGTTTTTGATATTAAATTTTATCATAAACATGATATTTGTAAGTAGCCATAATTGTACAGCAGGTTGATCACGAATTATACCGATTAAGCTTTTGATATTAGATTACTGAAAAGATGTTATGAAGTTTAATGTTACAGAAGACGCTGACTCCACGGTATAATTGTTATTGCTGGTCAAACCAAGGAAGGCGTCATACTTTCAGTCAACAGACGTGTTTTGATCATCCTATAAAAGCTATTGCATTTGGAATTATATTCATAATAGTATTTATCGAAGTAATACGATCACCTAGTCAAGGAAGTCTGTATTGCACTGAATTAGTTTTAATTCATTATTGTAATGAAATAGTAATAAATGTGATCGAGACATATTTAGTTGTTTTTAAAAATCAGCTTTAGCATCGCTCCGGAAACTTAACTAGATATTAGAATGCTCATTCAATAAAATAATTCACACGATTAACTTGCTATATAGCTTGTTAAAACTGCAAAAAGTTGAAATATTTTGTAATACATAAAAATATTATTTAGAATAAAACTAAAATATTTAGCCATGCGGATTCGAATTCACGTCTACGCAAGTTTGCAGTCCGTACCCTAACCTAGGCTACGGATGATGATTAATATTGACTTCCGTTTGCAGTCAAAATTTTTGTTTGGATTTGCAAAGCGAAAAACTTAAAACATAAATTAAAAATATAAAAAGATATTATTACACTCACAAAACTTATGTGCCACTTTAATGTATTAATTAAGTGTTAATACTAAAAACTCAGTATAAGTATATAAAACTGAGAGAAAAATTTTCAAAATTTTTGTATAAAATATATTTAATTGATGTGTACCCACTTCATGCAACATTTTAGCGCTCGCCACTTCTTCACCGCTCACCCTCCTATACTACTTGATGTATTCACCTCTTCCCCATAAAAAATCGCATACATTAAAGTGTAAGTGATATGTGTACCAGTGTTCACACAGGGTTTGCGCTCAACACGATTTATAGCTAACTATTTGTATGCTAATTTTTATGTTAGCTACGATTTGTGTTGATCAGTGTGTAGGTATTTAAAGTCTGATTGAAAGTTCTTTGTAAAATCTTATTTTAATATTCATTCATTCACTCATTCTTGCTGTCGGAAGTCTACTGGGGAACATAGGCGGTTAGCAGCCGCAGTTTTTTTTTAAATTACGTTTGTTTGTTATCAGGAGTATGCTGCTACATATCTATTACTTCAGGTTCACTTTGTGCTATAGACCTGCCTCTAGGGTACCCCATAGTATAGGGGATGTTTCAAATAGTTGCCACGCTTGACAAGTTCGTTAGCTTAACTTTTATTTCTAATTGTTATTAAGAGGATGCTCCTGGCCATCTCCTGATTTGATTCCCTTTGTCGCCTCCTACGACACCCACGGGAAGATATGAGGTAGTGGATATTCTCAACCGCCAGTACACGGTCGTCTCATCATATATCAATGTTATTATAACATTTATAATATTTTAATTTTAAAATCAAACGTTAGTCAAGTCAAGCTCTAATCTTTTAATAGTGTTTCGTTGCGATGATCATTGTCAAAATTGAAAATTCTGGACTCTCTAACAATTATTAGTTATAAGGAAAATATAATAAAAATATTTATGTCTTTTACTTACATACATTAAACACCACACTTATTGTATAGTTGTAGCACGAATGGGTCAGCTCGACCAGGATTCCTTCCCCGATATCATAGAATACCAGCGTAAAATAATAACTTAATACTGCTGTGTTTCGTATGATGAATGTATAGAACGGGAGAACCTTTTTACTGGAAAAGAGGCATTCCATCTTAGTCCTCACGGCTGAAAACGCATCTACATTTTGATTCTCAAACCGTATATATATATAACTTACCATCAGGTGGACTGTGCGCTCGCTTGTCACTTTTATCGTGTAAAAAGCGTTATATGTCTCACAATGCGTAAATGCAAAGAGAGACGTCACCATGATGGAATTCGTTTAGTGGTCAAATCATCATCATCACCATGATAATATGATATTATATTTTGCATCATTCAATAAATATTCATTTTTGCGACACTCCTTTCATTTAAACTACACTATTTTATGAAACGCATACGAAGAAGAAACGGCTATGCTGGATAAATAACTACCCAGAATAATGCCGGACATGATAAAATTTCCAATGGATATTTACCAGGCATATGTTCGGCTGTGGACTTGTGAAGGGCTGTAATGACGATAATGATGATGATTTACCACTGGCAGGCATGAAAAAAATTATAACTTAAAATTGCAAATAACATTGGTGCTGACACTATAGATAGAGCTCTTACATAAGTTTAAGAAATTCACCAGTTTGAGCCATAGTAGCTCTAGGGCCAAATGTAAGTTGTAAATATCACAGTAATAACGCGAGCAACCCGGGTTCGATTTCCGCTGGTACAAGTGAAATTGTTTTTCATTTTCATTTTCAGTCATTTACAATGAGATTTTCTCCCGTATCACGGACGAAGTTTTAATATATAAATTGCACAAAGACAAGACAAGGTTATCAAACCCGAAACATTTATTTGTAAGCTATACAAATACTTGTTCCGTGCGGGATTTGAAGCCGCGGCCCTTAGCACCGTAACTCAATGCTAAGCAACTGCGCCACGGAACAACTTTAAGAGCTGATCTACTACGTGCTCGGTGGTGAAGGAAAGCAGACATGTGACGTTACGTGTAGTCCGTTAACACGCACTGAAGCAGCGCGGCCGGCTAATTTCTTTAGAACCATCTTAGATATGAGGGGTGTCTCATGCCCAGCATTAGGACATATTATGTAGACTGTAACGTTACTTTAATTTGCCTCCTAGTAAAAACAGTTGATGGTTTACTATCAAAATAATAGTAATTCCTTAGCAAGGATTAAACGCCTTTCATTTTTCGTATATTTCATCATCGTTCAGTGTTGGACATAGACCTCTCTCAACGCTTCTCTAAACTTCAGCTATACGCAGATAGCCTTTTTGAATAGATAATATTTAAATATTAAAAAGGGTTTCGCCTATTATATTTACCTAAGCGTGATCCGCTCCATGGCACGTCTACTTCAAAGGCTATCATTTCCGCGATAGACGTGACTAGCCTTTCGTCAATTGAAACACGGAAGGCCATAACATGTCAGTGAATTGGTTCTCCAGTGAATTTCTTCGTTAAGATTCATAAACTAATCCCAGAGGTTAAACTTCTTTGTTTACAGAGCGGTTTTATATACACTGGGGTATTTTGCAGGTATAATATGGCTGCAGAAATCAGTTTGTCCGGGGAAGGATCACACTCTTAGATAAAAGCAATAAATTGTATTGTCTTAATAAGAAAATCGATAGCAATTTGATTTATAAAACAAAAGTTAAAGAACATTACTTCGACTCATCTGACACATAAATAAACATAAAAAATAAAGTATAAAAAAATCTATTATATCCATCCATCCAATACAACCAACAAAAATCTACAGCTGAATAAAGCCTCCCTCATATATTGCTTTATGGGGGGATTTTGCCAGAGCTGTAACGCTTGGCAAGCGGGTTTGCAAACAAAATTTTTATTATTTTAAGTTGTGACTAGGAAAAGATACCGCTGCCCGTTTCCTGTCTCACTTTCCACCTGTCGCCTCTAACGACACCCTCGTGACGATATGGGGTAGTGGATATACTGCATTCATCTTTCCGGCTAGCGGGTAGAAAATGCCAAACATTAAGTCCGCCATCTGTACCTTTAGTTTTCTTACAGGATAACGGTAACACATACGGTCCACCTGATGTTAGGTGGATGCGGCAGCCCATAGACATCTACATTTAACCTCGATTAAGAATCAAAATGCAGATGCGTTGTGACCCTTGAGTACTAAGATGGAATGCCTCGATTCCAGTAAAGCGGGTCTCGGGTTCTTTGCACTCACCATACGAAGCACAGCAGCATTAATCTGCTATTTTACTCTGGTATTCTGTGAGAGCGTGGTCCTTCCCCGGTCGAGCCGACGCACACGTGCTACAACTACTACTAATATAGCTGCAGCATGGTTCTACCATGTATACACTTATATCCTTATATAGATATATATATATATATATATATATATATATATATATATATATATATATATATATATATATACACACATATATATATCAATAAATATGATCTACATGTTTGTGTATGTGTGAGTTTTTCCAATATCACGTTTTCCACTAGCCCACTGCAGCGCACACTTTTCCCGGTATCTCTCCGACTAGCTGGTAGAAAATGCTTGGTATCTTGGTATCTTAGTCCCCGGGGCTGACAACGCATCTGCGTTTCGATTCCTAATTGAGGATAAATTTAGGTGTAAGAATATCCACTAACGAGTCGACAGTAGTAAACTGAAAAAGGAAGTCAACCAGCACCTTCCTCATGACACCTTAAAATAATAAAAACCTGCGGTTGACAACCGGACTGCAAAGCACGGCAACTCCATCCACTACAAAAAATCCACCCCATGCTTCTTCATATACAAAGGCTGATGAAGGAAGGTTTATGTTCAGCAGTGGACTTTTATAGACTGTAATCGAAGAATTGATGCATTAGAACTCTATTGATCACTACCATCCACCATCCACCACCAATGTGTGCTCGTTATTCACTTCTATTTTGTGAAAAATTTTCGACATATTCAGATAGAATTCATCGTAGTGGTCGATTGATTAGTCACCAATCAATAATTGTTCGATTTTAGGCTAAAATAGATTTCGGTAAAATTGGAAAATAATATTTATAACAATAAAAATAAACAAGCGTGTACCACCCAAGCGGAGTCGGGGTATAAATTTCACGTAACCCTGTAATAGCGGCGTAAATAAATACCAGTCGGCTGTATAACATCCGACAGGGCTGTGCTAGATCGAATCAGATATTGACTAAATAGTTTTGAAGCTGTTTTTTTGGCGGCAATAAGTACGAAATTTAGCTTATGTTTGTGTTTTGATATTTCAAAATAGCTAAACATCTATTAACAATGCAGCGAACTCAATTTAAACAGTTATTGGTTTTAAACTACAGGTTTATAAAACACGAAATTTTTCTAAGGGGGTAAGGGACTATATCTCTTTAATACAGGCTATTTTAGCAAGAAGAACAGAACGTCACCCTCACTAGTTTTTTACCTACTTTTATTGCATTTCATGTAAGATTTTTTTGCTATATGTAGTTGAAAGTTTAATAAATTATTCGTTATTATTAATAACAAGGGTGTCAAATGAGAACACAGTCAATTGATGGTAAGTGGATGCTGTGGCCCGTAAACATCTACATTAATCCTAGATTAGGAATAAAAATGCAGATACGTTATTACTTATTACCCTTGTTGAATATGATGGAATGCCTTGTTTCCAGTAAAAAGGATCTCCGATCGTGACAACCGTTATATGGTTGAAGCTTGGCTCTACCACGTAATAAGACTGTAAAAGTAAAGTAAAGTAAAGTTACAGCCTATATACGTCCCACTGCTGGGCTCAGGCCTCCCCTCATTTCTCAGAGGGTTTTTAGGGCAAGGAAGTGTCCGCCGCGCTGCCCAAATGCGTGTTGACGAACTTCACATGTCTTCGAAATATTTTTTTTCTTATTCCTCAGACATGCAGGTTTCCTCACGATGTTTTCCTTCACCGCCGAGCACGTGGTAAATCAGCACTTAAAATTGCAATTAACAATTTCATTGGTGCCGGCGGGGATCGAACCTGGGTTACTCGCGTTCTGTTATATTTACAGCGAGCGTTAACCACTGAGCTACCACGGCTCCACAATATATATAATAAGACTGTAATTTGCTACAATTGTTATGTTGTCCATTTACATTGAACTTTATTTTTACTGCCTAAGAAATAATTTGTAATGAGTTATGACCGAGAGAGAGAGAGACTACGATAGGTATTTCATTATATCAATGTCCACGATTATTTACAATCGGAACAACATTCAAATATTGATGTTTGCTTTAGGAATCACATCGCTGCTCATTGTGACAATTTGATGTAATGGCTTTGTTTCGTCTCACAAACAAACAGAGCAATCATTTTCATTAGTTTTTATGCTTATACTACATGCCACGTATGGAAATAATGAAAATGTAGTATTTTTGAATAACACAGTTTTTAGCTTGTAGAAAAGTAAATGTAGTTACATTTTTCGTCCGATAATGATTCGCGAATTATTTTGAACAATGTCTTGTCGCTCCGAGTGTATTTTTGATGGTTGTCGTTTTATAACACATATTATAACACACACAACACAACATTTAACGAGTAATGCGTTAAAACCTTAGCTAAACACCGAAAGCGCTTAGTGTTTGAGCTATCTTGGTTCCAGGTAGAGAGAATATACGGGTATAACATAACTAGTAACTATGCTTGTAAGTATTTTTGTTTTTATTAAGATTTCTGTAAGGATATCATAAATTAAAAGAGTAACATCCTTTTTTCAATATTTCTTCCTTTTTTTTAGCAAATGGCATTGTACGGTTTTACTTTAGCCATAGTCAAGTATAGTCAAATTATCTTTTATAACAATTTTTTAAGAACTTCTTCACAATAAGTTTATGCGTCACATCAAGGAGTTTTTCAGAGATTTTGACGGTAGATTGAGTACACAACAGTGTTACCAACACGAATGTTTCCAAATCCGTATATAGATATAAAAATTTTCGTAGAACACCGTTGATGCTATTTCGAAATATCCGTAGATCTGAAGACTTGTAAAGAGGATGTTTTTGTCGTAGAATAGGTCAATTTTTTGGATAAATTCCTTCTGTTATAGTAAGTAGTAACATCGAATCAAGATGCATATTTAAAAACGTACCATAAAAATTTGATTGTTTTCTTTTAATGAAATTATTTTAAGTACGAAACAAATAAAATAATTAACAATTAAATTTTTGTGGATATGTACACTAAAAAAAATACTTCGATTGTTAAACTTTTGATTGTCGGTTGTTGCCTAAGTTCACTCTTAAAATAAAAATGTTTATTTGTTAAGTTTTTAAAAATCTAGTTATTCTGAAAAGACTGAACTACAAAAAAAATTAACACGGAAATAGATAGGTTTTTTGGTATATTTCAACTCATATTCTATAGTTCCGTAGAGAATGAAAAAATTTCGTAGATCTACGAAAAAATCCGTATATAAAAGTGCCAAAGCAGACACAATAACTTGAGGTGCACATCACATCACAATCATAGTAATAATACTTAAACATCGATCCGACGGCGGTCAAGCTCCCGTCAAAATCTTCCTGAATTTATTTATTTAAAAACCCAAATAAAACCTTTGAAACAATGGCGAAAGGTAAAATTATCACAATTGGCCTTCGGTTTGTTTTTGGAATTTATGCTACACAAACTTTATAGCAGATAAATGATTTTTTACCATAAAGCCGCGTTTAAACAATATCAATATACTTTTGCCATTACACAGCGTTTCTTGTATCCGAAACTATAAAGGGAACAAAGTCCTAAACAAATAAGGTTTGTAAATTTTCCCGCGAAAAGTTCGGGCAGCCCTATCGCAGCCATCGAATATTAATATTTTTGGTTGGGTAGCTTTGGAACGTGACGACCTACAGTTGGGTCTTCTAGACCAGAACTCCAAATGTAAAACGTGCCTTGACCGATAGCTGCTTTTTGCACAACCCCCCGATACGAATACTTTATAGTACACTTTATCTAATAGCAGAAATTATGTTCGGGGTCGGGCGTTCTGCAATCGTAGATTGTGAAATATCACCCATTCGATTTTCGGTCGTATTTTTAATGTATCCGAGTCTTACGCTAAATGTGATTATTTCATGTTAATTTTGTTTAATAATTATCTTATTGATCCTTTAGAGATCTTTTATGACAATAATTGACAAAATTAATTAAAAAAACTCTACTAACGCTACTAAAATACAGCAACTCTACAGTTTTCTCAACAGTTTTCTTTTCAAATTAATTCCACCATTTTCATACAAGAATTAGATATTAAATTTGGCACCGAAATTTCAGTGAACTAAAAGCTTAAAATTATTTATTATATTTTTTCCACAATATCATTTAACTGCGGTTAAAGCTATCTATTATTTTGTTTATAAAAATCTTATAAAACCAATAGTACGTTTTTATACAAGTAATTTTTACTTATAAAGGACAACTAGTGAAGCGAGAACGCAGGTGTTTGATTAGTCTCTTGATACTTTACTCTTACATATTGTAGCAGCTGGTACCTACTCCAGCAACAGAAAAATCGGCCAACACCGATACATTAATTTGCTACCGGAGTGGAATATTTTTTTATTAAAACTGTTGGTTTTCACCAACAACCACTCAATATTTTTTTATTTAAAGTGATTACTGAGTATGTTATACACACCACAGCTTATCTATGAAATTGGCGATGTATTGAATATGGGCTAAATTAAGACTAACCTTAATCGACGAGCATGATGAAATAGAATTTAATAGAACGACGGCTCCGTGGCGCTGTGTCTTAGCAATGACTTATAGCGCTTAAGTGCCGCGGTATCGAATCCTGTCGGAACAAGAACTTGGATAGCCTACAAGTAATTGTTCCGGGTCTGGATGTTTGTCCTTGTAAAATTTATGTTTATAAACCCACAATACAGAGGAAAAAATCCTAGTGTGGAGGTAACGTTTAAAAAAATAGAATAAAATATAATATAATAATTTTTATACAATATAGATTACAAGAATACTTATTGAGTCATTTCAGCTTTACCTAACCCCCAACCCAGAGGGAATTTTTTATTAAAGTATAATTTACAATATAAAATTTTATGCAATATTATATACATGGTATTTTAACATGGTTTACACATTATTCTAAATGGAAATCCGTAACCTTTGTCTATCTAACGTAAAAAAATAAAAGAAATTAATATAACAGCAGAAAAAGAGCGAAAACTAGTAAACAAATATAACTGGCGGATGACTGCTGACGCGTAACACGCAAAACATTTTAACCCCCCCGAACGCGAGTTGCGGTCGCGCCGGCCCGTCCGGTCTGCTGCGGACAAATGTTTCCATTTCGCAAGTGAGGATATTTACGGAAATACAGCTCCGCGTTCGGCGTTTGTATAATCATTTCGCTGCTCGCAAATTGATGTATGTCGAAGTGAACCGACGGATATTTGAAACGCGTTGTTGTTAAGTTAGATATGTTTAACGCGACAGAAATGTTTTTATTAACATCATGATCTTTTTAGGAGCTCGTGTGCGGATATCCAGTGAACTGTAGATCGTTGGCTCGCTGATTCATATCCGGCTCGAAAATGTTGTAGTGTAGTTGCGTGGATAATATATTGACGATGTCTCTGGGTTTGTAGTTCAAGTGATAGTAGGTGGTGATAAGAAGTAATAAACTTACACATGGTTCTGGACGGTCCGCACACTTCAGCAGTGTCTGATGAAACATGGCTAAATAATTGTAGGCAACTTGTGACAGTGACAAAGGCTTATATTATAGCAGTTACACAGATGTAAAAGTTTAAAAACTTATCTTATATATAATTTATTTAAAATATTATCGTAATGCGTAAATAAATATAATTTCAACCTCTTATAGGTAGGTCTCCAAATGGGTTTGGGTACAATATTCTTTGCACATTATTTTGTCTGTTCATATTATGTATGCACATAATATGTATATTTATGTGCTCATTTGTGATCTTTTGTAAATTAAACGATTTTCAATTATGATATGTCGTTAGATTCTTCTGCAGCTGGTTCTCCCACTATCGAGCTAACCTATGTCAGTTTATAGATGCTTTGCCGATGCGTTGTCACCCCCGAGCGGCAAGATAGATTGCGTTGGTTGCTCCAATTACTGATTGAAAGAACAACAACTTACTGAGCAGAAGAATCAGTGTCACCGTCGTGCATTTCACCTTATCTTTACAAAAACAACGAAGCGTTTAAATCCATGTCTCGTTTAATATAAAACTAGGGATAATGGCTATAGTTAACCTACCTGTTACTAAAGTTACTATGCAAAAGTCTATATTGGCGTAGAATAGTGTAGAGTTGCATTTTTTATTACTCAGAGGACATGAATTGTTATACGATTCCATTATTAACAGCTAGCTTATGTGGTACCTTGAAGATCACCAGCTGTTTAGTGACTGCCATTACGGTTTCCGTCGCGGTCGCTCGGCTGGTGATCTTCTGGGTTACTTAACTCATAAATGGGCGGAGGCAGTATAGTCCAAGGGGAAAGAGTTGGCCGTTATATATAGCAAAGTCCTTCGATTGTGTTTGGCACATAGCGCTTCATACGAAGGTTCCTTCCCATGAGCTCCCCGAGAAATTGTGCAATTGGATCACCAGTTTTTTTGCTGATCGGAGCATCAAGGTCGTAGAGACGGTGCATGCTCCAATTACAAGTCCATTAACG
The DNA here is from genome assembly GCA_036936625.1 of Parnassius smintheus behrii. Taxonomy (NCBI): domain Eukaryota; kingdom Metazoa; phylum Arthropoda; class Insecta; order Lepidoptera; family Papilionidae; genus Parnassius; species Parnassius smintheus. The sequence continues at coordinate 7,882,084 of JAUPFT010000007.1, read as the reverse complement.
CTGGTGTTTCACAAGGCTGCGTGCTTTCACCAGCGCTGTTTCTTCTGCATAACAATGACATGTTGCAAACCGGTAACATTCATTGCTAGGTAGACGACAGTACTGGTGATGCTTAATACACCAGCCGTGCTAATCTTTCTCGGGAAAACGTCGCCGAGTACCAGGAAAACCTTGTGTCTGAAATCGAATCTTTGTTGAACGAAGTCTCGGTGACTAAATCTAATCCAGTTTAATCCCCAGAAGACACAAGTTTGCGTGTTTTCCGCTAAAAAAACCCCTTCGTTGTATCTTCTCAGTTTCAAGGGGAATGCCATGTTGCCTCAGCCAGTATCGGGATCCTCAGCATCTATATAACGAGTGACGTGCAGTTCCGCGGTCACTTGCCATAGAAGGTCAAACTGGCCTCTAAAAAGCTTGGCGTGCTCAGCGGAGCGGAACAGTATTTCATGCCGGCTCACCGCCTACAACGTTATAAGGCGCAGGTTCGGTCGCACATGGAATACTGTTTTCATCTCTGGGCTGGGGCTCCCCAGTGCCAGCCAGCGCAGAACTGTTCGAGTCGTCGGCCACCGAGCTCTTTGGTCTTTCTCTTTTTTCGGCTTAAATCACTGGCACTGCGAAGAGATGTTGCATCTCTTTGCGTATTTTATCGCTCGGGAGTGCTCTGAGGAATTGTTTGGACTAATTATTCCAGCCGCACAATTTCACCATCGCACATCGCAACAAAACTCGCGATACCATCCATACCATTTACATGACTGGTGGTCCACCACTGTGTAATTTAAAAGCGTTTTTCTTCCTCGTACAACTTCCTTGTGGAATCGACTACCACCAAAGATTTTTCCGGACCGCTACGACTTAGGGACCATCAAGAAAAGAGCTTACTCCTTTTTAAAAGGCCGGCAACGCACTTGCAATTCCACTGGTGTTGCAGTTGTTCATGGACGGCGGTAATCACTTACCATCATGTGAGCCGTATGCTCGTTTGTAAAATGCTCGCTCCCTCTCCTATAAAAAAAACGGTTTTGTAATCGAAACAGTTTTCGTAAATTGTATATTTATCAGTTTCTTGGTTGGTTCTTGAAAGTAAATGAAATGAATGATTTTTATTCTATATAAGTAAATAGATTATTTGCATAATACTTAAAGAATAAAATCTCCGTCCTGGGAAGAATCAGCAAGAAACCCAGCGGGACTGTTTTCTTTAAATATATTTCACTACACACAATAATTTATTTTGTACAATTTTTGAATGAATTTTTATAGAACTAGCATTGTGGCGATAGCTTCATTCCCAGTGGTTATTTTCATTTATATATTCTTTCACATTACAATAACCCTTTTTGTACAATTTTTCTTTATTAAAACGTTTAAACTTGTTTAATGACATATTTAGTATATTTTCTGGGATTTTGTCGTAAAAACGTATACATTGCCCCATAAATTAAAAGAAGTTTTAATAAAATACGTTTATTTTTTTTTAATTTTTCTCTAAGGGTCTCTTTACAATTTTAGTTATATATCGCCATACGGATCTCCTTTGTAAAACAAATATTCTTCTTCAATTCGACTTCAATGTCAGTCACATTACGCCAAAGCAAGATTCCATAAGACATTACGCCATGAAAGTAACAAAAATAAACTATATATGTATATATATATATATATATATATATATATATATATATATATATATATATATATATATATATATATATATATATATATATATAGCTGTCTCAACATTGATGAGACTTCTCATCTTCTTACAGTATATGCTGCAAAACTAAGTCGCATGTAAATTTAGATATATGGGGACCCCATTGAAGCTTCGCGTCAATAGTAATACCAAGAAAAACTAGTGAATCCACAAGACTCAACTCATCCCCACTTTAGAGCACATTGGTATTCGAATGTTTGATCATCGTCATCATCATCATAATCATTAGGGCCCTTCGTAAGTCCACTGCTGAACATAGGATTCCCCCAAGGAATGCCACAAAGCACGGTCTTGAGCCACCTGCATCGATTGACTTCCTGCACGTCTTACCAGGTCGTCACTCTATCTAGTGGGGGTCACCCAGCACTACGCCTATCAGTACGAGGCTGCCACTCCAGAACCTTTTTTCCCGGACGGCCGTCGGTTCTTCGAGTTATACGATCGGCACATTGCCACTTCAGCTTACTAATCCGTTGAGCTTTGTCGGTCACTCTGGTTCTACTGCGGATATCCTCATTTCTAAGTTTATCACGCAGAGAAACCCCGAGCATAGCCATCTCCATAACTCTTTAGAAATCTATGAAGTAGACGCATCATGGCGGCGAAAGTGATTTAAATAAATAAATAATCTATTTATATATCACACCTCTTATGTGAAATTATGACCCAAAACTTTAATTGATAAATTCCAAAAGGTTTCGTCGTCGTGGTAATTTTTGAAGAAGGGGGTGATGATGATAACTATGGTGATACTTACAGAGTGATGTAAATATAATTATGTTAGCATTCTTATGAATCCTCGATATTAATGTTTATATAATTATTAAAACTTCTTTTAATTACAAAATATTCTCTGCATTCTTTCCCAGGACCTTTTATATAATGTAATCACACCCGAAGAAGGAAGAACACCCGTCAACCACACTAATAGTATATGAGACGGTTGCATGACTTGCGGCTATACATCGCCAGCGTATTTGCGGCCTCAGTCGTGGTTGCTAGGTTTGTCGATATTATACAGTATAATTGCACACAATATATAGTTACATTTAAATTTCAGAACCGTATCTTCCTTTGTTGGAATAAATAAAAATACTTATTTAATTAACACGAGGAAAGTCTGTTAGTTATATGACATGAACGTCGAAAATATTAGTAATTCTAATAAAAGCGGTCTAGGTGCGACCCGAGAGGTCCACACGACTAACTTCCCAGTGGAAAGAATAAAAAAAAATATCATATGTTTTAATATTTTGTACAATTATTCATTCGGCACAAAAAACGACTTGACTAATTTTGCTCAAAATTGAATGAGGTCTAAGTAACATAATTATGCGTAAAATGAAACTGGTCCCATGTGAATATCACTCTTTATTCTCGAGATACATGAGGCGAAAATTGAATCAGAACATACATACATACACGCGGATATCCTCTTAAAAACCATCCTATTTGACTCTAAAGACCTTGAAACGTGGAGATATGTTAAAATTTCCAATTTGCAAAATCGGCCCTATTACAATAACTTCCCAATGGGAAGTTAATAAAGGTACCATCAACCTTAAATTTTTAAAAGAAAAATGATGATGATCATGGTCTGTTTCAGATTTTCTGAAATACATGACATGATTATTATAGAGAGGCTATGATCGAAGTTTCTCTACGCGATGTAAAATCTATAATGATGTTAACTGATAAACCAGATTAACTGACATAGCTAAATAGATCAGTAAGCTGAAAAAGCAATGGACCATCCATATAGTTTGAAAACCACCAACCAATAGGGAATAAATGATCTCGAATCGCAGTCTCGTACCTGTAAGATTGATAAGATTGGCCACCGCTAGATTGATTGACGACCTGGCAAAACATGCAGGAACTTGATGAATGTTGGAGGATAAAGACCGTGACACCTTGGGCGTGGCCTATTGCTGTAAACCAGCAGTACATATATATATATATATATATATATATATATATATATATATATATCATCATCATCATCATCATTACAGCCCTTCACAAGTCCACTGCTGAACATAGGCCACCCCCAAGTAATGCCACAAAGCACGGTCGATCCATCGACTTCCTGCATATCTTACCAGGTCGTCACTCCATCTAGTGGGGGGTCGCCCTACACTACGCCTACCGGTACGAGGCTGCCACTCAAGAACCTTTCTTCCCCATCGTTTATCGGTTCTTCGAGCTATATGGCCGGCACATTGCCACTTCAGCTTACTAATCCGTTGGGCTATGTCAGTCACTCTGGTTTTACTGCAGATATCCTCATTTTGAGTCTATCACGCAGAGAAACTCCGAGCATAGCCCTCTCCATAGCTCGCTGAGCGACCTTGAGCGTCCTCATACGGCCAGCAGTGAAGGACCACGTCTCAGATCCGTAAGTAATCACTGGCAACACGCACTGGTTGTACAATCTAGTTTTTAGAGATTGAGGTATACCTGACGAGAATATATGTCGTAATTTCCCGAACGCTGCCCAGCCGAGTTGAATCCGTCGATTGACCTCTCGGTCGAAGTTGGACTTACCTAGTCGGACTATTTGTCCCAAGTAAACGTACTCCCTCTGCAGTTGGATAGGTTTCGAGCTCTGGTTCTGTACTCGGATAGCCATCGTAGCCCTACTGTACAAACACTTCAGCACTTCGATATACCGACAGTCAATTATAAGTCAGTAATTTATTTATGAAGTACACCAACAGCAAAACACATGAAACATTAACAACAACACAATAACTGTTAAACTAATTTTAAATTTGCCGCCTTTTCTTAGCCGATGTTTAACTGACCTATGACAATCAATGGTCAATGTAGTCTATGACAGCTCTATATAAAATAAACTCTCCATTATTCTATGGTACAACGAGTGTGGTTTGATTTCTCTAAATTCCTATAAATAAAATCAAAATCAACAGGTTATGGACCCAGTAAAGCCAAAGTTATAAAGAAAAGCGATTGTGAAGTTCATTAGAATAACAAGTAAAAGTTAAAAATAACTTGTACCTGTGAAGCGAAATTGTGTCGTCGACATAACCTCCAAGCCTCGCGGTTCAGTTTTCCAAATCGAAAAAAAAATCCCAGTGATCATGGCTAGCAGCAATCCTCCGGCATTAATAGAAAAATTAACAGGCCGAGAAAACTACAATACCTGGCGGTTTGCTGTGAAAACATACCTTCAACATGAAGAACTTTGGGAATGCATAGAAAATCCCAACAATGAACCATTCGACGTAAAGAAGGACACAAAAACCAAATCTAAGATAATTTTACTGGTCGATAGTATCAATTACGTGCACATCCAAGAGGCAGAAACGGCGAAAGAAGTGTGGGAAAACTTATCCCGCGCTTTCGACGACTCTGGGCTTACACGCAGAGTTGGCCTACTACGTGATCTCTGCACTACTACACTCTCTGATTGCCAAAACATAGATGAATACGTGAGCAAGATAATGTCTACAGCACATAAGCTCAGAAATATAGGATTCCAAGTTGATGATGAGTGGCTCGGGACACTTTTACTCTCCGGGCTACCTGACCATTACAAACCAATGATCCTTGCCATTGAGAGCTCTGGATTGAAAATAAGTGCAGATTCTGTTAAATCAAAATTGCTCCAAGAAGTAAAATCTGAAAACAATAACTCTGCTTTTACATCTGCTCATGGTTATCAAACCAAGAATGTGAAAAAGAAGTTCACAAAAGGTCCTAGATGTTTTCAGTGTAACAAATATGGACACAAGAGTACGGAATGCAGGACAAAACCGAAAGAAAAGGTTGCCAAATCAAATAGTTCTTATGCTGCCGCATTTGTCATTCCATCTGACAACAACAGCTCCGCATGGTACATTGATTCTGGGGCAACCATGCACATGACAAGACATCAAAACCTTCTTCAAAATGAACGCTCACCGCCAGTAGAACAAATCAAAGTTGCAAACAACAAAACACTTTCAGTGAGTAGCTCTGGTGATGTGACATTGAATGGAGAAAATCAGTCAAATGCAATCTTATTTACAAACGTTCTGTACGTACCAGAAATTGCAGTGAATCTAATATCTGTTCATCAAATTACAGAAAAGGGTGATCTAGTTAAATTTGACTCCAATCGCTATATACTGAACAGACAAAATGTTATTGTAGCAACAGCAACAAAAGTTAACAACATGTACCGGCCTAACATGAATACTGACTATGCATACATGTCTGATATTAAACAAGATGATATATTTTTATGGCACCAACGAATGGGTCATCTGAACCCAGACACCTTGAAGAAATTGAAAGAGAGTTCTGAATGATTCACATTGTCTGATAAACAAGTAAACAATATAACTTGTATAACATGTCCAGGATCACATTCTTCAAAGCTATTGGAACTGGTGCATTCTGACCTATGTGGCCCCATGGAAACACAGTCATTAGGAGGGGGCAAATACTTTTTAACATTTTTGGACGATTATTCCAAAAAGGTGTTTGTGTACATTTTGAACAACAAAACTGAGGTATTGTCAAAATTCAAAGAGTTCAAAACAGAAGTTGAAAACCAAACTGAATGTAAACTCAAATGTATTCGGACTGATAATGGCCTGGAATATGTCAACAAACCATTTTCTGACTTCCTTAAAAGTGCGGGAATAAGACACCAAACATCAACTCCTTATACTCCTGAGCAAAATGGAGCTGCAGAGAGGTTAAACAGGACATTAGTCGAGAGAGCAAAGTGTATGATTCTGAATGCTGGATTGGCAAAGTTTTTCTGGGCTGAAGCTATAAAAACTGCTGCATACATCATAAATAGATCTCCAACTAAATCCTTACTGTTTAAAACACCTGAAGAGGTTTGAACAGGACATAAGCCAAATATCAGTAATATGAAGGTGTTCGGGTATGAGGCCATGGTCCACTTACCAAAAGAAAAACGCAAGAAGTGGGACCCAAAATCACAGAAAATGATCTTCATTGGCTATTGCGAGAACACAAAAGGGTACAGATTCATATTACCAAACACAAGAACTATTATCAAGAGCATGGATGCTGTATTTCTTGAGTCCACCGTTAAGAGGAACTATCATCATCATCATCATCATTACAGCCCTTCACAAGTCCACTGCTGAACATAGGCCTCCCCCAAGTAATGCCACAAAGCACGGTCCTGAGCCACCTGCATCCATCGACTTCCTGCATATCTTACCAGGTCGTCACTCCATCTAGTGGAGGGTCGCCCTACACTACGCCTACCGGTACGAGGCTGCCACTCGAGAACCTTTCTTCCCCATCGGTTATCGGTTCTTCGAGCTATATGGCCGGCCCATTGCCACTTCAGCTTACTAATCCGTTGGGCTATGTCGGTCACTCTGGTTTTACTGCGGATATCCTCATTTCTGAGTCTATCACGCAGAGAAACTCCGAGCATAGCCCTCTCCATAGCTCGCTGAGCGACCTTGAGCGTCCTCATAGGGCCAGCAGTGAAGGACCACGTCTCAGATCCGTAAGTCATCACTGGCAACACGCACTGGTTGTACAATCTAGTTTTTAGAGATTGAGGTATACCTGACGAGAAGATATGTCGTAATTTCCCGAACGCTGCCCAGCCGAGTTGAATCCGTCGATTGACCTCTCGGTCGAAGTTGGACTTACCTAGTCGGACTATTTGTCCCAGGTAAACGTACTCGTCAACAACATCGAGCATAGTTCTCCCAACAACTACCGGCATAGGTGTGACATGGACATTAAACATGATCTTTGTTTTGTCCATGTTCATCTTAAGACCTATCCGTTGGGAGGCACTATTGAGGTCATTGAGCATAGTGCTTAAGTCCTCCAGCGATTCTGCCATAAGGACTATATCGTCGGCAAATCGAAGGTGAGTGATGTACTCGCCATTGATGTTAATACCGTATCCTTTCCAGTCCAGTAGCTTGAAAACGTCTTCCAAAGCAGCGGTGAAGAGTTTCGGGGATATAACGTCACCCTGTCTTACACCTCTCTGCAGTTGGATAGGTTTCGAGCTCTGATTCTGTACTCGGATAGCCATCGTAGCCCTACTGTACAAACACTTCAGCACTTCGATATACCGACAGTCAACTTGGCACCGCTGAAGGGACTGCAGCACCGCCCAAATTTCGACGGAATCAAAGGCTTTCTCATAGGCCACATACGCCAGGCAAAGTGGCAAATTGTACTCTTCAGTCTTCTGTACAATCTGCCGCAGGGTATGTATGTGGTCTATGGTACTGAAGCCTTTTCGGAAACCAGCTTGTTCGGGAGGCTGGAAGTCGTCGAGTCTGCGTGCGAGACGATTCGTAATGACTCTCGAAAACAGCACGTAGACGCGGCTCAGAAGGGAAATCGGTCTGTAGTTCTTCAAGAGAGCGGTGTCGCCTTTCTTAAAGAACAAGACCACCACACTTCTGCTCCACGCCTCTGGAGTAGTGCCACCATGGAGGACGGAATTGAAGAGCCTCTGAAGGACTTCAAGTACCGGTGTTCCACCCGCTTTCAGAAGCTCCGCTGCAATTCCATCCTCGCCTGGGGCCCTTCCGTTTTTAAGGTGCTGGAGAGCCATTCTAATCTCGCTTAGACTGACGTCCGGGATATCAATCTTGTAGGCACTGAAAGCGGTTGTGTAACTCGAGCTGAAAGTTTTCGGGATTCTAGATTAGAGCACGAGGGGGACGGAGCGTTGACTTCATTAGACGAGACCTCTCCAACTTAACGTTTAGGTTCAGTGTGCCTCTAACCATTCGGTGATCGCTGCCAGTTTTCACCCTTGCGATCACTAAGACATCACTGAACAGTTGGCGTCTGGTCGTCATAATGAAGTCAATCTTATTTTTTGTCGAACCGTCGGGGCTCGACCAGGTCCACTTCCTGTGGGGCCGCTTCTGGAAGAAAGAGTTCATCATAAAGAGTCCCTCTTTCTCCATAAAGTCGGCCAGCTGCTGGCCCCTTCGGTTCCGTTGCCCTACCCCAAATTTCCCTAACTTCAGCTCACCGCTTTCTCTTGTGCCTAGTTTTGCGTTGAAGTCTCCCATCAACACCGTGTAGTGGGTTTTGGAGGAATGCATGGCTTTGGAAATATCCTCATACATTTCCTCCACCTCCTCATCGGGATGTGCCGAGGTTGGTGCGTAAACCTGTATGACCTTCAGCGAATACCGTTTGGTGATTCTGAGTATCAGGTACGCGACCCTCGTCGACACACTCCCAATCTTTACAACGTTGTTGACGAGAGACTTGTAGACGATAAATCCGACACCTCCTTGGGACAGATGGTCGCCCTCCCGGTGATAGAACAAGTTGCCGGATTCGAGAATCACCGTGTCCTCCCCCTCTCTTCGGACCTCGGATAATCCTATAATACTCCAGTGCAACTTGTCTATCTCTTCTTCCAGCTCCAGGATCTTCTCGTCAGTCCTCAGTGTGCGTGCGTTAAATGTTGCCAGGTCGAGTCGTCGTAGGTGGCAACCGAACCTCCACCGGAGATTCTTAGCACCCACTGCCCCGCCGTTACCATGGTCGCCACCGTAGCCAGGAATAGCGGGGCCGCCGGGGACTGGGGGCCGTCTATTTGTGTTATTGTTCATGGGGGGTATATTGCCATAGTTGCCACGCTTGGCGACCGGGTTGGCAACCGCAGTTTTTTTTTGTGTAATTGTTGTTATCGGGAAGATGCTGCTGCCCATCTCCTGCCTGCCTCCCTCTGTCGCCTTTTACGACACCCACGGGAAGATATGGGGTAGTGGATATTCTTAACCGCCACTACACGGCGCCTAGAGGAACTATGCAGCTCTGGAATTATCTGAAACAGAAATCAAAACATTAGATACACATAGTAAAAGTAATAATGAAAGCTTAATGTCAAATGAGTCCAATGAAGAAAACAAGAAAAAATCTTATAACTCAGATAGCTCATATGATACTGTTAAAAATAAATCGGATTTTGAAGAATACTTACCAGAAATGAAGATTGATACTCCTCCGCGAAGTAACATAACGTTGAGACCTAGAAATAAGAATAAAGAACAAACTTACCTTTGCTATGATGAATCCTTAAAGCCTGAGCAAGTCCCTGAATCACACAAAAAAGCTATCAGTTGTATGAATGCTGAAAAATGGAAAAAGTCAATTGAAGAAGAACTTGAAGCCCATGAAAGAAATGGCACGTGGATATTGGTAAACAAGCCTGCAAATACAAACATAATCGGCTGTAAATGGGTTTTTAGAGTTAAAGACCAACCAACGGGTCCTCGCTTCAAGTCCAGGCTGTGTGCAAAGGGTTGTGCACAGGCAGAAGGTATTGACTATAAGGAAACATACTCACCGACAGTAAGGTATGATTCAATACGTTTATTATTATCTCTAGCTGCTAAAAACGGCTATGAAATTCTTCAACTTGACATTAAGACAGCTTTCCTGTATGGAGAACTAGAAGAAAACATATACATGTATCCACCTGAAGGTCTAATACATGAACCCAATAAAGTATGTAAATTGATAAAGTCACTGTATGGTCTTAAACAAGCACCACGGTGCTGGAACACCAAATTCAACTCTGTACTTCAGAAATTTGGCTTCATAAATAGCAAAGCAGACCAATGTGTTTATGTTGCAAATATAAAAAAAACTAAGTGTTATCTTTGTATTTATGTGGACGACGGGCTCTTATTTTCTAAATCAAAATCTGCTCTGCAGTCTGTAACAATATTTGATATGACAATATGCCCACCTGGAAACTTTGTTGGAATGGATATCCAAGTTTCAGACAAATATATCTTTATACATCAATCCAAATATATCAAACAGTTGCTAAATAAATTTAATATGGATAATGCCAACCCCAACAGCGTTCCAGTTGACCCTCACTCAAAGCTGGAGAAGAGTGAGCATCAGCCTGACAAGAATCTTCCTTATAGAGAAGCTGTTGGTTCTCTAATGCATGTTGCCATAGTAAGCCGACCAGACATAATGTTCGCTGTGAGCTTGGTGAGTAGATTTTTGAATTGCTATGATGAGTCTCACTGGACAGCCGTCAAGAAGATTCTAAAGTATCTCAAAGACACTATCAACTTTGGCCTATGCTATCATTCAGCAAAATCTTCTGAATTAGTTGGCTATAGTGATGCTGACTATGCTAATGACCTCACTACTAGAAGGTCAACAACTGGATACATTTTCTTCAAATGTGGAGCTGCTGTAACATGGTGTAGTCAAAGGCAACACACTGTCGCTTTATCGACTACAGAAGCGGAATTTATGGCCGCATGTGGTGCCACCAAAGAGGCTATTTGGATCAAACAGTTATTATGTGATCTTGGTGAATTTGAGCAACAAACAGTAGTGATAAATATAGACAATCAAAGTGCAATAAGTGTTATTAAAAATGTTAACTTTCACAAGAGGTGCAAACATATAGACACTAAGTATCATTTTATAAAGGAAAAGTATTATGCTAAAGTTATTGATTTAAAATATGTCTCAACATGCAATCAACTTGCTGACTTTCTAACTAAGGCTTTACCTAGAGATAAATTTCAATATATGAGAGACCAAATTGGAATGTTATCCAAATATATGTTATGTAATCTTTAATCTAAACAAGTATGTACCCATGTTTGTTTACTTTATTTCTGCTGTAATAATTTAGTACATAGAAGGCTTAAATTTGGCAGGAGTGTTAAACTAATTTTAAATTTGCCGCCTTTTCTTAGCCGATGTTTAACTGACCTATGACAATCAATGGTCAATGTAGTCTATGACAGCTCTATATAAAATAAACTCTCCATTATTCTATGGTACAACGAGTGTGGTTTGATTTCTCTAAATTCCTATAAATAAAATCAAAATCAACAATAACAAATGTATATGGTTAAATATGTTTGCCAATTACAGGTATACGCAACATTTACCGTAATGTGTAGCTTATTATGTTATAATGGTACTTAATACAAAATAGCTTATATTAAGAAAAACTAACTAAGGAATGAGTGTGTGCTTAGAGGGTTAAAAGAAATTGGTCAATTTTTTTGAAGCATCGGACAGAGCCGTTGAAAATGTAATATATATATATATATATATATATATATATATATATATATATATATATATATATATATATATATATATATATATATATATATATATATATATATATATATATATAAGTGGCAATGTGCCGGCCATATAGCTCGAAGAACCGATAACCGTTGAGGAAAAAGGTTCTCGAGTGGCAGCCTCGTACCGGTAGGCGAAGTGTAGGGCAACCCTCCACTAGATGGAGTGATGACCTGGTAAGACATGCAGGAAGTCGATGCATGCAGGTGGCTCAGGATCGTGCTTTGTGGCATACCTTGGGGGAGTCCTATGTTCGGCAGTGGACTTGAGAAGGGCTGTAATGATGATGTTTACACATTATTGTATTTTTATTTCTATTTTACATTTATATTTGAACTATTTATTATATAGCTGACAACCACGACACGTTATCAAATAATATATATGATTTTGCATTTTCATTACATACTTCTAAATTTCCCATTGTTGATAAAAATTAAGTCGTTGTTTATTCAGTAACAAATGGGCATATAGCATATCGTTTCTTAATTGTGGCAGGAAATTGTGACCCACCTAATTGTGACGTTGCAGACAGCTGTCTTACCAATAGCTACATGCCATTCAAACAAATAGAGCGCCCGCCCAGAACACAACAACGACTTTTATTTTCTTATGAATCTCTCTAGCAACTATATATAGACTTCCGTGGTATTCAAAACCAAAAACATGTGTCCAATATTAAGCAAGCCGCTACGCATTCGTTGACAATAATCCTTTAACAAGTTGGAAAAACACATGTGAGTCGCAGCGACCCGCATGTTAGTGGAGGAGGGTTGATTATCGTTTAGCCGCTTACTCGCTTTTTTAAACTATGACATCGTTAATAAAGATTTGAGGGTATTTTCCCCTGCGTTAGGATGGCTATTAATCAGCAAGTAATCCCATTCTAAAAAAGCGTAGCATTTAATAGCATTCAAGCATTATTATTATTTTGGAGCAGCTAAAATAAGAGTTAATGAATGAATTCTATTTTTTTAATGATTTCTTATATTTACGCGAACACTACACATTTAAATAAAACTAGTTTTAGCGGATTTTATCGCGTATATTAACTTTTTTATATTCCCGACTAGGCATCGATTAATCGAAAAATCGATTATCTGGAGTAAAATAATTAACTGCGGAATGTGGGTCTATCATTCTCTGTCTACGGGGTCTAACTTAATCTGTTCTGTGAACTATGGAGTGAAGAAGTAAGGAGTACAGACTGTGTAAAACAGTGTCCGTAGGAAAGCGCTTAATAAGGGTGGCGCCACTGTAGCTACAGTTTAAATTTTAAAGAACTTTGTATAATTTTTTTATCGCACAGACTTTCACCATCATCCTTATTACAATAATTATTTTATTGCTTTCAAAATCACTCTCAACGTATTATACGGCGATTTATGATATCCTGTAGCTACTCGAGCGCTGTTGTGGAGAGTTTTTGAACTGTTATTTACTGCTTACAGATGGACACATTTTCAACTATTTTCCTATGGGAGATTATACTTCTTACCTCTATACCCCATGCTGTGAACAAAGAATACATTAATATATTATAGCATGCGTGAACGTGAACCACAGAACCCTGGAGTACAGAGATACCTCTACACTCCATACAAAGAACACTATTACTCCTATTGGAGCTGTGAACCTGTGTGAACAGTGAACCTGTGAATTCACTTCAATTATTATCAAAAATATACATATTGTGAGCACAGACAGAGCACTTTTAAATACCTAGATACTATGTTGAAGTTGAAGTATATGGTAATAATAATTTCTTCTGCAGTAGCAACACGCTGGATACCAGTTAGTATTGAATAAAATTATCTTAATAAACTAATCCATGATTTCGTAAAATTACGCCATCTAGCGTCTAATGTACGTACTACCTTGAAAGTAAATCAAAGGATTATAACGAAAAAATATTATTGGAATTATTAAGGGGAGATAGTAAGTCAGCTCAAATTCTAATTTCGCCCTCACTTCCACGCGCGTCGTATGCTATGTACCGACATGTTTGTAATCACTAATACTTTAGGTAGATAGGTCGTTAGATACTTATTTCATTAGGTTTATCATATTTACGCCTGTTTCTTAACGCCCACCCAGTCGCTTCTTATTTTTATCACGGTTATTTCCCATTTTAATTTTACGTCGTCCTGTTGCGTAATGTGTATTCTGATCGTAAGCGACACAACTTCTACCTTCAAAAGCCTAAGCGATACTAACGGAGCGACAGGAATCGAGCTTAAAGACGCCGATAGTTTAGGTAATTTCTTTTTACAGTGACAATAATGGTATTTAAAAAAAAGTAAATAACATAAGCACTGCTTTATAGTTAGTTCAGTTAGTATGCAAAGTTTCATGATCTTATTTAAAGTATTTTATGAATAACAGCGGTTTATTGTTCAGTTTGGAGGTAACTTTGGATTTTTTTCTATCGAGAAAATTTTACGGAATCGTGTTTTCGTCTAACATAGTCCTTAACATTAATCCTCAACTTTACCATATATTTATTTCAAAATTAATGCTGCAATACTTTCGGCATAACGGAGGATCTTGCTAAGCCATTTGAGGTTATATTTCCCCTTAAGCATTTATTTATGTCACCGTTACAGATATCAATAAAGTACTATGTTTTATCTAATCAAGCTTATGGCCTATCGAAATCCGGAAAAAAATCATCATACATAAATTGACTAGTTGTAGTTTTTACGCTTCGCCATTTAAGGCAGGCAAAGGTCTGAAACGATACAGCCTAGTCTGATGTGAATTACAACATAAAACAAAGATGGCTACATATACGTTGTCAACTAAAATGGAATGACTCACGGCCTGTAATTATACATAAAGTATAAGTTAAATGTAATTATAAAAGTTCAATTAAAGAAAAAAATCGCAAATTCTGGAAACTATGTTTGAAAACGTCACGATTAATCGTAAATCGATCTTTTAATCCTCGATTTAATCGATAATCGATTCTAGTATGTTCGATTTCATCGATTCAAAAATCGATTTTTTTAAGAATGAATCGACATGCCTATTTCCGACGTTTTGAGAATTTTACAGCCATCGCATCAGTGCTGTTACGGTTATCACGGGGGGGGGGGGGGTTTACTAAGGTGTACCAGCTGTACTGACATATGTCAGAGGAATCGCGCTTCCGCTAAAACATACTTCAAGCCGCCGAAGAAGATTGGTCAGTTTTTACCATCAGTCAAGTGGAATGTCCCTCTGCAAGATGCAGACGTGTACAAAGTTGATTGTGAATGTGGTCTCTCTTATATATAGGACAAACAAAAAAATCAATAAAAATCCGCGTTAAAGAACACATAGGTGATGTGCAGAGTCAACGCTCCGGTAAGTCTGCAGTTTGTGAACACGTGCATGATTGCCCCCGTCACTACATCAGATTTGATAGATCACAAATCCTCGCGTAAGAACATCGATTGCTTTCAGGGATGATTCGTAAGGCCATTGAAATCAAAAAACATCCTAATTTCAATAGAGAAGATGGGCTGGATGCTACCATATGCTTGTGATCCTATAATTAATAAAATTAAATTCCAATCCAAGGATACAACTGCAAGAGTTCAAGCTACTATAAGTTCATACGGAACCAAAATTAATAATTTTAATATGTGGGTAGCCGTGGTTAAGGATAAGGACCATCGATGCTGTAAAGTGCTCGAAACGTCGTATAAAAAGAGTTAAACAGTTAATAGGCGCGATAAAATCCCGTAAAAACCAGTTTACTAAAAAAATGTCAAACTGTTATTTATTGTGAACTAACGTGTTAATACACGTCAAAACAATTAAAATATTAAATAAAAGATATAATAGGTGTTCTTATTGCAAGCGATTACTTCCAGACATTTTTTTACGCAAAGAACTGTTGTTCACATGGAATGGCGCACCCAGCTTTCTTGGCACTACGAGTATATCGTAGAGAGTAGGACTGTGTAAGTGTTTAATTAAGGTTTTTTTTTTAATTATGGCAATAAATATATTATATTTAAATGTTATGTAATACCTACATGATTAGTCAATTTAAAAAGTTTTATATTAATTTGAATGTAATATAATATATCAAATATATCATAATATTTTTTTAAAGTCAATAAACGTTATATATAAATAACAGTTTGTTAATGAATTGTCTCTATCTGGAAAAGACCACTGTAGAGTTGAAAATAAGGTTTTATTTCTATTTAAGGAATTCGTTGAATTTTAGTTTCAATTTGTTAGGTGAACAAAGACAACTGAAGATTTAGTGGCTGAAAACAAGGTATCCCATCTTAGCCTAAATTCTTTTCTTATAAGGGAAAGAACCATGTTTCAGGATTCTAATATACTATGAAAGGTATAGCAATCGCTACATATTGACGTCGAATAATTAGTTGCAAAAATTTATTTTGAAGGTGATTTCAAATCCGTGCTTCCGACCCAGTCATTCTCACTAAGTTGAGCACTCAGACGCACGGTTTTCGAGGAAGATAATATGATTTTAATTTCGCAATGAAAAAGTCAATTCATATCTGTAATAATGACAATCTGTTTTCAAAGGTCGTCAAAACAATTTGATATGCGTAATTTTCATTCAGCAAGTAAAATTGCACTTAAAGCAAAGCGTGGACCAGGCGCTTGTGTAGATACTCAGTTAGTATAGATTAATATCCGGCAGTAAATATATCCGAGATGCTCGAAGAATGTCTCTTCTAATGCATTTCTGTTGTTTCAGAGAGGATGTTGTTTGCTGTTCCAATTTTGAACGGGACAATCATTTCAATTATCCAGTGTACACGAACTAATATTGTGTAGTTCATTTTATTATAATGTAATATAATCATATTAAGGTCGTCAAAAAAGTTTCTTCGTATTTTATATACAAATACAAGACATTTTTTTCAAAGTTTAATCCCATTTAATTATAATATATATGTACCACTTTGTTCGACAACTTGTTGCCATCTTGTAGGTAGTGACATAAGTGTTGAAATCTTGGGAGTTTTGATTAAAAAAATGCGACAAGCAGTTTTGACAGTCCTCTCTTTATGTTAACCTATAGTCAACCAAATCCAAGAAATACGTTTTGACGTTTCACATTAATAATTCTGCAATAACATTGCACAAGCGTACTCACACGATTTAAAATAACCTTTATTTAAATCCGAAGAATTATGAAGTTATCTATATTTCATTAGAACGTATATAGTTTTTATCACTAATTTAAATTCGAATTTTTCAAACAAAGCAAAATATTTTTTACAATGACGTCGTTTCAATGATATGTCGCTATGTATATTACCGTAGTGTTTGGATGATTAAAATTCATTGTTATGCGAATAATAGGCAAAATATTCAAATAATCGGTAAAAATATTAAAATGATGAATCATTAATTTTTTTAATGTATTATTGTTTATTTTTATTTTCAAAATTCCTTAAATTACATGAATCATGAATAAAACGAGTTTATTTTTTACATTGCAAATTAAATTTGTGTGGGCAAAAAACTCATAGGCAAGGCCGTCCTAAGATACATAATTTCAATATCCCGCCATTTCGGTACCAGTTACTCGACTCCACAGAGCTAGTTAGTTTGTGCCACAGAGCAGGGATTGAATAACCGAAAAAATTACGGTACAGGCGGTAAGTGGTATGACGTCATACCTTTAAATTTCGATACCTTAAAATAAAGGTACCTTTAAATTACTATACCTTAAAGTAACTGTACCATTACTTTTTGAAGTATCTAAATTATAAAATAAAGGTATAAACAAAGAAATTGTAGGTACGCCGCCGCTTGCGCCGAGGCGTCACGCAACGTGTCGGCCGCATTGGTAAGAGAGTAGGTACCTACTTGATCGACTATCGAAGATATTCGACGGATATTCGTGCCTCGGCAGCTAAACAAACTAGATTGTTTTGCCATTTTGCCGCCATTCATGTTTCCGCGTCTACTTTGATTGTCAACTTAATCACAAGTGTGCTTCGTTAAAACTTTACAATTAGATTGTCATAAAGATGGATAAAAGTAAGTACAAACTCATTAAGCATGTTTTAACGATATTATACCTACAACTTTGTATTTCTTTATACTTTTTTAGAGTGATTTTTAGCCGAACGAACGTAATTTTTCGAGTTGTGAGTGATGATACGATTGAATATGATTTATTTCAGAACCAGTCATCGTGTGTCAGTATAAGCACCATCATTCCCCAGATATTTTTGTGGATTCGGAACGACCAAGGTCTCCTTCTGCTCTACGCCCTAAAGTAGAAAAACACCCGGAGAAAGAAAAACATCGCCCTGAATGTTTCCACTGCATGGCTATCCAACGATAAGAAAAGGATCAAAGAAATGACATTTTTAGCATCATCATTATCATCATTACATCCCTTCACAAGTCCACTGCTGAACATAGGCCTCCCCCAAGGAATGCCACAAAGCACGGTCCTGAGCCACCTGCATCCATCGACTTCCTGCATGTCCTACCAGGTCATCATTCCGTCTAGTGGGCCTACACTACGCCTACCGGTACGAGACTGCCACTCGAGAACCTATTTTCCCCATCTGTTATCGGTTCTTCGGGCCATATGGCCGGCCCATTGCCACTTCAGCTTCCTAATATGTTGGGCTATGTCGATTACCCTGGTTCTACAGCAGATATTCTCATTTATAAGTTTATCACGCAGAGGAACCCCGAGCAAAGCCCTCTCCATAGCTCGCTGAGTGACCATGATCGTCCTCATACGGCCAGCAGTTAAAGGACCATGTCTCAGATCCGTAATTCATCATTGTCAACATGCACTGGTTGTACAATCTAGTTTTTAGGTTTTAAGGTATACCTCACGAGAAGATGTGTCGTAATTTCCCGAACGCTGCCCAGTCGAATTGAATCCGTCGATTGACCTCTCGATTGAAGTTAGACTTACCTGGTCGGACTATTTGTCCCAGGCAAACGTACTCGTCAACAACTTCGAACTTAGTGCTCCCAACAACTACCAGCGTAGGCGTGACATGGACATTACACATGATCTTTGTTTTGTATATGTTCATCTTAAAACCTATACGTTGGGATACACTATTGAGGTCATTAAGCATATTGCTTAGATCCTCCAGCGATTCCACCATAAAGACTATATCGTCGGCAAATCGAAGGTGAGTAATGTACTCGCCATTGATGTCAATACCTTTCCAATTCAGTAGCTTGACAACATCTTACAATGCAGCGGTGAAGAGTATGGTGATATAACGTCAACCTGTCTTACACCTCTCTGCAGTTGAATATGATTCGTAATGACTCGAAAACAGCACTTAGCACCGTAGCCCTACTGTAGAAACACTTCAGCACTTCGATATACCGACAGTCAACTTGGCACCGCTGAAGGGACTGTAGCACCGCCCAAATTTTGACGGAATCAAGGGATTTCTCATAGTCCACATACGCCAGGCAAAGTGGCAGATTGTACTCTTCGGACTTCTGTACAATTTGCCGAAGCGTATGTATGTGGTCTATGGTACTAAAGCCTTTTCGGAAACCGGTTTGTTCGGGAGACTGGAAGTCGTCGAGTCTGCCTGCGAGACGATTCGTAATGACTCTCGAAAACAGCACGTAGACGCGGCTCAGAAGGGAAATCGGTCTGTAGTTCTTCAAGAGAACGTTGTCGCCTTTCTTGAAAAACAAGACCACTGCACTTCTGCACCAAGCCTCCGGAGTAGTGCCACCATGAAGGACGAAATTCATGAGATTCTGAAAGACTAAGTATCGGTTTTCCGCCCGCTTTCAAAAACTCCGCTGTAGTTCCATCTTCACATGGGGCCTTGCCGTTTTTAACGTGATAGAGAGCCTTCTTTTCTTGCTCAGACTGACTTATAGAAACTCTCACTCTCACTCAAAATCTTAGGTGTCCCGGAAACGATACTGCCACACTCATTCTTCAGCTTTGACAATTGGCTCTCTCTGGCAGACAGATCTCTGGCAAAAACTTTGGAGCCCTGGTTCCATTCGATCGCTTCTTCAATACGAGCAGTATTAAATTTGCATAAGTCCCAGCGCATGCGTTTGGAGATCTGTCTGCTTAGTTGCCTTTATGTGATTGATTTGATAGAAATCTGTTGAAGACTGCAGTTTCATTTTCCGTCTAACTGCCATGAGATTAAGAGTGTGATCGGAGAGTTTTTGTGTTCTTCTGCGGAGAGTCTTGCAAAACTTAGCTCCGACCGCATGGACAGTTT
The DNA here is from genome assembly GCA_036936625.1 of Parnassius smintheus behrii. NCBI lineage: Eukaryota > Metazoa > Arthropoda > Insecta > Lepidoptera > Papilionidae > Parnassius > Parnassius smintheus. Next base: position 7,862,005 of record JAUPFT010000007.1, on the reverse strand, counting down.
CCACGAGCTTATCATTCATATCGTCCACGTCATTGCAGTCTTTTAGGCACTGAAAACGGTTTTGTGACTCGAGCTGAAAGGTTTCGGGACTTTGGATTATAGCACGAGGGGGAGGGAGCGTTGACTTCTTTAGGCGAGACCTCTCCAACTTAACGTTTAGGTCCAGTGTGCCTTTCGGTGATCGCTGCCAGTGTTCACCCTTGCGATCACTGAGACATTACTGAACAGTTGCCGTCTCGTCGTCATAATAAAGTCAGTCTCATTTTTTATCGTACCGTGGGGGCTGGACCAGGTTCACTTTCTGTGGAGCCGCTTCTGGAAAAAAGAGTTCATCATAAAAAGTCCCTGTTTCTCCATGAAGTCGGCCAGCTGCTGGCCCCTTGTGTTCCGTTGCCCTATTCCAAATTTACCTACCTTCAGCTCACCTTTCTTCCTTTTGCCTAGTTTTGCGTTGAAGTCTCTCATTAACACCATGTAGGGGGTTTTATAAAAATGCATGGCTCTAGAAATATCATAGAGAATATCTAGAAATGTTATACCTAGATGTTGGTGCGTAGACCTGTATGAACTTGGATACCGTTTGGTGATTCTGAATATGAGGTACGCAACCTTCGTCGACACACTACCAATCTTTACAACGTTGTTAACGAGAGACTTGTGGACGATAAATCCAACACCTCCTTCTGACAGATGGTCGCCCTCCCGGTGATAGAACAAGTTGCCGGATTCGAGAATCACCGTGTCCTCCCCCTCTCTTCGGACCTCGGATGATCCTATAATATTCAAGCGCAACTTGTCTATCTCTTCTTCCAGCTCCAGAATCTTCTTGGTAGTCCTCATTGTGCGTCCGTTGTTTGTTGCCAAGTCGAATCGTCTTAGGTGGCAACCGACCTTCCACCGGAGATTCTTAGCACCCCCTATCCCGCCTTTACCATGACGCCACCTAGACAGGAATACCGCGGCCGCCGTGGGACTGGGGGCCATTTACTTGTGTCATTGCTCATGGGGGGTATTTCCATAGATGCAACGCTTTACGAGTGTGTTGGCAACTGCAGTTTTTTTTTGTTGTACAATAATTGATGTTATCAGGAAGATGCTGCTGCCCATCTCCTGCCGCTTTCCCTCTGTCGCCTTCTACGATATTTGCGGGGATTCTTAACCGCCACTACACGGCAGAAATTTTTAGCTTACTTATAAAAAAGGGATGCAAAATATAAAAACTTGTATGCGAGCCCGTGTGTACTCAAAAATATTAGTATTCCTACATCCCTTGTAAGGGAAGCACTTTAAAGATGTTCCTTTAACTGATTCTGAAGAGCTAGGTTAATAATTAGTACCCACATGTTAAACATAATATTACGTTTTTAATTAAATACTTGACTGACAATAAATAACAATACAAATATGATAAAGATGTTTTATTTTCTCCGAACATGAAATACGGTAACATAGGAAATCCAAATCAAAGTCTCGTAACGTTAAGCAAGGTCATAAGCGAGACACAGTACCTACATATAAATAAGCCTAAAATACTCATTTTTTTCGGTACCGGAATTATTTCGGTAAAGGTATTAGTAAAATATAGGTATAACGGTATCGTAAAAAAATATAGGTATAATTCTTTTTTTAACGGTACCACAACCGTAATTCTCAACCGTTTTGGTTCTACCTTTAAATCGAAGCTGTATCGTAACTCTATACCGGTACCATACCCTTATACCTTTACCGCTTTCAACCCCTGCCACAGAGTCAGTAATTCATTCTTAGGACGATGTACCTATAACGCTTTAACAACAAAATCCCAGAAAATATACAAAATTTGACGTAAGTACACAAAGTTCAAAAACTTTATTAAACTAAGTTTGTATAAAAAGGGGTTATTTTAATATTAAGGAATTTATGGATGATAATACCCCCTGGGAAAGGTATCGCTACCAAGCTATTTCTAACTTGTTTTGTGTTTTAAATTGTAACACGCATGACTGTAAGCTATTTTTTTTAAACTAGTCCCGTTGGGTTTCTTGCTGGTTCTTCCCATTGCGAACCAGTAGTAAATGAAAAAAGTGACTTTCAGTGAGTATTATTCATAATCTACATTGAATAAAAAAGTTTCTGTTTTTGTTTCGAGAGTGTAATTTTGTGATTTTGTGTATGTGTTCTTATTTGGTGACTCGGCTTAAACTTTTTGGACTGTTTCTTTTATATTCGTTGAAGTATGTGCCCACGTCACAAAAGATGATGGTGGATAGAAAAGTGGTAGAAAAACAAAACAAATTATTATGGACAGCTTTGAAAGAGACATTAATTTTGAATGCATTATTGAAAATCAAATAATAATTAATTTAAACACCGACAGCTCAAGTGTTGTCAGCTCAAGTGATTGAATAAATTTATTTTTAATCTAGTTTCAATCTCAAATTTTTATAAATGTGCCTCTTGAAATGAAGCAGTAACAAAAAATACAAACAAACTGATAAATCTTGTGTTTTAAATTATCGTTTTTAATTTATTCTGGTATTATTCAAACCAAACCGTAAATGATTATCAACTCTAAATAATCGATATCGATTTTTTCAAGAATCCAATTTTGTACGTTCCCATTTTTTGGTTGGCATGCTTGGTGCATTAAGTGTGACAGCTGTCAAAAGGTATTTCTTAGATTTGGTTGACTATAACACTACACAAAGAAATCTGAAGAGACCAAAACAGATGAAAATCTGAGGGTGCAAGGTCAGTACTATATGGTGGATCTATTAGTACTTCTTAACCACGCTCTCTTAATTTTTGCTAAGTGGTCAAAGACGTGTGTGGTCCGGCGTTATCGTGATGAAAGACCACTCCTTTTCTGTTCATCAATTCCGACCGTTTTTTCTCAACTTGTTGTTTGAGTCTCATTAGTTGTTGGCAGTAGATATCAGAATCAATTGTTTTGCCTGGCAACAAAAGCTCATAACAATTAATGTCCTTCCAACCCCACCATACACACGTCATCACCTTATTGCGTGTTAATCCGGGTTTCGATACAGTTTCTGGAATTTTAATATCCTTTGACAACGATCTTTTTTACATGTTTTTGTCGTATGTGATCCACTTTTTATCATTATTGTGATCAATCTTTTAAAAATATGGTTCGGTTTCTTTAAATGAGTTCTTGTGATACCCAAATATCGTGCTTTTTTGCATAGCCCGACTTATTCAAATGGGTCCAAATTGTTTAGTGGTCAATCCTCAATTCCTCGGCTATGTCGTAACTACTAATATGCCGATCATGCTCCACTTTTCAAAACTGGCATCAACTTCATCCGTATGAGAGCTTCTAGAGCGAGTTGCTTCTTTAAGTCGGTAAGAATTACTTCACCCATATCCGCTCAATTAAATAAAATGATGTGTCTTACCTAGTTTAAAGAGCACCTCCCGCTCTCCCTTAATTGCGTGTACTATCCCTGTCACCACCAACCCCAGCAACACTACTGCCAACACCACTCACTGGGGAGGACACACCATCGACTACAATACCACACGTGTTTCGCCTCTACACGAGGCATCCTCAGGTGATGTAGACTCAACGTTAATACGGTTTGTTAATGAATTGTTTCATCTGGAAAACACCATTGTAGAGTTGAAAATAAGGTTTTATTTCTATTTAAGGAATTCGTAAATAAACTATAATTTCAATTCGTTAGAAGAATAAAGACAACAGAAGATTTAATAACATTCACATTTCACACAATCGATCACACCAAGTGTCTTTAACTCGTTGAACAAAATGGTAGCTGACGCTGAATTTATCATGAGAACAAACTCGTCATTACCGAGGAACCAAAACTAAATATTTTCGCTAGTAGAATATGACATACCTTCTCATACTTTTTTGTACTATGAAAATGTTTTTTTTAAATAAGTGGTAGAGCCACGCTACAGCTATATTATGGTTGTAGCACGAATGGGTTGGCTCGACTGGGGCAAGACCACGCTCTCACAGAATACCAGCGTAAAATAGCAGCGTAATGCTGCTGTGTTTTGTATGGTAAGTTTAGAGAACCATAGACCTTTTTACTCGAATTGAAGCATTTCCATCTTAGTCCTCAGGGGTGACAACGCATTTGCATTTTGATCCTTAGTTGAGGATAAATAAATGTGGATGTCTATTGGCCACAGCATCCACTTACCATCGAGTGGACTGTGTGCTCATTCATTACCTAAATAAAAATGTATAAAATATTAGGAGATATGCAGAAGCAAGCGGGTACTGTTTAATCATCGTCGAGATCAATACTAAAGAGGATGGGGTGGTATTCCCCCTGGCTATGTGTCAGATACATGTTGCCAGTTGAAAGATGTATTTATGCAACTTAACCGAAATAATTTTGATAATGGAATATATTTTATTCACGCTTATTGTTGAAAAAATAAGGTTGATATTCGCCATTGCCGATTCGCGCACCATTCCTTGTTCGAACATGACGAATGTCTCGGTTGACTGAATACTCTCAATTACATTGTAATCATTTTTCTGCAGCAGACGTGAGTTGACAATTATAATCGTCGGTTAACATATTTTTCTTATATTTCAAAAATAACTTTGAAATATCTTTTACGCTGGCGTAGAACATTAGTGTATTATTCATTCATATATTAAAACATATGAAAAGATGAATATAGGCTTCCCCAATAGATTGCGTAATAGGGATTTTTTATTTTTTGTTTGTTGGACAGTTTTTATTGTTATTGAGCTTGATGATGAACAGGAAGGTGTGCTGCCCATCCACCTGTTTCAGTTTCTCTATATGTACACGACATCCGCGGGATAATATGGAGTAGGATTATCTTATGTTAATTATTTCATAATTTTTGTCGTTTATTTATCTATGCATTTATAAATAAAAATGAAGTGTCTGTTTGTAATGTCAAAATAACAACTTTTGTAATCGTTGAAGGAATATGTACTTTACGTACTAGAACAGCTATTTCAAACAAAAAATGTGCGCTACTCTGTGTTCGCGCGGTTGGTTTTTTATCGGAGAATAAACATAGGTAGGTAAATTAAAGGTGAATTTTATCGAGGACAATTTTTAAATTTTGTCATTTATATTGTATATTATATTCGTTGATTTAATATAATATTACATCAAAATTACATTTTAGCTATATTTTTATCTAAATACTTTAAAAGGTATGTCAAATATAAAAAAACATACTAACTGTATGTTTTAAAAAACTTATTAATATAACATTTAAATTACAAATATATTTATTTAAATAAGAATAAGAGTCGTTCATAAATACTGGGCACGCCAGAATGGACTAATTTATTCCACTTTGACCTTGATGTGGACACCTAAAAATAAAATAAAAGAATAATGATCAGACTTAAATATAAAAAAATTGAGCCTAATTATGATCTTATATATGTTTCTTCAAAAAATGTGTGTAATAATATTGTTACGAGCTTGAGGTTCGTGACAATAAAAATTGCCGATAGAATTACCTAAATTAACACTTTAATTTACTATACACAAATTAAAGTTAAAAACACTAATAATTAAACACACTAATTCACTTAATTCCGCTCCGAAGCTTCGCTTGTGTCGCCGAGTTCAACTCTGCCCCGATCGCATCTTGCAGCGCCTATTTATTTAAATTAGCAAAGAAACGTCCCGAATATTCAGGTAAATGCGCGCAAAGGGACGAGTGTGCGAGTATAGACTTTCCAGAAACTTGGCGCTGTCGGTTGAGAGATCTGTGATGTCATTTTCTGCAACGCTCTACTCGCTCTCGTTCCTGACACTAGATGGCGCTAGTATATCGTCGACTTGAGCGCGTAACAATATATTCGTCCTAAACTCAAGTACCTACAAAAATGTCGCATTTGAACATTGAGCTATTTACATATTATGTACTACGTACTAGAGGCAACACTGCATTCAGCTACTCTGTTCCACTCAACTGCGGTGCAGGCACCGCACTTTAATCAGTCACTCGCTAGGCGCTTGCAGAGTTGTCAGGTGTTGTGTTGATTAAAAAAAATCTCCTGATAAAAATATGTCGTCGTATGTACTTAGATATTGCACAAATAATTCAAGAAATGTCAGTAAAAACCAAGGAATTACTTTTCATCGGTTAATACGTAATTGAATCGCGTTTGGGTGTGCAATATGTCTACCATAAACGCCTAACTATAAAGCAGTCCCTCTTATATTAAATTTTAATACTGCATGTTATAGCAAAATGCAATGTCGTTAGAGCCAACATGCGAACCGCCGTTTTATAGTATAACATAGCTTTTCAAATGCTCTTAACATTATAACGTCGAATCAAATAATACGCATTAGCATCTACTAGCGAATTAAAAGGCCCGCCATATTTAGATTCATGAAAGCGTACAGGCCGTTATTAAAGATTATGCCGTAAGTTCTCGTCTCTGAAATGCTAGGAAATTAGGCCCATGGCGTTTCGCGACCCATTCCAAAAGGTGCACGCGAAGTTAAAATGTCGCCTTGCGAGCACGCGACTAACCTTACAATATAATGGACACGAATATTTCATGCCCGAGTCAAAATACAACAACCACAGTAACGAAATACCAAGCTGACTTTTCTACCAATAATGCAGCGATAAGATACGTTATAACTTAATTTACCTTTTATTTTGCTTATTTGTGTCAAAGAGTAAGTAGGAAAACGTTCAAAACAATAACAAGTGTTTTTAGAATATTCGTTCTTTCACAAAGCCTTGCTGCGATAGCTCAAGCGTTGGACGATCTGGGGGAACTGGGAAGAGCTTCGATCCCCGTCGGGGCCATTGTAAATAGCAATAGTACCTAAATCCTGATTTACCATTTGTACCGCGGCGAAGGAAAACTATTGTACGGGAAAATAGCTGAAGTGAAACTTTTTTAAAACCTTCATAACTTGAACTGTACAACGAAATTTGAATTCTAAAACACTTGCCCATGAATTGATACGAAACTTTAACAGACAATAAGTAAATGATCCTAACACTATGGTGTTTGTATTAATGATGCAAAGGTGTTTTGTGTTATTACTACATTTCAACCATTTATCCATTATCACCTATAAAAGTCCACAGCTGAGCATACGCCTCTTCCATAGATAGCATCATAGGGGGGGATATTGTTATAGTTGCCACCATAGAATACAATTACATAATAGAACGAGTGGGCGGAGCCCGTGTAGCCACTAAGATGCCACTAACACGTCAATTCACACGTATACATGTCAACACGAGATGTGTTTTGACGATACAAATTTCGCATGCAAATTATTTAGAAAATGCCAAATTGACACAAACACAAACTTTTTTTACAAATAAATATGTATTAAAATCCGTCTGGTAATACAGCGAATCGGGTTTGTAGTAGTGATTAACTGATAATACGACGTAATTGCTTGTATGTGTGACCGGCGACGCCTATCCTCGTACAAAATAAGGTTGACAGCCATTCTATTATGTATTATAGTATTCTATGGTTGCCACGCTTAGCAGGCGGGTTGGCAACCGCAGTTTTTTATTATTGAGAATTTACTGCCCATATTCTGTTTCAGTTTTCCAAAACCTCGAAAATATTTTTTTCGTGCCTGCTCTACAACAAATAAACAGGCCTCCTAGGCGGCCCCAACCATTACATCAGATTTAATAAACCACAAATCCTCGCGAAAGAACATCGATTCCTACTAAGGATGATACGTGAGGCTATTGAAATTAAAAAAACACCCTAATTTCAATAGAGAAGGAGGCTGGGCACTACCTGCTTGGGACCCTGTAATAAATAAAATTAAAACTAAAACCAAGCATAACACTGCAAGACTTCAAGACCGAGTAAGTTCATTCTGCATAGATCGGACCATAAACAATAATTATAAAGCTGAAGGTAGGTTCTAATCAATGTGTAGTGTTCACGTAAATATAAGAAATCATTAAACAAATAAACTTACAAGTTTGAAATATTTTATTAAAACTTTCGTAATAAGGAACAGGAAGTGAGTATAAAAACATCATCGATTGATTTCTTTGCAAATTGTCTGAATTGATAAATGATCTAAAGCTTATCTTTGGTAGTGAATTCTCAATTGGCTGTCATGATGATGACAGTGTGGATGATCACCGATGCCGATCGATGGTCGGAGACAATACGACTTTCTGGCACTGATCAAAGGTGACCAGCCTACTACAACATCCATGTGTTGGATGATAGATCTTTGCCACCATAATAAAATCTTTCACATAAAATATACGCTGTTAATAGATTCCTTCACACAAATAATGTATTTTATAGTTTCAGTAATTATTCTGTTTGTTTTAACTTAAAGAACAATAATATATATAAAGTGAATTGCTCAAACGGTCTGTAATCAGACATAGTGTTCGAAAATCCTCTAATACTGTTCAAGTGGTGATAAAGCACGAACCAAACTAGCACTCCATCAGTATTATGACGGTGGAATCAGCCTAAGAGAATCATCCATTGTGACTAATTTTATTTATGGCCAGCGCCCCCAACACATTTATTACCGCGAAACAGGCGAGCCAATAAAACCACTGAATCTAAGAGAAAAACTGCTCTCTTCTCTATAAATATTTTATTTCGGATAGTGAAAAGTATGGTGACCAGGATTAATCGATAGTGTGGGGAAATCCATTATAGAACTAGGTTAAATGTAGAGAAATTTTGATATATTTAATGTATAAAGCTTTGAATATATAATTACACAGTAGTAAAAAATTTAATAATAATAATTAGAAACCATAAAATTAGTTTTTTAATTTCTCGACTTTTTTCTAAAGCGATATAAACTTTAGAATCCCAATAGTCACTTAAGGGGTCAGTCTGTAATTTAACCTATAATGCGTAATGTATATTCTGATCGTAAGCGACACAACCTCCCCGTTCAAAGGCCGAGGCGAAGTGACAGTGCTGCAGGAATCACGCTTCAAAAGGCCGATAGTTTAGGTAATTTCTTTTAACAGTGAAAATAATGGTATTTTAAAAAAAGTAAATAACATAAGCACTGCTTTATAGTTAGTTCAGTTAGTATGCAAAGTTTCATGATCTTATTTAAAGTATTTTATGAATAACAGCGGTTTATTGTTTATTTTGGAGGTAACTTTGGATTTTTTTTCTATCGAGAAAATTTTACGAAATCGTGTTTTCGTCTAACATAATCCTTAACATTAATCCTCAACTTTACCATATATTTATTTCAAAATTAATGCTGCAATATTTTCGGCATAACGTGGGATCTTGCTAGGCCATTTGACATTATATTTCCCCTTAACTCATAAGTAGAGGCAGATGCTGAGAAACGTTCGATAAGATTATGTTTCTAAAGCATTTTTAAATATCGAACTTAATGAGGCAAAAGTGTCGCCAAATTAAAGAAAATGTCAAATCAAATTAAATACAACTATTGAATTAAACTAAATTTACGGATTTTATCGAGTTTAATTAACTACTTAAAAAAAACTACTACTTTTAAAAGTAGTTAATTAAACGTGATAAAATCCGTAAATTTAGTTTTATTAAATGTGTAGTGTTCGCGTAAATTTAAGAAATCATTAAATATAACTATATTATGGCCTGTGGCGGCGCTGTCGTCGCGCCACACGTGAAACATACCGAAGCCTAAATCACGCTATCAACATTCCGAATCATAAACAGCATATATAGAACATCTCCGAACTATCACACGGAGGTTGGCCGCTCCCCGGGCAGAACACCTTGCCCGGCGGGAGATCTCCCCTTTTCCTTCCACGGCCACAGTGGTGACCACCCGACGTGATCTGAACACGCAACCAACAACCTTCGGAAACTACAACTTCAAGCCTTCGTCATTATCCTCAAGAACCCCTACCATTCACTACTGAGAATCGTCTTCTGCAGTCTTCAGTTCCTGCAAGCCAGTCTAATTTGTCTTCATCTCGACTCACCGCAGATTTATAAGGCAGACTTTTGGCACTTGCTCCGGCACATCGTTTTCACCAGCATCACTTGCCAGTGCGTAGTACGGCATGCATTACACATCGGCATATCATTCGCACCGGTATTAAGGACGCACCGGCAATCGGACTGCACTATCGACCTCTGGTCTGAGCAGGGGGGTGATGTGGCGGCGCTGTCGTCGCGCCACACGTGAAACATACCGAAGCCTAAATCACGCTATCAACATTCCGAATCATAAACAGCATATATAGAACATCTCCGAACTATCACAAGGAGTGTTGGCCGCTCCCCGGGCAGAACACCTTGCCCGGCGGGAGATCTCCCCTTTTCCTACCACGGCCATAGGCCCATGAAAAATTTAACACTTTACTCATTGAGATAAGATAAATAGAAAACCATGAATCTTAGAAGTTTAGAAAACCGTACATAAGAATAATTACATAAGATCGTACCTAACTTAGGTTGTTATTTACCTATTGCAAAACATACTTAGATTGATTACTTTCTATAAAAGGGTTTAAAACATAAAAACATGTCCGCTAATAACCTACTATCATTGTCACCCTATAAACGGCAACTCGGGAACTTTTACTAATGTCTACCAGTCAAATGGACTCCAGAGAATTGACTCATTGAATACAGAACTCTATATCTATGCAATAAAGTGTGTTGCTTGATATTGTGTGAAATATAATATCTACTTATAATACAGCCACTTCGACTATTACTCATGCATATGGAAATTGAGTGTTAGGTCACAGAATAAATACCTACGTTTCGTCGTGTACACTTGGATTTTCGCCGCAAACTTTTATAGCGAAGCAAAATTACGGATTCGATGTCGTGTTTAGCTCAGGCTTTTGATATTAAAGTGGATACGGCGAGAGTGGCTTGTAACGTTTAAGCCAGCCTAGTTTTTAACATTTAAAAGCTAGGCTTATATCTAACGATTTTATTGGTTTTCTGCAGTTTTATGCTGTGTAGTTTTAGCTATAGACTGTCTCATTGTTCGATAGAGTTCGATCCCGGGTCGGCTAAAAATTACTTATTGAGTTTTCAATGAAGAAATTCTCAGTAAAATAAGTCTAAATTTCAGGAAATTGACGGTGTTACACTCCCATGCCTCGGAAAGCACGTAAAGCCGTTGGTCCTACGCCTGATCTCTCTCCGGTCGTGTCGGTTTACTGTCCCATCGGAATATGAAAGTGAGGAAATAGAGTGCACCTGTGATAACGCGTACACTTGTGCCCAAGTATACGCGCAAGTATACACCTGACCGCGATGGTAAGTCTCCGTCGAACGCCGTGAACGAAATTCGGTCTGGACGATATTTTTACTAATATTTTTTAAACAGAATAAGGGTGACAAACGAGCACACAGTCCACCTGATGGTAAGTGGCTGCTGTGATCTTCAATTGAGAATCAATGTGCAGATGCGTTGCAAGGCCTGAGGACTGAGATTGAATGCCTTGTTTCCAATAAAAAGGGTTCGGTTCTCTACGCTCACCATACGAAACAGTAGCATTAAGTCGCTATTTTACGGCGGTATTCTGTGTGAGTGTGGTGTCTTCTCCGGTCGAGCGGACCCACTCATGCTACAAGTATACTAATATAGCTGCAATATGGCTCTACGACGTAACAAAAATAAATAGGTTAACAAGAAATTTCAGGATATTTACATACATAGAATGCTTTTGTTTCTTCTTTCGTTTTCTCTTCCTCTTCATGACCTCTTGAAGGTAGGGCTAGTGTGTGATCGTCAATAAAGTGTTTTTGCAGCGGCCAACGGCCCCAAGTGCTCGGTGGACCCAGTAGCAGCACTGGTTATGACGGAAACCAGCCTGAGACTGGGCCTAGGGGTTCGAAGAATCCCCGAGTGACGAAAGCAACCCGTCGAACGACCCAAGCGACACATATGGACTCCGACATGCTAAGCTATATAAACTCATCGACACCCTCACCTTTTTATTCATTCGAGTCATCTATTTCATCTCCACGTTCATACCAGAATTCAACGAGATCAGACTCTGTATCACCCATGTCTGAGGACGTTGTGCAGGAGGCTGTCGCCACTGAACCTGCACCCGCCCCAGACAGAAATCGTGTGCGCAAAAGATGGACAGAAGAAATGAATAAATTCATCTGGCGCACGTACCTTATAGCCACTAAATTAAATACTAACAAAATATACCACGATCATCTACATAAAGAATTCACTAATAAATATCCGCAGATGCAGGCATCAAGACAAAGGTTGGGAGATCAATGCAGAGCTATATTCAGAAATAAATTACTTCCCCAAAAAATATTAGATCATATAAGGAACGAAGTTGCAGTATACTTACAACAAACACACAGTAATACCAATCATATACAAACCGACTCGATCACGCAATCACACGCAACCACATTTTAGCAATCAGCAAGGATTGACACAAAGAAGACGATGGACAGCTGACCAAAACGAATCTATTGTGAGAAATTACTATAAAATCACCAAACTTGGAGAAAATAAATCAGCTTACCGTAGACCCCTCCATCAAGCAGTCATAGAAGAACACCCTGAGTTAACAGGTGTCAGTGAACAACGAATATCAGATCAGCTCAGAGTAATATTGAACAATAAAATGATTAATGACCAAAGACTTCAAAAGATACGTGAAAATATATCAAGCAACCTGAATTCCCGACGAGACAATATGGAAAATAATTCATCACATTCATCACCCGAAACAGAAAACTCACTAGAAGTCGACGTTCATCGATTCATTATAGAAAGTAACACTCCCGTGCATACACTTAACCTAACCTTACAACTTCAACCTGACGAATCAGTGATATCCACTCAAGCCTCTGAACCTCAAAAAAACCAAGCAATAGAAAATAATGACGCGAAAAAAATCCAGGAACTGTTTAGAATAGCAATAGACAAATTTCGGAATACCAACCTAACTAAACGACCTTATATACCAAAACAAAAAACTTCTAAAAGGCTGGCACAAATTGTAGATTTTATAAACACTAAAATATTACCAAATCACATATCGAGAGAGCAGGATTTTGAGACCACTCAGACCATAATTTACTGCGTGGCGTACATAGTAGCTATAATTAACGGAACCAATATCAGAGACATAAACACAACACCTACCCAAAGTCGAAATAAAGAACCTGCTTGGCAGAAAAGGTTAAAAAGAAAGATATTGGATTTCAGAAGAGACATTGGAAGGCTAACAGAATATGCCAAAGGCAATAGAAGCAATAGGCTCACCACTTCAGTGGAAGCAATAAAAAATAAATACCGAATACATTTCCAGCATGAAGAACCCAATTTAAGCGATGAACAATTCCTTGACACACTTAAACAAAAACTGAATGCGGCATCCAGCAGATTAAAGAGATACCTTAATTGCACACTCAGGAAGTCACAAAATAGCCAGTTTATCAATAATGAAAAACAATTTTATAGGAGCCTGACTTCAGACACACAACACGACACACATAGAAATAGGCAAGATGCACCATTACCACCCGCCAATGAATTACATAGCTTCTGGTCTGGTATTTGGTCTATACCGGTTCACCACAACACTGAGGCAGAATGGCTGAAATCAGATTCCGAAGTAACTGATTCTATCACACCAATGGCATTTGAACAAATACCTCTGGAAGTATTTGTGCATATATTAAAAATCCCATAGCTGGAAAGCACCCGGAAGTGACCGTATACATAACTACTGGTATAAGAAACTTTCAACAATTCACCGTCTACTTCATAACCTGATATGATTTTATACAAAAGCCAGACATAATGCCCCGATACATTACACAAGGCCTCACATACGTGATTCCGAAAGACGCAGATCATCAAAATCCTGCCAAATTCAGACCTATCACATGTCTCCAAACCATTTATAAATTACTTACAGCATGTATAGCCGAACTCTTACATCAACATATAGCCATAAACAACATCCTTACTGAAGAAAAAAAACCGGCCAAGAGCGTGTCGGGCCACGCTCAGTGTAGGGTTCCGTAGTTTCCCGTCCGTCACAATAAGTGTTCCCACTTACGAGTTTAAAGGTGGGTTCGCGCTCCAGCAGCGCTCCGCGCTCCTGCAAATTCTCTCGGTAGTGGGTACTGTTGTTTCCATCCAAGTTCATAATGATTTTCCTATAAAGTCCTTATAAAGTTCTACTATTCAGATTTTTTTCATATTTTCTAAACTTATGGTTCAAAAGTTAGAGGGGGGGGGGACACATTGTTTTTTACTTTTGGAGCGATTATTTCCGAAATTATTGACATTATCAAAAAATGATTTTAGTAAACCCCTATTCATTTTTAAATACCTTTCCAACAATATATCACACGTGAGGGTTGAAATTAAAAAAAATCACTTCCTACTTTACATATAGGGGGGCTACCCTAATAAAACATTTTTTTCCAATTTTTATTTTACCACTTTGTCGGCGTGATTGATACACATATTGGTACAAAATTTCAGCTTTCTAGTGCTAACGGTCACAGAGATTAAGCGAGGACGGACAGACGGACAGACAGACATGGCGAAACTATAAGGGTTCCTAGTTGACTACGGAACCCTAAAAAGGATGTCGAAAAAGTAGTCAGGGGTGTAAAGAGCAACTCATTATAGACTCCGTAGCAATGAAACATGCTATTTCTAATAGGAGGAACATCAATACAATGTATATTGACTACCGAAAAGCATTCGACTCCGTACCGCACAGCTGGCTCCTACATGTACTTCAACACTATAAAATTCACCCACAACTTATACATTTTCTTGAAAAATCAATGCAGCACTGGACAACTACATTAAAAACCATAGGAACGTCTTATATAGAAACATCAGAAATTCCAATATGTCGAGGAATCTTCCAAGGGGATGCGCTTAGCCCTGTATGGTTCTGTCTCGCATTAAACCCTCTCTCGCAAATGCTGAACAAAACCAATTACGGTTACTCCAGGCCCGTGACCGCTTAGTTCCATTCTACGCAACTTGGCGCTACCGTCGCAATTTATGCTCTGTCTACGGACGCCATTTTGAGACGCCATATTGTGTTAATGTCAAATGACAAATCATATTGTCAAAAATCAAAATTATCGATATTGATTGCCGCCATTATTTATCCAAATTTTCCTCAATTAGTACAATATTCTGTTTTTGTGCTGCTCGTGTGAACATTGCATATAACATCATAATGGTATACGAAAAGTGTTGTATTGGTTGTTGCAATACAACACGTGAAACACACCGGCTTTTCAGATTCCCTAGGAACGATAATTTAAGAAACTTGTGGATGTCTTTCATAGTGCCGACAAATCCCCAGCTCATTGTACTTTCCAAAGAACAGTTACTTAACAAACGTGTCCGTGAAAAAGATTTTGATTTTGATTTTTATATTTCAGTTCGACAATGAAGGCAGAAGACTTCGATACTCTTACCCGTCCTTGCTTACTGACAATGAACCTCTGACTGCAACAGGTGAGTCATTTTATTACTTTCAACCATGGTACTTAAAGGAGAGGGACACGTCTCTATACATTCTTAGGCCCAAGTATTAACAAGATAAAAGTACGACCATTTGTAAGCATATACTATATAGATAATTGATAGCTGAAAATCTCGCAAGATTTGTCAATGTAGGAACTGAGTTATTGTTGAATAAGTAAAAGTGAGATTATTTATTTATTTATTTATTTAAAACTTCATATACACAAATGGTATATAGGCGGACTTAATGCCTAAGGCATTCTCTCCCAGTCTACCTTGGGATGATGCAGAGATAGAATGAAGTAGGTGTAATAAAAAGTTAATATGCGAATACTAAAATAAAATAACAAAAAAATGTAATACATGGAAATAAAATACATAAGATATAAATGGTACATCGCAAAAAATAGATAAAATTATATTAATATTCATACACATATATGTATATAAAATATATAATATACATAATTACAATAAGAATATACATATATATATATACATATAAACACACATATATACATATATATACATATACATACATACACACACATACATACATATATACACATATACATACATATACACATGTACAACTAGTGCGTGTTGCCAGTGATGTCTTATGGATCAGAGACGTGGTCCTTCACTGCTGGCCGTATGAGGACGCTGGTTCTGCCAATGATGAGGATGATGATTCTGCCAATTTATTAAGTAAGTGTTCCCGAACCTTCATCTTGAACGCGTACCGATTGCTAGCCGTCCTGATTTCGAGAGGGAGTGCGTTCCAAAGGAGAATAGATTGAATGTGGAAAGAAGAATGAACAAGTCCAGAGCTGTGGGATGGACATAGGAGAAGAAGGTTGTTCGTAGAGCGGAGGTTTCTCTCATGACTAGCACTAAGCAACTGAAAGTGAGGAGATAAGTAGGTAGGGGAAGTTGGAGACATCAGGATAGAATAAAGGGTGGTGAGTGCACGCAAACTACGGCGTTGACGAATAGGTAACCATTTTAATTGTGATCGATACGTGGATACATGGTCATACTTTCGAAGATTGAAAATGAATCGAATGCAGTTATTCAGAAGACGGTCATATTTGTTGAGAAGGTCTGCATTCAGGTCGAAATAACACACATCACCATAGTCGATTAGGGGAAAAATTAAACTCTGCACAAGCATTGTCTTAATTTCAGATGGTAGAAAATTTTTTAGGCGATAGAGAGAACGCAGGGTACCAGTGACTTTCTGGCTAACGGTCGTTGTTTGGGATTTCCAACTCAGAGTTGAATCAATTAATAAACCTAGATCCTTCACAGTGGAACACAATTGAATCTCAGTACTATTAAAAAAGATAGGAGGTACAGCTACTGTTTTCAATCTCTGGATCATCGGACGGCTACCAATTATTATGGCCTGACACTTCGAAGGGTTGACCATTAGGCCAAACCTGTCAGACCAGTTCTTAATGTACTCAAGGTCCCTGTTAAGTGTGTCCACCGCTGTAGAAATATCGTCAATACTCGCTTGTGTGTACAATTGCAAGTCATCAGCATACAGATGATACGCAGACTGAAGGTTTTGAGTAATGAGATTAATAAATATAGAAAACAATAAAGGAGATAATATGCCGCCTTGAGGGACACCAGCATGTATGTCAAGCCAGCTAGATGATAGCTCATCAATGCGAACCGACTGCTGGCGCCCTCGAAGATATGATGAAAACCAATCCAGTGCTTCGGGTGAGATCATAGAAAGGGAGAGGATGGAAATTAGAATGTCATAACTAATGGTATTAAAGGCGTTCGAGAAGTCAACCAAAACCAACACAGTGACTTTAGTGTCCTCAATGCCTGCCCTAATATCACCAGTTACTTTCAGGAGTGCGGAAACGGTACTATGACCGGGCCTAAAGCCAGACTGCAAGGGACTTAATAAGTTATTACGAGAGATAAACTGCGAAAGTTGCTTGTGGACACAGGCCTCAAGGACCTTGGATAAGAAGGGAAGGATGGATATAGGTCGGAAATGATTGGATAAAGTGGGATTTGGGATCTTTTGTAAGGGAATAACGTAAGCCTTACGCCACAGTGAGGGAAAATTACCAGAATCCAAGGAGAAGTTAATGATGTGCGAGATGACTGGAAGGATATGGTCTAGTATATAGATAATCATCCGTCGGCTGATGTTGTCGTAACCTACAGCATTAGATTTAATGGAAAGGATTATCTTCTTGATCTCACCTACAGCTACTGGAGAAAATTGAAACAGATTAATATCAGGACGAGGTAAACCCATTAAGTGTTCAACAGTAAGACGCTTGGTCTGGTGATCAAGAGGACTGTTGGAGACAAAATGAAAATTGATATCATCCAGACCAATCGTCCTTTGAAACTCACAACGGTGTCGTTTACCGATACCTATGGTTCCAAGGAACTTCCAGATATTAGCAGGGGAAGAAGATGAGATGTTACTAAGAATAAATCGGCGTTTGGCGTTGCGTATCATCTGATTGCACCGATTCCTTGCAACTTTATAAAGCGTCCAGTTTTGATCACATCGATCTCTTCTAAATTTGCCGAAAGCGCGATCCCTACGTCTCATCGCAATCCGAACCCCAATCGTCATCCAAGGCGCAGGTGGACGCTTGAGCTTCACTTTTTTGATGGGAGCATGTACGTCATATAATTTAAGGATAGCTTCATTCAAAGCCCCAACTTTTTCATCCACAGTGGGTGCAGAAACCACGCTGTTCCAGTTTATTTTGGATGCATCCATACAGAGCTTTTCAATATCCAAGCGACCAAAACAACGCATGTGTAGAGTTTTAGCTGGAGGTTTAGGAGGTTTGAGGACGTAAGAAAGGAAAATGAGGTCATGATAGGAGAAAGCAGGTGCAAAGTGTTGACCGTGGCAGAAGACAAGAGAAGGAGCAGAGGTAAGGATTAAGTCAAGCCAGGTATCCTCCACATCAATATTGTGGTGAGTGGCTTGTAAAGGTAAAATGTGGAGGCCAACCGACTCGACAATTTGAAGGAGCTTGGAGGAACGGGTTAAGTGCGGAGTGAGGAGATCTGTATTAAAATCGCCCATGATGACGTGATGTGAGTATTCCGACCCCAAGGATTCCAGAAATTTTTCAAGACCGGAGAAGTAATCGACAGAAGGAGGACAGTAGACAACGCCAAGTACTAATTTGATTATCTATTGGCTGCACTGTAACAGGTGATTTTTCACTATTATTACACAGTTACAGGCTATTTTTCACTATAATTACTTAAATATATAAATGCAGGATCAGTAAAAAATCACCAAAAAAGCTGAGGTTAACAATGAAATGATATGGTGAAACGATTAATGAAAGTTAAAACAACAACAACTAAGTGAAGTGAATATTAGGAATTCTGATCTTATAGATGTTCCAACTTGGAAAAATTACGAATTGATTTAATTCGAGTTGAAATTCACGCAACTCAAGTTAGCAGTTCGAATCAGAGTAAATGATTTGTTACAAATTACTTTTTTATAAATTTGTTTTTCTATCTAGCTCTTTGGTGGGTTGAGATAATTATAATTACCTTTTTATACCTATTAAAACTTATTATTTATTTAGGATTGATATAAAAAGGTATATTTAGTATATTTTTGGTTTAATCTCAGTTATAGTATGTACTTGTATTTGACAACAAAACTAGCTATATAGCAGTCTTCATGAAATAATATTAGTCTAGCTTTAAGATGTAGGTACATAAGCTATTAATAGTTTAATTACAAAAGGTTGAAGTCCAAATATTCTTAAATAAGTTCAATATATTTATTATGAGTTAAGTGTTACATTTGGCATTAATTTAAAGTATGATTACACTATACTGATCATAATTAATCAAAATTATAAAGGGAATTAAATTACACAACTAGCTATAATAAAATTCTAAATAACAAATTGTTTATACCAGTAATATACCTGCAGCATGGCTCTACCACATACAATTGCCATATAACTTAGTTATATGATAATATAGATCACTTTTCAATTACGATTATACTAAACTGTTGTTAACAGTAGCCATACAGCATTAATACATACAATACAGAAGTATAACATTATATATTTATTCTTTAATTTTGGGTTTATGTATAAGAACATAAAATTCACTAATATTATTTGTTTTCAGGAATAGAAATCTAATGCTGATGTGGTGAGACAAATGACAATTAATAGTGAAACTGGTAAGGTCAACTCTCGCAATTCAAACTAGCAGTTAAGTTTTAACAATAAATTAACTAAATCAGATCAGGATGTTGCAATGGTTTTTGAGAAATATTTTACTGATATTCCGATCTTAACCACTAAGTCACTGAATTCTTCTCCTACCGTCGCCGAATCATTACTTAAACAAAATGTAAATGTGTGTACAAAGAATTTTACATTTCATAAAGTTTCATCAAAAGATATTGTAAAATATTTTAAGACTATTGATATTGAGAGAACCGCCGATCTGTGGGGGATTTCTGTTAAAGTTATTGCGTCTATAATAGATACAATAGCACCTCAACTATCTATTATTTTTAATATTAGTATCAAATCTGGTGTGTTTCCTGATTTAACGAAGCATAGTAAAGTAATATAATAATAATAATAATAATAATAGCCTTTATTTCAGACATTATTTCATTTACAATATCTATCTGGATTAATCTATATCTAACACTGGATTATATGTTATATATATTTACACTTTCAACGCTTAACTATTGTACATCGACAACCCTGTCTGTATGCCACTTATTGGCAAAGGCCTCCCCCAACCTGTCCCATTCTTCTCTATCTTTAGCAGTTCTCGTCCATATGCCTCCTGCTATGGCTTTAATATCATCCTCCCATCTTCCACATGGTCTAACTTTTTTCCTCTTCATATGATGTATGTAATATATTTATAAATATGTAAATAAAGGTATTACTTTACTACTATAATGAACACATTATAGTAAAGTAATACCTTTATTTAAATCTTTATTTTAAAGACTTTATTTTTATTTATTTCTTTTCAGGTTACGTGGTGTAGAAAATGAAATTAAAGAAGAGAAGGTGCACCCAGATGAAAAATAAATAGCATTGCTTCTAATAAAAAATAACTTGAAAAGTAAAATATTAAGCATTTAAATGATTCCTGTGGTTTAATTTGCTTTATTTAATGAATTATAAATATTGCTCTGTTTCTCGTCAAATTGTACTTATTTATGTAAAATGTTATGCACAATTTTCTAATTTGTTTATATAACTTAATGTGCCTTTAATTTAATCCTAAGATTACGTTTGTATGTATATGATGTTGTTGTGCTTGAATAAAAAATAAATAAGTTAGATGTATTGTAATTGTTTCATTAAGTATTCCTGTATAATGCACTTATGTCGATATCGATAAAATAAGACCACCACTAAAAATCGATATCGATAATTTGAAGGATGTGTGCTTGCAATCCCTAAGCTATACATAGCTATACTAAATTGTATAGTCATTACTCATCTGTCAAATTGGGCGACTGCAGCGCCAAAAGACGTAGTTGGGAAACTTGACTAAAAGTCGCTGTCGTATCTGTAGCTTGCTACATATTTATTTATCTATGGGTTACTCTATCATCACACCACACAAACACACCACTCTAACACACCTGATGTACATGGATGACATAAAACTATACAGTAACACTACACAGCCATTGCATCGCCTCGCAGACATCACCCAATCTTTCTCAAACGACATTCATATGGAGTTTGGGATTGACAAGTGCAAAACTTTCTCGGTTAAAAATGGAAAAATTAACCCCAACAGCTATAGCCTAGTAACAGGAGACACGATTGAACCTCTAGAATCCCACGCCTCATATAAATACTTAGATTTCCAACAAGCGCGACAGATCCATCAAAAGGAAACGAAAGAAGGTCTCAAAAAGAAATTTAAACATCGTCTCAATAGTATATTCCGGTCTCAACTCAACTCCCGCAACATGTCAAAAGCAATCAATAGTTACGCAATCCCCATACTGACATACTCGTTTGGTATAATAAACTGGACTCAAGGTGACCTTATCAATCTGCAACGTATTATAAATACCACTCTAACGACTCACCGCAAGCACCACCCTAGATCATGCCTGCAAAGGATGACTCTTTCAAGATCCGAGGGAGGACGAGGTATAATAGATGTCCTCAACTTGCACAATAAACAAATCAAATCCCTTCGACAATATTTCCATCAACGCTCAGAACACTCACTTCTCCACGAAATAGTAACCTTAGCCGACAAACGCCTCACACCACTTAACCTCGCGGACCGAAACACACAACGCAGTGAACGAATCACTGACTTAAAAGAGAAGATGGCCTCATGGCAACAGAAGTCCCTACACGGAAGGCACTACCACGACCTGCAGCTGTCACATGTCGACAAAAAAGCGTCGAACGTCTAGCTGAGGCGCGGTGAACTCTTCCCAGAGACGGAGGCATTCATGTTAGCGATCCAGGACCAGGTAATCGATACCCGAAACTTCCAGAGACACATAATACGTGCACCCAACCTCCCCACTGATACTTGCAGACATTGCAACTCTAGCCCCGAAAACATACAACACATAACATCCGCCTGTAGAGCCCTTGCACAAACCGACTATAAGCATCGGCATGACCAGGTTGCCTCCATAATACAACAATATCTTGCCCTTAAATTTAAATTCATACAAAAAATGACACCATATTACAAATATAAGCCGGACACCATATTAGAAAACAATAATCATAGAATCTACTGGGACAGGACTATTATCACGGATAAAACTATTCACTTCAATAGGCCCGACATCACAGTGCATGACAAAAATAACAAAACTACTTACCTTATTGACATTGCCATACCAAACACCCATAACATTCAATCCACCATAGCTGAAAAACTTACAAAATATCAAGATTTAGCTATAGAACTCAAGCGTCAATGGAGAGCAGAAACCATCCATATAGTCCCAATAGTTATCTCATCTACCGGAGTTATACCTAAAAGTCTACAACGCAGTCTAGATATTTTGCAAGTACCCCAACACACACTTCACACTCTGCAGAAAGATGTCATTCTCAACACCTGCCGACTCACACGCAAATTCCTCCCCACGTCATCCGTCACCTCTGCTTACACCATCACCTAGCACCTGCTCACGCTCGGCTTCGGCCCGTGTGATTAGGTTTTAAGTTACCTCTTTAATAGGGAGAATATAGATATGTACAAAATATAATAATAATAATAATACCCCAACAAAATATAGATACCCCAACTATAATAATAATAATATTCCACAACTATCACACAACGACATCTAGTTCCAAGCTAAGCAGAGCTTGTGTTATGGATACTAGACAACTGATAAATATACTTATATATTTCTAAATACATAAATATTATAGATAAATTACACCCAAACACAGAACAAATGATCGTGCTCATCACACAAATATTTGTCTTGGGTGGGAATCGAACCCACGACCTCCGACATAGCAGTCAGGGTCACTAACCACTAGACTAACAGGCCTGTCATCAATACTGTTACGAGCTTGAGGTTCGTGACAATAAAAATTGCCGATAAAATTACCTAAATTAACACTTTAATTTACTTTACACAAATTAAAGTTAAAACACTAATAATTAAACACACTAATTCACTTAATTCCGCTCCGAAGCTTCGCTTGTGTCGCCGAGTTCAACTCTGTGCCCGATCGCATCTTGCAGCGCCTATTTATATAATTAGCAAAGAAGCGTCCCGAACATTCAGGTAAATGCGCGCCAGGCAACGAGTATTCGAGTGTAGATTTTCCAAAAACTTAGTTCTTCGGGTGGCGCTGTCGGTCGAAAGATTTATGATGTCATTTACTGCAAAGCTCCCCTCGCTCTCGTTCCTGACACTAGATGGCGCTAGTGCGCTGATTTGAGCGCGGCGTAACAATACAAACAATATAGCTGCAGCATGGCTCTACCACGTAAAAAAATAATTTAAATTAATTTTAGTTAAACTGCTATATAGAGAAAGACATTGAAATTTTGCTATGACATATAGGCTTTTCTTTGCTATTTAACAAAATTGCAACTTATATTAGCCTAGAACCTGCCTCTATTTCCCCCTTCTTACTATTACCGTTATAACCTACCAAAAGTAAACAGCTAAATATAGGCCTTACTCATAGATCGACTCATAGATCGACTCATAGAGGGGAAAACTCACAGTTGTCATGCTTCACGCTGGGTAGGCGAGTTGCCAAACTATTTTTTTTTTATTTTTAGTTGTTATTAGACGCTGCTGGTTAATGGAATACGATTAACAAACGAACACATAATCCACCTGATGGTAAGTGTGTGCTGTGTTCCATAGACATCTAAAGAGCCGTAGTAGCTCAGTGGTTAACGCTCGCTGTAAATATATCAGAACGCGAGTACCCGGGTTCGATCCCCGCCGGCACAAATGAAATTGTTAATTGCAATTATAAGTGCTGATTTACCACGTGCAGGAAAACATCGTGAGGAAACCTACATGTCTGAGGAATAAGAAAAAAAAATATTTCGAAGAATGAAGTTCGTTAACACGCATTTGTGCAGCGCGGCGGACACTTCCTTGCCCTAAACCCTCTCAGAAATGAGGGGAGGCCTGAGCCCAGCAGTGGAACGTATATAGGCTGTAACTTTACTTTACTTTTTTTATAGACATCTACATACATCCTCGGTTAAGAATCAAACAGCAGATGCGTTGTCACCCCTGAGGACTAAGATAGAATGCCTCGTAATAAACATACGAGTAGCAGCATTGAATTGCTATTTCACGCTACACGTGCTAAGCTGCTAAGGCATGAACGTTACCAATTGCTGCAGACTATTATCATGGGCAAAGTAGCGGGTAAAAGAAGTGTTGGTAGAAGGAAAATGTTCTGGCTCTGTAACATCCGGAAATGGACCGGTATAAAGAAAGTAGAAGATCTGTTCAGGCTAGCCCTGAACAAAGAAGAATTTAGGAGGATGACTGCCGACCTTCAGTAATGGAAAGGCATTTAAAGAAGAGAAGAAGAATCTATAATAGCGTGGTCCCGGACGAGTCATACTATATTTAGCTGCAGCAGGCTCTACCATGGTGGTGAAGGAAACACCGTGAGAAAACCTGCATGTTTGAGAAATAAGAAAAAATAATAATTCGAAGACATGTGAAGATCGTCAACACGCAATGGGGCAGCGTAGCGGACATTTACTTGCACTAAAACAAAGAAAAAAAATAAGATTTAATTATTATTAACATTAAATAAAAATCAAATGATATCTATTTTTTTTTTCAATTAAATATTTGTTGTCCTAAATTTAACATTATAATAAAGAACTTAACTAAAAAAATAATTAAAATTATAATATTAAAACTCTCAGAAATGAGGCCTGTGCCCAGCAGTGGGATGTATAGAGGGGGTAACTTTAACTTTAGCTTTATGGCTCTACCACGCGCAATTTCTGTAGGAATTGTTAATAATATTACGGCTCCGTTGCGTGGCTTAGCATTGACTTGCAGCGTTGAGGGCCGCGGGTTCGATTTCCGTACGGAACAAGTATTTAGAACAACTTCCGTTCCGGTTCAGAATGTTTGTTCTCGTACGCATAACGTATTATGTAAATAAACTGCCTTCTACGATAAATAAGGACATTTTAGTAACGTTTATAAAAAACTATTTAAATATTACAATACAATGTAAAATAATAAATTAAATTATGTCATAGCACGAAAACTGGAAGAAAGTCACTAATATCATATGTTAATTTTATGTACACCTAATATTTTATAATACCAGCATCGAGGGACGGGACCGTTTTCAATGGAATTAACTTATTAATGTCCCTAATTTAATTTGGATCAGTCTATTGGGACCATTAATATGGGTCAGGTTTGTTCTTTCGAAGTTACGTATATCCATATCCCTTTAATAATTTCTAGGCTTGCGGTTCAAATGATAAAATTTGCAAAATTTGTCGTAATTATTAATATTTGTATTGATACAAAATAAAATATTATGTAAATTTATTATTTGACATTCAGATTGTCACACCTACGAGCATTAAGTGCTCGTAGCGTCACACACACACACACACACACACACACACACACATACACACACACACACACACACACACACACACACACACGCACACACACACACACACACACACACACACACACACACACACACACACACACACACACACGCACACACGCGCGCACACACACACACACACACACACACACACACACACACACACACACACAGGCGCACAAGCACGCACACTAGCGCACACGCGCAAGTATGCACGCACAAACGCGCTCGAGCGCTCGCACGCACGCACAGTCTTAATACGGCCCTCGGTCACCTGCACCCACCGTTTACCTGCGTGTTTAATTAGTTTAGGTCATTCCTCCATCGAATGGGGAGTCCAATAATTTTATCATTATTGCTGTAGTTTAACAGTTAATAAGGTTCTAGGCGCAGCATTGAAGACAACACACAATCGTAGACACATGCTATTCCTTCTTTCGTCGTCAATATGATTTTTATAATTTATGTGTGTTTTTGTGATCCAGTTTCGATTTACTTTTTATTGGTTTATTCTTGAGAGTTTCTTGCCGCTTCTTCACATAAAGTCTCTCGCAGGAAGAACTTGTAGAAGCAATGGCGTAGTATTTAGACGTTCAAAAAAACCTTCGTAAAGGCTAATCTTGAATAAAAATATTTTGACTTTGTCTTTGAATGTCAATCAGAAAGTTAAAAAAAAACCAGGTATACGTTGAGCTCCGCAAAATGCATTGTTTCAGTGCTGTGGACATTTTCCTGCTCGAAAATCCCTCACAGAAATGAGAGGTACTCACTATTTCACTTTTTGCCTATACGTGGTTAAGCCATGCTGCTGATATAATAATATGGTTATAGCACGAATGGGTCGACTCGAACGTGGAAGGATAACTACCCATACCAGCGTAAAATACCAGCTTAATTCTGCTGTGTTTCGTATGGTGCGTGTACAGAACCGAAGACCCTTATTATTGGATGTGAGGCATTCGCTCTCAGCCATCTAGGATGACAAAGCATCTGCATTTTGATTCCTTATTAAAGATAGATGTATAAGTGTTTATGGTTCGCAAGAATTCACTTACTATTAGAACCTTTTAACTTCTTTTTCATCGTCAGCCTGAAACTACTGGATATTGGTTTTCCCCATAGGGGGATTCGCCATAAACGTTTGTCTGGCAGATTGGCGTTCGCAATACCAGACTCGCGCATCTCTGACGCAGCTACCCGTCACCGGTTAA
Source organism: Parnassius smintheus behrii (assembly GCA_036936625.1). Taxonomy (NCBI): domain Eukaryota; kingdom Metazoa; phylum Arthropoda; class Insecta; order Lepidoptera; family Papilionidae; genus Parnassius; species Parnassius smintheus. The sequence goes on along the minus strand of JAUPFT010000007.1, from coordinate 7,835,161 downwards.
GGTATTTTGACGTCTGACAAAACCAAAAATTATACCGTCATCTATTGAAAGTCATGAGACATTTCTGGGGCATCCCACAGTAAGCTTTTTCGACGCTCATGGAACGAAATGAGAAGATGGATTCTCCTATACGGAAACAGCACGGCTTCAATTTTTTAAGTTTTGTTGACACCACTTTTATTAAAAACTGTTTGAGACTAAAGAACAACTTAACTTAGTAAACAAGGAAGACTTCTCTGAAGGAAAAAGGTTTAAGCCGTTCACAAGCTGTTGCAAACAATAAATTAACTTTTAATAAAAGTAAAACCAGACTTAAACAACTAAAAAGAATAAAACAATCACATTACACACTGTATAGCTGTAGTAGCTCAAATGGTTAGCTCTCGCTGTAAATTTCACGGTACGCAGTAAACCGGGTTCGATCCCCGCCGACACCAATGAAATTGTTAATTGCAATATTAAGTGCTGATTTACTAAGCAATCGGCGGTGAAAGAAAACATCGTGAGGAACCTTGAATGTCTGAGAAATAAGAAAAACAAATAATTAGAAGATATGTGAAGTTCGCCAACACGTATTGGGGCAGCGTGGTGGACACTTCCTTGCCCTTAAACCCTCTCAGAAGTAGTTTCCTGTGCCCAGTAGTGGTACGTGTTATAGGCTGTAACTTAACTTTTAACATAATGCAAGAATGATTAAGACCCGATTACACAATGGGAAATTATTGTTATTTTTTTTTAAGTTGTTTTGAAGTCGGTTTTCTGTTTTTAATAAAAGTTTTTTTAACCCTTTTGCGTGAACTAAACAAAATCTAAATTAAAATTAAAAGTTTAAGATATTAAAACTTTCGTCCTAAAGCGCAAGTTCGGCCTCACATGGAATACTGTTCTCATCTCTGGGCCGGGGCATCCCAGTGTGAGCTCCTTCCACTTGACCGCATCCAGCGCAGAGCGATTCGAATCGTCGACCACCGAGTTCTTTCTGAACGCCTCGATTCACTGGCGCTGCTTAGGGATATTACATATCTTTGCGTTTTCTATAGTATCTACCATGGGGAGTATTCAGAGGAATTGTTCGGATTAATTCCAGCCGCCAAATTTCACGAACGCACATCGCGTCATAATTCCCGATACCATCCTCACCATCTGGATACTTGGCGGTTCACTACTGTACGTTTTACTAGGAGTTTTTTTCTCGTACAACTTCTCTCTGGAATTGTTACCACCGGCGACTTTTCCGGACCGATAGGACTTAGAAACCTAGAAAAGAGAGCTTACTCCTTTCTAAAAGGCCGGCAACGCATCTGCAATTCCCCTGGTGTTGCGGTTGTTTATGGGCGGCGGCAGTTACTTACCATCAGATGAGCCGCATGCTCGTTTGCCCCCTCTTTTATTAAAAAAATCGACTATTTTGCCACTATTTTCTTATATACTGACCTCTACAATATAACATAATTTATAAAATAAAAATCATTTAAATTGGTTCACAAATGACGAACATATATATATATATATATATATACATACATATATATACATATATATATATACATATATATACATATATATATACACATATATATATATATATATATACATATATATATATATATAGAATATTCACCACCCTGTGTCGTGTACCCTGGCTATCGCTGGAGACGACAGAGAAAAACTAAACCAGAAGATGAACTACAGCATCATCCTAATAACAGATAAAAATGAGGCCAATATCACCCCCATGAGGCAATCATATATATTCAGTAATAGATTTTTATTAAGCTGTAACTTTAATTTTGTTTCCTGATGAATGATTAATTCCAAAGATTTCTGCACGATAGGACTTAGAGGGAAAGTAACGTTTGATAAATATAGAAACAAGGCGAAAGTATAACGATTATGTACATAATTAATTTAATGTATGAGTATAAGTAACAAAAGAAGCAAAGGAGATACCAGCTCACAGATATAAGATAACAAAGTATGTCTTCGCTACAAATAAACGAGGGGTCCGATTCACAGCTCCTGGATCAAATATCTGATACAAAGTTGTACTTATGAGCTTCACATTGTTAAGTACGGAGTCTTAAACGTAAATCGCGTAATTAAACCGCGAGTGTTTCTCGTTGGATCGAGGGTTGGGAGAGCGTGTTTAATGTTTCATGTTTGACATATCTTTTAATACTATTATATTGAGTTTATTTTTGCATTAGAAACTGATGATTTATATGAAACTGAACTGCAGTGTACTGGCTTTGTAAGAATCCCTTTTCATCAGATGGATGTCGCAGGAGGTGACTGAGAGAAAATAAACAGAAGGGGCAGCACCATCTTCATAATAAACAGGTCATGAAGCCTCAAACATTACAATTTGTTCTCCATTTTTTTCTAGGCGTTTTCTAACAATATACAAAAAAAACTTGTTTCGAGTTAGATTAAGGCAATTATCGATAAAATAATCCACAAAATAGTCCTTAAAGTCTAATATATCGTTTTGCATTTTAGGCGATACATCATAATATGTATTAATACGTTTCGCCATGGTGAGTATATTGCCATAACTGTTTGGCAACCGCAATTTTTTTTGTAACATTCCCGATATTATTAAAAGATGCTGCTGTCCACCACCTGGTTTGTTTCCCACTGTGACCCCTTATCCACGAGACGTAATGTGCTGGTGGATATTCTTACACCGTCACTACGCGATGAACTACACTGTGAACTGATGGGTAGGAAAGGTACTCAAATAGCAGCCTTGTATGGATAAGCGACGTGTATGGCGTCTCCTCACTAGATCGAGTGACGACGAAGTGATGCAGGAAGTTGATAGATGAGTAGACTTCGTGAATAAACCGTGTCAGTCTAAAAATATCCACTATTCTATATCGAACTTTGGCTATCGTAAAAGGTGACGAATAAAGGGAAACTTAAAGAGGAGATAGAAAGTAGGGTCCTTTGATAACAATTCAAAATTATAAAAAAATGCGCTTGCCAGCCCACATGTGGAGTGAAAGCAGGTCTGTGTACAAACCTCCATGAGACAATCTATGGGGGAGCCTTATGTTCAGCTGTGGACTACAAAAGGGCTGGAATAGGTTAATTAATGATTCTGCATTAATAAGTTAAGCGACATTCTGTACTACGTCTGGCAAATATATCTATATAGAGCCGTCGTAGCTCAGATGGTTAACGCTCGCTGTAAATATAACAGAACGCGAGTAACCAGGGTCGATTCCTGCCGGCAACAGTGAAATTGTTAATTGCAATTTTAAGTGCTGATTTACCACGCGCTCGGCGTTGAAGGAAAACATCGTGAGGAAACCTGCTCGTCTGATGAATAAGAGAAAAAAATATTTCGAAGACATGCGAAGTTTGCCAACACGCATTGGGGCAGCGCGCCGGATGCTTCCTTGCCCTAAAAACCCCCACTCAGAAATGGGGGAGGCTTGTGCTCAGCAGTGGGACGTATATAGGCTGTAACTTTACTTTACTTTACTAGTAAATATAAACGTCAATTAATTAACACGGCTAACGAAGCTAAAGAATGCCATAAAATAAAATAAAATCAGTGTACCATTTCTTTTTTCACGAATATAAAATGAATTTACTTTGCTGACATGTCGACATATGCATCGCGGCAGCTACAGGGATTGACCGCAAAACGTGTCGACACAAGAGAAGTAAAATATCGCTAGCTTTAAAAATATGTAAACATTCAATTTACTTGAAACTTTTCATTTATAAGGGAATCTAGTTTTCTATACATACATATACTAGGTTTCTAATACTAAAACTTTTTGTGAAATTTACTGCCAGCGTTTAGCCTTTAAGCTACGAAGACTACAGTAAATAGTTTATTTTTATTCTATAAAAATAGTATAAGGGTGATAAACGAACACATAGTCCACCTGATGGAAAGTGGATGCTGTGCTGCAAAGATGCGTTTTCACCCATGAGAACTACGATGGGATGCTTCTTTTCCAGTCAAAAGGGTGTAAAGATCCGAATCTTTACACCCACCGTATGAAACACAGCAATAAGACCGTGGTCCTTCCCCGTTCGACCTGAGCCATATGTGCTACAAGCATTAAATAGCTGCAGTAAGAATGCAATATAGAATTATTGGTGTTTACATGACGTAGTAACTTTTATTAAACGAATACTAGGGAAACATGAAGTATAAGAACGTAGACAATGTGATAAAGTGTTTCAGTAAAACTACGTGTATTTCCCAACACTTTTATTACATCCCCAGAGGAGGAAAATGAAGAAGTCTATGGGAGGTGGTCTATAGATGTATGATAATAAAGTAAGTTGGACTCTACTTCGCTTTGCTAGTACCGAGAGATACGTTTCGTGGCTGCTGGATGAAATACTTGATACAAAGTTTTACTTATGAATTTCATATTATCAAGTTGTGGCGTCTTAAACGTATATTATTAAAACATAGGTATTTCTTCATTTGTGTTTTGTGTTTGGACTTGCTGATTAACTAAAACAAATACTGAAAATTCACTTAATTGTGTTTCTTAAAAATAAACAAATATGTTTGTTTATATTTAGTGTACGTTTATAATTAATCGATTTAGCTGAAATTAAATTAGTAATAACAAATAAGGAAACCGAGTTTTAAGCTCAAATAGAAATATTTTCTCTACAATGCGAGCAGCTATCTAGTGACGGATTAAACGGTGTCAACGACCGAAGAGGACAGCACCACCGAAGCGTCGTTCAAAAACACGTTATTGACGATCACACACTAGCCCTACCTTCAAGAGGTCATGAAGAGGAAGAGAAAATGAAAGAAAAAACAAAAGCATTCTATGTATGTAAATATCCTGAAATTTCTTGTTAACCTATTTATTTTTGTTACGTCGTAGAGCCATATTGCAGCTATATTAGTATACTTGTAGCATGAATGGGTCCGCTCGACCGGAGAAGACACCACGCTCTCACAGAATACCAGCGTAAAATAGCAACTTAACGCTGCTGTGTTGCGTATGGTGAGTGTCGAGAACCGGAGACCCTTTTTTCTGGAAATGAGGAATTCCATCTTAGTACTCACGGGTGGCAACGAATTTCTATTTTGATTCGTAATCGAGGACAGATGTAGATGTCTATGGGCCACAGCAACCACTTACCATCAGGTGGACTGTGTACTCGTTTGTCACCCTTCTCCTATTAAAAATAACCATCCGAATAGTTTAAGGAATAGAACCTATTTAATAACAATTTATTTGTGACTTGTGTAATTGTAATGACAATCGATGGGAAAGTAAGGTTCTTGAGTTATAGCCTCGTACCGGAATGTAGCGCAACCCCTACTCTAGATAGAGCGATGACCTGGTAGGAGAAGCAGGAAGTCGATGATTGTGAATGACGCAGGCTTGTGTTCTGTGAATTTTTTAGAGGGAGGTTAAGTTTTTGTTCAGCCGTGGATTTTTTAAGGAAATCATGATGATGACTATAAATGGGTAATTGAGTGCTAAAAACAAATAAACTTAATATTAAATTATGCCAAAGTTAAAGTGAGAGTATTTAAATGAAAATTAGACTGTATAATTGACAACTTTTAATGATTTACAAGGAAAGCCAAAAAGGTTAAAATTTGAATATAAATGTGACCTACGCAAATATTCTGAGCGATACTTAGAACAACTTAACAAGCGTACATTAAGGGTAAGAAGATATGGTAAAAAACGATCAAATAACTCAGCGGTCTGTTATTTATATACCAGGTTGATTATGTGAACAAAAACAAAAAAAAAACCTCTTTGTCGTATCCCCTCAGTTTCAAGGCACTCCCCTTGTTGCCTCAGCCAGTATCGGAATCCTCGGCGTCGACATATCGAGTGACGTGCAGTTTCGTGGTCACTTGGAAGGGAAGGCCAAATTGGCCTCTAAAAAGCTTGGCGTGCTCAGCAGAGCGGGACAGTATTTCATGCCGGCACACCGCCTGCAACTTTACAAGGCGCAGGTTCGGCCGCACATGGAATACTGTTCCCATCTCTGGGCTGGGGCTCCCCAGTACCAGCTCCTTCCACTTGACCGCATTCAGCGCAGAGCGGCTCGAATCGTCGACGACCGAGTGCTTTCCGATCGGCTCGATTCACTGGCGCTGCGAAGAGATGTTGCATCTCTTTGCGTATTTTATCGCATCTATCACGGGGAGTGCTCTGAGGAATTGTTCGGATTAATCCCAGCCGCCAAATTTCGTGAACGCACTACACGTCAAACGTCCCGATACCATCCACACCATTTGGATGCTTGGCGGTCCACCACTGTACGTTTCACAAGGAGTTTTCTTCCACGTACAACCTCTCTGTGGAATAGTTTACCACCGGCGATTTTTCCGGAACGATACGACCTGGGGACCTTCAAGAAAAGAGCTTACTCCTTTCTAAAGGGCCGGCAACGCACCCGCAATTCTCCTGGTGTTGCGGTTGATCATGGGCGGCGGTAGTCACTTAACATCAGGTGAGCCGCATGCTCGTTTGCCCCCTCTTCTATAAAAAAAAAAACTTTGTATACTTGTGAAAATTTGTACTTACTTACTTACTTACTTATCGTCACGCACAATCCCTAACGGGGTAGCCAGAGAGAACAGATCGCCAAGTGTCACGATCCTTACATACCTCTTTCGCTTCTTTCAGGTTCATTAACTTCTTCATACATGCACGTCTAGGTATCCGAGTACTCTTGACCCTCCCCTCTTCGAGCAATTTGCTCACATGGTCTTCGAAAGTTAGTCTCGGTCTACCTCGACACCTTTTAATATTTACTTTCGCTCTATATATTTTCTTCACCATTCGGTCTTCACTCATTCGTTCAACGTGTCCAAACCATTGGAGTACGCCCCTATCAATTTTTGTGATAAGGTCATCTTTCAATCCTGCCATATTGCGAATCTCTTCGTTTCGCTTTCGGTCGGCTATGGTAACGCCACACATTTTACGAAGAGATCGCATCTCCACTGCATTCAACTTGCTTTTATGCTTCTTCTGGCATACCCAGGTTTCGCTGCCATATAACAAAGTCGGTACCAACACTGCGTTATGTATTGCAAGGCGTGCACTCTTCACCACGCCTTGCCTTTTTATTAATGCATTCAGGGCACCATTGACTTTGTTTCCGGCAGCGACACGCCTATCCACATCTAAATCACATCTTCCATCCCGGCTGAAAGCACTCCCCAAGTATACAATTTCATTTACCTGTTCTAGACATTCCTGATTTACCCATATTTCACATTTCGTTCTCTCTTCGTCCTTTTCAAATACCAGAACCTTAGTTTTATTAGCATTCAAACGGAGACCTTTAATTTCACATTCCTCTTTCATACACGTGACTAATGCCTGCAGTTCTGCTTCTGATGGTGCAATAAGCACTGCATCATCAGCATACAGCAGACAATTAACTTTTATGTCACCCAATTTCACACCCAAACAGCTATCTTTCAGCTTCTGTAAACAGCTGTCGAGATACAGTATGAACAGCCAGGAAGACATGACACAACCCTGTTTTACGCCCGCTTGGACGCTAAACATGGGTGACAGGTCATGCCCTACCCGCACACAGGCTTTACAGTCATAGTAGAGTGACTGCACAGCCCTTAACAATCGACCATCCACACCATATCCCGGCAACAGTTCCCACATTTTCTTCCTTATAACCTTATCAAATGCTTTCTCCAGATCCACAAAAGCACAGAAAATCCTCTGGTTAACACTCAGAAGCTTCTCCGTGATCATGCGGAGAGAAAACATTTGATCCGTGCATCCTCTTCCAGGTCTAAATCCGCATTGTGCCTCCCATAAGAATCTTTCCGATTTCTCTTGCATCCTGCGTGTCAAAACCTTCGAATAAACTTTACTTGCTAAACTGGTCAAGCTGATCGCCCGATAGCTCCCGCAGTCAAAATGTGAACCTTTACCTTTATATAAAGGCACAATGACCGCGGATCGCCAATCATCCGGGACATCTCCCGTCCGCCAGCACAAATTGCACAGCAGATGAAAGCTGTCCCAGACGCGAGGCCCACCGTACTTGACCATTTCAGCAGTAACTCTGTCTAGTCCCGCAGCCTTACCACATTTCAAACTTCGAATCGCACGTTCAATCTCTTTCATGCTGATGACCTCAGTGTCATCGAGGTCCGTGTCTGGCGTGCCAGTCACGGCGTCACCCCCGGATCCTTCACTAAGATCATGACACGCATACAATTCTCTATAAAATTCACTCCATCGCTGCATGACGTCCGATTTTTCTGAGAGGACGTCATTGGTTCTCGAAAGCACTTTGTTCATTCTTAAAGCTGTCGCACCACTCCGGGACCTTCCAACCTCTTTCCAGAAGAGTTTGGAGTTTTCCCTAAAGTTGTGCGACAACCTCTCGTCCGCTTTTATTCTACACCTTTCACGTACTTCCTCAATCAATGTTTTCGCATGAACTTTCTGCAGCTTATATCTTTCTTTCATCTTCTCTCTCATATGCTCATCATTACTAGAGGCTAAGTAGTCTAACCATGCTTTTTTCTTCTTTTTTACAGCTTCTTTCACTTCGTCATTCCACCATGCATCTCTTCTTTTACTACTACCTCTTTTTGTCGTACCACATACTTCTTCCGCTGCACTTACCATTCCATCCCTAAGGTTCTGCCATATTCTCTCCACACATTCTTTCCTGCCATCGATGGTGTCAAGCTTTTCGGCTACCCTCGTGTGATATTTGTCCCTAGTATCCGCTTCCTGAAGCTTCCAGCTTCGGATGCGACAGACCGACTGTGGTTCTGTTACTGCCGTCCGGTGGCGCCAACCCGCGAACAAACCCCTAAATCTAGTAATTACTAGATAATGATCCGTTCCCAGTTCAGCACCCCTGAACACTCGTGTATCCATCACCTGTTTTCGCAGTCGGTCATCCACCAGGAACAAATCAATCATACTTCTCTCATTCTTTCTTTCTCTAGTGTACATATGGATCTTCCTGTGATTAAACATAGTGTTTGTCACAAGAAGACCCTTTTCCTTGCATACAGCCAGTATAAGCTTGCCAGCATCATTAACCCTTTTATCTCCAAACTTTCCAAGCATCGACTCGTATCCTGGTCGAGCGATGCCTACCCATCCATTCAAATCACCACATACAACAGTTCTTTCGTTTCCCTTAACCAAATCTAGAACTTCTCTTACATTCTCCCAAAACTCCTCCAGCTCAGCCCTGGACGACGAAGCTACCGGCGCATAAACAGCCAAAAGGAATAACTTCGTCAGTCCCATTTTGAAGCGAACCCAGAGAAGTCTTGAGTTCACAACCTTGTATTCAGTCATAAGATCGACCAACCGGGACGACAACAGCACTCCCACTCCTTGGCAGGCGTTCTCGCTTTCCGGGACTCCGGACCATATAGCTAACGTCCCGCCAGGGAGCTCTTCAATACCACTGCCTTTCCGTTTGGTCTCCGACATACACACGACATCTAATTCTCTTTCTTTCATTATTTCGATCAACTCATTCGTCTTATCTCTCATGCCTCCTCTAACATTCCACGTGCCAACTCTGCACTCCGTCCTCCACCTTCCGCCGTGTCGGGCTGTGCGTGACGGGTGGCGGTCCCCATCGCCGCTTTGCGCGCTGCATTCCACACCAACGGGGACGAGCTGGTGTGCGTCGCCTTGGGGGGACGCCCTAACCCTCGTTCGCATGGGTGCGCAGCTGTGTAGAATTGCAGCCCTGAAAAGGGCTGGCAGGGGTCGCGACGAGCACGCTTCTACAATGACCCCAATGATGTGAAAATTTGTAATAACTTTAAATTTTTAACGAAAAGATAATCAATATTTTAAAGTAGGTTTACACGCCGTGTAGTGGCTATATAGGACTAAACACTACTCAATGAAATCCACTACCCAAAAAACAAACCAGAACATGGGCTTTAGTAACTTTCTGATAACAGTTCTAAATAATAAAAAATGTGGTTATCAATCCACATATCAAACGTGATAACTATTACTGCGAATATCCTATGAGTCAATTTATGGGTGAGGCCGTTACGTTCTTCTTTTATAGAATATGATAACAAACGAGCACACAGTCCACGTGATGGTAAGTGGATGCCTATGGACATACTAACATTTATCCTCGATTAGGAATCAAAATTCGTTGTCACCCGTGAGGACTAAGATGGAATGCCTCGTTTCCAGTAAAGGGGTCTCTGTTTCTCTACAGTAATCATTCGAAACAGCAGCATTGAGCTGCTATTGTACGTTGGTATTCTGTGAGAGCGTCGTCTTTCCCCGGGAGAGCCGACTTATTTCCGCTACAAGCTTAATATAGATGCAGCTTGGCTCTACCACGTAAAATACGACTTCTGTTAACAATTTTTTGAAAAAATGATAAAATTATTTCATTATTTCATACAGAAACTTTCGAGGATTTTCCAAGTGTAACTATCTATTTTATGAAAGATCAGACCTACTTTTTAGTTACTTTATCGCGAGTGTAGTACCGGCATAACGTTGTTGTAATATGGGAAGGTGCCAACAACGAAGATGAAAAGGAAACACGTACGCTCGTTTGATGTAGGTCATGTTAAGCTGTTACAGCAGTGAAAATATCAACAAATGGCAAACGTTTGGTTAATGGCAACACATTTGTCATTTGAAGTTACTACTGGCTACTGTGTTTGAACCGGCTACTATGCTTTTATACATACATACACATATATATATATATATATATATATATATATATATATATATATATATATATATATATATATATATATATATATATATATATATATATATATATATATATATATATAGTAGTCTTTGTGTCTAACAAAAATTGCTTGTTTTCGGGCTTAGATATACATTTACATTTTTACGTGAAGTCTACATTTATCCTCGATTAAGAATCAAAATACAGTTGCATTGTTCTTTAAGACGACGATTGACTGCGTCGTATCCAGTAAAAAGGGTACTAGGTTTTCTAAATTCACAATACGAAACACAGAATCATTAAGCTGCTATTTTACAGTGGTATTCTGTGAGAGCGTGATCTTTGCCTAGTCGATCCAACCTATTCCTGCTAGAACCATAATATAGCTGCAGTATAGCGCTACCATGTAGGTATAAGTCGTGATTGTTCCCGTGCCTTTAAAACTGTATCCTTAGGTTGATGTATTTGAACGCGTACACGTCATTATTATCTACCCGTTATCTATTACAGCCTATAAAAGTCCACTGCTGAACATAGGCCGCCCTCATAGATGACCCCATGGTTTGTATTTTGCCACAGTTGCCACGCATGGCAAGATGCTGCTGCCCATCTTCTGTTTCAATTTCCCTCTGTTGGCACTTACGACACCTTGGAAACCTTATGGGAAATTGGATATCCCTACACCACCACTACAGTGTTAATGTCTGTAATGCTTAGTTTCTTCTTACAGCTCGCGGACTTTCATTACAGCCGTGAGTCTGATGAAGCTATAAAAGCCTTTTTGTCTGTAATGTAAGTGCTCTTTTTTGTAGTATAGGGGTGACAAACGAGGGTATAGTCCACCTGATGGTAAATGGATGCTGTGGTCCATAGACATCTGTATTTATCCTCGATTAAGTATCAAAACGCAGTCGCCTTGTCACCCTGAAGACTAAGATAGAATGCTTCGTTGTCAGTATAAAAGGGTCTCTGGCTCTCTACACTCACCATACGAAACACACAACAGTAGCTGCTATTTTACGCTGGTATTCTGTGAGAGCGTGGTCGTGCCCCGGTCGAGCCGACCCATTCGTGGTACAACCATAATATAGCTGCAGCGTGGCTTTACCACGTACAGAATGCTCTTAACTAGTTGATTTTTACGGTTTCATTATTATCATCATTAATCATTAAAGCTTACCAAAAATCCATTGCTGATTATATGCTTCCATTTAGGGCCTCGCAGGGGAGATATTTGCAACGATTGGCTGGCGGACAGAAAAAGGCAGTTTTTTTATTATTTTGAATTGTTTTAAAGAAGTTACTACTGCCCATCCCCTTTTTATGTCTGAGAAAGTTATAATTTTCTTTCTAAAACAGAATAAATCCCGGTTGCCTAGGCACTAACTATATATAAAACTAAAATTCAAGTGCCTGTATGTAATATCGAAACAACAGCCTTTTATTGAGTTGAGGACATTTTTAATTTTGTTTGTATATCTGTTAGGGCTTATCTAAGTAATCTTAGTAATCTTATCTAAGTATCTTTTATAAGCCAGGAGAGTTACGCCGGGAGTGATCTGGGGGATCTGGGAAGCTGCAACATTGAAGCCAAGTCTAAATCTAAATAACGCATCGTTAATAGATCGTATCCAGGCAAAGCCTGAGTAGGTCCACTATATAACATAAGGTCTTCGAACGTAATGCTTTGTATTGTACAGCAAATCACAAATACGCTATAAATTATTTTTAAATTATTTTCTATACTAAAACCCAACAAATTGAAAACGACTGTCGAAGCAACTCCACCGCTTGCCTTCACACCAGCTGAGGAATACAAAAAGCAAGAAACCGTAAGAATTGAAACATTTTATTTGTAAAGAAACAATAACAATGCCTTCGCAGTATAAGACAATTGTACTAAAATTTTGCAAGAAAAGTATTGGAAAATAATTTTTGTGAAGTTGGGTATATTTATGTTTATTATTTTGTATCTCATCGTGTAATGGCGGTGTAAGAATAACCCCTATAACGTCGCGTGCGTGTAACGACACATGTAACGACACATGTAACGACACATGTAACGACACATTTAACGTAATGTGACAGTGGGAAAGTGAAACAGGAGATGGGCAGTAACACCTTCCTGGTAACAATTCAAAATAATAAAAAACTACTGTAGCCAACCCGCTTCCCAAGCGTGGCAACTATGGCAATATCAGGGGGTAACGAAGCAATCATGGGGGAGGCCTATGTTCTGTAGTGTACTTTTATAGGCTATAATAGATGCATAAGTTTTTTATTAAGTGCTTAGAATAACGAAGAAGGCTGCAGACAACCTAAGGAAGCTTTTCCTGTAATTAATAGAAAGATAGACCGATAACACTTTATTGCACGCTAAAAAACATAAATATTAACAAAAAAAGGGAGAGAAAGATATGTGGTACAATGGGCGGTCTCATCGCTAAGAGCGTCTTCCAGACAACCTTTGGATGGACAGGATTGTAAGAAAACAATAAAAACATGTGTGTGGTTTGGCGACAAAAATAATATAATGCCATCAAATAAAAAACATAACTTGTAAAAAAAAAACTAAATCTCGCTACTCAGGTCTACCGTAAAAAGTTGTGAGATCCATGTAATACCAAGTCAGTTAATTTATTCAGTCCCTACTTAAGGGTCCTTCTGTTTTAAGTTATTACGTAGTTAACTAACATAATAATATCTTATAGTGACCATATCAATATTAAAAATGTTTTACGTTTTAAATAAATAGATTGACTTGTGCCATCGCATGAAAACACAACGTATATCACAAATAATACATAATATATTAAATTAGATTGCATATCTGACCTTGAATTACAGTCCAAAAGTAATTTTTAACTTTATGAGTGTACCATCCACACCATATCACTCTCTCCATAATGTCAGGAAGCCAGTATCCAGCATTCTGACTGTTCTACTGCACTCAAGTAGTGCCAAGTGGTGCTAAGGGCCCAAAAATTCCCATTTCACTTTTAACTTTACAAGGCTGTTTTGGTTTTTCCGTGTATATTAGCAGGATGTGTGCGGAGATGTTCTATATATACTGGTTATAATTCGGAATTTTGATAGCGTGATTTAGGCTTCGGTGTGTTTCGCTTGCGGCGCGACGACAGCGCCGCCACAGATACATGTAAACTGTAGGATATTTATTGGCTGTATTTCATCCATTCATTTATCCTTTTCGACCAATCAAAAGTGTACTGCTGAACATAGGCCTCCCCTATAGATTGCCCTATAGGAGCAATATATGCCATAGTTGCCACACTTGCCACGCAGTTTTTGTCGATATCAGGAAAATGCTACTGTCCATTTCCTGTTTTAGTTTCCCCGTGTTGCCTCGTTCGACACCCACGGGATGATATGGGGTAGTAGAAATCATACACCGCCACTATACATCTTACACCGTATATCTGTAAAATCTTTACTTTTATTCCTTTTAATTAAAACTTTAAATTTCAAAAACTTTTCAGTTTCAATACTTTTTATTCAAAACGAAAAATGTATGTCTCATTTTTAAATGATTTAATTTTTTTTTTAAATAAAAGTTCAAAGAAACGTAAGTTCGTGTATGTAAGATAAATGTTCTCTCATTTTCCGACACAAAGCTTCAGGGAACAACCATTTCGCAGTTAGCAGATGAAAAACTCTGCAGAATGTAAATCATACATATGTGTTTTACGTGTATAATGAAATGAATATTTTGGTGCATCCTATTATATGAGTACGACATATCCTATATAACCCACTCAGAAATGAGATAAAGCCTGTGCTAAGCTGTGGGTCGTATATCAGTTTAAAATTACATCTATCCATGATCTCCTCCATAGATTGCCTCATAATGGGATTTTGCCATAGTTGCCACGCTTGGGCGCTTGGCAATTGAATTTTTTTATAATTTTGATTTGATTGACAGAAAGATCTTGCTGCTCATCTACTGTTTATCTTTTCCTCAGTAACTCCTGACGACACTTTGGGGTAGTGGTTATTCTTAGAGACGACCTTTATCGACGTGTTATCTTATCGGTATGTAAGAGTTCATGGCTGGGAAATCTTTTTCAAAAAAATTGTAGTTTGTTGCTTGAGTGTTTATTATCAAAGGTTCAAGTGTATCGTATCTTAAAAACCTTATTTCTGGGTTACTCGTCATGGTATAATAGAATGGTTGAAGTAAATGAAGAACAAGGATTAGATATATGGTGATATTATTACAATATGTCCTGAACTAAGTCTTACGGTGAACAGGTGGTAAGAAAATCCATCATCAAATTTCGTTCCGTGGATGTCCTAAAAGATATAAGAGAAAATATCAGAAAAGCCTTTTGGTCTTTTATAGAAGACGCATCTCGTTAATACGTTAGATGTAAAATACCAGATTGCCTGAAACCAGATTGAATGGAGGTCAGTATCGAAGAATAAAACAGATTAATTGAATAAAAGCATATTTGAAACAACTATGGCTGAATAAAGTTAGAAAAAGAAGAGAAAATCCTGTATTCTATAGAATCAAACATTTTACCTTATTTAGCTTAAGAAAGAAAAAGATTCTTTATAGGTGGTATAAAATCTGCGATAAATATAAGTTTTTTGAATCGTTGTCCGAATATGAGCAAACAAACATGATGCAATGCACTGACAAAAATTTCACAAAGCAAAGTTAAGCGATATTGGTTTAATATAGAAGTTTTTGTCTTTGTATGTAAACAAACCACGCAGCAGCTTTACTATTGATGCAGCACGAATAGGTCGGCTCGACCGGGGAAGCACCAGGCTTACACAAATACCAGCATGAAATACAATCAATATGCTGCCATGTGTATACGAAACGAGATTAGAAATTACTACCGTTTTTACTGGCATTTTATCTAACTGTCCAAGGATTATTACGCATCTGCTTCTTGATTCTTAATCGAGGATTCCCCCCACAAGGAGTATGGTAATCATATAAATTGTCATCGTTGAAAATTAAAAATCCTGCAACAAATTTTTTATCACGTGTAATTTTAACTTTTTTATCCACGGCTTTTCGTTAAATTTACAACAACCATAGTCATGAGGGAGGGGGAATCTCTAAAACTGGAACAGACCAGGTGCTGCTTCATGACAGAAATGGGCAACACCAATGGCCTCCTGGATAGTAGTTATAAACTGATCCTCAAACAATAATTTTACTCTACGCAAATAAGTAAGAATACTTTATATGATGTGTGATAGTAAAAATAAATAAATTGTGTAAACATCCCTAGTTACATTGAATAAAACTATTTATACGCATTAAATCGCGTTTATTAACTTATTTTTAATTCTCGACGGTTCGTTGCTCGATGGTCACGGACTGAGATGTTTGACGTCCCAATGTCATAGTTAGAAGGTTGCCACCTTCAGTTTTTGTTGATACTAAGTGTAAAATAAGTTAATTAAATACGATAAAATCCGTAGTGTTCGCGTAAATATAGGAAATCATTATTACCCTCAGTCACAACCTATTAAAGTTCATTGCTGTTGGTGGGCCACAGATCATAGAACTGTTGTTCCCATCTGTGGCCATCCCTATAGATTGCCTCATAGAAAGGATACTTGCCATAGTTGCCGCGATTGGCAGACGCGGTATCGACCGCAGTTTTTGCAGCAACAACAGAAACACTCTATTTTCACTAAATTAAGAGCTAATTACATTTAATAAAATGTATGACTTTAAAACACAATACACGTAAATCGAACTACACTTTATTATGTTAAGAAGTAAACGAGGAATCCGTTTCGTAGCTGAAAGATGAAACATGTAATATAAAGTTTCACTTGTCTCTTAAATTGTTAAGTAACGAAGACTTAAACGTAAGTACATCTTGTTACGAAACCGCACGCGCGTCTTAGAGTAGTTAATAAATGTTCAATTTAAATTACACCAATTTTCATTAGGGAATGAAAGACAATGAGCGAGAGAGCGAGAGAGCGCGATAAAAAAAAGCAACAAAGAGAGAGAGAGAGAGAGAGAGAGAGAGAGAGAGCTTACAGTCCACCTAATAGTAAACGGGTACTGCAATCCGCGGACACTTGTCATAAACTTGAAACAACGAAAACAACAGGGGTAGTGAAGTATAATATGTAACGTTAATACCTCTGAGAACGTGAGATGTAATAGCTAACAACCTACGACTAAATTGACCGTTCAAAATAGAACGTAGCATTGAATGCACTACTGCCGGAAAACACTAGAATAAATAGATAAGATGTATTAAAGTTGGTAAGAATTACTTCGCCCTCATACGCTCAATAAAACAAAATGATGTGTCTTACCTGATTTGAAGAGCACCCCCCAACTGTGAGTTTAGCAGTCAGCCACTGCAAAGTCTACATCACCTGAGGATGCCTCGTGTAAGGCAAAACACGTGTCGATTATCGTCGATGTTGGGTCTTTCCTAGTCTGGTGTTGGGAGTAGTGGTGCTGGCATAAATGGTGACGGTAGTAGTGCACGCAATTGAGGGCGGGCGGAAGGTGATTTTCAAACTAGGTCAGACACATCATTTGATTTTATTGACCGGATGTGGGCGAAGTAATTTTTACCAACTTTAATATAATGGATTTCCGCTAAGTAACGTAAATTAATAGTGTATCCCATCAAAAACATAAATGTGAAATGAGAGCCAAGTTCAATATTATGATATATGCCTTGGTTGTTGACTAACGACAAATGAAGTGAAATCTAAATGATTGCCAAGTTCAATGGTCAGTCCTGAAATTTATTTATAACAACATAAAATATCATTTCTTCTTATAACTTAGAATAATAACATATTGTAGCCTAAGGTCTGACTTGGCTAGTTCTCATATGGCTGCTCGCCATTCTGCTTGAACTTGGCTTGACACGCTACCGCGCGTCTAGATTAGTTAGGTACTTACCTAACTAGGTGGTAAGAATTTATCTCTGCTTGGGGGTCAATCTGGGTATGTACCACCATCAGCTAGCAGCTAAAAACAGTGTCTCCACTGCTGTATTCCAAATTGAATGGGGTAGACAGCTAGTACGGTTACGGGCTATGACGCATTCCGTGTTAGTCCTCAGAGGTGAAAACGCTCCTATATCTTCTTTAGTGCAACTGTCCTAAGCACGAACTCCTAAACAGTAAATCAAAACGACGGCTGTGTCACGTATCCAGAAGATATAGTGCTAATAGTTTACACGAAAACCTTGAGCTACTGGTAAGATCTTAATGTATACAGGAAGAACGACGAAGTTTCTTACCAAAAATTTTGTTATAGAACTCCAAATTTAATAAAGAGTTCATTCGTTCATTAGTCAACACGCGAGCACAATATCCATCTGATGGTAAGTGGTTGCTGTAGCCCATAGACATCTACATTTATCCTTGATTAAGAATTAAAACGCAGATGCGTTGTCGCCCTCGATGACTAAGTTGAAATGTCTCGTTACCAGTAAAAAGGGTCAGCGGTTCTCTAGACTCACCATACGAAACACAACAGCATTAAGCTATTGTATTCTGTTAGAGACTGTTCCTGCCGCGGTTGAGCCAAAACATTTGTACTGCAACCTTTATAAAGCTGCAGCGTGGCAGCACCAATTGAAAAATTATGTCATGCATATAGAATATAACAATATGCAAATATTTTTACTAGCTGGCCCGACGTAGACGTTGTTCTGCCCTTACCGGTAGATGGCGCAATCAATTCCACTCCAAGTACACAACACACTTTTCGCGTGTTAAATAAAATTAATTTAATTAATCGACCATAGTGTCACATACTGGATTCAGATTTAGTGATAATCTTTTATGGCACTAAATCAACATATTTTGTTGTGAATATGAGTCATTTTGTTCGATAAATTTTAGATATAGACGCCGCCACATATTAGATTTCAACGTAGCCATGAACTGTCATGTCGACTTAACAAATATTTTGTGTGAATATAACCTCAATCGGTCAAGTCCTTCATAAGTTGCACGATCGCTACGAAAAACTTACGATTATATACATAAATAAAGATCAAGAAAAGATAATAAGAGAGAAACAGTTGTATCTCGAGAGGGTCCTGATATTTATCTTGGTACTCCGTCTTTCAGCAATTTCTTTTCCCGATTTGAAATCCTAGTAAATGCTAACACTTATATATTTCAGAATATATTATACGTATATTTCAGAATATCCATTTGGTCCAATTTTAAATATCTAGTACTAATACGGACGGCACTAAGCTCTTACCTTTAAACAATGTCCATCTAATACATACTTCGGTAGTGGACTAAGTCTCTCCATTTAACAATTACTGAATTCAACAAAGACTTTTTTTAAAAGGGGTATTTTAATAAATATGATGACGTGATTGATAATAACCTTTGGGAAATAAAACTATAGGTTTCAAGCTATTTCTTAAATGAGTTTTGTAAATAATTTTACCTACTGTAGAAAAGAAAGTTTCTTGAACGATATGTAAAAGTAAAAAAATTCAGACGCGGCAGAACTGAAACATTATTTATTTTTTATCAATAAAAATTTATTATTATAGAATTATTTACTATTAATTGATTTAGTAGGGCAGTTCCACTAGATGGAGTGACGACCTGGTATGCAGTAAGTCGATGGATGCAGGTGGCTCAGGACCGTGCTTTGTGGAATTACTTGGGGGAGACGTATGTTCAGCAGTGGACTTGTTTAGGGCTGTAATGATGATGATGAATTGATCGAGATCGAGATAATAGGAAACACTGTATACTGTATTCTATTTCATTCTCTCAGAGGCTGAATCGTATAGATGAATATGTTTGTCTCTTTTTGTGTTGCTTTTTCGTTTTAGTTTCAAATCAGCACGATACTAAAGAACATTTTCCACTTCAAAATTACTTTGCATTGACGGCGTAGTGGTAGAGTAAGATATCACTCTCCTTTACCTTGGGCAGCAGCACGTTCCAAATACCAACTTAAAATAATAAAAAAACTGAGGTTGCCAGTCCGCCTGCCAAGCGTGGCAACAATGGCAGCATCTCATTATGAGGTAATCTATGGGAGAAGCCTACGTTCAGTGGTGGGCTTTAAAAGGCTGTAATGAAAAGATGAATGGATACTTTCAATTGCAATTATTTATAACCTATATTTTTAAAAAATGTCTATATTATTTTAAACAATTATTTATAACCCGTATTTAAAAATGTCTAAGTATATTGTTTTCAATAACAATTATTTATAACCTATATTTAAAAATATCTATATTATTTTCAATAACAATTTTATTTATAACCTATAGTTTAAAAATATCTATATTATTTTCAATAACAATTATTTATAACCTATATTTTAAAAAATGTCTATATTATTTTATATTACTTTAATGCATACTTTCAATAACAATCATTTTTTTATAACCAGTATTTTTTTAAATGTCTATATTATTACATTTTCATTAAATGTCAGCAGCACATATTCCGTTGGCGTGCATAAAGCTCCAGTAATAAGACGGTTCGGCGTATGTCCACTAATATTATTTCAGAGAGCGACGCCGGACATCACACAAGCCTGCGTAAACATTTGCCGCAATTCAAGTTTTACGTTTACGTTATGATTTATCTCCAACTTTGGAAAGCTTCTTTTAACTTATTATAAGCCGCGACTTGATTATAATCGTACTCGGTGGTAGTGGTGATGAAGGCCTAGACAGAAGATTGCAAAAAATAATATTAAAACAAAAAAATTAATAAAAACTAATTATAATCTGAAAGAGAATAAACACTGGCAAAAATATATCAATCTATAATATTAAAATATGCTGTTTAGAATGTATAAGACAACCTAACTGGAGTAACATTTTTTTAAACTTAACGTGGTAGAGCCACACTGTAGTTATCGCTGTAGAAAGAATGGGTCGGCTCGACCAGGAAAGGAACACGCTCTCACAGAATACCAGCGTAAAATAACAACTACATGCTGCTGTGTTTCGTGTGGTGAGTGTGTGAGGTGAGTCCTCAGGAGATGGCAACGCATGTGCCTTTAGCAATGTAGATGTCTACGGGCCACAACATCCACTTACCGTCAGGTGGACTAAGTGCTCGTTTGTCACCCTAATTTTATTATTAAACTGTTCTACCAAAGGTTAGTTGGATATGAATTAAACATAAGCAAATACAACCAACAAACCATAAGAGGGTAAGCTAAAGTAGAAAAAAAGTAAAGTTACCAGCCTATATACGTCCTACTGCTGGGCACAGGCCTCCGCTCATTTCTGAGAGGGTTTAGGGCAAGGAATTGTCCGCCGCGCTGCTCCAATGGGTGTTGGCGAACTTCACATGTCTTTGAAATTTTTTTTTTCTTATTTCTCTGACATGCAGGTTTCCTCACGACGTTTTCCTTCACCGCCGGGCACGTGGTAAATCAGCACTTAAAATTGTAATTAACAATTTCATTGGTGCCCGCGGGGATCGCACCCGGTTTGCTCGCGTACTGTGAAATTTACAGCCAGCGCTAACCATCTGAGCTACCACGGGTGAGCGTAAGCTAAATGGTATATGAAATTTTAATATTAATAATAAAAGCTAACATTGTTTAACGCTTAGTTGGATGAAGATCAGTTATATACGAGTAGCTCGAAAAGCCGACAAGTGCAAAGACCAGAAAGTTTAAAAAACTTTTTTTTAAATAAGCGTGCCAAACGAGCACACAGTCCACCTGATGGTAAGTACCACTTACTTACCATCAGGTGGACTGTGTGCTGTAGTTCGATTATAAAATCTAAGTTCAGATGCATTGTCACCGCTGAGGACTAAGATGGAATGCCTTGATTCCAGCGAAACGGAGTTTCCGGTTCTCTGCACTTGTCATACGGGATACAGTAGCGTTAAGCTGCTATGAAATAGTTGGTGAGCTGTGATGGCGTGGTTCCCGGTCGTACTAAACCAGTGGTACTGTAGCCATGGTATAGCTGCAGCATGGCTCTATCACGTAAGATGCAAAGCAATACATATACACATACAATTGACGAAAAAAAGTTTTCAAATATCATCATCAAACTAGCAAGCACCATGTTAGAAGATCCCGCCAGATGGTGAGATGGCCTCACGAGGCACAGAAGGAGTTGTAGACCGAGGTGGCTTAGCACCTTACATTGTATTTAGAATTAATAGAATGCTGACGATAATGATATGCCAACATTTGTGTCACCACTGACAAAGTTTTCATATGTCGGAGCAAATGTGCCGTTCCAAATAAGAACATCAATATGGATGACATTTCCGTTGATACTTAATTTACATTCAATAATGATATTTGGTTCGTTTCTAAAAGTCATTGTTGTAAATAAAATCGGTTTGTGATAGATACGTGGTAGGCGTTGCGATGGTCGTACCTGGTAGAATCACGCTGCAGCTATGTTAGTTGGAGGAGTAATAAGTCGGCTCGACCGGGGTAGGCCCACGTTTTCACAGAATACCAACGTAGAACAGCAGCTTAAGGGTGAGTTTTTTTTGTTATTTGAGTGCAGAAAACCGGAGACCCTTTTCACTGGAAACGAAGCATTCCATCTCAGTCTTCAGGAATGACAGTGCATCTGCATTTTGATTCTTAATCGAAGCTAAATGTAGATATCTATGGGCCACAGCATCCACTTACCATCAGGTGGAATGTGTGCTCGTTTGTCACCCTTATTCTATAAAATAAAAAATTTTAAGCAACAAGGTCTTCGTCTATATTTCATCTTCAAGACACATGGCAGTGTGTCAGCGTTAGTTCTAAGGACGTACGTAGACACTATGATTTAAACAACTGCTATGGAGCTTGGCACGCGTTCAGATCCGAACTTTTACCGACAACTTTGAAGCTAATTTCTACCGCACTCGGTCCAGTTTTATAATTTAAGGTTTTGTTAGTATCTATTTTACAAATTTAAATTTTTCTTTTTTATAGAATTGGGTGACAAACGAGCATACAGTCCACCTTATGGTAAGTGGATGCTGTGGCCCACATACATCCACATTTATCCTCATTTAAGAATCAAAATGCAAATGCGTTGTCAGCCCTGAGGACTAAGATGGAATGCCTCGATTCCAGTACAAAGGGTATCCGGTTCTATACACTCATCATACGAAACACAGCAGCATTACGTTGCTATTTTACGCTGGTATTCTGTGAGAGCGTGGTCCTCTCCCGGTTGAAATGACCCATTCGTGCTACAACTATAATATATCTGTAGCGTGACTCTACTACGTAAACAAATAAGATTCGTAACCTGTATGTTTATTAAGAAACATCATGCAGACCTGCTGAAGCAAAATATTTCAATATCGATCGATACTGCTATAGTTTACACCCGAAAAAGCTGTTACGGGTGTCTCTAAATGTACTTTTTGCATAGTCGCATAATGCGCATCCCTCCGCAAAAACACCTGATGCTCTACAATATGGCGGCGATAACAAAGCAAAACAGTTGCCGAAGTCGTATTTAAATTACAATTAACTATTACATAAGCACAGCTTGTATAGCGATTTAGCAACAATTTAATATATAGGTATCTTTATCTCTATATAAGCTAACAAATAAATAAAATGGAAGTGTGTGTTTGTAATGCCAAAATAACAGTCTTTTACTAAATATAAATGAAAGTATTTATGGTACCTACTTATAACAAAAAAATCTTTTTAAATTTTTGTGTCTGTTTGTTTCGGCTAATAAAATAAAATGTCAGGACCAATTTTAGAGAAAGAATTGGGATTCCGCGTAAAAAAATTGAAACCCAACAAATTCAATCGTAATAAATAATTCCACGAGGACGAAGTCGCGGGGAACAGTTAGTTTTAAAAGTACTTAATCGTAAGTGGAAACTGCTGCAGTTTGCAACATGGACATCTCCAGTCATTTTCAAACAAAGACTACAGATGAGTTACTTTGTTTAAAAGACTTGTTAAAGAGCACTATCATTCACCCCACAATTAATAAATCGTAATGTGTAGTAGGTATTCATATAAGTAACATTAAAATATAATTTAATATATATATATAAATATATATGTATTGTACATGTAATTGCCACAAGGAGTATTATCTAACAATATTCTTCACACCGGAACACCGGTCTGTCGGCGAGCACTGCTATTTAGCGACAAAAAAGACGGTGGTTCCTGTCCAGAAGGACTCCAAGGCAAATAAAGAGTCCTCCATACCGTAAAGATATATTGTATGTTGTACTTTTATGCACATTTCACAACATTTCTATAATATTAGAGACAAGCAAAGGGGAGGGTAGGTAACCGTGGTCCCTCAAGGGTTAAGCGCTCGCTGTAAACACAGTATGCGTGTAACCCGGATTCGATTCCCGACGGCACCAATGAAATTGTTAATTAAAATTTTAAGTGCTGATTTACTATGTGCTCCGCGGTGAAGGAAAACATCGTGATAAAAATATATATTTAGAAGACATGCGAAATTCGCCAACACGCCCTAAAACCGTCTAAGAAATAAGAGGAGGCCTGTGCCCAGCAGTGGGACGTATATATGGTGTAACTTAAACTTTTAAAGGGCCAGGCTACTAGAGAGTCTAATTGGTAGTGTTAATTACAGCAACGGTAACTGCAAACTACTTCTAATAAAGAAGGATAACGATGTCACATGCGACAGCGATGCACAACTTGTAATTATATTTATTCTTTCTTACCCTTTAGCTAGGATACAAAAGTAGATACAATGTTTCTAAATTAAATCAACTGAACGGCGAAAAAAGGACCTAGAAAATTTATCTCAATTTCTAACACGACATTTAGAAACAAAATGTGACGCCTTCGACTTAATTTCACGGACAAGATGACGGTAAATATGCAAAATAATTCAGTGTAATAGATTATATTATGTCCAGTTACCGCTAAATTTGACGATTCCTACATTTTTTCCCTCAACGTGGTTTGATGATGTTGATAAAAGCAATATTGTATACCAATTACTAGTGATTATCAAGTCGATGAATGCAGGTGGCTCAAGACCGTGTTTTGTGGCATTCCTTGGGGGAGGCCTATGCCCAATAGTGGACTTGTGAAGGGCTGCAATAATCATGATGATGATACTGAGTTCGAATCCCAACTAGGCTCTAGTAATCATGCGATGTGTATAAAATGTAAATTTTACACGGTATTTCGTAGCACTTATTTGCATGAATATTAAAGAGGTCTGTAGTATTTGTAGCACTATATCTACTGAGCAATTAATAAATTATGATTATTAATAATATTATTGTTTCTGATAGTGTTTGGAAGTTGTCGCTGTTCTCGAATTTAAATAATCAAAATGCAGATGCGTAGTCATCATTCACGAGGACTAAGATGGAATGCCTCGTTTCCAGTATATATTGTTTTCTTCCACGTACAACCTCTCTGTGGAATAGTTTACCACCGGCGATTTTTCCGGACCGATATGACCTGGGGACCTTCAAGAAAAGAGCTTACTCCTTTCTAAAGGGCCGGCAACGCACCTGCAATTCTCCTGGTGTTGCGGTTGATCATGGGCGGCGGTAGTCACTTAACATCAGGTGAGTCGCATGCTCGTTTGCGCCCTCTTCCATAAAAAAAAAGTAAAAGGATATCCGATACTCTACAGCTACCATACAAAACACAAGCTGCTGTTTTACGCTGGTCTTTTGTGACAGCGTAGTCCTTCTCCGATCGAGCTGACCCATTCCTGCTACAACCATAATATAGCTGCAGCAAAACTCAACCACGTAAAAATTGACCTTCATCAATATTATATATAATCAGTCTAAAGATTAAAAAAAAAAACAACAACAGTAACTATTTCATCTGTGCAAGAATCTGTCAAATTGAATTGATATAAACTCCAAGATATATTCCGTATTTCATTCTAAAAGAAAAAAATGATAGAGGAAGTGAAAATATGCCATTTGTAGATTAAAGATAATAAAGAACCTTTCTCTGGTTTTACTAAGAAAACCCAAGAAAGTAGTTTTGCAGCTGGTAAATACACGCTGCCCTAGCTGATGCTGAAATACTTGATTCAGAGTTTGTACTAATGACTTTAATAATGGTTAAAAAATTAGGAATTTGTTAATAAAATATTCTGGTTGTGCTCCAGTACCGAGAGTTTTGTGAATATTTTTGGTTGTATAATTCGGTATACAAATTAGATTTTATAAAACGTCAATTTTGAAGCCATCCCTGCGGAATTATAATTTAACAACAGTTTTATAGACTTTAACATAAGTTTGAAGATTCAATATCCGATATTTATACATTTATAGTCAGGAATTTCATGTCCTGATTCATCCCGTGGGTGTCGTTATATCGACTGAGGTCTTTAACTCGTTATATCTACGGATTTACGATGCGGGTAAGTACATATATTTGATATTGCAAAACAATTTGAAATAAATTTTATTATACATTAAATAAGCTTAGTTTATGATAGTATGTATACAAAATTACTGACTTTTATCATTGAGGCTACATGCTATTTATTAAGGGAGGATATCGAGTCCTTCCACTGAATTATTAGCATATTTCCGAAGACGATTTTTCCTCGAGTACCATATCATCATTACTAGGTAGTAACACTCCTATTCAGCGCCTAGGAGTTCGTCTGGGTTGGTCGTACACTCTTATTTATTTCCACAGTAAAGTAGTAGTGGGAACACTGCTTAAAACATGTGACATGTTGAGAGGCATTCCATCTTAGTCTTTAGTGGTGACAACGCATCTGCAACCTTCTTTGTTGAATGTGATTGCAAGTGTCGATGGGCCGCAATAGCAACTTACCATCAGGTGAACTAACGAATTTGTAACTCTGGCTGATAATATAAATTTATTAAATTTGGAAGTTTATTCGATTACAGTATTAATTACCAGCTGCAATTGGTGTTTACCAACCTTCAACGCGACTTTTTTACAATCTTACTGAATATGCTGTTACCTGTTGCCGCCACAGCTGATGTAAGACAAATGTATCTCAAGATAGGCGTCACCTGAAACGTCGGGAATTAAATATAAGTTAATTAAACGTTCTTCGAGCTACATGGCAATGGGCCGGCCGTATAGCTCGAAGAACCGATAACCGATGGGGAAGAAAGGTTCTCGAGTGGCAGCCTAGTACCGGTAGGCGTAGTGTAGGGCGACCCCCCACTAGATGGAGTGAGGACCTGGTAAGACACGTAGGAAGTCGATGAATGCAAGTGGCTCAGGACCGCGCTTTGTGGCATTACTTGGGCGGGGCTTATGTTCAGCAGTGGACTTGTGAAGGGCTGTAATGATGATGATGATGATGAAATGCGATAAAATCCGTATAAGTAAATAGTTTCATTCAATGTGTAGTTTTAGCGTAAATACAAGAAATCGTTACACCGTATCCTTATCGAGCCGTATAACTTGTACAATGTTTACGGCTGGATTTCCTAGTGCACTTTTGCCCTAATCTATATTTTATCCCGCTTAAGTTCATTACAGCGTATGTTTCTTTATAATAAAGTTATTGTACGAGCAATTCTAGAACGGGGTCAAATAAAAACGGCGCAATTCGAAAAAAACCTTGCTAGCATTTTTCATTGTTCGCGGGTAAATTCTGTTCTTATAAAATTGTCTATTAACGCTGTTCTTCCTGCGGTTTATTAATGCCTTATAATAATTATAACAGTATTAGCATTTCGCAGCTATGTTTTTTTTTCTTAGTTTGCTTGGCCTTTTTAAATTTAACATTGTTCTTTGCAATATATCATAAGTCAACTATTAGACTCGAGGGGTGAAGAAAAGGGAAAGCTTTGTACGCCTTCACAAACATATTGCGCGCACAAAGGAGTGCAATATTTGGGAAGCAGTGCTTAAAGCTTATATAAAATAGCTTAATATAAGGTATTTTACAAATTTATTAAATTAAATAAAATAAAATATAGTTTACGTTTATACTGCCAATGTGAAACACATATTTGTCTGTGATCAAACAGTCGTACAGATTAGAGAATGCCACTAAGGAATTTAAAAAATGTTACCAATAAATGATAACTACTTAATTTATTTGATTTCAAGTGTTCATTTTTTAATGGTCTGTGGAGTGTATGTCAAGACAAAAAAGGTTTATTTTATATTTTGTAAATAAATATCATTATTCTGAGATATCTTTTTCTCCTTCTTTTATCCATGTATTTTTTTTAACAAAACAATACACAGATGAAAGAACTTGACTTGACTTGATGGAGACTTACTACTACATACTTAATATTATACAAACGTAAATGTTGTATGAATTACGGTCGAATTTCAACCACTTGGCGACCACTGCAAAGTACTAAGCCTCATGCATAGTTGACTTATTACAAACTTTATGATGGTGTATTTTTTTGTTTGTTTTTCTTTTTATTCCACCTCTGACACTGGTCAGAGATATTGCATAGCGAAATATTTTGGAATATCTTTTTTTTCTGGTTAATTCTGTTAGACGGGTTCAGTGCAAACATTTGCATACACGTTGACCAGATGTACATATTCTTAAGCCACATTAAGACTACTTAACTATAAAGTCTTATTTCTTGCTATATTTTCTATAGTTATCTTACATAAATAGTCTATGAATATGTATTTTTATTAGATTTCATTATTTCCCGCAAATTATCTTTTTGAACTCTTTCTTTTATTTTTATTTCGTTTTTGGCTAAACTATATTTCGCACAATCTACTATTAAATGAATTAGCCAACCCTCTCCGACATTAGGGTCACATATGCATGCGGATCTGGGGGCACGGCAGCGCCCCCGCCAAGTCGAGCAAAAAAGCGGCACGGCCGTACCATATTTTCTCGAATCAATTCAGGCCATTTTCGACCCCTTATAACTTCATGGTCAATAAAACTAGAAGCCTGAATTTTCAGTAACCGAGTAATCATTGTATAAACATGGTATATTTAAAATTTCATTCAATTTGAACCAGTATTTTAAGAATTGTAACCAGTCAAAATTTCTAAATTTTTTCACTCACTGACTGACCGATCATCAAAACTCTTAAGGCACTTCTAGCAGACATAGAAGCTTCAAATTTATAATATAATTAGTGTTTAGTGTATAAATTAAGGAAAAACTAAAACATTTATTAATTTCTGTCCAGTTTTTTAGATAGACTAATTGCATAAATAACTTTGTAATCCCATATAAATATATAGAATTACAAAGTTACATTTGCAGTGAATGAATCTGTGTACTTGTATATGTATTACAGGTGTACATAGGTACGTTGTTGGTACTCAAGAAGTAGACGGTACCGGAAAGGTAAAAAATTAGGACTATCTTATATACAAAAAGAAATGAGATACCATTAAAAACATAGCTTGTAAAAAATCCAAGTCTCGCAACTCAGTTCTTCTACCGTAAAAGTTGTGAGATCCATGTAATACCAAGTCGGTTAATTTATTCAGTTCCTACTTAAGGGTCCTTCTGTTTTAAGTTATTACGTAATGAGCTAACCTAACAACATTTTATAGTGACCATATCAATTTTAATAGTCCTTTATGTTTTAAATATATAGATTGACTTGGCAATCGCATTAAGCAATCTAATTTAATATAATACGTATTACTTGTGAGATACATTGTGGTTTCACGCGATGGCCAAGTCAATCTATATATTTAAAACATAAAAGACTTTTAACATTGATATGGTCACTATAAAATGTTATTAGGTTAGCTAATTACGTAATAACTTAAAACAGAAGGACCCTTAAGTAGGAACTGAATAAATTAACCGACTTGGTATTACATGGATCTCACAACTTTTACGGTAGAAGAACTGAGTGACTGATCTTTACATTTAAACCTATCTGATGGTGTGTTAGTTTATATCGAATCTTCTCAGGTTGAGAACACGTGAACTTTTTTCTAATTTGGTCTAAAGTTTTTTTTTTTAACTATGTGGTCAACATATCGGTAGACTACATTTACTACTGATTATTTATTAGGAATAGTAACTCTAACTCTTCATCATCATCATTACAGCCCTTTACAAGTCTGCTGCAAGGCCTGCTGAACATAGACCTCCTTCAAGGAATGCCATAAAGCAAGGTTCTGAGCCAGCTGCATCCACCGACTTCCTGCATGTCTTACCAGGTCGTCACTCCAGATCCAGTGGGGCGACGCCCTCCACTTCGCATGCCGGTACGAGGCTACCACTCGAGAACTTTTTTTTCTAACTCTTGATGGTTAATGGATGAAGAACGATCTAGACGCAATATTTGTCTTTTCACAAATACAAGTTTGGGCTCAGAATATATTTTTTTTATTTAAGTAAGGTTGTTAGTGCTACCGTGGATTAAAAAAAGTTCTTCGTTACCAATATAAAGGTGAAGTAGTTTTCGTCCATATGAAATACAGAAGCAATATGTTGATATTCTGTGACAGCTTGGTTCTTCCCTGGTCAAACGTCCCGCTGCAGCGTGGCTCCACATAATATTAAAAAAAAATTAAAAAAATCAAGACACATATTTCAGCAGCCAGTTAACAAAGCAGTGAGTAACTCCAATACGATAACATTAAAGCGGTAGTTAGTACCTATTAAAACACAATATCAAATGTGTCAAAGAAATTATAGAACAAGATAAGTTTTGAAACTTAATTAATAACACGCTTGTAGTACAAGAAAGAAGAGCAAGTTTTAACGACCTATTTACTTTGCTAGACGCCAATATTGACGTTCTAAATACAGCGGATTACGATGAGTTCATCTAACTTAGTTAAACAAACAATGAGTTCCTGCAGGTGGCGGACGCGATCCTCAAAACGTAAAGTAAGCATAACCATGGTAACTAAAGCAAAAGTTTTCTGCTTAACTTCACTATCGATAAAGTATCTATTATGCGAGTTATTTTAAGCCATAAATATTGAATTTTTAAATAAATTTACGACAGTGTTTCTTATTTATGAAAAACAAACTCACAGTTCACCTGATGGTAAATTCATACTATGGCCCACAACCACTATCCTCGATTACGGATCAAAATGCAGATGCGTTATCACAACTAAGGACTAAGACCAAATATCAATAATGATCATATGAATTACAGCAGCTGCCTTTTCATGCTGGTATGCTGTGAGAGCATGGTCCTTCCATTTATCAGACCGTAGCATACATATGAACCATTGTCTAAATGAAACAAATAAATCGTGTGAATATGACCTCAATTGAAGTAAAAGAGAGATGCGAAAAATTTTATATTTCAGAGTTTGCAAGGTTATAAAGAGATACTTAACTCTCGAGGCAGTAAGTACTGGCAAGCGCAGTGTTTGGCGACTTAAATTGCGACGACTTGAAGTAGTAAGTAAGAAGTAGTCGATGGACGCAGGTGGCTTATGACTGTAGTTAGCGTTATCTTCAGGAGTGGACACAAACATTAAATAACAACACATAAAACAGTAATTGAACAATGCAATATTTAAAAAAAAGTTTTTTATTTTTCCCGCTACCTCACTACAACACAAGGAGTAAATTAAAAATTATGTACAACCGACTACAATATAAATAAGTCGAAGTCAATTAAATACGCATTATTAAGGATAACCCAAAAACTACAGGTCAGATCTTGATGAAATTTATATGGATGGTCCCAAGAAGCACCAACTTTCAAATAAAAAATAATCATCAACCTAGAAAAAGTTTTGAGGTAACACAAATTATAAAAAAAACATACAATCCAATTGAGTACCTCCTCCTTTTTTTGAAGTCGGTTAAAAAAATTTAAGACAAACCCTCGCTACAACGATAGAGGCCCGGAACCTTAATGGGTTGATGACGAAGAAGAATATTTGGTTCATCGGAACCTATATTTGGGAACATTAGCAGCGACATGGCAATAAATGGGATTAACCTATAATAAAAAGAAATCGGATAACTCCTTGTAGTTTTGCACAGATGTCATAAAGCTCCACAGCGATGAACAAAGGTGGAATGAATCCACCTGCGGTAAATAAAGGTGTGAATCCTTACGTAGTAGAGTCATGCTGCAGCTTTATTAGTAGTATTGTTGTAGCACGAATGGGTCGGCGGGACCGGGGAAGGACAACGCTCTCACAGAATAGCAGCGTAAAATAGCAGCTTAACGCTGCTGTGTTTCGAATGGTGAGTGTAGAGAACCGGAGACCCTTTTTACGGGAAACGGAGCATTCCATCTTAGTCCTCGTGTGTGATAATGTATCTGCATTTTGATTCGTAACCGAGGATAGAAACAGATGTCTATGGACTTCAGCAACTACTTACCATCAGGTTGAATGTAACACACATTACATAACTCACCCGGTAAAAAAAGCATGATTTTGTGTCCAAGTGAACGTAGCCAAAGTCCTTACTTTGTAATACGAATTATAAAAGTTTAAACGTGTAACTTAAAGTTTTAGCCTTGTAATAGTATTAAGTGGATTCGAATCCGCCATTCCACTGCTGTCGGGAAACATTACTGAAACAAGCATTTTAAGCTTACCTAGACTGATTAACGGGTATATTGATAATGTTAAAAGTGTTGCAAATTTTTTAATAAGAAAAGAATTTAAGTCCGTTCTAAAATTACACTGACGGCGACCGCCACCGCAGATGATCTCGTGAAGAACCGCAGCGGATGAACTGAATCTCTCTGAATACTTAAAAACCGACTTCAAAGAACTTCTTTTCTCGCATAAAAGTTACGTACTCATAAAGCGGGGAGCAGGATTGTAAGGTAATACTACTATTTGGTTTTAGTCAAAGTTATAATTATAATTATTGTTTATGTTATATGTTATGTTATTGTTACTTTAAAAAAAATAAAGCATAAATTATCAATTGAATTTAATGTGAAAAAACCACCTATAATTTTTTAATTATTACTGTAATTTTCGTGCTTTTAAATAATACTTTTTTCTCATCAAGTTTAATTAAGTCATTACGTACGTTACTCTCAGAAAACGTCGTAGACAGTAAAAAAGGCTCTTATTCTTGACGTAATTGTAACGGCTTATCAGAGTATGGTGTCCGCAGATTTTATCATGTATGTATTACAATTATAACAGAAAAAATTACTTAGTCCTCTCGCAACGAATATTGTTGTTTTTAGATTGATGAAGCAATTTAACTAAAAAACAAAGTATTAACCCACATATGCTTAAATCCTGGCTAACCCACCGGAAAGAAGGTCCCTCTTGTTTCTGAGTTGATTTTTGTAACCAAGAAAGGTTCGTCGGGCTGTCTAAATAAGGTTTTGCGCAGTACAAATCTTCGCGAAAAATTTAAACGGGTTACATTCAATTTAATTCCGATTGGTAGCTGTATTACGATCTCGTTCAGCTCGGAGACAGGCTACAGCGTCAAAAATCCGAGTCATCTGCCATCATGGTCATGATTTTATTTAAAAAAATTACGCGATGACTGCGTGTTCATACACAGAGAACGGATAGTTTTTTTTATTAATTCTAATATATAGAATAAGTAAACGAATCCGCCTTATATCTACATTATTAGAGAAAAAGGAACTCGAAGTCACGGCAACGTAGCTGCTTTCCTTTGAGCTGTGGGCGCTGGGCTGCAGATTCAGTTCTTGTAGGAAACATGTATTTTGGTGTGGTTTACAAGTTACTGTTCCGAGTTTTAAAGTGTAATTAATGAATGTAAGACGCCTCCACGACTCCATGACACAAGAAACTTAAAATTTTTTAGTCTATAAATTTAATTATATAACATAATGGTAAGAATTACATGATAAAGACAGTCTACACAATCTTCAACCCAATACTTGTATTATACAAATCGTTTTTAAACACTTTTATATAAAATTACAATTCATTTCAAAAGTTACAGAAAAACAAATATATAATGAATTTGTGCACACAAAGCCACGGGAACAGCTTATTAAGTATAATAATATATTTACAAATGAATTTGTGAAAACAATGAATTCACTTTGGCTAAAGATCTGAAATAAAGCGCTTTAAAGATAATATTCGTTGCTTTTGGGTTCACGTTAAAACATGAGACAGTTTATTTTGTTTTTTAATTACCCCCTTTTTATCAGCCCGTTTAATTATATAAGGTAAATTTTTGAAAGAGTACAAAGTTCCCATTGTTTAATGTGGCGCGCATCCGTTTTCTGATAAATACATTGGAAACGTTGCGCCCCGAGTCTGCCTCGATAATTAGTGGCGCGTGTGCAAATTTAATAACTCTCGTGTGGTGAGAGCTTAGCTTTTATACGCGACGATGCGTAAACGATACGATCTCACTGTTAATTTCAACTTCTTTGACCCATCATCTTATCTGTTTATGTTTCAATGATTTCTTCGTGATTAATATGTTAACATTATAAAGTTTAATAAGATAAAGACATTAATACAAGAATTTTTATAATATATTAATTAAACAGATTTTTCTTTTCCTTATAGATCAGCATGTTTTTTTATGGTTGTATGTATCATGATATTTAAAAAAAACAATTAAGGCCTTTAATATCCTTATGTTATTATGGTTTAAATTTAACTTTAAAATTTAAAGTGAATACAAGAAGAGCAGTCGTAGATCAGGAGTTAAATTCGCTCGTCGTAAATTTTCTAGTAAGGGAGCGACCCGAGCGACGCTCAATATCCGGGAGCAACAATGCAATTGTTAATTGCAATTTTAGGTTCTGATTTATTTTGAAGCGCTGAATGAAAACAGTGAAAAATTCATTCGCAAATGGGTTCATCATCATCATTACAGCCATTCACAAATCCACTGCTGAACGTAGGCCTTCCCAAGGAATGCCATAATGCACGGTCCTGAGCTACCTGCATCCATCGAATTCCTGCATGTCTTACCAGGTCGTTACTCCATCTAGTTCGCCCTACACTTCGCCTACCGGTACGAGGCTGCCACTCGAGAACTTTTATTTGGAAGAATTTGCTTCCAGAGTGGTAAGACCGCCCGTTGTACTTTCTATACATATTTATATTTTATTTTGTTTCGTCTTAATGTGTATTGATGTACAATAAAGATTACTGATTGAAGTCACTGAACAGCGCATCGTACTAATTACTCAACAACCCTCTTAGAATAAAGAAGTCTCACTAGTGTAAAAAAATCCAATATTCATTTAATTTGTTAGGGTTCTGTTGTATTTAAAAGTTTACTAGAGAAGTAAGTTTTATGTGTTAATGAATAGTGCAGTGATAGAATTTTCCACATAGCAAAATAAAGCGATTCATTGTGTATACCACTGTTTTTCTTGGCAATGCTATTGACGCGAAACTTTAATGTGGCACCAATATAAATTAGCAGGCAGACTTAGTTCTGCAGCATATGCTGTTAGAAAGATTAGAAGCCTCACCAATGTTGAGATAGCTAGATTAGTTTATTAAGGATACTTTCATAGCGTGTTGTGTGGAATTTTGCTATGGGTTGTTTTGAAAAAGAGACCCTTTGGCATCGCAATATTTTAATAAAAATGTATGTACCTACATATAAATATCTTTAATAAGAAAAAAGACGTTCATACTTTAAACACTAGGAAACAACATAAGCTTGTAATACCAGCTACTAGAATCCGCAGAATTAGTAATTTTTATATGGAACAATGTCAAGGGCAATCTTAAAAAAAAGGAAAAAATCCCGGAAAATATACAAAATTTGTCAATAAGCAAATTTAAATGTGTAATAAATAAACATTTTACAAAAAGGGTTATTATAATATCAAAGAATACATAAATAAAAATAACCCCTAAGAATGAGGTGATCGCCACGATGCTGGTTCTATTAAAATTAATTTAAAAACTGTACTAAAAAAAATATTGTAAAGTAAAATATGTTTCGAAAAAAGTCGCGCTGGGTTTCTTGCTGGTTCCTCTCAGGACAGAGGTATTTTACGAACCAGTGGTAAATAAAAAAATGACTTTCAATATGTATTATGTAATAATTTTTATTGAATAAAATGACCCGGGGAATATTATCCCGAGTCAATGAAAGGGTGACTACCCTATGTGACTATAGTCTACAGTACTATGACAAGAAGTTTCCAGTATTTTACTTCCTTTATACGACAGTGTCATACATTTCAGCATGTATTGTTTTCGGAATTTTGATATCATAATACCTAGGGGGGGGGGGCAAGGGTCAATATAGATTAGCTGTTATCACCACATTTCTTGGTGGAATGGCAATGAACCATCCTTTTCAAACCACTGTAGTAAAAAATAATTAAAAACTCCTTGTAAGTGCCAAGGTTTTATTGATAAGTAAGTCAACAGTAAGAAGGGTCTTCGGGCCTCCATACGAAACACTGTACTATTGTGCTGCTTCTGTTAGTCGGTCCTTTCTTGGTCGGGCCGACCCATTCGTGCTAGTTATGATATAATTGTAGTATGGCTCTCTCGTAATCTAAAATTCGATAGTTGATGATTTGAACATATAAAAGTAATCAATGAAGGTAAGGAAGGTATGACGAAGAAAATTAATGTTACAGAAGTAAGGGAAAAAGTCGGCAAGAGACGCCATTGAAGAACTTTTACCGATAAAATCGGCGATACATTGAACATCGGCTAAATTAAGAGTATTTTCAAACGACAGGCAAGTATATAAGAAGCTGTATCAGAATCGTGCCAAATAGAAATCCGTAGTCTCTGCCTACCATTATGGGTGACCAGAATAGAGTCACCCATAATGGTAGGCAGAGTTTTTGTATGTACGTATTTATTTGTTTATTTATCATATATTGAATATATACCTTAGAAAAACAGTAGCTATATGATCAAATGGCGGATGTATGTATGTAAAATACAAATAGGTAAAGTGCCTTGGTGCTTCTGTGAACACAACGCCCTAAATTACTACGCATTTAATATTTGAATATTTTAGCCGAATAAGTCGCCGAATAACTAAGTACTAAAAATTCGCGTATTCGGGAATAAATCCTTCTATTGACAAGGATCAGGAAAGTAATAAAGCCGTTCGGCCTACATTGCCTTGATGACATTTAGATTAATGTCGTGTCGTGTGATGTAAGCGCACACATCCCCACGCAGTATTTGCCTACCGCGGCCGCTCGTCAATCACGCCCCGAAAGCTGACTGTGCATTTCAATATGAGATCTTTGTTATACAAAAAGCGAAGCGATCTCAAAGCGATAAAATCTTGTTAATGCTACTTAATAACTGGTCAGTTAAAGTTAGTAAAGTTGGCTGAATATCTGTCTGAAAATCTTAGTAATAATATATTATTGTTAAAAAAAATATTATTGTATGCATATCAATTTCAAGTGAAATTAGTAATATAAAGTGGTTTACACTTTGATGTTACCAAAAGAATCGTGATTAAGATAAAATATAAAATCGGTACCGAAATTTGCCCCTTTTGAGTGATAGTTGTGAAGTGGTGTTGCAATGATGGATTGGGGTACGATTGCTAACCCGAATGCAAATCGTGGTGATTACGAAAAAACTTCTGTATAGAGATTGAAATCATAGTTGCAGATGAGAATAAAACAAGCTGACTGTGATGCGTTTTCAATGCAGATAAATTTTCCACTGCCTTTTTTTTTATTAACATACATTACATTGTTGTTACAATTATTTTTGAGCTCTGAAGCCTGTGTTAGTAAAAACTGTGCTACAGGCCTCAGACTTCCCCATCTATTGTCTTAGTATTATAATGTAAGTATATTACTATTATAAAGAAATTTGTTAGTTAAAAAATAAAATGATAATTAAAAAAGTGATAATATGGTACTAATTCTAATGTAAGGCCAAATTGCGTGTGCGCGCGCGCGCGCGCTCGCGCGTGTGTGTGTGTGTGTGTGTGTTCACACACGAGCGATTAAGTGATCTTTATGAACAACTCTTCAATTGCATTATAATTCAAGTCGTTAAGAGTTTGTTTTAATATTTTCTTGAATTCATGATTATTAAGGTTAATAATAGTTTTAACATTTCTGTTATTAACAGTTTTAACTTTGTTGAATAATTTATTATAAAGCATTGGTGCACAAAAATTGTAGCTTCTTCTAGCAAACACGGTCTGGGCTCTAGGTACAGGTAATCTTGTTACTCGTTTATTACTTATAGGAGGACAAGGCACAGAATGGCGGTGATATCTACGAAGACACTGGTATACAAATAATTTGCGTACTGATAACATATCGCACTGCTTGTACAGGTCATGTGTGGGGTATTTAAAAGGCAAACGCATCATAACTTTTAGGACGGCGCGTTGCGCACGCTCTAGTAGTATGAGGTGTGTCTTTGCTGCGCACCCCCAGACGCAAATACAGTATGAAATAATGCTCTCATATAGGGACTTGTATGTTAACAAAAGAACATCATAACTAGCCACGTCACGCAAATTTTTAAATATATAAATTAGCCTCCTTGTTTTACTCGCTAGAGCAGTTACTTGTGGGACCCAGCTAAGTCCTTCATCAAGAATAACTCCCAAATACTTTATGCTTGTCACACGTGACAAATATTCACAATTACACGTGGCAGGTACACGCAGTAGCCGATTACATGGGTGAGTATGGATTTGAATTTGGAAATTACTGCCTGGTCGAGAACGGGTTAATATATCAAAACAAACATACTTTGTTTTTGCAGTATTTAAAATGAGGAGGCTGTCTTCTAGCCAAGACGTTACAGTTTTTATGCCTTTTTCAGCGAGACTCCTAACTTTACTCCACGATGTGCAGTGAAACAAAAGTACTGTGTCATCTGCAAACATCACGATGTCAACGTCCTTTGACTGCAACTTACATAAATCATTTATATAAGCGAGAAAAAGAGTCGGGCCTAGCGTACTGCCTTGAGGCACACCGAAATGGCAAACAGCGCTGTTGCTTAAATGTTCCTTGATCCTGACTATCTGTGTCCTGTTACTTAAGTAGGATCTGAACCATTGCAGTGGCACACCTCTAATACCCAGGTTTTCTAGCCTTGTCAATAGTATAGGAATCGACACCGTATCGAATGCCTTTTGAAGATCTAAAAAGACACCGAGACACCTTTCATTTTTGTTTAAATAAGAATTCGCTAAAGACGTGAAATGGAGGACAGCATCCTCAGTAGATTTGTGCTTTCTGAATCCATATTGGTTAGGGCTTAACAGGTGAAATCTTTCGAGGTAGCTAATCAATCTACTGTTTACAATTTTTTCTAGGACTTTAGAGAGAGTTGGCAACAATGAAATTGGTCTGTAATTCGACGGTAGATTTTTTTTGACCATCTTTATAGATAGGTGTAACTAAGGCCTTTTTGAAGATATCTGGGAAGATACCGGTTTTTAAGCTAAGGTTTATTAGGTAAGTTACAGGTTCAACGATAAAAGGACATGCATATTTTATGCCTTTATGCCTTTACTTCCACCTTTATGCTTTATATCTGATCTTTCTGTTATTGGGTAGTAATGAAAGTAGTAATATATTCGTTACACAATGATTTGCTCTACGGAAATGTGGTTGTGTGTTATTTGAAAGAATATTTTATATAAATAGCAGTGACAAACACCTGCAGCTTGCTTCAAACAAAGAACATTACAGACGCCTTTTTATCTCTGAGGACTAAGATGGAATGCCTCACAGCCTGTAATTATATTGGCTCTCTAAGCATTTCACACGGCAGCGCAATCACAGAATTTGTACATAGTAGTAATACATAGTAAACTGTTTTAAAAAAAGCAAATGACATTAAAAATACTTATGGTTCTGACAGTTTAAAACGGGAAAGTCACTAACATTTTCACCTCAAATTTAGGTGCAATTTATCCTATATTTGGTTACAAAATGTTAACTATATTATTCTGTCAGATGAAGTCAAAAACTATAACCGAATATCTTAGGCAAAATGTCCTCGCTATCGCTTCGCTTCGACTATCAAACAGCCAGTATCGGGCAACTCAAATTAAGACTAACGATTCACCGAGCCTTAATGCGGCCGGTTTTAATTTTAATTTGGAAACAGATTCGACTTAACGACGACCGCGGTTAACAAAATGTTTACAGTTTTTAGAAGTTACTGCGTGGGTTTGTTTGCGGGCCACTAGCTCAGACTCGGCTTACGTTGAGTTCGTAAACATTTCGGAGCTACAATGCAATAAAGCAACTTTTCATGTATATTTAAAAAAAATAGAATAAGGGTAACAAAAGAGAACACCGTTAACCTTTAACGTTAATTTATTCTTTATTAAGAATCAAAATGCACCGCTAAAATGTAATGCCTCGTATCCAAGAAAAAGGGTCTCCGGTTCCCTACAAACTTACCACACAAAACACACACTTTATGCTGGTATGTGGTCTTTCCCCGGCCGAGCAGACCTATTCGTGCTACAACCATAATGTAACTGCAGCGTGGCTTTACCATGGCAATATTTCGTAAAATATGCATATTTAGCGTCTATAACCGTCCCACAGACGTACACATATTTTGTATTTCCAGCTAATATTCCTGTTGAAGAGCGTGTGTAGTACCCAATAACACATCCGGCAGCTTAACAGTAAGTATTGGAACAAAAATATTTTGAACAAAATCATTTTTAGGAAAACTACTTTTTGATAGAGTGAAGCCCATAGTCCATCGATGATAAATGGCATCTATATGTTTGAGGATAAAGATAAACTGCCTCACAGCCTTTAGCTGTACTGGCTCTCTTAGCCTTTGAATCTCAAAAAATATGAATCCCATTTTTTATAGAATCATGGTGACAAACGAGCACACAGTCCACCTGATGCTAATTGGATGCTGTGGCCCATAGTCATCTACATTTATCCTTGATTAAGCATCAAAACATATATGCGTTGTCACCCCTTAGGACTAGGATGGAATGTCTCATTTTCTGTAAAAAAAGGTCTCCAGATCTCTACACTCACCATACGAAATAGAGCAGTATTAAACTCCTATTTTACGCTTATATTCTCTGAGAGCGTGGTCCTTCCATTCGTATTCCAGCATACCCATTCGTGCTACAACCCTAATATAGCTGCAGCGTGAGTTTACCACGTAGAATTTAATTGTTCTCTCTCAATTTAATTGTTCTTTTTTTACTTACTATAAATCAATGTTTGACCGCTTGTGGTCACAACGCCCTAGATAGTAAATCTCATTATCTTAGTGTAACAAAATCTTATTCAATCTTGCCTTAAAGAGATATTATATTATGGCGGAAAAAGAGATACCGATACATCGCTTTACTCTTTTTTCTGTATCGCATTACGGAAGACAAAGCAAAGCAAAGTTTGATTTATATATTACATTTTACGCAATTAGTGCCTAATTATTAGCGATTAAAAAAGTTATAATCTTGCCCCTTGTTCGCCATTTCTTCCTTCATTTCTTAGCGATTGCTACTTCGGAGAGACGCGGATAATTACAAATCCATATTTAAACGCTTACTGTAAATTTCAGCGCACGACAGCAACCCGGGTCCTATCACTAACGAAATGAAATTGTTAATTGCAATTTTAAGTGCTGCTGTAAAGTTGTTAGTGAAGAAAAACATAAGGAAACTTTTAGTTCAAGGAATAAAACGATAATTTCTTATATTTACGCGAATACCAGACATTAAATAAAATTAATTTTACGTATTTTATGGCGTTCCATTTAAAGTTTTGAATTCCCGGTGTTTTGGGTGCTTTACAGCACCCATGGTCACGGGGAAGTGTGGGGACTGAGGTGTTTGACGTCCCCATGTAATAGTTAGCACGGCTACCTTCAGCTTTTAAATTTAACTTTTGGTCCGATCTACGCAGAACGAGCTTACAGTTTCTTGAAGTCTTGCAGGGGTAGGCTTTGGTTTGGATTTATTACAGGATCCCAAGCAAATGGTAGCCACAAATACCTCTCCATTGATAGGCTTCGGCATTCTTTTGCTTACTTTTGATTACTTGCTCCATGTCCAGCATTAGGACGTATAAAGGCTGTAAATGTCTTAATACCAAGCAAGGTTAGGTAACTTTTTTCTAAAACAGAAAATAAATTGTATGATAGAATAATTGAATAAGGTACCGTAGTAAATACAATACATATCTATTATGACGGTCCCACGATTGTTGTCGAGCGAGACTAAGATAAAATAGTATCTCGACATTTTGCTTCGGTTCTGTGTGAGTAGGAAAGATCGGAAACAATTTGTTGCTTTAATAGACGTTGTGAGCGCTGAATTATATATTTACAAAGGAAAACTGGTACATTATATACTCCGAAGAAAAATAATACTACGCTTTTGTATCATTCGCGTGCATCTAAATGGATTCTATATTTATTAAAAATAATGTGAAGTTACTCATTAATAAGAGGATTCCCAAAGTGGTGGAAATCGGTTTTCCAGGGGACGATATAAACGAAAACTGATAATTTGTGTCATTTGTATACTTACTGAAATGTATGTCTATTTTTTTAAATTTTCATGAGAAAATAATGTCAAGTTTACTCAAATCGCAGAATTTTTAAATTGGTATTTTGTATCAATAGGAAAAAAATAAAGATATGAATTTAAAGTAATTTGGCTATGGGAGTCTATCAGTTCATTTTGGAAAAGGGGTCTCTTGCTCAAATAGTTTGCAAATCCGTGGTTTTACATAATAATTTCTTATGATTACGTGCACACTACACATTGAATGAAACTAGTTTTTTTTATGGATTTTATCGCGTTTTATTACGATGATTAGCTTACTGCTGATGTGCTTTCGTATAGTGAGTGTATAGAAGGAGAACGGATAGAGGCATTTCCTCTTAGTTCTCATGGGTAACGACCCATCTAAATTTTCATACTTAATCCAGGATAAATATAGATGTTATCCACACAGCATCCACATACAATCTGGTGGACTTTTCTCACGCTTATTCTATTGAAAAAATGGTATATTCGCCATCATTCGGAGAACGAGAAGGGGTGGTATAGAAAAGTCCTATCTGACTTTTCTGTATCACCTTTTACGTCAACTACGGGAACAGGTAGAGCGATGAAATCATTTACTGATCCACCACACTTTTTTTTAATATGAATATTAATACGAAAACCATTTTATTTCCGCTTCTATATAAAATAAGATTGATTTATGTCATATTTCCAAGAATTTTTACTTGACAAAAGTTCAAAGAAAGTTTGCAATACCCTGGTTTCTTTCCCTTTTATAAAAGCTGTTGGGACTTTGAGTCCGTATAGTTTTAACGAATAGGTCGGAAAGTTTCAACTGCATTTTGGTAAGGTTTTAGCGGTTGGAGTAAAAGGTCATTGTGGTTACTGACCACTTTGATATTTATGAATGTGCTTTACATTGCAACTGGGCCTTAAGCTCTGGCATTGTTGAACCCATCTAACTAAGAGAAAACTAAGAGACCGTACGAATACAGACATATTGTAAAACGAGTTCATAGGAAACTTATTTCTCCTTTTAATGATATCGGATAATAATAATGTCCTCCAGACCGAACGTCTGAATTTTGTTATATAACGATAATTTAGTTCCTTTATTCAGTACTAACATTAAGATTTTAATAATTAATTATTTAACTAACGTAAATATGGATGGATAATACCTAAACGATTAATTGATTGATAGCTAGCCCTTCTTAGCCTTGTACAGTGATATCGCATACAAACTACAAGAACTTCCGCCAAAAAGACAAATTCTTCATATAATCGAAATTATATATGATATTAGTGTGTTCATAAACAGTTCACTACATTAATTCTCCCGTGTCCATATTCCAGGACCTATAAGTCCCGGACCAAAAGGAGACACCTTTTGGTCCGGGACTTATAGGTCCTATGTTTATGTGAGACTTATAACAAAAAAGAATGTGCCAACCATGCCCTGCACTGTACTTGCACAACTGGACAAGCGCTACTGCTGTTGTAAGTTGGACTTGTCTCAATGTCACACTTGGGAGGCAAATTGACGATCGGAGTACAAGACGCTGATGCTGCCGTGATGTTATCCTCTCCGCCCACACACTGCACTACTCGCCGCACCAGGTCGCTCGCGTTTGCAACACAATGGTTGTTGGAACTGTGGCAGCATTCGCGCTATTGGCATATTTAGTATAGCTAACTATATCAATGTCACAAAAAAGAAATATAGGTCGTCGTCCTCGTCAACGGAGATGGTGGATGACATCTATTCATTGCAATAGAACGACGTTTCCGTAACGAATGTTCGATTCGAACCGCACTCTCGCGTTTAAGTGAACGGCCACTCGCGTTCATATTGCCAGTCCTTTGACTCGCGCCCGAAAAACCGATAAAACAGAGACATGACGAGGGCATGACGAGTATTGTGGCCACACTACGTCTCTGCCTCCTTTCCTCGCTACTTCCCATGCTACTCGACGAGTGTGTGGCGGGGGAGGGGGAAGGGAATAATTGAGTGAATTGATTTCTGTCATAATCATTGTTACCTGATTTTTATATAATAAAAACGTTCTTAAAGACTCGATCTATAGTGCAAAACTATATATATATATATATATATATATATATATATATATATATATATATATAACTATACTACACGAAAGAAACCTTTCCTGTTTAAAAAAATAATGATTCAATGACTTAAGAACGGCCTTATTTTGTTTTATTTCAGTCGTTTTTAACTGTAAAATAAATAATTTCAAAAAATTGAAAAGTTTTATCAAACAAACGATGTATAAAGTTTTAATTAAAGTTTTAAATGGTTATAACTTTTGAAAGCCTCGTTCGATTTTATTTACTTGGCATCATTCGAAGCAGTTTTTCAAGTACGAAAAAGTGTCTTTGATGTCTGGAGTAAATTAGTCAAATATTTTGAAAATTATTTAGAAAAAACTTAAAAATAATTCTTTTTGCTTTTTTTTATTTTTTAAATATCTTTAAAACAGCTCGACAGATTGACTTCAATATCTAATCAGGTCGAAGTTTCAATGAACATTTTCGAAAGGCCACACACGTCCGGACATCCAACCGGAAATAGTCGGAACAGCTAGGAAGCTAGGACCTCAAAACGTGAAGATCTGAAAACTCTCATTTTTAAAATCGGATCGTAATTTATAACTTTCCTACTTTAGAAAATTATTAGTTCTGGACGTTAAAACAGTTTCGATGATGATATCAATTCATCAACTAGTTAATATAGTCATTTAATCATTGCGACGTTACTTTTTATCAATATTTGTCTGTTTTGGTTAATTGCTTATAATGATGACATCCATTTTAAAACTCTTAGTCTACATCCATGA
This sequence comes from Parnassius smintheus behrii, assembly GCA_036936625.1. NCBI lineage: Eukaryota > Metazoa > Arthropoda > Insecta > Lepidoptera > Papilionidae > Parnassius > Parnassius smintheus. Next base: position 7,790,261 of record JAUPFT010000007.1, on the reverse strand, counting down.
CGTGACAAATAATGTTTTCCAGACCGAATTTCAGTCACGGCGGCCTTCCTCAACGGAGACTAGCCATCGGCGCAGGGCGGGATTATAGTGCCCAAGTGTATGCGCAAGCACAGGTGCACTCTCTATTCCCTCACTCTCACTGATTATTTCTTGACGGAAAAACTCAATAAATTATTTTCTGGCGCTTATGTGACAAAAGTTATTACGCAATTATAATACTAAATTAAATAAAGGGCGAATAATTGATTACAAATAATGTATAATTTAAATTTAGAACCACATAACTAATCAGAAATAGAATGCTTTAAGAATGAAGTGGTCCTAATATATACAGGTTCATAAAATATTCACCATTTCTCATTGCCCGTCGAGTCGCAAATTGCTTTCGATTTTTTCTTGCTAATACGTAGAATATTTAATCTTGTAACTAATGACTGTGTTTACGAAGGCATCAGAAGCAAAACACAGTATATAGGTATGTGATAGAGTCACGCTGAAGCTATAGCATGAATGTGTCGGCTCGACCGAGACCGCGCTCTCACAGAATATCGGCGTAAAATAGAGAACAGGAGATCATTTTTACTGTAAACGAGGCATTCCATCTTAGTCTTCAGGGATGAAAATGCATCTGCATTTGGATTTTTAATCCAAGATAAATATAGATGACTATGGGCCACAGCATCCATTTACCATCAAGTGGACTGTGTACTCGTTTGTCACCCTTATTCTATAAAAAAAGAGTCTACCTTAACGTCCTATTGTAGCCGTAAGTGATAGAACAAGGGCAATGATAAATTATTTGATTAAACAGTTTGTTACAGCGCGATCGGACATACAAACATAGAGCAGTGACGAGATTAATAGACACCAGAGCAGTGTAGCCAATGGGATATAAGTATATTAAAATATAGTGCAGACTGGCCCAGCTGCAAAAGGACTGGTCTGTGGTCCAAGTTGAGCTCTAAAATTGTCTCTATCGATGCGATCGACAAACGGACATCTTTGAGCAACTCTATGTCAAGGACGTCCGAAGTCGATAGTCGTCGTCAGAAGGTCGATATCTGGTAGTGAAAGGGTAACACCTTACGGCGAGGGAGGTGTGTGCCTAATTAAACACCTATACACCTAGCGTGTTGGTACGCTAGGGTGTGTACCTAACCCTTGTTGCCTAATGCAACAAGCAAAACAAAAATTTAATTAAAGTAGATGACTGCCTCTGAAGCAATGGGTGTGACACTCAAATTACGGTTTGCCCAAAACCAGGAAGCCGGGAAGGGCAGTTACGTACAAAAACTCTTGACACCACAACGAGCGTCCGGTACACTTTACTTGCGAGACTGCTGTCCCCCGGAACAACGCACTTGGCGCACCACAATGTGAGCACCAATGACACACAGAATAAAGCGGTAGCCGGACACAACGGTCTTTTTGGTTAAATATTAACAAACCACGCCCATGAATTGGTAGAGGGCAGTGACAGGAGTGACCTTAACCGACACGTCCGAAGTCCACCGAGCTCAAGATAGGAATGATGTATATCTATGATATGTGTTTTTTTTAATATTAGTAATCTTATTAATTAACAGTACTACTATTCCTTTTAACCACATCTGGTAAGCTTAAAACGCTTGTGTTAGGAGTGGTTCACGACAGTAGTCAAATGGTGGATTCGAACCCACGACCTTTTGAATTCGCCATCCGCGCCATGCCGTTAGGCTACTGTCGCCTACAGATACATAGTGATTTGTAGCTAGCTGTTTCTTTTTTATATTTTCTAAATAAATAATCCCTTTATTATAATACGTACAAAAATCTTAATTATAGTTTGATTCTCTATAACACAAAATATTTTTTCTTTTAAAATTAATGACCGAAAATGATTTACCGATTCCGAACAATAGACACTATTATTCACTGTTTGACGAATAATGAAAATAATTACGAATAATTTTAAACATAAAAAAGCAAGTAATTGTGGTATTTCTAATTACGATGTCGTCTTAGCGGTAACAATATCAGAAATAAGAATTTATTTGATATAAGATAATCTATCAATTCGTGTTTTGATAGAAACTTTGGATCTGGTTTGGATTTGTACCCGCAAAATAGTTACCAGACTCACAACCATTTGACCATCAGGCCAAACAGCCGCTACTGTAAATGTAATGCACCATATATTGGATAAGTATCGGTTGAAATACAGAAGTAATCGTAATTGAAATTCGAGGGAATATGTTAAACACGTCAAATAGTATATATATATATATATATATATATATATATATATATATATATATATATATATATATATATATATATATATATATATATATATATATATATATATATATATATATTAAACGTTAGATGAGTTAGCACGCAAGAAATTCGATTCGAGATTACCATGTCGAGGACAACCTAGGGCGGAACCTTTTTTCTCTACAGTAAAAATTATTATATTAAATCCGGTATCACGTGCTTCAAGGGCAAAATTGCTGGTGCCGCAAATGAGGCAGAAACTAATCTGTTAGATAGCATCATTATCTGACTAGAGCAGCTATTTATAGCTACTTTATGGCGTGCGAAATAGCAGCGCCACAGTTCCAGTAATCAACGAACCGAATTGGGCCAACATTATTAAAGTAACTTGATAAATTACATAATCCACAACTTTTTGCTTCCTAAATATTATCTCTATATATTAGTTCTTTTCTCTATATATCTTAATATATATGAATTACGTGTCACGTTGTTTGTCCGCGATGTACTCCTAAAGTACTCTGCCGATTTTAATCAAATTTGCACACCGTGTGCGGTTTGGTCCATCTTGAGAGATAGGATAAATTTTTTTGCTTATGGGTGACCCACAAAATATTTTTTGCGATTTTAAGGATTTTTAATAGGACATGACAAAGGGTCGTCGAAAAGGGCAGAACAACGTCTGCCTGGCAAGCCAGTTTATTTATATTAATCGAAGTTATCACCCATGCAGTCAATGCATTTTTGCCAATGCAGTGGCAGTTATTGATGCCCTTCTTGAAGGAATCAGCTGGACGGGAGGCAACAAATTCTTAAAAATCATTTTGTACTCCCTCTCGGGTATTGAATTATTTTCCCGCCAAAAAGTTATCCAAATTATGGCAAAAAGTCTGTAGGCGCAGTCTATTGAGTACGGTGGATGACGGAGAGCTTCCAACCCCAGCTCATGTAACTTGGAGACCGTCCGGTGTGGTCGAGGTCGCGCGTTTTCGTGTAGAAGCTGCAGGGACGAGAGATTGACCAAAGCAGGTTGGAGACGTGCAAGCTTCTGCATCATAGTGTTCTTCACAGTACACATCTGCCGTAATGCTCATCCTATTTGACAATGACTTTTCTAGGGGTATGTTTTCATTTAAGGCATTGTTTAGGTGGTAACTAGGATCCAATAAGCTTGCTGAGCGCTTGTAATTGTCAAACATAATCCATTTTTCATCGCAGGTAATAATACGGTTCACAATTCCTTCGTTTGTGTGCCTGTTGAGAGCAAGGCACATCTCGACGCGGACTTCACGCTGGCGATCATTGAGTTCGTGGGGCACCCATTTGTCAATCTTTTTTACCTTGCCAATTCTATCAAATGGACCAATATTGTTTTGATGCCAACGTCGAAAACTGCTGCTAAGTCAGCTGTAGATTGAGTATCATCGGCTTCCACAAGCCTTTAAGTTGTCATCGTCGATCAAAGTTTTTCATGTCATAATGTTCATAACGGAAGCGAGCAAACTAATAATAGATAATATACGCTCCGTAAACGTCGTGCCGCGTGTTTTTATTTTATAAAACGAAGAGTGACAAACGAACAGACAGTCCACCTGATGGTAAGTGGATGCCGTGACCGATAAACATCTACATTTGTCCTCGATAAAAATCAAAATGCAAATGCGTTGTCACCTCTGAGGACTAAGATGTGTGTCTCGTTTCCAGTAAAAAGGTTTCCTACACTCACCATACGTATCATAGAGGCATTATGCTGCTATTTTACGTCAGTATTATGTGAGAATGTCGTCTTTCCCCGGGCGAGCCGACCCATTTCTGCTACAACCATAAGCAGCCAATAGCTGCAGCTTGCTCTACCACGCATGTGCCACGTTGCTGCCACGACGGTACTATTATTGGAATTGGAATTTTAACATATCCATGATGACGAAATAGATTCAAATGCGATGATAACATGAAGCAAATCAATAAACAAATGACTAATTTGGTAAAAAAGAATTCCATGTTTTAAAATAAAATTATTTTATATTAAAATTCTTAGCTAAACAAAAATTATTTTAATTGGAAATGGCCAGTACAACGTCAATTTCATTTCAAATCCAAGGTTTAGCTAAAACTCGAAAATGTCTAGACTGATTTTGATGAATTTTTTTGTGTTTTTGAGTGGGTACTGTTGCCGAGATCTAAAAATCACCTGTGCGAATTCTGTGTGCAGGGAGTATCGGATTTATTTTTAGAAAATGTCTTTTTGTCCATGTTTTTAGGCAATGAAAAAGTGCTACAATATCGTTAGAATAAGAAGGTAAATTTTGACAATTTATTAATGTTTACTAATAGCTTAATTGCTTTATTGGGCGGTCACAACATCGTAATACCATGGTTCGAGTCCAGACCGACCTACCGATTATTTTTAAATTTTTTGCAAGTTCCTTTCTTTTTTGAGAAATTCTATTTTTTCGAGCCCTTTTTTTAGTATTTTTTAAAAAGACGAAAATTTAAATTAAATTAATTGCACAATCATGATTTTTTATTCAAATAACCAGTTCAGTTTTTTTCTATTATGTCGCTAAGATCAAAAAATATTATTCGTATTTCATCAGTATATAATTTGTATCTAAATATAATTTCCAAAACACACGAATTAAAAAAAACCGAGCGAAAAATACCGAGTAAAGCTCGGTCAACCGGGTACTATATAATATATAATAATAATTTCTTCTCTTAACGTAATTTGACAGAGATTATTATCAGTAATGTCGGTATATATGTATCAAGTATTTTAATGTGACTTTTCTTGCCAGTGAAACTGAGATAAAACTTGGTTTCCCATTTGTCCGCCAACATTACTTGGACTTAAATTCCCAGTAGCACTAACAAAAAGGAATATTGACGTCGTGAAAAACTTTTTTGTTTCTAACTTCAGCCATTCATTCACGTCATTTACCACAGAATTCTAAAACAAAGTCGTTATTGAACTAAGATAATAATTTAACATATAAAAATTTGTTGGTTCGATAGTGTGGGCTATCTTAGCCCTGTCTCCATTTTATCCATACATAACAGCCCATAAAAGTCCACTGCTGGACTTATGAGCCCCCATAGGTTGCCTCATAGGAGTTATTTTGGTACAGTTGTCTCGGTACTTCGACACTAACCCTGCAACGGCTAAGCGTATAATGCGTTGGACATAAACGAGTAACCGTTAAGGTTACAGCCAATTAAAGTCCAGCGCTGAACATAGATCTCCCCCATAGATTTCTTCATTGGGGAGAAATTTACCATAGTTTTTTATGGGAGAGGGGGCACACGAGCATACGACTCACCTGATGTTAATAGACTATCGCCGCCCATGAACACTTGCAACACCAGGAGAATTGCAGGTGCGTTGCCGGCCCTTTAGAAAGGAGTAAGCTCTAATTCTTGAAGCTCCCTAAGATACGACTTAGAGAGCTTCAAGAATAGGGCTTACCCCTTTCTAAAAGGCTGGCTTAATCTTCGGTGGTAAACTATTCCACAGGGAGGGCGTACGCAGAAGAACACTCCTAGTGAACCGTACAGTGGTTTAACGCTATGCATCAAGATGGTGTGGAAGTTCATGAATTTTGGCGGATGGCGGTAGATGCGAAAGGAAATGCAAAGGGATACAACATCTTATCGCAGCGCCAGTGAATCGAGCCGAGGCTTGGCACGCGGTTTGGCAGGCGCAGTTTTTTTATTGTTAGCCGTTACTAGGAAGACGCTGCTACCCTTCTCCTGATTTGTTTGCCTCGTAGCCTCTTACGACACCCACGAGATGTTATAATAATAATGTTTTATTTTTCAGGCATCCTAGGCCCTAACATGTTAGCAATAGAAATAAAACTTAAGAACTAATGTTAGTATACGAAACAATTAAATAAAACAAAATAAAAATAAAAATTCACACAATGCATACAAATTTGATAGATTTATCAAGCTCACTTTATTAGGTACATGTGGCTTGACAAACCTACCTAGTGTCGGGCCATCGAGCCTCTCCGCAAAGACCCTCAGAATACTTTCATCTTATATGAAATATATAATAATAAAAAATATAATATGCATACCTACTGATGACATTTAGTCATCAGTAGGTATGCGCATCGGCGAACATGCCTGATGCACTAAAATGAGGTGGAAGCCCCAACAATAACCTGAAGGCATTGTTATATTGAATACGCAGGGTATTGCTTGCCTTTTGGGTATGATTGGCCCAAAGGCTGCTGGTATAAAATGATTGGCAGTAAGCCTTGAACAGTGTAATTTTAACTGGTACAGAGCAAGCAGCAAACCTTCGAGCCACCATATTACCTCTCACAGCTAGCACCCTGCGTTCCCTTTCGATATCTAGATCAACTTTAAATCCTCTGTGACAATGTTACCCAGGTATTTAAAATGAGTTACTCTATGTAACAATGAACCATTAAGCTTTACAGGAGGAACACAAATTGGACTTTTATTTCTACCTCTGAAAACTAACAGTTCACTTTTTTAGCATTATATTTTAATCCATGCTGCTCAGCATAATTCTCACAAATGGAAAGCAACTTTCGTATTCCACAGATTGACGGGCTCAGCAGGACCATGTCGTCTGCGTAGCTCAAGTTATTTAGACATACTCCATCTATATGACAACCAACATGTGTGCTGCTAAGCTCGTCAATCAGCTTATTTACGTAGATGTTTATACGGGTCAGAAAATGCATTGGACCACCTAACAAAATTTCTTTGCTTATAATACCACATAGATAACGTAGACACTAATGAAGCAGGAACTGCCGCCTCCCGAAGCTTTCCCCACAGAATATTGTCCAAACCAGGAAACCAGGTCAAAGGCTTTTGAAAGGTCCAGGAAACAAGCATACACGGGTGTTTTCCTGTCAGTGTAATATTTGACAGTGTGCTTCAATCCAAAAATAGCACTCTCAGTGGATAGTCCCGCGCGAAAACCAGACTGTGAATCATGTAATTTAATGTAATGTTATGGGGTAGCGGATATTCTTACACCCCCACTACACGGTGAACGAATAAAGTCCAAAGAAATTGAATCTAGACCAAAAAAGGTGCCATTTTTTTAAATATGACCAAACTATTGACCTACCACTGTGAGGTTGACAAATTTTATACCATCTGTTTTATTATTTATTTGTCACATGCTTTTCGACCAAACTTCAATTTAATCACGATTAGCTATACCAGCCGTATATCGTTTTTCGATGCAATCTATAGTTATGGCTAACTACTCTTGGAGTAACAAATGTAAAACCCTGCAAATAAATATTGTTGTATCATGAGACGATGTTAACGGTTATGTCATGTCCACTCACTTTGTTCGTATAGTGTCTAATATGGCTGTCAACAAGTGTGCGTCGAATTTTTTTGCAGGTTTGAAGTTTTATTCGTTGTTTTTACTGTGTGAGTTATTTCTTGATATCATTCAGTGTTATGAAATACACAATGAGTGAGAATAATCGCAAAATATAATTATATATCTGACGAAATAATCTTGTAATTGACACTGACAGTAATACCAGTGAAGAAACATGACGCTATTAAAATATTCTTGGAATAACTCTGTAATTCCGTGCGAAAGGGTGGTTTAATATCTATTCCCGATAAGGCTCGCTATTCTTAGACTTGCAAATGATGAAATGTAAAATTGACTTAAATAACTGGCAATTTATTCTAAGAATGAAATTGGCCCTAAGTCTATTAAAGGCTAAACCGGAATTGAAAGGTATCTTTTAAGCACAGCAAAACTTTATTTACACATATTTGCTGTCCAATTATTCATACATGGCGCAATTCAACATGTTTTATGTACAAACGGAATAACGGTAGCGTTATTTCGAACGCTATAAAAGCGCTATAACTATAAGAATTACGACTAATAACGATGCTATCTATTAGATTACTGTGCTTTATATAGCGATAAGAAATTATGTTATTTTTGAAGTAAGTTGTCCATTATTCTATAAATAATAGAAATAGACCATAATTTATAACTAGTAAGACAGTGGAAAAATTATGTTCTTAGTATAAATAAAATTCATTCACCTTCACAGCCAACAGCAGTCTCCTGCTGAACATAGTCCTGGGTTCTCATAAATTGCCAGGCAATTAAATGTAGCTCCAATCAGTTGAGTGAACTTGAAATCAACACTGTTCCTCTAATTTTTAAACGTTCAATTATTTCCGACTCTCCAGACATTAAAAATCTTGATTATATCATAGCCGGGTCGTGATTTTTGGTCCATTGTATTCGGAGAGAATAATTTATATTATTATAGTCTTATTACAAATACAGATGTGTGTGAAAAAACTTCTTAGGACACGCAACCCCTTTGGTATTGTACTAACGAGTTTCACAAAAGTTACAAATATCGTTCTTTCTATCCTTACTTTTCTGCTTAGAGTTAATGTTTTAATTATCACATAAAAAGTATTCATGGGATGAAATACAATACTGACAAATTAAGAATGACAGTTGTATGAATAAAATAGTTCATTTGTTTCGCTTTTATATTCAATCAGGTTATAATGTATTTTTACAGATACCGTTACAGCTTATTAAAGTCCACTGCTGAACATAGGCCTCTCCCATAAATTGCCCAAAGGGGGGACATTTGCCACAGTTGCTACGCTGTCGCCAAGCGTGTATGCAAAGGAAGACGCTGCTGTCTATCTCTTGCTTTGGTTCTCTTTGTCGTCTCCTACGAGTCCCGCGGGATGATGTGGGGTAGTGCATATCCTGACACCACCACAACACGTATAATTTGTAATGTATTTTGATAAAAATCAACCATAAGAAGATGATATAAATTTATTGGTAGTTTTTACGCGGAGATTTGTGCGTAGTGAATTCCTTATTGTATAACGTTTATTCTTGTACTGCAAATATGACCGCTCATGATTTTTATGAGTCATGCATTCCTATTTGCAGTATCAAGCAAATGGATATTTTAAAGTTGTTAAAAATTACCACTACCACCGTCGATAATACGACTCGTGATTCAGCTCTAAACGAGGCATCATCAGATGAAAGTGAAATAAACCCTGCGGTGGCTGACCGCTAAGACGGAAGTGTGTCTTTCCTGGTTATTTTTTTAAAGGATAGGGTGACAAACGAGCACACAGTCCTCCTGATGGTAAGTGGTTGCTGTGGCTCATAGACATCTACATCTATCCTCGATTACGAATCAAAATGCAGATGCGTTGTCACCTGAGAGGACTAAGATGGAATGACTCGTTTCCAGTAAAAAGGGTCTCCGGTTCTCTACACTCACCATGCGAAACGCAGCAGCAGTAAGCTACTATTTAACGCTGGTATTCTGTGAGAGCGTGGTCCTTCCCCGGTCGAGCGGAACCATTCGTGCTACAACTATACTACTAATATAACTGCAGCATGGCTCTACCACACATAATAGAATTAGTGGTGACGGGATTAGTGCACGCAATTAAGGGAGGACGGGAGGTGCACTCTAAACTAGGTAAGACATATCATTTTATTTTATTGAGCGGATGTTAGCTAATCAATGTTTAAAATATTTAACATAATGGATTTCCGCAAAGTAACTGCTGATTCTATTAAATGAATATTTATTTGGAGTCGCTACCATGATAAAACTTGGATTATTTTCGGTATAGGTAGGGATTATATATAGATTATATTATTTTATATAAACGCTAACTAGGTACCTACTATAATTACAGATGACGCAATGCCTAGATTATATAGTTACACAATTTGAGTCAGTTACAATAAAAGTTTATTTTTAAATTACAATTATGAAATCAAACAACTTTCAAACAAATAAGAAGGGTACAATACTGCGAATTAAATTTGCATTTATTATAATATAATAGCAATTTATAATCATTATAGTGCTTTTAGAAAGCTATCATCTTATATTATGTCAACGATAGAAAATGTTCACTATCCAAATTGCAGTGGATATGCAGAAAATTACATCACCTTTAATTGATTTTGGTGACACAGTTTTACCCACACTATAGCTTGCCAAATAACAGCGTAGTGCTTTGAGTGGCTAACGAACCGAATTGAGCGTTAACTTGCTAGTAAGTCATCTAGAAGTTACACCAAATTACAATTTCGCCGTTTCATCAATATGGGATTAACACCTACTCTAAAATGTATTAATTTGAATTTTAATTAAATTATTTTGGAGACGAATAAATTCCGACAACACGTATTGAGGCAGCTCTAAGAACTCATAAAAATGAGAAATGGCCTGTGTCTAGGAGTTGGACGAATAGGCTGTAATTTAAATTTACTTTTTTATTAGTTTGATGGGAATAATATCGCAAAAAATATTATGGAGTCTATAATTATTTGAACACTAAATAGTGCTGTGTTTAATTTCCTCACCTATTGCGATATAAATATTATGTATATTATAAAAGATTTGAAAGACGAGCATGTGTAAACAAGTTTTATCTCGTCACTGCTAGCAAGAAAACTCGTACTGATCAATCTGTAAGCTTCGGGCGGTAGCTCCCAGTATACCGATAGTCAATTAATAACAAAATTACATCGGTGAAAATAATTTTCCTCTCCTAGATATTTCCTGTTATTTAAGTTGCCATTATAATAAAAATTTAAAGTAAAGTGACAATTTGTATATGTATATTAGGGTTGATTTTACAATCGTCATGTTATTCATCAAATTATTCATCAAATTAATTAAAAGCTGTCCAAATATAAAAGTGAAATATTACAACTATTTTACTCATACAGTTGTAATTTTTGATTTGTTTGTGTTTTATTTGAACATTTAATCGAAGAATTGAAAAATCGGCTCTTAATAAAATAATTATTGTTAATTTTTTTAATAAAAAAAGTATATGTTTATTGTATTATGAATCATTTCCTAATCTTGTGATCATTGCCATAAATTTCGCTATAGTTGTTCGGAATAATTTAATCAGGAGTTACAAAGGCTGCCTAAGCAACCTGAATGGCATGTGGTATGGCGTGAGTAAATTCACCTCCCATGTTTCTTTGTGTGGGCGTGATAATAGACAAATATGGTAAATCCCAGAAATATATGATTGCTTACGATAGATTACGTTAACGTTAGACGTAAATACAATATAGATACTAGTGAAGCGTCCAAGCTAATATCGTATGTTCGATTAGTGTAGGTTAAGTGTAAGGTAAGTTAGGCAAAAACAGAAAATATAAATTTTCAGATCTGATTTTGTTATGATTATCCTCGTGCATTTTTATTTATTTTAAGTCATAAAAGACTATGTGGTCATTTATAATAAGCAGAAAATACCATAAAATTCTTATGGTCTTTTTGGCGACAGTAATCTGGATGGCCATCTTGTCTTCGCCAGACGTAAAGTAAATACCCAGACCACTTATGCATATGATGATGTTTGTCAGTCCACTACTATGCAATTTACCAGAGGTTTACTTCCTCGCACAACTTCTTAGTGGAATTGGCTACCACCAGCGATTTTTATTCAGACTCAAGGACCTTCACGAAATGGACCCTTTTTTTAAAATGCCGGCAACGCACTTGCAATTCCTTGGTGTTGAAGTTATTAATGGGCGGCGACAGTTCCCATAAGTTGAGCTGCATGCTTGTTCTCTCTTGCATAAGTTGAGCTGCATGCTTGCTCTCTCTCTTGCATAAGTTGAGCTGCATGCTTGCTCTCTCTTGCATAAGTTGAGCTGCATGCTTGCTCTCTCCTGCATAAGTTGAGCTGCATGCTTGCTCTCTCTTGCATAAGTTGAGCTGCATACTTGCTCTCTCTTGCATAAGTTGAGCTGCATGCTTGTTCTCTCTTGCATAAGTTGAGCTGCATGCTTGCTCTCTCTTGCATAAGTTGAGCTGCATGCTTGCTCTCTCTTGCATAAGTCGAGCTGCATACTTGCTCTCTCTTGCATAAGTTGAGCTGCATGCTTGCTCTCTCTTGCATAGAGAAACACCGGCGACTGGGAGCAGCAACAAAGGTGCGAGACGTCAGCTCCTGCGACCGTCAATCTGCCAAGTGTAATGATAAGGCATATTCTTTCAACAGCGGGAGAGTTCCATTTTCAATAGTGAACTTTAAGAGCTGATTTTGACATCAAAAAGAAATTCAGAATAAAATGTACTAGTCACATGGTCGTTCTCCCATAAATAACAGGAGTTAATTGTGGGAGAACGACCAAACAACAGTTTAGGTCAAAACATATAAGTCAAAATATATTGACTTCTTGTACTCAAGTTATCAATCGCTTTTAAATCCTTAGGCTAGGTTGGACAAACTACGATACTTGTAGAAATAAACTATTTAAAAAATACGCGCATACATGAAGTAGGTACTCAATTAATTTTAAAATACTTTGTATTAATCGAGATTAAAAGATAATTTAATAAATGGTAAAAAACTTTAACGGAAATTAATTAATATTGACGTTCGAGTTTACGTATTTTCTTAAGCGATAACCATATAATATTTTTCGATAATAGGAGGCATGTTATTGAGTTAAATTTTTCATTGGCTTTATTTTTTATTTAGATCTTTTATTCCCTGTTCACATATCTAAAGTTATTTTATTTAAAAGGTTTTTTTCTTATAAAAACTTTTCATATAACATTTTTCGACAACTTTTTGTTACCACCAAATGTTTCACGATTACTCCGTGCTGAACAAATATGCTTGCAGCCCAATATAATATATTCTTAAATTAAGTAATCATATTTTTAAATCGTTTTCTTTTATGAACAAACTTCGCATAACACATAATTTAAAAAAAAATAAAGCCAATCGTACAAAGGTTAATAGGTTAAACAAAGCACGCTGTAAAATACAGCAAAAAACGAACAGGATAAAGGTACTTTCCATTCGCTCGGCGACCCTCCGCGGAAGTCTATTGAAAACCACCAGCTCCCGATCTTGTCAACGATCACATTATTCGCGCAACTTACCTGAAACAATAAACAAATAGGTAAAAAGATTTGTGGGAAAACGGAGAGCCTGCATGCTCTTTTAGTTTTATGGAGTGCGATGGGGAGGAGTCTCGGTACCCCCCACAATAACACCCCTTTTCATTCTACCAACATTCTATAACGATGACATTCGCAAAAATGCGAAATGACAGGCGAAAGCGGCCTGTCGGCATGTCAATCGAATTTTACTTATACAAAGCAAAGATGGCGATCGTGCGACAAGCGCTGTGCGGATATTTGTCATTTGTTTTACTTGCTCCTATCCATCTTAATAATTAATATTAGGATGGAACGCCTCACTGCCGGTACATAATTATACTGGCTTTCTATATCTAACTCTTGGGATCGGGTCACAGCAATGTTTGAACTGCTGTGATTGTATTTGGCGCAGATATTAGGTAAAACTACCTACACAAACAGACTCCTGGTAAAAAGTTGTCCTCATCATCATCATCATCATTACAGCCCTTCACAAGTCCACTGCTGAACATAGGCCCCCCCAAGTAATGGCACAAAGCACGGTCCTGAGCCACCTGCATCCATCGACTTCCTGCATGTCTTATCAGGTCGTCACTCCATCTAGTGGGGGGTCGCCCTACACTACGCCTACCGGTACGAGGCTGCCACTCGAGAACCTTTCTTCCCCATCGGTTATCGGTTCTTCGAGCTATATGGCCGGCCCATTGCCACTTCAGCTTACTAATCCGTTGGGCTATGTCGGTCACTCTGGTTTTACTGCCGATATCCTCATTTCTGAGTCTATCACGCAGTGAAACTCGGAGCACAGCCCTCTCCATAGCTCGCTGAGCGACCTTGACTCCTCATACGGCCAGCAGTGAAGGACCACGTCTCAGATCCGTAAGTCATCACTGGCAACACGCACTGGTTATACATTTTAGTTTTCAGAGATTGAGGTATACCTGACGAGAAGATGTGTCGTAATTTCCCGAACGCTGCCCAGCCGAGTTAAATCCGTCGATTGACCTCTCGGTCGAAGTTGGACTTACCTAGTCGGACTATTTGTCCCAGGTAAACATACTCGTCAACAACTTCGAGCATAGTGCTCCCAATAACTACCGGCATAGGTGTGACATGGACATTAAACATGATCTTTGTTTCGTCCATGTTCATCTTAAGACCTATCTGTTGCGAGACACCATTGAGGTCATTGAGCATAGTGCTAAGGTCCTCCAGCGATACTGCCATAAGGACTATATCGTCGGCAAATCGAAGGTGACTTATGTACTCGCCATTGATGTTAATACCGTATCCTTTCCAGTCCAGTAGCTTGAAAACGTCTTCCAACGCAGCGGTGAAGAGTTTCGGGGATATAATATCACCCTGTCTTACACCTCTCTGCAGTTGGATAGCTTTCGAACTCTGGTTCTGTACCCGGATAGCCATCGTAGCTCTACTGTACAAACACTTCAGCACTTCGATATACCGACAGTCACCTTGGCACCGCTGAAGGGACTGTAGCACCGCCTAAATTTCGACGGAATCAAAGGCTTTCTCATAGTCCACATATGCCAGGCAAGGTGGCAGATTGTACTCTTCGGTCTTCTGTACAATCTGCCGCAGGGTATGTATGTGGTCTATGGTACTGAAGCCTTTTCGGAAACCGGCTTGTTCGGGAGGCTGGAAGTCGTCGAGTCTGCGTGCGAGACGATTCGTAATGACTCTCGAAAACAGCACGTAGACGCGGCTCAAAAGGGAAATCGGTCTGTAGTTCTTCAAGAGAGCGTTATCTCCTTTCTTAAAGAACAAGACCACCGCGCTTCTGCTCCACGCCTCCGGAGTAGTGCCACTATGGAGGACGGAATTGAAGAGCTTCTGAAGGACTTCAAGTACCGGTGTTCCACCCACTTTCAGAAGCTCCGCTGTAATTCCATCCTCGCCCGGGACCTTGCCGTTTTTAAGGTGGTGGTGAGGCATTCTAATCTCGCTCAGACTGACGTCCGGGATATCATCGGGATAGTGTCGGATAAGACTTGCTCTTGGATAGTTCGTTAGTCACACTTGCGTGTGGCTCCAACGATGATGTGTACAGCTGCCCATAGAACTTCTCAATCTCACTCAAAATCTCAGGTGTCCCGGAAACGATGCTGCCACACTCAGTCTTCAGCTTTGACAGTTGGCTCTTTCTGGCGGACAGATCTCTGGCAAAGACTTTTGAGCCCTGGTTCCGCTCGATCGCTTCTTTAATACAAGCAGTATTAAAGTTGCGTAAGTCTCGCCGCATGCATTTGGTCTGTCTGTTGTCCTATCACACTTTAATGAAATGTTTGTGTATAAAGTTTTCAGGATGACAAAATAATAATTTTGCTTCTATCATACATATTATACTGGATGACCTTTTTTACCGTCTAGAAAAACATAGGTTGTAACATGATAATGGAGTAGCCTATGGCACTGATATTTTGCAAAAACTAAAAACAAACCTTTTAATTAAATGTTTGAAAAAATTTTTTTTTAAATTACTTTGGCCTTTGCCATTGTGCCTGTGACCATGCGAACTGACAAGGTCAAAGATGCCTACTAAATTTATTGTTTTATTGCCGTTTATAAAGTAGGGTGGATATGATTTGAATTTCGATTGAATTTAATTAATTAATTTATTTAATTCAAAATTTTTGTCTTGATATTTTGTAAAATATCAGTGCCATAGGCTTCTTCTCCGTTCACATATTTTACACCATATTTTTCCAGACGGTAAAAAAGGTCATGCAGTATAATAACAATTCTGGCATGTATATGGTGATGAATACTTTTTTAATTATTTGAAAAATTTGAGTAAAAAGTTGGTTTTTTAATTTAAAGCCAATCGTCTACCGATTGTTCATAGATACATAATCCATCCATCCATCCATAATCCATCTATCTATTTCAGCCTATAAAAGTTCACTGCTGAAAATAGGCCTCCCCCATATATTACTCAGGAGGGTATATTTTACCACATTTGCCACGCTTGGCAGGCGAGTTGGTAACCGCAGTTTTTTAAATATTTTGCGTTTTTATTAGGAAGATGCTACTGCCCATCTCTCTCCAATCTGTTTTAGTATTGTTGCGCGTTTGTGATACGCTCGTCGTTCAATCTGTAACTTAGACCAATCTGTGAGAGGAGTTGCTTTGATATGACGGCTTTTATCAGGTATTGTTTGGCTTTTAGGATTGATGACGCGCCTTGGGTAGGGTGGCGGAAGCGGATAGTTAAGTGGACGTGAAACCGAGGGGATCTATTTATATTGACGAATAAACTTGTACATATTGTAGTGCTAACTTCAGTTTGTAACCGTAAGCGTTATTATTTACTAGCTTGTGTTCAAATCTTCTTAATATATATAAATTACGTGTCACGTTGTTAGTCCGCGATGAACTCCTAAACTACTTAACCGATTTCAATCAAATTTGCATACTGTGTGCAGTTTGGTCAAACTTGAGAGATAGGATAGTTTTTTTTGCCCATGAGCGACCCACAATTTTTTTTGCGAATTTAAAGATTTTTGAATAGGACATGACAAAGGCTCGTCGAAAAGGGCAGAACAACATCTGCCTGACAATCTAGTAGTATATATAAAGCCATATCCATCCCAATCCATGGCTCCGCAACGCAGTGGCTTAGCAATGAGTCGCAGCCAAGGGCCGCGGGGTCGAATCCCGCACGAAGCAAGCATTTGTATGACCTTCAAATAATTGTTCCTAGTCTCGGGGTTTGTCTTTATGAAATATATGTATGTAGCTCCCACGATACAGAATAACAGCGTAAAATAGCAGCTTAATACTGCTGTGTTTCGTACGGTGAGTGTAGAGAACCGGAGACCCCTTTTTACTGGAATAGAGGCATTCCATCTTAATCCTCAACGGTGACAACGAATCTGCTTTTTGATTCTTAATTGAAGATAAATGTAGATCTCTATGGACCACAGCATCCACTTACCATCAGGTGGACTGCGTGCTAATTTATCACTCTTATTCTATTAGAAAAAGAAAACAACACAAGCCTTCTTTCATTCCTGAGAGGGAGCTAAATAAACACTTAAGAATTGAATATTTTATTCTAAAATAAGATCCAGGTAAATTGATTTGATTGGTTTCTTAAACCAATAAATCTCTCTCGTAAATTTTAGCGAATTCGTTGCCAAGTTTATAGAACAAATTATTAATATAAATGATTAAACAACATTTCAGTAGTTGGTCTAGAATATCGCTAACTTAACATTCAATGTTAATATATACATACAAAATATAAACGAAATATGTTGTCTTTTTTGTATATGGAAGAAAGAAAGAAATATTTATTTGACCAACATAATATATTTTTTTATAGGATTAGGGTGACAAACGAGCAAACTCCACTGGGATAATCTAGGGGGTATCACAACCGTGGTAGCTCAGATGGTTAGAGACAGGCATATACATTTTAAGAATGGTTATTCGTGTCTTAATAAATTTCGTGCCACGTTGTTTGTCCGCGATGGACTCCTAAACTACTTAACCGATTTAAATTAAATTTGCACACCATGTGCAGTTTGGTCCACCTTGAGAGATAGGATAGTTTTTTTGGCCACAAATTTTTATGCGAATTTAAGGATTTTTAATAGGACATGACAAATTGTCGTCGAAAAGGGCAGAACAACATCTGCCTGGCAAGCTAGTGTAATGTAAATAATCAGCTTAATATAAACGAGTTATTTAAATTTACAAACACTAACTTTATTTATATGAATAGATTATTTGATGCTATCAAAGTTTAGATTGTATACCAGAGGTTATTTAAGCAATTTGTTAAATTTTGAAATAGGTACGAACTGAGCTTTAAAGTTGAATTGAGTGTTTGTTTCGATTGTATGTTCAAAAATAAAATGCATTTTTATATACAATATATATATATATATATATATATATATATATATATATATAACGAGTTTTAAAAAAAGAACGCCTGGCGTTTGAAATATATTTTGAATGCTCTTCTAAATGCGGCGATGGTTTTGCGTCGAGAATTCATCTGAATGAAGACTTTCATTGAATTAACACTGATGTATTTTTGTTGTGCTTTTGGGTTATAAATGGAACGTTCTGTTCATTTTACCTGCTGCGATTTCGCGTCGCTAAAATATCTGGATAGCTTACCATAGATACTTATAATTCTATAAAGGGAATATGTTTTTATGTTATTCAATTTAAGTGGTTTTAAATCTTACTTCAATCCATGGAGTTTCGATTATAAATACTAATTAGATTTTTGTTTTTTTTTTCGATTTCGTGCCTATTTAGTAGCAAATAAAGAATTTGAATTTCATACATTTTATAGAAGACACCTGCAGTCAACTGCAATCACAGAATGCTACGGATGCAGTGTCAACCCTGAGGACTTAAAATGAAATGCCACACAGCATGTAATTGTATAACAAAGAACCCGTATTGGTTGTCTGACATAAACACAACATGAAGCGCAAGTGCAAGCACTGACATTTGGTGGCAGGCCATTATCCATCAGGAAAACAAGCCAGAAAAAAATTCCTAGCACCTAGCGAACTTAGGAAAAAATAAAGAGTATTCAATCTCTTGAGAGCCGTGGTAGCTCAGACGGTTAGCACTCGCTGTAAATTTCACAGTACGCGAGAAAACCGGGTTCGATACCCGCCGGCACCAATGAAGTTGTTAATTGCAATTTTAGGTGCTGATTTACCAACTGCTCGGCGGCGAAGGATAACATCGTGAGGAAACTTACATGTCTGAGAAACAAGAAAAAAATATTTCGAAGGCACGTGGAGTTTGTGAATATGCGCCACTGGGGCAGCGCGGTGGACAATTGCTTGCCTTAAAACCCTCTAGGAAATGAGCTGTGCCCAGAAGTGGAACATATATAAGCTGTAACTTTAATCCAATCTCTTCGTGGCTGATACTAGGTTTGGCTGGTAAGCAATATCAGCGACAATTGATTAATGTGTCAATAATATTATAAAACCGAGGACTATTTGGAACTTTTTGGACGTAGCAGAACATGTTAAGTTTACCAACCGCACTTTGGCTTTTAGTTTAAATATATATGCAGTATAAAGATTTATTCAATCTTATGTTTTACAGATAGGAGTAAGAGATAGGTTGATAAGTATCTCTAGAACATTTTCATGAGCTACTTAAAATATATTTCAGTGTCTGTGTATGTATAATTGTTTTTACTTGTTCTTTAGCATCTCGATATTACGTAAGGCTTTAATGATAATATTGAAAGAACGATCGACGTCGAATATTATATATATGTAATATTCGACAACTTACGGAATGTGTAATTAATTAGAACCAATAAAATTAAAAGAATATAAATAGTGCCCAGTTTCATGTAGCTAATTTACTTTGTTAGAAAAATATATTACATTTATATCAGCTTATATCAGCGGACCTATTTTGCGTCCTTGAGGAAAGGCGTTCATTAGCATATACAGTACACTAGGGCTTTCGAAACACTACTGCCGTATCCAGATTACCATGAACCTTTAGCCCTTAGGGTATAATAGGGTCGGAAAGTTCCCAACGTCACACCTCGTTACCTCCAGCGATATCTGAATTTGGCTGAAGGTAAACGTTTTATTTCTGTATCAGAATATTATACGGGTTTGTATTTTTCCTTATCACGTGAATGTAGGTGTTTACATAAGCTTATATGTGTGTGTTGTAAGCGGTGGATGTAGAAATCACAGTGTATCGATCCAACTGGGATATGACATATGATAAACTTGTTAAATAAAGTACTCAAAAATAACACTAAAGTAGCGGTATTTCTTTCCACCTTGGTTAAAACACTTGCTTGGTTCTTTATTATACATGAGCAGGTATTACTTAAGAATGACCGTTTCACTGTATAATTGTAATGTATTTAGTCAATGCTACAAAGATCGTAAAACATCCGATTAATGGCGGTATAGCCATTTACTCCAGGCGTAAAATACGCAGACCGGGGACGGAGCATAGCGTCCTTCGATCAACAATACCAAAACTGGTATTGTTGATCGAAGGTAGCGTCAAATGGTGCGTGACGTCTGGTACTGCATATTGAATAGCATGCCAAGAGTGAAGATTATTTTTTATTTAAAATTCAGGTAAATTATCACTGCAACGAGAGAGATCTACGAGACCAAACTTGGACTTAATGGACTGATGAAGAAGAATTTATGAATAATTAAAATGCTGGGTGTTAGGGGTAATGAGCGACAGTAGTGGATTCGAACCCACGACCTTTTGAGTTCGCTGTCGGCACCTGTCATTAGGCTATTATCGCTTAAGTGGTAGTTATTTTAAGGTTGGAATTTCTGATGAATAATGAACACCGAGATGTAGATCTTCATCCGTCCGTACAATAGCAAGCTACACTAGTGCTGAGCAGGCCGTTTCTCATAATGAGGGTGCTTGAAGTGCAGCTTGCGAGCTACTTTGCCGCAGGTTAGCGCTTATTACACGTGCCTCTAAAATATTCTCACAAATGCGACCTTTCTCTTGTTTTTTTTTACACTCACACATCCAGGGAAATATTAACATTTTAATTTCAATATGACCGTAGTAGTGGCGGTGTAAGAATATCATCTGACCATATCATCCCGTGGGTGTCGTCACAGGCGACAGAGGTAAACAAACCTGGATATCAGTATTTCATGCCGGCACACCGCTTGCAACGTTACAAGGCGCAGGTTCGGCCGCACATGGAATACTGTTCCCATCTCTCGGCTGGAGCTCCCCAGTACCAGCTCCTTCCACTTGACCGCATCCAGCGCAGAGCGGCTCGAATCGTCGACGATCGAATGCTTTCCGATCGACTTGATTCACTGGCACTGCGAAGAGATGTTGCATCTCTTTACATTTTATTTTGCATATACCACGGGGAGTGCTCTGAGGAATTGTTCGGATTAATCCCAGCCGCCAAATTTCGTGAACGCACTACGCGGCAAACGTCCCGATACCATCCACACCATCTGGATGCTTGGCGGTCCACCACTGTACGTTTCACAAGGAGTTTTCTTCCACGTACGACCTCTCTGTGGAATAGTTTACCACCCGCGATTTTTCCGGACCGATGCGACCTGGGGACCTTCAAGAAAAGAGTTTACTCCTCTCTAAAGGGCCGGCAACGCACCTGCAATTCCTCTAGTGTTGCGGTTGATCATGGGTGGCGGTAGTCACTTAACATCAGGTGAGCCGCGTGCTCGTTTGCCCCCTCTTCTATAAAAAAATATGGGTGGCAGCGTCTTTATAATAAAAACTAGAAGTAAAAAGCTGCTGTTGCCAATCCACCCGCCAAGTTTGGCATCTATGTTAAATATTACCCTTATGCGGCAATCTATGACTTTAATAAAATGCAAGAATATGAATTATTTAAAATGTTATAGATGTGTGTCATTTTCGACGTTATAGGTTTACTATAAAGTTTTTAATCACTTTAAATACATAAACTCTTTCAAAGTTCTAGTCTCTGGCCGTAATTCTTGCAAAAAAAAAAATAGAAGTTGGAAAAACTTGTTACCAATTTTATTATATTTAGAATGGCTTTCGATTGAGTAGCTATAAAAATAAATTATCATGAATAGAGAAGAAACTTCGGCTAACGAGCTTTTTAAATACCAGTCACAAAAATTATATTTTGGTTATTTTTCTTAAATTTATAATGACCACGAGAAATACTAAACCAATTAGGAAAATTTTCGTCATATTTAATACAATTTTTTTTGTTATAAATTAATTCCTAGCAATGGAAAAATGCTTATAAATAACCGCGGTCATAAAATGTCTCTTTAATGAAATAGAATCTTAAATTACTTTTTGATGCCTAAACAAACTTCTAAAACAAAAACACTTCAGAGCATCAAAAATAAACACAGAGGCACGCAAAAGTCGTATTTAGAGGGCGCTAGCAATAAATTTGTGTGCGTAATTTAGTATTATTGTCAGCGGAGCCCTGATGGTTAAGGCGTGATAGAATGGGCCTTTTGAACGTGATTACTGAGGAAATAAACACAGGACATGCATTAATATGTATACTTAAGACGACAATTAGTTAGAAAAGCGTGTCGTTTTGTGGCCATTATGTGTCGCCGTAGTTTGAACGGTGCGTTCGAAAATTAAAATTTTATATTTTCTTTAAAGTACTCCGTGTTAAAACACGGTATTGGGAAAACATAAAAATAAATTAGTTAAACGACTTGCATACTTAAAAATTCATAGCTTCACGAATACTAACGAACGTACAAGTTGGGTGTACGTTTTTTTTAATAAACATTTTATGGCGATCGACGTTTTAATAGCTATTGGACATGAAGTGCAGTCGTAAATTGTGTTGACAGTTTTATCTTTTAGTTCCATGTTTCTAGTGTGGGTGCTAATACTAGTTGTGTCCTAGATTTCAAGATTGTCGATTAGAGTCTTGGGCATGGCAAGTTCGGATTCGTGTTCAGTGAGAACGCATCAAATTCAAATTCAAATTCATTTATTTGCCAGAATGTATGTGTACAATAAAGTATGATCTTAAGTTATGAACAATGGCCCATTTACATTCTCATTATTATCTGGGGGCACGGCAGTGCCCCCGCCAAGTCGAGCAAAAAAGCGGCACGGTCTTACCATCTTTTCTCGAAGCAATTCAGGCCATTTTCGACCCCTTATAACTTCGTGGTCAATAAAACTGGAAGCCTGAATTTTTGGTAACCGAGTAAGCATTGCATAAACATGGTATATTTCAAATTGCATTCAATTTGAACCAGTAGTTTAAGAATTGTAACCAGTCAAAATTTCTTAATTTTGTTACTCACTGACTGACCGATCATCAAAACTCTAAGACACTTCTAGCAGACATAGAAGCTTCAAATTTAGAATACAACAAGTGTTTAGTGCATAAATCAAGGAAAAACTGAAACATTTGTTAATTTCTGTTAGATACACTAACTGCATAAATAACTTTGTAATCCCATATAAATATCCCATATAGAATTACAAAGTTACATTTGCAGTGAATGAATCAGTGTACTTGTATATGTATTACAGGTGTACATAGGTACGTTGTTGGTACTCAAGAAGTAGAAGGTACCGGAAAGGTAAAAAATTAGGATTATCTTATGTACAAAAAGAAATGAGATACCATTAAAAACATAACTTGTAAAAAAACCAAGTCACGCAACTCAGTTCTTCTACCGTAAAAAGTTGTGAGATCCATGTAATACCAAGTCGGTTAATTTATTCAGTTCCTACTTAAGGGTCCTCCTGTTTTAAGTTATTACGTAATTAGTTAACCTAACAACATTTTATAGGACCATATCAATTTTAAAAGCCTTTTAAAGCGTTGTTTTAAATATATAGATTGACTTGGCAATCGCATTAAGCAATCTAATTTAATATAATACGTATTACTTGTGAGATACATTGCGGTTTCATGCGATGGCCAAGTCAATCTATATATTTAAAACATAAAAGACTTTTAAAATTGATATGGTCCTATAAAATGTTGTTAGGTTAGCTAATTACGTAATAACTTAAAACAGAAGGACCCTTAAGTAGGAACTGAATAAATTAACCGACTTGGTATTACATGGATCTCACAAATTTTTACGGTAGAAGAACTGAGTTGCGAACTTGGTTTTTTACAAGTTATGTTTTTAATGGTATAAATTAATATTACTTACCTTTACGTACTAAGTAATACATTTTTATTTTGTACGTGTTAGATTCATGCTGCAGCTATATTATAGTTGTAGCACGAATGGACCACGTTCTCACAGAATACCAGTGTAAAATAGCAGCTTAATACAGCTGTGTTTAGTGTGATGAGTGTAGAGAACCCAAGACCTTTTTTTTCTGGAAAAGAGTCAAGTTTTATTTTTTTTTGTTTATTTTCTCCCATTTATACAATAAACGTCTTTAACATTTGCTTCTGCTAAACTGCATTACAGTTGTCGGCAGTAGTTCTCGTCTTACATGCTTACATTTATGTCATCTTAAGTATAATTTCTTATACATATACTAACGTTTAGAAGCATCTATTTTGTTATTTTTTTTCACTTTTTTATTTTGATTAGAACTACTTTTACGGATTTTATCGTGTTTAATTTTAAATGTTTCTAATTCCCGACGTTTCGGGTGTTTTCCAGCACCCATGGTTACGAGGGACTGAGATGACTGACGTCCCGATGTCAATATTAACTCGGAATACCTTCAGCTTTTTAATTTAAAAGTGAAGGTTTAATAAAATAATGCGATAAAATCCGTGCAAGTAGTTTTAATCCATGTGTAGTGTTCGTGTAAATATAAGAAATCATTATTTTATTTTATTTATGAATATTTAGTACAAATTTTGTAATTAGGTCTACATCAGCTAAATATTCAAATAGGTTCATTAGTTTTTTTTAATATACTTACGTACTTACATATACACTAATTCAACACACAATCAAACGTTACACGTAGGCTTACCCTTATTATGATGATGTAATGTTTTCGTAGAGTATTTTTAAATGATTTTTCTAAATCATTTTGATTCTTAACCGAGGGTGGATTTGGATGTTTATTGGCAACAGAATCCACTTATCGTCAAGTGAACTGTGTGTTCGTGTGTCACCTTATACGATAAAAAATAATATATAAAACTGAAAGAATTAACGAATTTACACTCCACCTGACTGTAAGTGGCTACTGCAATCCATAGACACCTGGAGCCAACTTCAAATAAACAATGCTCCAGATTCGCTGACTCTTCAGAGGACTAAGACGGAATGACACACAGCCTGTAGTTATTCTGACTCTCTATACCCTTTAGCCGTGGTAGCTCAGATGGTTAACGCTCGCTGTAAATATAACAGAACGCATTTTCGATCCCCGAAGCTTAGTTTATCAGTCGTTTACTTAGGCAAATGAAGTTAAATTGTTTTTATCTCAAATAAAAGAGTGTGACTGTGAAGAAAATGTAAATGATAAACGGTAACAAGTTTTTTATTTGATTTCACAAATGAATAATTTTTTTTGTATACAACGTGGTAGCTTGGCACAGTGTTCGCTGTAATTTTTTTTCGGCAGCATTAAAATTTTTAATTGACGTTTAAAGTGATAATTTACTACAAGCTCTGCGGTGAAATAAAACATCCTAAGGAAATCGGCAGAATTGATATCTGCGACAAGAAGGTGATTCCTAAACGATCGCAAGCGTTCATTTACAATTAGATCCAAATTAGATGTAGATTCCTAAGTTAAAGTAAGTAAGTAAGTACCAAAAAGAAGCATATTGTGATAATTTGGTAGTTTACTGATGGTGTTATTGTCTCTAGCTTCTTGCTATCTGTTGCTACAGTTACAGTGCTGACCGATATAGTCAAGAATTGTAAATAATGTTGCAGAAGCTGGCACTCAAACAACCCAGATGGTGAACTGCTCTTCGCTATTGCTTCTAACACTTAGTGTAAAACAATAGACGCTGGCGAAATTAGCAGTGCTAACGTTAGAGACCATTAATTCATCCGATTTTTATTTTATTTCTTTATTTAACAAAATCCACAGCTCTTTAAATTATCTTAACTATCTTAACCGAACCGAGCTCGCACGTGTGTGTGTGTGTGTGTGTGTGTGTGTGTGTGTGTGTGTGCGTGCGTGCGTGCGCGTGTGTGTGTGTGTGTGTATGTGTGTGTGTGTGTGTGTGTGTGTGTGTGTGTGTGTGTGTGTGTGTGTGTGTGTGTGTGTGTGTGGACGCGTGTGTTTGTGCGTTTGTGCATGTGTGTGTTAGGTGTGGTAATGTGTTTTCGAAACCTTGCCCACTTCTACTTCTCTTCTTCACTACATACTTCCGCTTTTTAAAAGTTTAGATATCTTTATAATAGGTAAAAAAATTTACAAAATTAGTAGGAAAGATAGCTTGATCTATAAAAAGTTCATCGAGTTACTTCTATAGCAATATATTTGTATTTACTTTTTTGGTAACAATATATTTACTATCAACAAACTGCCTGTCAAATGGTTAGTACGTATGCTAAGCATTTTGATTAATTAAAATTTTTTTTGCAGGAAATAGTACGTTTATTTTCAGTAAAATAAACCTTGTAATAAAAAAATAAACTCTCTAATGCAGTTTTTGTTTAATTAAACTTTTGGGCCCGTTGGCTGGTCAAGCATTGAACATTTGAATGTCAAAGTGTATTGACATATTTCACAAACTTGTAACTTATTCTATATAAGAGCTAGAGATCCGTTATATATTGAAGGACAGACAGACAAACAGAATCCAGAGTGACGTTATCATCTTTGGGTACGAAACCCCGAAATCTAAGG
This sequence comes from Parnassius smintheus behrii, assembly GCA_036936625.1. Classification (NCBI taxonomy): domain Eukaryota; kingdom Metazoa; phylum Arthropoda; class Insecta; order Lepidoptera; family Papilionidae; genus Parnassius; species Parnassius smintheus. The sequence continues at coordinate 7,763,724 of JAUPFT010000007.1, read as the reverse complement.
TAGTTGAATATTAATAAATTATTTGTTTAAAACAGAAGTAAATTTATATAAATTTAATTTGAATAGACGTTTGATAAATTTGTTAATGAATTAATATTAATTTGAACAAAGTATTTAATATTAGTTCATTTATAATCAGATACCAACCCTCAAATCCCTAATACTTTAATTAAAATATCATGCAAAATACACATATGTTTTATTCCTTATCATTTTACTAACTTTTATTTGCTAATGAGGTAATAGCCATGTAATTTGTGTCATTTAAATCGTAATTTGACACTTATCACAAATACATAGAGATAAAATTAAAATTAATTAACTACGATAACAATAAACGCTTTTTTGATACTTATATAAGTGGCATAAGATACATATTCCCACGTAAAGTTGGTAATAAAATGTCTACATTTTTACTTTGAAAGCCCATTAAGGGTCTGCACTGAATGGCAACTCGGAAATGGCCTTTGTTGCTTTCGAAATAAGGAAGCTCTTAATTTAATAAAACTTTGAATAATTAGCATCAATTATTTAACATTTTATTAGGGTCCACCGTTAAAACTTGTTCCAGTAGGTACATTACAAATTTTATTTCTGCGATACAGCAAGTTATGAATAAGGGTTTAGTGAGTTTGTGACTATTTGGACTGTTTGGTATTGTTTCTTTTATTATCTATTGAAATAAATGACAAACATGTTTGCAAAAAGTAATTGTGCAATTTATGCAAGATGACGCATCTGCATGATAACCCTCTCAGAAATGAGGGGAGGCCTGTGCCCAGCAGTGGAACGTATATAGGCTGTATTAAAAAAAACTAACGCATCTTCAATTTTATTTATCATGTATAGATGTCTAATGGGTAAGATATAATATCGATTATAACACTTACCAACAGGTGTCAACATTATTTCCTTAAAAATTATTTTACTTGTAGCTATTGATCACCGAATACGTTGAATATTATTTTCATTGTATTCAAATGTAATCGAATACACTGAATACAATACAATTAGTACATTGCACTCCGATTGAATGTATTCGAATGTTATCCGATATGCTCGAAGAAGGTTCTAGTGCTGTTTCAAACATAATTACAGTGGTATTTAGAACGAAAGTAGACCGGAAAACCAATTGCAATGTAAATAGGGAACCATCGTAGCTCGGAGGCACGTCTCTCTCGTCAAACTTCCATGTTACACGAGCATCTGAGTACCGTCTCCAACGGCACCATCAAATATTGTGCTTATTTACTTTAGGACCACGCTCTCGTAGAATACCTGCATAAAATAGCAGCTCAATGATAGTCTATGGAGAATGTAGAGAACCGAAGACCCTTTTACTGGAAACGAGGTATTAAAACTTAGTCCTTAGGAGTCCAAGCACCTGGATTTTGATTCTTAATCAGGGGTAGATGTATATATGAGTCTATGGGCCACAGCATCCACTTACCATCAGATGGAAAGTGTACCTGTTTGTCGCCCTTAATCTATAAAGAATCTCTTCGTAGACTATTAAAATTAAAAAAAAATTCTTAACATTAAGACTGCTTTCATATGAAATTTAATATTGCAATGCCGCGTATAAAAGAGAGATTCACTTCACAAGACCTCGTCTTAAATACAAAGTTTATCTTGTTTAGTTACAAAATCTTCCGTCGACGTTTAATGCATTTACTTCAGTCCTCTTTATAATTCTGTCAAACTGTTCTAATATTATTTCCTCCGCTAAAATATCAACATTAATAATTAACCCGTTCTAAAGAGTTATAGTGTTCAAGTTATACTGCAACAAATAGAATTAGGTACAGCTATTTCTAGCTAAGTCACTTTAAGTAAAGTTGCAGCCCACATACGCCCCACAGCTGGTCACAGGCCTTCTTTCATTTCTGAGAGGGCTATGTACCGATTAGTCCGTCGCGATGCTACAGTGCCTGTCGGTGGACTTGACGTGTCTACGAAATATATTATTCCTCAGTAATGCATACTTACTCACGATGTTTTTCTTCACCGCCAAGCACGTGGTCAACATTCTCTCCAACAGATTTACTTACACTACACAGGATTTTCTTGTCTCGCACAACGTGCACTCTGATAATTGATAGACGTGGTTTTGGGGATAGACTTATGTAAGGGGCGGCGAATAAATATATCCTAAATAACGAAATAAAATTTCAGAAAGTGGTAATGGGATTTGTTTCTACCACCAAGCCGCTGTGATTGCACAGCTAGTGTGATTAAAGGTGACGACAGGGTTGCGCGCGACATCACTACACGTACATGAGTCGCGAAGTTTTAGCTGTGAGGGGGAGAAAGGAGTAGAACGGCAAGATGTGGTAGCGGTTCCCTCGGTCGGGCTAAACGACAACGGCACATTAACAATCGCACGCTTACATTTTCGGGTCAATTCTGTAGCACATATTAAACTAGTTCAGTACAGTCCAAGTTTAATTTATTCTGATCAGGCTAGGCAGTTCTCCCTATCACAAGGTGTATAGGGCACTGTCCCCAGCACAGGCTTAGGCATCTGTAGCCTCCTTGGTTAACAGTTGGTTGCAGGTTCTTTATACAGAGTAGCGGCCACTTACTGTCACATGGACTGCTGGTTTGATTGTCACATCATTGTATAAAAAAGCAATACTGGTGCGTACATTTCAGCTCTATATTCACTAGCTCACCCAGCGCGATATGAGCAAATGTTTAAAAAAATATAGTGGTTTGATAAGTATGTACGGTATTATTGTACCATACATACTTATCAAAAGCTCATAAATTAGCTCAAACGCTACTCAATTTTCTGAGGTCGTTAAGTCTCGTGATGTAATAGTCACTTTGACGTAAAGTGACAGAGACCGCACGAGATTTAAAAGCATTTTAAAATTGAGAAGTGTTTGAGTATTTGGGCATCAATCGGGTAAGTATAAACCCCAAAAAAGAAAACCATTGAACAGGAGCATCACATACTTTGTGATATCTCATTTTTGCGTTCATTGTCAGCTTTTATAACTTTCCAGCTGGACATAGGTCTTTTTAAAAATGATCCAAGTAGATAACGTCACTTGGAAGAGTTAAGTCTTCATTACGCTATGTTCGGTAGCACACTTGAAGATAATAATATCACTCTCCATCACTATTCAGAAATAGAATATTTGTGTTTGTCATACTAAGACAGATTTTTCGTCGTTCGATTTACTCTTGTAAACGTATATTAGCTCACTTCCACGACCTCATCAGAGTCGCACCTAAGATGCGTGATGAGTGTGTAGAAAAAAACCTGAAAGGCCGTTGGTATTCTGTGAAAGCGTGGTCCTTTCCCGGTCGAGCTGACCCAGCCATTCTATAACCATTATATAGCCTCAGCATGGCTCTACTACGTAAAGAGTTCCTATGGGAAGGAGTGGACTGTTACAGTGGCTAATAAAGAAGGAAGAAAAGAAAATAGTTAAAGCTTCTGTGTTAAATTAAACTGTAGTCATAAACGTTATACTTTAGAGTTTTCCGTTTAAGCTTTCTCTGAAAGATTTGAAACTTTACTCGTATTTGAGAGTTATTTTAGAGTTATTGAATGCCGCCGAGAAGGTTCACAACCATTGCGCGTTTTCAGATCATATGGTCTCAGATTCAAACACTGAGTCAGGCCAAAATCTGTTATTAGATTTTACTGTCAAACATTTTTCAGTCGCATTACGGAGTCGGCTAGGTGGTGTTTTGTCCCACATGCCCCTGAAAACACGTAAAGTCGTTAGTCATGCGCCTGATGTCTCATCAGTCGCGTCGGATTGCCGTCTCCTCGAACTATGAAAGTGGGGAAATAGAGAAGGCACATGTGATCGTGTTAACATACGTGCACTTTATTCTTATACCGCGCTGATGCCTAATTATCGTTAGACCCGGCCGCCGTCACCGTAAATTCGATCGGGAGGACATTAATTTACAGTTATAAAAAATCGATTTATACACATACAATCAAAGGTACAGGTAGGCTGAGTTCGTTATGTATATAAAAAGAAAGAAATAAAAATTGATATAAGTTTAATGTACTAGCACATTTAAACGTTTATATTATTGTACTTTATGTGATCGATTAACTTGGTAATGTAATTGGACGGTGCTTAGATAAATTCTAAAAGGAATGAGCTATTTTAACTCAGGGGTAAAACTTAACTCTTAATTAATATCATAGTTCGTGTCGGCGACATATTTTTTATTTATCGTGATAAAAAATAGAGGGGTATTTAAAATACCGGCACGAACAAGGCTATGGAATTACTTATTTTCACCGGTTTGTTGTCGCCATACCACGCATTAAAACCCAACTGTTTGCTGTGTCTTTTATAACGCTACTGCACAGTAGTGTATTATATGGACAACAAAACAGATAACAATCAAAATACATTAAAAATTACACACACACACACACACACACACACACACACACACACGCACGCACTTCCTTGATCTTGGGTCAAAAATCCAAGCCGGAATCTTTCATGGATATCTCGTTGTAAAGTCGACATTATTATGTAACATTTCAGTGCGCTTCGCTATCTTCCCCTAAATCGTCACTTACTATCAGGTGGTACAGGCGAACTTTATTATTATAATAATAAAAAAACTCAATTTTTAACTTCTTACTCAGAAAATTGAAAATTTTCAATAATAGGGAAGTTATTGGTTTCACCCCGATTTTCGAAAATCGAGTTTTCATCAGATCTCGACATTTTGCGATCCCAGGAAGCTATTCTGACTAATTTCACGTGGACGTCTGTACGGATGGATGTATGTATGATGTATGTGAGTGTGTGTGTGTGTGCGTGTAAGTATGTAAAGCTTTCATAACTTTTAAACGTCTTAATCGATTGAGATGCGGTTTGCGGATTTCAATGTGGAATAGATTTAGTGATAATATGAACTGATTCGGACGAGTAGATTTTGAGAGATCTCAAAAATAAAAATTTTGAAAAACTGTTTTTTGGAATATCTTTTAAACGGCTTTACCGATCTATTTCAAAAACTAATCAGCTTTTAACCTCAAAAAATAACGTCGAATGCCGTTTGGAAAATAAAAATCGGTTCATTCGTTCGTGAGATATCGAAGTAAAATAATTTGAAAAAAAAAAACGTTTTTTTTAACATAGCTAAATAACATAACATAATTTTGTAAAATTTGGAGCGCTTCGCATTTGAAATTAGCGGGTAGTTCCAGGGATGGCCTGCAGGGTCAATCAAGTTTTTTAATTGTTATAACTGTCAGTTCTGTAATGATGACGCTGATGACGTGATTTTAAGGTACTTTAATGTTTGTATTCGTATTATGTATCGGTATCTGTACTAGCTGTACTACGTTATCCAATATGTGTAATATGCACCATACGTCAACCTCAGATCAAACAATGGGATTTATGAGATACTTTCATTTTATAAAATAAGGATGAAAAACGAGCATACAGTCCACCTGGTGGTAAGTGGATGCGGTGATCCAGTGATACCTATACTACACCATTACGTACGGTAGTACGAAACACAGCAGCATTAAGCTTTTATTTTACCGTGGTATTCCGTGAAGGGGTTGTTCTTTTTTTGGTTATGTCGACTTGTACATGGGGCGACCCATAATAGAGTTGCAGCGTGGCGCTATATGCTTTGTGGCATTCCTTGGGGGAGGCCTATGTTCAGCACTGGACCTGTGGAGGGCTGTAATGAATGAAATATATGTAGAGGTACATATAGATAAAGAAAAAAGTGCTCCGTGAAGGCCATTATTGAAAACTATTTTAACTGACTTAATTTACACAAAATAGTACATATCATAAAATATAAAAAAATTGATTTACGCGATTTACATTGAATAAAATTTGTTTCACGGATTTTAGTGTGTTCAATTTTAACTTTTTTAATTCTTGTTTCGACGCCCAAAAGTTACTTTTTCACTTATTGTTGGTAATATGTTTCTTATTCAATAAAACGTAATTAAACTAGAACATACGAGATACGAGATATGGGTTATAAAAGTAATCGAATCAAAAACTGTAAAATTGGTGCGCTCCGGAAAGACGTGGCTCAAATCCCCCTGCGCAGAAATTCCCATTCCGCGGAATATATTTTTATTAAATAACTCTGCGGCCGCAGCTGGCAGCTCCACGTTAACTTTTTTAAAATGGTTTTAAGTCGCTTTTATTGACGTAGGAGTTGACTCAGCGGGGTTCACTCTCTATTATACTTCTCGAGGTAACGTATAATTTAACTTTAAAATAAAACAGCTGGAGTGTCAATGCGTTAAGAATATTTTAACTTCATAAGAGAGGGGTGCAGATAAGGCTTTGCAGATAATTATCAGTTATTGTCACGCGATGAGGTGGGAAATAATGTAAGTTCCGCGTATCTTGTTCCAGAAGCTTTCAAGGCTGAAGTATGAGACTTAGTCCTTAATTTGATTGTTTAAAACAAGTAAAGCGTGACATTAACGTGTATAGCAAATTAATAGCATGTTAACTTGGTAGGTAAAAAGGGTTTTAGATTATTTAAGTCATTTTTCACCTACCAAGCGCTGTTACTATGACTAAGAAGTAATCTACAGGGAACCCTATGTTCAGCAGTCTCTGATAGGATCTAATGAACGTTTGAGTAAAAGTAATTTCGTTTAGTAGTAACTACTTTACGTGGTAGAGCCACGCTGCAGCTCTATGCCTGTAGCACGTATTGGTAAGGACCACGCTTTCACAGAATACCAGCGTGGATTAGCAGCATAATGCAGCTATGTTTCGTATGGTGAGTGTAGAGTTCTGAAGACCTTCTTTACTGGAAACGAGGCATTCCATTTAAGTCTTCAGGGGTGACTACGTACCTGAATTTTAAATCGTTGAATTGAGTATAGATGTAGATGGTTGTAGGCACTTACAACCTGGTGGACTATGTGCTCGTTTACCACCCTTATTTTAAAAAAAAGGTTTTCAAGACAATTACACTTCAGGATAAAAAAGAATAATTAGAAAATTATGATATATAGAACAGAGTAATGATGTAAGGTTTGAGAAACCAACACGCGAAGAGGCATTTAATATAAAAGAAAATATTTAAAATGTGTTTCTGAACTGCTATAAATTGCTGTCTTATTCATTAAGTAAATAGATTGAACAAATAACATCATAGTAATTTGTTACTGGTTATTTAATTAAGATAAAAATAGATAAAATAGGAGTCATTAAAAATTGCGTGATTTCCCAATTGAAATAAAAGTACCTAATTTATTAGCATACATTGAATTTCATTGCTGAAAATAAATACGACCGAACGTTCGAATCTATATAACTATCTTGCTCATTATAACTCAGTTTAAAACGAGACACAGATGAAAAGGAGGTGATCACTCGTTAATTCATCATTCATCTCCATCGTCTATAATCTGAAATTACGTTCTTCGCAGCTTCAAACTAAAACTTCGCCGTATAATTGGAGGCTAAGTAGCGCAGGTAGCACATCTATCAATTAACGGAGGTAATAGTTGAGCAATTAAAACGAGGTAGCAACTCGCTGGAGGGCGCTAAAATGGCGATGCGGTGATATTTAGTAAGCAGTTTCGCGCGAACGTTATGTTATTAAACTAAATATTGCGTATTGTTGGGAAACTAAGTCTAAATTTATACGTATTGTTAATATGTTGACGAGCTTACAGTTTTCAACAATGAAGTATGTAATCACCTGTTTTTTTAATAGAATAATTATGACTAATATATTAATAAGTATAAGTAATACCGTGGGCCAATAAACAAAAATTAAAATCATATTACAAATGCATTATCACTCCTGAGAACAAAGATGAAATGGTTTTTTTCAGTAAAAAGGGTCTCCGGTTTTCTGCACTTACCATACGAAACCAAAGAATTAAGATGCTCTCCTACCCCGGTCGAGCCGACACATTTGTGGTACAACCATAATATAGATCTACGTATAAATATTTATATATGTATTGCAAATAACAATTTCTTTGGTGCCGGCGGGTATCGAACTATGTACCGCCTACTGGACATGTTTTTTTTTATTATACCGCAAGTCATTGGTGCTTTGTTACATTCTTGAAAGGCTATAATGATGATGATAAATGTACTCATTTGTAAGTGGCTACTCCATAATCCCATATAGTCATGTGGATATCTTAAGTTACGATTATCAGAAATGATAGAAAGGTATTGAGAATTTCGACTGATGACAGTATCCATTCCATGTACGCTAGACGGTAGGATTAAAAACATCCAGACAGACGCCGGAAAGCAGCGCCCTAGGTACGGGAAGTCTGATAATCTGATCACCAACCTGCCGTCCAAGCTTGAAACTAAATCCCGAGCTTTAATTTATAAAAATAAATAATACATATGTATTATAAACACTCACGCCTGTCACCCAGAGGTTTAGGCAGAGACTACGGACTTCCATTTGGCACGATCCTGACATACCTCTTTCGCCTCTTTTACATCCATATATCTACTCATACATGCTCGTCGGTTAAGGGTACTTCTAACGTGGCCCATTTTCAAAATATCGCCAATTTGGTCGATAAACTTTTTCCTAGGGCGTCCCTTCCCGACTCGGCCGTTCACATCTGCCATATAAATTTGCTTTGTCACTTTTTCCTCATTCATTTTTTCCACATGACCAAACCACCGAAGCATTCCTTTCTTAATCCTGGTCACAACATCATCTTGCATACCACATTTATCTCTTATCACGCAATTTCTCACCCTGTCATTCAGATTCAACCCTAGCATATTCCTTAAAGACCGCATTTCTACAGCATTTATTCTACTTTCGTGCTTCTTCTGCCACACCCAGCTTTCACTACCATACATTAAAGTAGGGACTAACACAGCATTATGAATTACCATACGTGCCTGTTTTGACACATTCTGGTTCTTCATAATAGAGTGTAGTGCCCCATTCACTCTATTTCCTGCATTTACTCGTCGTTCTATATCCCTATCATATCTACCATCCCTGCTAAATACACATCCCAAATACACAAACTCATCCACTTGCTCAATTAACTCTCCTTCTATTCTTATTTCACATACCGTTTTGCTTTCTTCTCTTTCAAAAACCATCATTTTCATCTTACATGCGTTCACTTTCATTCCCCTTTCTTTTAATTCTCAGTTCATTAATGTAACCATCATTTGCAACTCAGCCATACAAAAGGCATTTGACGGTTAACTCGCCTTTTCTTAACCCACATTCTTGATCTTTCAAAGTTTGCAAACACCGGTCCATAAATAGGTTGAACAGCCAAGGGGAAGCTACACAGCCCTGTCTGACACCTTTTTGGATGCCAAACCAGTCCGAGTAGACCCCATTGATCCTGACACAAGCACTAGAGTCCCTATAAAGAGACCTTAATGCCTGTATCAAACCATCGCTCAACCCATATGAGTTCAGTGATTGCCATAACACATTCCTGTCCACTCTGTCATAAGCCTTTTCCAAGTCCATGAATGCACAAAAAACTTTCTGGTTTTTGGCCAAAAACTTCTCCGCAATCATGCGCATGGAAAAGACTTGATCTGTACACCCCATTCCCTTTCTAAAACCCGCTTGCACATCCCAAACTTTTCCATCAGTTTCTTTCATAACTCTTTCAATTAACACCTTAGCATACAGTTTACCCACAATACTAAGCAAGCTGATACCGCGGTAGTTTTTGCAGTCCTGCTGTGACCCTTTTCCTTTATATATTGGTACTATAACTGCTTTACACCAGTCATCCGGTACCCGTTTTAATTCCCAACATAAATTAAACAAGGTGTACAGCAGGCCTGCCACCACTCCCTCTCCAGCCCTTAGCATCTCGAGTGATACTCTATCATATCCAGCTGCCTTACCTGCTTTCATGCTTTTCATTGCTTTCATTATTTCCTCTACACTTATCTCCATACCCCTTTCCAAAAAAAAAAAAAAAAAATAGAACAAATACTATATAACGTAGTACACAACTAAACGGAGCTTGGGCTAGTACCTACTAATGAAATTGTTAGTCTAATTAATTAATTTTTTATGTCTGGGCCACTTGTCAGGCTAATTCTACTCGTGCTTCTTTCGTAGATGTCTTTAATTATATTACAATAGATGTCTTCTATTTTGTTCAGCGCCTCCCATATTGAAATGTGTGAGATAGAGTCGAATGCTTTTTGGTAATCTATAAATGCTAAATAAAGTGCCTTTGGAAATTCCTTATATTTCTCAACTATGTTCTCCAGAGTTTGAATGTGATCTATATCTGAGGGTTGAATATCATCTACGAAAACCCGCTTGCTCTACCGGTTGATTTCTATGATTTTTTGCAGATATTCGATTTAAAACACACTGTGAGAAAAGTTTGTAAAGGCTATGTAGTAAACTGATGGGTCGATAATTTCCTGTGCTGCCTGCGTACTGTAAAGTTAACGGCAAGTGCTTAGCTACCATTGCTCGTATCACCCGCCATATTTACATTGGGTATTATGAGCTATTATTATCTCAAATTTAATTTCAAGTATTTGTAAAATTATTTCTAAAGGTTACATGGAATATTAAGAGGTCATCGGAAAAGTTTTGAATGAAATTAATAACTTTTCGAATAATTTTTTAACATAAATATTGATTAAGCTTTAACTACAACTAATAATAATAGAACAACAATCTAAAAAGTTTCAGATATGTCATATTCTAATGATTGAAGGGTGTTAAATGAAGAAGAGACGTGTTGATCTGCTTAAGACTTTAATAAGACTATTGTTTCTCTAAACTTAACACTAATATAAATTATTGCGGGGGCTATATGCATTACAGTATAATTATATGTTATCGCAGTGAAATGGCGGCCTAATCAAATCAACTCATCCATATTATTCCATGAGTGTCATAAGTGGATAAAACAGAAAACATCAAAAATGAAAATAGAATGAAAATATCAAAATGTGCGGTTGGCAACTGTTTGCCAAGGTGCCAATTGTGGTAACTGCCCTATTTATATCCCTATCTATAAGGTAAGCATATGAATGATTTGAAAACATATTGTGTATTTTTTAATTAATATTTTCGTTCTTGATATTTTGGAAAAGTAACATTAATATATTTTTGTTAAAATAACTTTGCATCTATCCGATTTTTACGCAAGCGAAGTCGCGTAGGTCAACAAGTCTTCTGTAGGTTTAATGTAACATTATATTTATCTCTAGTGATCATTTCGCATTGTAAAGACGATTTGCATGATAGTAAGAGGCGAAAGAGAGAGATACTGAAATAGGAGATGACAAAATAACAGTAAAAAATATAGTTCGTGAGGGTAATATGGCCATCCGGATAACGTGGTCACTTTCTTATAACTCAAAAACTACAGCCTTGTTTGCATAGATAGCTCTGTGATACGATAGCTCTTCATAGGTCAATCAAATAATAAAGGGTCAAAAGGGCGCAGCTTTATCGAAGCTATTTTGACAGTTGACATTGTAGTAAATATTTTATAATTATATATATATATATATATATATATATATATATATATATATATATATATATATATATATACATAAACTAATATATTTATTTTATATAGTGCGTTTTGAATAATATCTGTAATTAGGTTAGTTTTTTTCTTATGGCTCTACCCATAGCTCTCATCTTAATACTAAAGGTTAGCTTTTTTTTTATAGGATAGGGTGACAAACGCGCACACAGTCCACCTGATGGTAAGTGGCTGCTGCGGCCCATAGGCATCTACATCTATCCTCGATTACAAATCAAAATGCAGATGCGTTGTCACCCGTGAGTACTAAGATGGAATGCCTCGTTTCCAGTAAAAAGGGTCTCCGGTTCTCTACACTCACCATACGAAATACAGCAACATTAAGCTACTATTTGACGCTGGTATTCTGTGAGAGCGTGGTCCTTCCCCGGTCGAGCCGACCCATTCGTGCTACAACTATACTACTAATATAACTGCAGCATGGCTCTACCACGTATAAAATATAGCTGGCAGAGAATGCCTTTTCAGAATTAAGTTCGCCTTTGTACCAATTTTTTTTTGTTTGAGTGCATTAAAGTATTTTCTATCTACCCTATATTTTCATAAAAGCAGTCAGGTACAAGTAATAAAATAACAACATAATATTTAACACTGAAATATTTAAAAATGCAGTTAGTTAAACAAAAAAAGAAATTAATCATTTTATAACTGAGTGCATTTACAGTAGGAAGTATTACTCATAATCCAAAACTCATAACAATACAAACTACCTTCATCATTAACATATTTGATTTACATTGTATTATATAAATATTTTCCTCTCCTTAACTCTCTTTTGTGTTTATTTCTATGTTTAGCTCATAATTACTCGTTGTACAAAGAACTGAAACAGTACCATGTACAAATTTCACTTCTGTATGCACCGGTAAATTCAAAATGTAGTGTTTCATTTTAGGCGACCCGATTACGAAACGCAGAGTGGCGCGTTTTGATAGATGACAATGTGAAAATGAACAGAAAATTACGGACGGGAATTCTGTAATAATGCAAACCGTTCTTTTGTGATATCTCTTCACTTCATCTAATGGCGTCGTCAAACTGAGCTTATCACTACGAGGCTGCCATTATAGAATCTTTCACCAGTTGTCTATTTTTCAAAATGTATGTAATGGATTCTTCGCTGTTTACTCAAACTTTGGACTATATTATTTATCTACGATAATCAAGCTTCGTGATAGTCAGTGATTAGTGATCAGCTTACGGTTTGAAATCTAGTTGGAGTTATTATTTCAATTAAATCACCTTTCGGTATTTGAAGATTTTGCGATTATCCTCATGCCTCTGTGTCCAACGCTACTTTCAATCTCATACTTAACCATCTCATATTATAACTGTGCTTTAATTGAATCATTTGTTGTATGTACATGATGAACCTTTTTCTTTTTTGAGTATTACAACAGGATTTTAACCCCAGTCGTTTTCCTGTTTTTCTTCTTCTTGCATTTAAATTTAGAACAATGAATACAGTAACCAGTCTTTAATATTCGTTTTCTTTTTTTTAATCTTTACCTCTACACAAGGACTTTCTCCTGTATCGTCGCAGTTTTAAATCATAAATTTTACAAGGACAAATATCCAGACCCTAGACAATTACTTGTAGGCCATACAAATACTTTTTCCGTGCGGGATTCGAACCAGCGGCCCTTAATGCCATAACTCTTAGCAATGAGCCATTGTGTCACGGAGCAGTCAAATATTATGTTGAATGTTATACACACAAAAGATAAGAAGAAAAACAGTCAAAAATGTTATAAGTATATCTAGCAATAAGTTTATAATTGTTTCAACTTATGTTAAACTTAATGCAAATAATTTTTTTATAAAATTGCAATTTGCAGTGATGCTCTATATTGGCAGCATAAAAATATACACGATCCCACTTTATCTCGTGGAGTGTCGTAAGAGGTGTTAACACAGAATTGAAGGAAATATAACCAGATGGACAACATCATCTTATTGTTAAAAGCTGAAAATCAGTATTGCCAAGCGTGGCAACCATGGCAAAAATGGTAGGCTTTTATGAATGATTGGAAACATTGTCATCCTTAAGGAGATGAAATATCTCACGGTCTGTAACCGTACCGGCTCTATAACTCTTCCAACCAGAACGCTTGTTGATAGAAATAGGTATTAACAACCCAGACGGACATTTTTTTGTAGGATAAGGGTGACAAAAGAGACCACCTGATGGTAAGTGGATGCTATGGCCCATAGACATCTACATCTATCCTCGATTAATAATCAAAATGCATATGCGTTGTCACCCCTGAGTACTAAAAGGACATGCTTCGTTTCCATTAAAAAGGGTCTGCAATTCTCTACACTCAGCATAAGAAACACAGCAGTATTGAGTTGCTATTTTTGCCAGGTATTCTTTAAGAGCGTGGTCCATTCCTAGCAGTGTTGCCAACTTGATGGGTTTCCCGTCAGATTTTACGGGTCAGCGATGTTGGCTACGGAAAAAAAATGTTTTTAACGGTTAACGGATTTTTAACGGGCAACTAAAATTTATCATATGCATATATTTTGGTTTATTGGTTATTCTTTTAGATTGAATTCTGAAAAATAATCATTCATTTGTAATATTAAGGGGAATGAAAACTCGAAAATACCTACTTGACGGGTTTTGACGGGATTATAGTGTTCTCTGCAACGGAAAATAGACTTTAATGATGGCAACACTGTTCCCTAGTCGAGCCAACCGATTCGTGCTACAGCCACAATATAGCTGCAGTAGTGCTTCATCACGTAAGTACATATCATGTAGTAAGAAAGAGATTTCTACCAACAACATAGAATAATTCGCCTGCCTGCTAATGGTTAACAGTAAGTGAAATGGTTAGAATACAATGTATGACTGTTGGTTATCGAAAGGACAAACCCAGAAGTACAGTTACTATTCCGTCCTTATATTGAACATGACTCTTCTTTTCCACAGTTAATGGAGTGTGTAGCAACTAAATGGAGAATTAATTCTATCATTTGCTAAGCCCATCTGTTACGCAAAGCCCTCGAGTATTCGCGGAGCAACTTCTAAGTTCTAACTCAACTCCATATTTTGCTGGTTTAATTAATAAGTGAAAGCGGTTTACACGTTTTTATTTTATAATATTTTTATAATTGCTCGTAATGCATTATTACTGATGGTGGTAGCATTTCTAAGAAAACTTAAAATAACTGTGTTGGGAAGAGTTCACTAAATTTGTCCAATAATAAAGTAATTTTTACGTGGCTAGAGCAACGCTGCAGCTATAATATAGTTGCAGCACGAATAGGTCGGCTCGACCGAGTTGGGACCACGCTCTCACAGAATACCAGGTCAAAAGTCCTCAGGGGTGACAACGCATTTGAATTTTGATTCTTAATTGGGGATAAATGTGGATGTATATGGGCCACAACATCTACTTAACATCAGGTGTACTGTGTGCTCGTTTGTAAAAAAAAATGGCTGATTCTAACTTATACTTTTAAATACATAAAGTATATGCTTACTATTTCCGTGTTGTTGACTGTGGTCATATCAGCGAAAAAACTTTCACAACATGTATTTAGGTGTGCACGCACGCAACGCGCGCACACGCATTAACATACCCGCACACACACGCGCCGCGCTCTTTTCCTTCAATTCGATTTTAACTTCTGATTTTTTTTTTGAATTAGATAACATTTAGTTTGTATTCTACAGTTTATAATATTTTACAAAGTTTTCAAATTCCATTATTGTATTAATAAATTATAATAATCTTTGTGAACTTTTAACGTAAAACAGTTTACAACTTTAAAATGTTAATGTAAATAATTTTACTAAGATTTAAACTTAAAAAGGTTCTAAATATTTATATTATACGAGTACTCTTGTTACATTTCTTATTTACTCTTATATTCCTAGTATGAACCGTAAACAAGGAGCATATATTTCACAATAAAATTGGATTTCCTTTACTGCCAGCAATTTTTTGTCATCGTTACTTTTACTAGCCGGAAGCAGTCAACAGCTTGTCATATGCCTCCAGGAAGATGAGTGATTTTGCTATATCATGACGCTATAAAGTAGTTCTAGCAGCGGCGTAAGAATATCCACTACCCATAGAAATATAAAAAACAGTTTATCTATTCCACTACGCCATATCATCCCGTGGATGTCGTAAGAGACGACTGAGAGAAATGAATTACGATGCAGACAACAGCATCTTCCTGAAAATAACTAAAATTAATATAAAACTGCGGTTGCTAACCATCCAGCCAAGCGTGGCAACTATGAAAAATATCCCTATCAGGCTTATAATGATGATCATGATGATGATGACGCTATAAAGTACGACAGTAATGTAAAACACTATGTTTTAATTTGATGGCACGCGAAATTCGCGGAATTATAATAAAGCATTTTTTTCGTATATAAGTATATTGATAAATTTGCCTAGTGCGTGTTAGAACACACGTAAGACTGACTCAGTGGTCTTTATCAGCCTGTAGATGTCACTTTCAGCCAGGCCTCTCCCATGGTAGGAATGATGATCGCAGACGCCGCTTCTTGTCGCTTGTTTAGTTATTTTATATAAATCATATTATACGAAATAGTAGCCTCTTCTATTAGTATACTCTAACGAAATAAGGCAAAAAATAAAGATACAACCTATATACATCCCACGACTGGGCACATTATGCTTCCTTTCCTTTCTCAGATGATTATGGAGCAGTTAGTCCGTGTCTGCGGTCTTCACATGCCTTTGAAATATTCTTCCCCACCGAGCACCTGGTAAATTAGCACTTTTTTTGCAATTAAATTTTCAACAAAGCCGGCAGATATCGATCCCGGGTTGCACGAGCTAGTAAATTACGCTACTAAGGGCAAAGTTAAGGGTTTAAATTATCAGGGATCATTGTTACGGCGGTACCATTAAAATCATTTTATTAGTCTTTAAATGATTTACTGTGTAGCTTTTGCCAGAGTATTTAGCTGCATGCAAGTATGCACATACGCTTAAAGTAGTTTGTCGCCCTAAAGTTAAAACAGTTAAAAATGCATCAATTAAAAAAATAAACGCTAAAGAGCACTATCGAAGCTTTCAACGTCAAAGGTAATATATTTTCCTTTTCGTAACACCCTGCCAATTACAGCAGCGCACTCCAAACGCAATCAATTACTCGGGCTTGGAGCAACATAAATCTCACTAAGTCGCTGTCGCCATTGACTTACTCCACCGTCCCAGCGTCAGTCGAACTCTAGCCCGGGATCGATTTCACCCGCCGCCAGCTTTTATTCCGATCCATTGTACTTTTTCATCTCGCGAGGATTAAGTGAACTTCGCGGTCCAGTATCCGCTTCTCGCCTCTTCCTTCCACGTCTTATTAGTTTCCTTTATTTTAGCGGAGTTAATTTGATATCACGTACATCATGATGTAACAATGTTTTTGCGTTTGATTTTTTTGATATTTCTAATTTTTGACGTGTTTTGTGTGTGACATAAAAAATAAGCACTGTCTCTTATAATATCTAAAGGCCTAATAGATGATTGTTAATTAAGTTAATAACATTTTGAAGGATTTTTTATAAAACTGTACTGTAATAAAACAAACTTACGGTCCACTTATAGTTAAGTGGCTAGTGCAGTTCATGAATGACTGCAGCCAATTTCAAAGAAAGAAGACTACACATTGGTCACATCTGAGGACTAAGATGGAAGATGCTAAACGAGATGTAAAACGCCAAAAGGGAAATGGCGCTCAGGCGTCTTTTTCTTCCGAAACGTCAAAAGGGAAGGGAAGGGAAGGCGTCCTCCAACAGCTTCTTCATCCGACTGCGAAGGTCCAAGTGAACAGAAACCCAACCTAACCCTACCAGCTTGTAAACCCATTAGCTGTCTATACTCTATTTAGCGGCAGAAATAGGTAAATGGAAGGTTCTTACTGATGTAGAGTCCAAGCATCTAGTAAAGTATCTTCGTTTGTGCGAACTCTGCTGCATTTACCGTTAAAAAGAACTCCTTTGTCGTATCTCTTCAGTTTCTAGGCACTCCCCTTGCTGCCTCAACTAGCATCGGCATCCTCGGCGTCGACATATTAAATAGTGTGCAGTTTCATCGTCAATCGGGGAAGTCCAAATTGGCCTCTAAAAAGCTTGGCGTGCTGATCAGAGCGAGACAGTATTTTATGCCGGCACATCGCTTGCAACTTTACAAAGCGCAAGTTCGGCCTTACAAGGAATACTGTTCTCATATTTGGGCTGGAGCACCCCAGTGTCAGCTCCTTCCCTTGACCGCATCCTGCGCAGAGCGTTTCGATCGACGACCGAGTTCTTTCTGATCGGCTTGATTCACTGGCGCTGCGTAGGGATGTTGCATACCTTTGCGTTTTCTATCGCATTTACTACGGAGAGCGCCAAAATTAACTATACCATCCTCACCACCTGGATGTTGAGCGGTTCACCACTGTGCGTTTTGCTAGGAGTTTTCTTCCTCGTACAACCTCTCTGTGGAATTATTTACCACCGGCGATTTTTCCGGACTGATGCGACTTAGGGAGCTTCAAAAAAAGGCGTACTCCTTTCTAAAAGGCCGGCAATGTACCTGAAATTCCCCCGGTATTGCGGTTCTTCATGGGCGGCAGTAGTCATTTACCATTAAGTGAGCCGCATGCACGTTTGCCCCTTCTTCTATAAAAAAAAATCTCTTTATTTTTTTGTCGTTAGAATTTATAACAGTAAAACATCTTTAGAAGAAAGACATTATCGTCTACTTTTTATTAAGTGTTTTCGTACATAGGCACAGTTATACTATAACTTGCGCTGCACCTGCTATGTAAATGCCTTGTGTATTGCCGTGTTGTGTAGTGACGAAAAAAGAGAATCAACAACCTTGTATCGTCCTGTGCAGTGGCGGCGTAGAATATACACTAGCCCATATCATCCCGTGGGTGTGGCGAGAGGCGACAGGGGGAATCAAATCAGGAGATGGACTGCGGTTGCCAGCACGCTCACCAAGCGTGGCAACTTTGGTAAATCTTTTCTATGAGGTAATCTGAGGGGGAGGCCTATGTTTAGCAGTGGACTGTAACGGTAACGGTATCATACCGTGGGTTATGTTTATTAAGATAACTCAAACTAATAAAAGACTGTGGTTGCGAATCCCACTGCCACGTGTGGCAAACATGGCAAATATCCACCCATGAGTAACTGATGGCAGAGGTATATGTTTAGCAGTGGACTTTTGAGAAGCTGTAATGAACGATATGATGAATGAATATAATAACTCTTCAATAGATGATAGCAATAAAATCTGAAATAAATAAAATTCAGCCACAGTCGGGTTCAGAATTCTAAACCGTTGTTCCAGAAATTTTGAAAACTATTCACGGAACGCAGCGGTTGACCTATTTGCTAAAGATAATTATAAATTTATCACCTCCCTTGTGAACGTAAAGTTTGTAAAAACAAAACTTTTCTTTTCGCAAACTTTACATTTTCCGGTACTTCATTATTCATAACGAATAGCTGTTTATATTTTACTTTGAGAATATATAAGTATAAGCTGCTAAAATATCTTGAGTGAAGCACCTTTCGTATTTTGATTAAGAATTAAATTTCAGATTTTTTAAATTGGAAGTGAAAAACAAAATATGTAGGTTGTAACATAAGTTACCTTTAACAAATAAATATTATATCTTAATTACTTAAATAAAACAAAAAATATTTCAAAAAATATGTGGCATTGGAATTACTGCAAGGGACAACAAACGCTATAAAAATAAAATGTAAAAATAATTGTATAAACAATATTTTTGTAAGTGTGGAAATTATAAAAAACACTTACATAATATGACAGTTGTTAGCGATGAGCTCTAAAATTTTGATGTACCGTCCTTTTATGTATAATTATAAGACCTACAAATATGTGTACGGCCCATTTCGGACCACATTTCACGTCATACCGCCCTATATTATACCCGCAACGCGCGAACAGTTTTTATGTAAATTTTATTATTAAAAGTTTGGCAAAAAATATACGTTTTGTTAATCCTGAACCACCAATTCCTAAACAGTCGTGAACTATTAATGGCACGGTCAAGGTAATAAATAAGAGTTTTTTACTGTCGGAATTGTCAAACAAAATCCAACTTTAACCACGATTAATCGATGATTCCAACTCTGTAGTGATAATGGGCCAGCCTTATAGCTAGACGAACCGACAAGCGAGAAAGGTTCTAGAGTGGCAACCTTGCACCTGCAAGCCGAGTGTTGGCCTTCCATTACATTAAGAGACGACCTGATCGCAAAAGGAATGGGTCGGCTCGATCGGGGAAGCACCACATTCTCACAGAATACCAGCGTAAAATAGCAGCTTAATGCTGTGTTTCGTAAGGTGAGTGTAGAGATCCGAATCCTTTTTTACTGGAAACGAGACATTCAATCTTAGTTCTCAGGGATGACAACGCATCTGCGTTTTGATTCTTAATCGAGGTTAAATGTGGCTGACGATTTTCGGAAAGAGCTTTTCGAGACGCCGCGAGCGACACCTTCAACTGCAGCCGCAGACTCCTGGTTCGCGAAATCACCTACCCCGTGGTTTTCGGTTTTACTCTAATAACTATGGGCCTCAGCATCCACTTACCAACAGGTGGACTGTGTGCTCGTTTGTCACCCTTATTCTATAAAAATAAATGCAGGAATTCGATAGATCAGGACCCCGTGCTTTGTATTACTTTGGGGGGAACAATTTGCACCAGTGAACTTGTGAAGGGCTGATAGTTATAGCTAAGCTTTTTTTTAAGAATAAGGGTGAACATAGTCGACCGGATTTGACCTGGCCCATGGACACGATTAAGAATCAAAATACAGATGCGTGGACACCCCTGAGGACTAAGATGGAATACTTCGTTTCCAGTAAAAGGCACGCCATTTAGTATATTAATTGGAATTATAATTTTTTATAATTTTAATTTTTAAAACCCATTTCGTGTAAAATGGCGGCCAATGCTCGGCTTACACCTTGTCTACCCTTTGAAAGATTACAGTCACAAATAAATAGTTTTATCTCCCAGCCGTTTGCCTGCGTCGCATCGGATTACACCAGGTAAATCTAATCTAGCCATCTCCCGTGAATGGATTTTTTTATATCGCTGCAAATTGCTGACAAAGTGACACTGCTGCAAGTTTCTGTTTACGTTGCTTTCGTCGGGCGCTATTTTTGTTTATTTTTCATCGGAACGTTTTTATTGAATGGAAAGCTGAACGTGGCAATGTAGAGACGCTGATGAATTTTAACAAGATTAATACGAATTTTACCAATCAGAGATGAATGTTTGCGAATTAACAATTGCAATTACAGTCGAAATTAGATTAAAATGCCTATTTGGATCGCTTGCATGTGGGCCAGATTTAATCGAATCAATAGTAAGAGTAGTTTGATTCTAATCAATCGGTCCATCACTTACTACTTACTTGTATGTAAGAACAATCGTTTATTTACAAATAATATATATAGCATAAATTATAATTTTTATTAAAAACTTTAAAAGACTTAAAGCTCACGGGTACACGCTCACATGATACATGTGGGTATCTTATAGAGATGTATATTTGCTCCATATACTGAATTCAGTCTCCAATGCCACCGAAGCTCTAAACGACGTGCTTCTGACATTACACACCGCCAGTCCTCATGTAGAGATACGTACAAGGACATTACTAATTTCCCAAGTGACTAAAGTGACACCGTCCATCTTCTCTAAAATAGTTTTCCTATCTTGTGTGTGTGCGTGCGTGCGCGTGTGTGTACTATAAGTGGCTACTGCAGTCTGTTGAAACACGTTACCAACATTAAACAAAGAAGTCAACAGTTGCGTTCTCTTCCGAGTTCTAAATTACAATCTGTAAAATAAAAACCGCGGTTGCCAACCTGTCTCCCAAGCAAGGTAACTAAGTGGGGGAGGGGGGGGGGGATTATTGGTACTGTTTCCAGCTTTTTTATTGGCTGCAGATGTCCATGGGCTACGTTGATCTTTAGGATCATTAGGTGATGTTAGCTTTTTTTGGAAATCGTATGTTTTAATACAATTTCTGATGTTTTTCGCATTATCGTCACGGGATTTACTCAAGAAAAGACCATTTTCTGAAGTCGTATAAATACTACTGTCGCGGAAATCAAATATTCAGAAAGTTATATCGATTCCCACATTATGCGAATAGGTTTCTCGATGACGTTTTATTAAAGTAGTTTTCTTATCGACTCCCTTACCAGTTTAATTTCCGCGGCAATGGCAGTGAGTGGATTGTTTGGTTTGTAAAATAAACCCGCTATACTTGAAAGCAATTTAATTTATTATCAAAAAACGATTTGTTCTTTTATTTATTTACAGCAGCATAAAAACTTCACCTATTTTAATTCAGTTGGTACCCTAGGCAAACGTCACTTGGCGTAATAACCATTTTTGTTAAGTATTGTCCACTAGTGCAAAAATTTGTACTTTAATGTGTAAGGTAAAATTATATTAAGCTACTAAATTTTAGTAAAGGCTAAAAGGCTTCCTGATTTTAAACTTGAATTTAAAATTTATACAAATAAATAAAATGGAAGTGTCTATTTGTAATGCTACAATAACAGTTGTTTTACTAAAGGCATATGAAAATACGAAACGAAACAATTTTAAAAAAATTGTCTGCCTGTTTGTTCCGGCTAACCTCCAAAAAGGCGGAACCAATTTTGACAGGACTATCACTGATAGACAGTAATTGCAGTTAGTATTATATAAATTATGTTTATTTTCTTAATTCATCATTAATTCAATAATTACAGAATTATTGAATTATTGATGATAAACATTTAAAACTATAAACGTATTAAACCCTAGTTTGTGAGAGACTGTTGCCTAATAAAGATATTAAACAATACCTGATTGATCTATAGATCACCAGGTCCCTCCTAACGGATTGTACATCTTTAAATTACACGTTTGTATAGTATATTGAAGGATAATATAACAAAGGCAATTAATTAAATTATACAGATACATATTTGAGAATGAAGTACATAATAATATTATAATTATATATAATGTGCGTGATAAGAAACTTTCAGTGGATTCGTATGTTAAAGATTTGAGCCAGTTTATTGTGTTTTTGTTCAGGTGGAGGATATACAGATAACAACAGCTTATTTATTTCGTTGTGTATGTAATTACTGAGATAGGTGAAGGACATACTTTTTCACACACACATTATTTTTTTTTGTTTTGTCCATGTTCATCTTAAGACCTATCCGTTGGGGTCATTGAGCATAGTGCTTAAGTTCTCCAGCGATTCTGCCATAAGGACTATATCGTCGGCAAATCGAAGGTAAGTGATGTACTGGCCATTGATGTTAATACCGTATCCTTTCCAGTCCAGTAGCTTGAAAACGTCTTCCAATGCAGCGGTGTAACAACGTCACCCTATCTTACACCTCATTGCAGTTGGATAGGTTTCGTACTCCGGTTCTGTACTCGGATAGCCATCGTAGCCCTACTGTACAAACACTTAAGCATTCCGATATACCGACAGTCAACTTGGCACCGCTGAAGAGACTGTAAAACTGCCCAAATTTCGACGGAATCAAAGGCTTTCTCACAGTCCACATACGCCAGGCAAAGTGGCAAATTGTACTCTTCAGTCTTCTGTACAATCTGCCGCAGGGTATGTATGTGGTCTATGGTACTGAAGCCTTTTCAGAAACCGGCTTGTTCGGGAGGCTGGAAGTCGTCGAGTCTGCATGCGAGACGTTTCGTAATGACTCTCGAAAACAGCACGTAGACGTGGCTCAGAATGGATATAGGTCTGTAGTTCTTCAAGAGAGCGTTGTCACCTTTCTTGAAGAACAAGACCACCGCACTTCTGCTCCATGCCACCACCAGTAGTGCCACCATGGAGGACGGAATTAAAGAGCCTCTGAAGGACTTCAAGTACCGGTTTTCCACCCGCTTTCAGAAGCTCCGCTGTAATTCCATCCTTGCCCGGGGACTTGCCGTTTTTAAGGTGCTGGAGAGCCATTCTAATCTCTCTCAGGCTGACGTCCGGAATATCATCGGAATAGTGTCGGATAAGATTTGCTCTTGGATCGTTACTCACACTTGCGTGTGGCTCCAACGATGATGTGTACAGCTGCCCATAGAACTTCTTAATCTCACTCAGAATCTTAAGTTTCTCGGAAACGATGCTGCCACACTCAGTATTCAGCTTTGACAGTTGGCTCTTACTGGCAGACAGATCTCTGGCAAAGACTTTGGAGTCCTGGTTCCGCTCGATCGCTTCTTCAATACGAGCAGTATTAAAGTTGCGTAAGTCTCGCCGCATGCATTTGGAGATCTGTCTGTTCAGTTGCCTGTGTGCTGTCAAACCTGTTGACGATTGCAGCCTCATCTCCCTTCTAACAGCATGAGATTAAGAGTGTCATCGGAAAGTTTTTGTGTTCTTCTGCGGCGGGTCTTGCAGAACTTAGCTCCGACCGCATGGACAGTTTCCACGAGCTTGTCATTCATATCGTCCACAGCATCGCAATCTTCTAGGCACTGAAAGCGGTTACGTAACTCGAGCTGAAATGTATCGGAATTCTCGATCAGAGCACGAGAGCGACGGAGCGTTGACTTCATTAGACGAGACCTCTCCAACTTAACGTTTAGGTTCAGTGTGCCTCTAACCATTCGACGATCGCTGCCAGTTTTCACCCTTGCGATCACTGATCGCGTCTAGTCGTCATAACGTAGTCATTATTTGTCGAACCGTCGGGGCTCAACCAGGTCCACTTCCTGTGGGGCCGCTTCTGGAAGAAAGAGTTCATCATAAAGATTCCCTCTTTCTCCATAAAGTCGGCAAGGTGCTGGCCCCTACGGTTCCGATGCCCTACTCTAAATTTCCCTAACTTCAGCTCACCTTTTCCTCTTGTATCTAGGTTTGCATTAAAGTCTCCAATCAACGCCGTGAAGTAGGTTTTGGAGGAATCCATGGCTCTAGAAATATCGTCATACATTTCCTCCACCTCCTTATCGAGATGTACCGAGGTTGGTGCGTAAACCTGTATGACCTTCAGCGAATACCGTTTGGTGATTCTGAGTATCAGGTACGCGACCCTCGTCGACACACTCCCAATCTTTACAACGTTGTTGCCGAGATACTTGTGGACGATAAATCCGACACCTCCTTGGGACAGATGGTCGCCCTCCCGGTGATAGAACAAGTCGCCGGACTCGAGTATTACCGTGTCCTCCCCCTCTCTTCGGACCTCGGATAATTCAATAATATGCCCGCGCAACTTGTCTACCTCTTCTTCCAACTCCAGTATCTTCTCGTCAGTCCTCAGGGTACGTGCGTTGTATGTTGCCAGGTCGAGTCGTCGTAGGTGGTAACTGAACCTCCACTGGAGATTCTTAGCACCCCTGCCCCGCCGTTATCATAGTCGCCACCATAGCCAGGAATAGTGGGGCCGCCGGGGACTGGGGGCTTTTGTTTGCGTCGTTATTCATGGGGGGATATTTGCCATAGTTCCCACGCTTGGCGAGCGGGTTGGCAACCGCAGTTCTTTTATTATATTATTGTTGTTATCAGGAAGATGCTGCTGCCCATCTCCTGCCTGTCTCCCTCTGACACCTCTTACGACACCCTCGAGATATGGGGTAGTGGATATTCTCAACCGCCACTACACGGCACGATCCCCCCGAGAACCCCATCTATATATTTTCAATTTATAGCTAGTGCTATCTTACAGTGCGCTATATATAGTGCTATCTTATTTTCCAGAACGTTGAAAACTATACGCATGATTTATATACTTAAGTTCATTTCACTGGTGAAAGTGTATCGAACTAGTGCGTTTCTTACTGCATCAGCTAAAATGTTTGAGTCTGTAGTAGGTACACCAGTGTTCAGGAACAGGTGTTGGTGCATCACTCGGACGCGGACGCTTAGCACGGGTTGATACGGACACGCAGCACCTCTAGAAATTTATTTACGACCAGGATTTACTGGCATATGCTGCTAAAAAATATACGCATACATGAAATACTCAATATAAAAAAACAGAAAAAAAACTCAAATAAATCGAAAGAATTTTTATTAAGCTCCCTTATTTACTGATCATAAGCAAAAACGTTCCAAATTAAGGAACTATTTGTCCAACAAATGTCGCACGCTTATTTCGTGCTGGACAAATATGCATGCAACGGAGAAGGGAGCGCTAAAAGCCTTTTAACGCAGGCAATCCTTGCCTTAACGTCGTGTCTTATGCGATAAAAGGCAATCACGCATATAACAGTTTTTAACGATCTATGTTTTTTTTTTGTTAGACTTTGTTAGCTAGTTTACAAACAAGAATGTAAATAATGTAATAATTGTACGAGATAATATTGAGCACTTAAAAGCTGATAGTTCGCTTAATAGATTAAGATGACCCGTCTTTTAACTAAATCGGTTAGACGCCATTTTTTTTTATAGAATAGGGTGACAAACGAGCACGCAGTCCACCTGATGGTAAGTGGTTGCTGCGGCCCATAGACATCTACATCTATCTTCCATTACAAATCAAAATGCAGATGCGTTGTCACCCGTGAGGACTGAGATGGAATGCCTCATTTCCAGTAAAAAGTCTTGCCTTAACGTCGTGTCTTATGCGATAAAAGGCAATCACGCATATAACAGTTTTTAACGATCTATGTTTTTTTTTTGTTAGACTTTGTTAGCTAGTTTACAAACAAGAATGTATAATTGTACGAGATAATATTGAGCACTTAAAAGCTGATAGTTCGCTTAATAGATTAAGATGACCCGTCTTTTAACTAAATCGGTTAGACGCCATTTTTTTTTATAGAATAGGGTGACAAACGAGCACGCAGTCCACCTGATGGTAAGTGGTTGCTGCGGCCCATAGACATCTACATCTATCTTCCATTACAAATCAAAATGCAGATGCGTTGTCACCCGTGAGGACTGAGATGGAATGCCTCATTTCCAGTAAAAAGGGTCTCCGGTTCTCTACACTCACCATACGAAATACAGCAGCATTAAGCTACTATTTCACGTTGGTATTCTGTGAGAGCGTGGTCCTTCCCCGGTCGAGCCGACCCATTCGTGCTACAACTATACTACTAATATAATTGCAGCATGGCTCTACCACGTAAAAATATTGAAAATTGACTAATATAATTGATTAATTAATCATTTTGTATCTTTAAAGTATATACTTATAATAAATGATGTAATTTTATCGAAATCCACGTATTCCACGTGTTTTGAATTACATTTTTATAACATAGACCTGTCTCACTTTCAAGTATCTCTTTGGTTGATATTGTGATTAAAACTAATATTTTGCATAAATACAGTTGTTGGAATTTTCCATAACGCAAAGCAAGCTCTACCACTGTACAAATAACTGTGACTTATAAAAGGTTAATATTTGATTAAGGCGATAACGTAATATCGTGTTGTTTTAATACAAAATTATTGGCCACGATAATTCCCTTAAATATTTTAGTTCCTTAAAATTTAATAAAGACTTTATTATGCTATATATTTCATGTGCTGCGGTTCCATAAAAATATCTTCATTAATTTTTGAGACGGCGAAAAATACCTATCTAAAAACGTAATAAAAATGATCAGAAAAACGTTGACTCGACATAAAACTAATCTCGAAGATATACATACATTAACAAGTGGAATTAAAAATTTTGTACAACCGACCTTAATATAAATAAAACAAGAACGTCATCAATGTAGCCGAAGTCAATTAAATATTGTTAATCGCATTATTAAGGATAACTCAAAAGACTACTGGTCAGGTCTTGATCAAATTTATATGGAACAGCTTCAGAAGCAACAGCTTTCAAATAAAAAAAGAATCATCAAAGTCGGTTCACCTAAAAAAAAATTCTAAGATTTCTCACATAAAAAAAACAGTCGAATTGAAAACCTCCCCGTTTTTGAAGTCGGTTGAAAAAAGAAATACAGTCCACTTGATAACCTTTACCATTTTAAAGGTCGGTGAAGAAGGATCAGTGTTACTCCTCGTTTTGTCATGAAGATGAGCAATGACCCATTATCTTAGTAGGCACCTGCTTAACGATTCAGAGGCCCGGGTCAGGGGAGCTCTAAAACTGTTATTAGTATGCGTGAGAGGCGCATCAGTTTCGGGTCATGAATATTGTGACCGAATTTCTCGTTCGTCCTTCACATGAAAGCGTAGGAAATTCCCACTTTTAGTAAGAGACAGTTTGCGATAAAAGGGTAAGGTATTCTGTTGTCCACTGATAGCTGTGGTGCCTTTTGTTTCTTCAACAACCTCCATAAGATTCTATTCTGTAAGGATTAAAATAAACAATATCGAATCTAAATTCCAGTGACAGAATTTATTTTGAGGATCATTAGTATTACATAGATGTCAGCTACATATTATATAAAAAAGTATATATAGAAGAAAAAAAACCTTATTCTATAAAAAAAAACATTTTCTTTTTAAAGAATAAGGGTAACAGAGCATACAGTCCACGTGATGATAAGTGGATACTGTAGGCCGTAGATATCTACATATGAAATAAATTCAAATGTATTTATTTGTGAATACAGACAGAGTAGATCTTTGAAAATAATGATGTTCGGTGCATTCAATCCTTAGGTATATAAGTATTATAAATACAATGTAATCTACCGCATTTCTGCAATTAGATTATTTAATTACATTATTTATACTTCCGTTATAGTTCCGTGTAGTGGCAGGCAAGAATACCCACCATCCATATCCTCCCGTGGGTGTTGCAGGAGGCGACAGAGGGAAACTGAGGTAGAAGATGGGCAGCAGCATCTTTCTGATAACAGCAAAATTACAATAAAAAACTGCGGTTGCCAACCCGGTGAGCTGAAGGTAGCGAAATTCAGAATAGGGCAACGCAACCCAAGCGGCCAGCAGCTGCCCGACTTCATAGAGAAAGAGAGACTCTTTATGATGAACTCTTTTTTAAAGAAGCGGTCCCACAGAAAGTGGTCGAGCTTTCGAGTCGAGGTTTGACAAAAACTGAAATTGTCCCTTCAGCGGTGCCAAATTGACTGTCGGTATATCAAAGTGCTAACGTGTTTGTACAGTAGGGCTAGGTTGGCTTTCCGAGTAAGAAACCTATTCAACTCTGTAGTGGAGGTGTAAGAACATTCATTACTCCATGTCATCATGAGTCGTAAGAGGCGACAGATGGAAGCTAAACTGAAGCTGATAGCAGCTGAATTAAAAAAAACTGCTATTGCCAATGCACTTGCCAAGCATGGTTACTATGGTGAATGTGCCCATTATGACGCTTCTATGGAGGAGGCCTCTATATACGATAATGGTAATAACAATAATTTTTTCTGCAGTCGAACCGATTCATTCGTACCTACTACAGACAATACGATGCATCGTGATTATTTAAAGTTAGGCGTATAAAAATAAGTTTATTCTACACTCAATGTAGCCTACTCTCTACTCATGCTTTAGGCCTATTAATAAATTGTGTATTTTGGCGTGCTCTAAAAACGATGTGGGTTTTACTATCCTCAGGAAACTATAGAGAACAAGAAAAAACATAGAATATTTTTATTATCTTTTTTTATTTGCTTAATCCGGAAATGTCCTTCAGACCAAATTTTCTGCGGTGCAGGACAGGATTATAGTTCACGAGTGAGTGCGCAAGGACAGGTGGCGGAAACGATAGAGTAAGAGAAAAGCCTAGAACATATATATCTACTTCTTTATTTGTTTAATACGAAAATTAAGCATAATAATAATATCCTCCGAACTTAATTTCTGCAACGACAGCCAGTCTCAAAGCCATCTTTGCAGAATAGGATTGTAGTGTGTGAAGGTGTGCGCAAAGAAAGACAGGTTCACATTTCCTCTATATCATAGTCATATGAACAGGCAAAGGACCGACAGCTTTACGAGTTTTTCGAAGCACAGTTGTGAACCACCGCCAACTTACTGAGTCCAGGCTGCTAATGATCAGCAGTCAAGCTTACGACTAGGACAGCTATCGAAGGCAGTAAAAGTGAATGTGAAAAGTATACAAGCAAAAAATGCAGGGTAATATCATAGTGTTTGTGAAAAACGACAAAAAAGAGTTCATTTTAAAAGCGCCCAAGCTTTTGTAGTTGTTACGAAAGCACAAAAGCGGTGCATCGGTCCATTACAGCCTGAGGTCCGTGGCTCGGATACAGATTGCGTTATGCAGATTTGAATCTGAACTGTTATCGGGACGAACGTGAACGTCAATTGGTCGCTTCTGAGCTCCTTGTTAGCGGAATGTAGTAAGTGTATATATATAAAATGCTCATTTACACCAACAATTATAATTCATCACCAATTTACTATTTTTTTTAATCTTTTATGTGAATATTAAACATTGTATTATTATTTTTTTTTATAGAAGAGGGGGCAAACGAGCATGTGGCTCACCTGATGTTAAGTGACTACCGCCGCCCATGATCAACCGCAACACCAGGAGAATTGCGGGTGCGTTGCCGGCCCTTTAGAAAGGAGTAAGCTCTTTTCTTGAAGGTCCCCAGGTCGTATCGGTCCGGAAAAATCGCCGGTGGTAAACTATTCCACAGAGAGGTTGTACGTGGAAGAAAACTCCTGTGAAACGTACAGTGGTGGACCGCCAAGCATCCAGATCCAGATAGTGTGGATGGTATCGGGACGTTTGCCGTGTAGTGCGTTCACGAAATTTGGCGGCTGGGATTAATCCGAACAATTCCTCAGAGCACTCCCCGTGATAGATGCGATAAAGTACGCAAAGAGATGCAACATCTCTTCGCAGCGCCAGTGAATCGAGCCGATCGGAAAGCACTCGGTCGTCGACGATTCGAGCCGCTCTGCGCTGGATGCGGTCAAGTGGAAGGAGCTGGTACTGGGGAGCCCCAGCCCAGAGATGGGAACAGTATTCCATGTGCGGCTGAACCTGCGCCTTGTAAAGTTGCAGGCGGTGTGCCGGCATGAAATACTGTCCCGCTCTGCTGAGCACGCCAAGCTTTTTAGAGGCCAATTTGGCCTTCCCTTCCAAGTGACCACGAAACTGCACGTCACTCGATATGTCGACGCCGAGGATTCCAATACTGGCTGAGGCAACAAGGGCAGTGCCTTGAAACTGAGGGGATACAACAAAGGGGTTCTTTTTTTCTTTTTTTTAGGGGTTTTTTTGTATTAAATAAAGTTTTAAGAATTTATCGCGTTTAGTTATTATTTTGACTAAGATGTATTAACTCAGAGCTTGTAGTTATACTGGTGCTCTATACTCTTGAGACCGGAACAGGTACGACTTGACTAAGATGTATTAACTCAGAGCTTGTAGTTATACTGGTGCTCTATACTCTTGAGACCGGAACAGGTACTTCTAGGCGGTAGAAATCGCTAAGAGTATAGTATCTACCGAGACATACTCCCAAATAAAAATACAGACATCGAATATTAATAGTGTGTAGTTTTAAGACTTTTTCTTGGTTCTAAGTCACCTAGAAGATGCTTTCGTTTTTTATAAGTGGGTCACTGAATAAGTAAATCAGTGAATAACTCAAGAACTATAATAGGTTTCTTCATGAAATTTCCGATTCTAGATATTGAAATAATCCTTGAAAGACAAATAAAAAGCTCGAATTGGTTCCAATAAATATACACTGCCGGTAAGTCGCCCTTTTCGTTTTTGAATTTGTTTGTTTATAAATAAATAGAACATATTTGTTTATCCTTTATGGCAATTATCTTCATCAGAAGGTAACAAAGGGCGGACTTAATGCCTTAAAGCTTTATATACCAGTCAACGCAAGGAGAAATAGAATCAAATATGGAATACAAAATAATGTAATGTGCTATACATTTTTCACTAATTGAATTGTAAAATATGCCATACACAACAGTACTGGGTTCACATATTCCTCCTTCTGCGTAAGTGTATTGCAGATGATGGTCCAGAAATTGCGAAGTAGGCAGGTACCTACGTACTGAGTAGTGTTGAAACTAGGTTTTTGATTTTTTTTATGGGATAGGATGACAAGCGAGCACACAGTCCACCTGATGGTAAGTGGTTGCTGCGGCCCATAGACATCTACGTCTATCCTGGATTACGAATCAAAATGCAGATGCTTTGTCATCCGTGAGGACTTAGATGGAATGCCTCGTTTCCAGTAAAAAGGATCTCCGGTTCTCTACACTCACCATACGAAACATAGCAGCATTAAGCTACTATTTGACGCTGGTATTCTGTGAGATTTGCCGTTGATTTCCAACTTTATCTGATATTTCTGATAATGTGGTAGTAAAAGTATCCCCTACTCCATGGCTATTGCAAGAGGTGACTAAAGGAAATGAATCAGGAGATGGGCAGCAGCATCTTACTGATCACAACTGAAAATGATACAAAAAACTGCGGTTCCCACCCGCTTGCCGCCTGGTATCTTTGGCAGATATTCAGCAGTGCCTTTTTTAGGTTGTAATGAATGAAAATAATGAAGTTAAAGAAGCTCTTACCATCTCTTAGTTTTCGTTATCCTATGATATCCATCTACAGTAACTAGTAGGAGATGGATTTAAATTATTATTAGAATCGTCATCATCATTATTACATACCGCGTAATCACAAGCCCACTGCTGAACAAAGGCCTTCCCTAAGCAATGCCACAAGGCACGGCTCGAGCCAACTATATCTATCGACTTCCTGCATCTCTTGCCAGGTAATCACCCCATTTAAGGCGATGTGATTTTCTGCGCTATATACTTCGTAATGAGCATATCCGCAGTAGAATTATACGTGGTAGAGCCACTCTGCAGCTATATTATGGTTCTAGCACGAAAGGGTCTGCTCAACCGGACCACGCTCTCACAGAATACCAGCTTGATGCTGCTGTGTTTCGTATTGTGAGTGTACAGAATCGGAGACACGTCTTACTGGAATTGAGGCATTCCATCTTAGTCCTCATGGATGACAACGCGTCTGAATTTTGTTAAATGTAATGTCGAGGTTAAATGTGGATGTCTATAGTCCACAGGATCCACTTATCATCATGTGGACTGTGTGCGTTTGTCACCCTAATTCTATATTAAAAAAAAAGAATCAGAGTAAGTGACACAGTGCAGATGATCGGTATGCTGACGAGGCAGTTGTCCGGCAATATTGTTCGAGGAACCAACATGGGGAAGAAAAGTCCTTAAGTGGCAGACTCGTACCAATAAGCAAAGTGTAGGGCTCATATTTATTAATTTATTTATTTTTTACTGCATTCCTTAAAACAAAAGATACAAAAGATGGATTTAATGCCTCGAGGCATTCTTTACTAGTCATGGAGTGGTGAGTAAATGTAGCAATATGAAATAAAAAGACGCTTTCCCCACCAGGTCTAGTGACGAAATGATTATAAAATAATATAAAACAAGTCGTTAAGGTTACGAAAAATGCAAAGGCTGTATTTAATGCCTTGAGGCATTCTCTACCACAGCCAATGGAGTAGTGAAGATTTGACGTAAATGTAGCAATATGAAAAAAGGAGCTTCCCCTTTCAGATCTAGTGACGAAATTACTGTAAAATAATATAAAACAAGTCGTTAAGGTAAATGTACCGAGATACATTATTCTCGGAAGATTATGAAAATAAGTATGTACCTAGCGTAATAAATAGATTGTGTCGTCTTTCGATGACTGAAGTTTAGAAAATATTGTTAAACGTTTCTGACGTGAAACGATCTTCATCGAAATTTGTTCTCCGAGAATAATTCGAAGTTAATGATACATTTTTTCGACGGGTTCATTTCACGCGCGACAAAACAAGAACGGATCGACAGTGGTTCTCTCCGTTGTAAAATGAATTAGAAATGGTTGTATTATTTGTTTTCTGTCATAAGATAATGTAAATTACATAAACTTTTACAACCTTTCTTAAAGTTCGTGTAAACTCGGGTAAATGTATTTCGTCAAAATTATAATTAACATTTAATTCAAATGTAGAGTTTTTGGGATGTCGGAGAACTTAAAAATGTTTTAAAGAGATATTGAGTCTGCTATACCGAATTGGGTCAGCTGGACCTTTCCCTGCTCTTAACCCTCTTCAGAAATATGACAAGTACGGTGCACAGCAGTGGCGAAATGGCAGAATCAATAATTCTAAATATTCAAGGATAATTACGACTTTCTAGCTGCTGCCTTCATCCTTTGTTACAATTTTTTGTATCACCTCTTACGACACTTACGAGAGGATACGGAATAGTTTTTTTTTAAATATTAGTAATCCTATTAATTAATATTACTAATATTCCCTTTAACCCCTCCTGGTAAACTGAAAACGCTTGTGTTAGGAGTGGTTCACGACAGTAGTCGAATGGTGGATTCGAACCCACGACCTTTTGAGTTCGCGATCCGCGTCCTGCCATTAGGCTACTGTCGCTTCAAAGTTGATTCTCTAATACGCCAGTACACAATGAATATAAAAATATTCATGATCAAAAAATTATTAGTCGCTAATATCGTCGAGAACTGAGTGACAAAAGATCAAGGCTTTATCTCAAGCTTCACACAGTTTTTTCAAGATTTAACTTAAGTTTTGATAGCATTATACTATGTAATGCCACCCTATCATGGTCCACCAAAGCAAAAAATTATCTCACTAAGCGATCTGATTTTACAATTTGTTTTTTAATACCCATAAATAAAATAACGTTATACATATAAAGAAAATAACGAATAACGATTGCATAACATTAATTCATTACTTACATGGTCATACCTTTGGAATATAGTCGTTGTACTCTTGGATAGTTATAACATACATGGCGTACTATTGGATGAGTGAACTAGCGTCATGATGTTACACATCAAAGGGATACAGGCACTAAGCAGTCATTGAGATCTTGTTTAGTGCCCATTGACAGCGCATTTCGTTATTCAATATATTCGATTTCCTAATTCAATTATGTAGGTAGACTGCTCCATTCATTAATAATAATAATATTCCACAGCTATCACACAACGCCATCTAGTCCCAAGCTAAGCAGAGCTTGTGTTATGGGTACTAGACAACTGTTTCTAAATACATAAATATTATAGATAAATTACACCCAGACACAGAACAAATGATCGTGCTCATCACACAAACATTTGTCCTGGGTGGGAATCGAACCCACGACCTCCGGCTTAGCAGTCAGGGTCACTAACCACTAGACCAACAGGCCTGTCAAAATTCATACTCGTACTAAAGAGTAAATTATATATTTGGAATTAATAAGACTGCTTTGTAGCTTCTAAAAATATTTAAAAACTATTCATGATTATCCTAACAATCGATTTCGAGTTCACTGCCTGGTAACGCCAGTTAACAATCTACTTTATCAACATTACATTACATATCGCATTGAGTTCGTCCTAAGTTATATCTACTTTATCAACATGACTAGTGCATATTTTTTGTTTCCTTCCTTCCTTCCCTTTCCTACCGCACGCGCTGCCGCCGAGGTGAAAAAGAGGATCTCGGCGCGCGTCATTATACTAAGTGATATTACGCCATCCGCAACGCAAGGCCACCCGTCGCGTCTTATGTACATTAACCGCAAACCGCGCAGGACGAACATGGAGTTCTCCTGTTTATGTTTAATATTCACCGCATCAGACATTGTGTCTTTGTAACTCATAAAAGTGTGAGACGCCCCCGTAAGGGCAAAGGTGGAGAGTGTGGGACTTCACGAGACTGTTCCGAGAGTGCGTGTGCGCCGAACCACGTGGCGAGCTCGCGGTATAGCAGACACTCCAGGAGGAAGGCGCGGCAGCCCTCATCAGGTCAGTGCGTGCTATCCCACCTATTTATTTTCCCCTTTGCCGTATGCACCAAAATTACAGTCCACTAAATCTTTATCGAAGATACCTTAAGTTACTGGCGTCTCCATTTTTAATGGTCACTTCTCGCTGGATTCACCTTGACTTTCCGCCCTTATTAGATCGTTATCGTAATAAGCGTTTATATAATTAATTATTTATATTTTAATCCGACTTCGGATTAACCCCGCCCTTATTAGAACGCTAGAATAGGTCCTAATAGGTGACATTCATAGTAATTTTAAAACTATATTCATAGAATGAATAAGCATATAATTATCTATATAAATTATTTGTTGTATGTTCACATCACGTCATCAACTTTTAACTACATCTATAGATTATACTGTTAAATTACATTTATTATTTGCACATATATTTAAGCATTATATTCGTTATAAATAACTTCATATTTATTATAAAAGTTAACAATTAAAGTTCATCGTTAACAAAACTAATATTTAATAATTCAACCGCGTAGCGAGGTCACTTACAGACTACCCGCTTATAATTATATTATTTTTGCCGCATAACTTAAGTTGTAATGCCGCCTAAAAAACAAATAGCATCGAATAATAGCGATTCCTCGGATAATGAGGGCACACCTGATGCTGAGTTGGTTTATTGTTAGCTAAACGAGATGCTTTATTTCAAATAGTGCAAAAAATATATGATATGTCCTCGGACATCCACATAAACACTTCCACGATGGAGCGTTTTCTTGATGGAAGTTCTAATATTAATGCTTTACGTATTGAGTTTAAACAGGTCTTAGATAATTATAATTCACATTTATAAAAAATAAACCCTATTGCTTAACCTGATTATAACAGCCTCATTGCGTTTGAGTCTCTTTGCGGTAGAATAAATAGGCTTTATTTACAATATTCGCAATCTAATTCACAAAGTACTAGTACACCATCTAAAGCCAGATTCACACTTCCGCCTATCGAACTTATGCCATTTTTTTTTATTTTATGCTAGCTTTAAATCAACCGTCCATGACAACACATCGCTTACCGACGCTGAAAAGTTATACTATTTGCTAGGTAAACTAACGGGCAAAGCCCTATCTGTATGCTCAGGTATAACTCCTTGCGCTGAAAATTATAAAATTTTATTGCAAGCACTCGTTGACAAATATGAAGACCGGCGTATGCTAGCATCTACATATATTAATCAGATGTTCGAATTTAAGCCATTGCAATCGGCCACCGCAAATAATTTTGATTTATTTACTGATAACTTTATAAGTGCAGTGCGCGCTTTACAAAACTTAAAGTTAGATAATCTCGCGGACTTAATTGTTCTTCATATCGCGCTTAAGAAGCTGGACCCGGATACCATTCGCTCTTTCGAATATAGTCATAACTCGATGGTACCTACCTTTGATGATTTAGTAAATTTTATTAAGACCCGCTCCAAAGTTTTGCAACGCACCGATTCTAGTACAAATTCTAATAGCGCACCAAACAATCGACGAGGTAACGGTAATAATCGTCGCTGTAATAATACTTCGTCGCCGAAGTATCAAGCGTACGTAAGCACGACGACTAGTTGCTCAAAGTGTCTGTGCGATAATATTGTGCATCAACACCTATTTAAGTGTGCAGACTTTAATAAAATGACGCCGCAGGAACGATTTAAATGCGTAAAGAGTAACAATGCATGTTTGAATTGTCTCAGTTTAAGTCATCGAGTGTCTAGTTGCTCTTCAAATTATAGTTGTCGAGTTTGTAAATTTAAACATCACACGTTGTTGCACTTCCACCGCAGAAGCGATAATGCTTCCCCTGCGCTGGCGCGTTCTCCACCGCTTCAGCCAGTTACACTGAAGTCTACAACCCCCGCGCCCGCACACTCGCCACCCCTCACCGCAGGTGCGCGTTCAGACGTCGCGCTGTGTACTTCGTTCAAGAATGTTTCTCAACGTTCACCGCCTCCCGCGCGCGCAAGTCGTTCGCAGAGAACTGTTTTATTATCAACCGCTCAAGTATTTGCTTACGATGCTAAGGGAGAGAAACAAATTATTCGTATATTATTAGACTCCGCGGCTCAAAGCCATTTTATGACTAAAGAGTGCTGTCATCGTTTAGGCGTTCAACAACACGATACCGAATGTACTGTAGTAAAGGGATTCGGTGGAGTTGAAAAAATTGTAAAATCGAAATCGATTGATATTAAAATTTTCTCACGATTCGACTCGAATATTAACTTCAATATTTCAACGCTAGTTGTTGATCAAATCACCGACCTTTTGCCCACCGCTGTGGTAGACACATCTGTCTTATCACACTTCCATGGCATAAGACTCGCTGATGAATGTTATAGCATGCCTAATAAAATTGATGTTTTGATAGGCGCATCCCTTTTCCCGCACTTACTGTGTCCAGACGTAATTTATTCGTCTAACGACTTGTCCGGGCCCTCAGCTTTGAGTACGGTATTTGGTTACGTTATTATGGGCTCAGTGCCGACACTTCAGGTAAATCATTCTTTAACGTGCTGCTCAGTTCTAGAGTCTCCTATCGTTGACAAATTAGTGCAACGATTTTGGGAGCTTGAACAGCCACCCTCCGCACCGCCCATTCAGTGTCCTTCAGACATTGAATGTGAAGAGTTTTATAAATCTACGACATTCCGCGATCCTTTTACTGGTAGATATATTGTTGGTCTGCCATTTAAAGATGACGTTTACTCTCTCGGAGATTCTTATGAAACCTCTCGACGACGATTCATGTGCTTGGAGAGGAAACTTCAAGCCTCGCCTACATTAAGGTTAGCATATGATGACGTCATAAAGGAATACTTAGCTAAAAATTATATATCCCCCGCACCGCCGTATGACTCTCATGAACCCGCTCCAATATATGTCATACCGCATCATGGAGTCTTACGCGAAGATAAGAAGTCAACGCGTCTGCGCATCGTCCTGGACGCTAGCAGTAAGACTAGCACTGAGCGATCATTAAATGATATTCTGCATTCAGGACCAAATTTGCAAGGCGACTTGTTCAATATAATTTTAACTTTCCGCTTACATCCAATCGCTATGACAGCCGACTGTCGCCAACAATTTCTGCAAATAGTTGTTCGCGATTCTGATCGTCGTTACCAATGCTTCCTATACCGCTTCCGTCCACAAGACCCACTTGTGTTATACCACTTCAATCGCGTGTGCTTCGGTTTAACTTCGAGTCCATACCATGCATTGCGCACGGTAAGCCAGCTCATTGATGACGACGGCGCAAAGTATCCGCTTGCGAGTCGTATCGCATTTACTTCGCTATATATGGACGACATCGCGTTCTCTATGCCCAGTGAATCCGAGGCCAGTGAGACCTCTCGGCAGCTGATAGACTTATTCAAGGGTGCCCAATGGGACCTGATAGAATGGCATAGCAACCGTCGATCTGTTTTGGATGACCTCCCTACTTCCCATAAAATTACAGGAGAAGTAGAGTTCGATAAATCAATGCCACATAAAATACTAGGCTTGCATTGGTCTACCGATAGTGACGCCTTTTATTTTAAGATATCTGTTCCCGCTGATGTGACGTGCACTAAGCGCGCCATCTTATCTACTGTCGCTCGCCTGTGGGACATAATGGGTTTCGTTGCTTCCACAGTCGCGTACGCCAAATTGTTAATAAAGCAGCTTTGGCAACTTAATTTAGATTGGGACGACATACCACCACCGCCAATTATTAAGATGTGGAGGCAATTCTGTGCTGAATTACCAGCTCTTAATGATTTACGTATCCCGCGACATGTTGGTGTATCCAAAAACTGTACTGCGTCACTCCTGGGGTTTTCCGACGCCAGCGAGCACGCATACGGTGCCGTAGTCTACATACATGTAAAGAGCGTCAATGGTAACACCGTCCAGTTGATTTGTGCAAAGACTAAAGTCGCACCGACGAAACCACTATCTATTGCACGCCTTGAGCTTTGTGGAGCGGTTTTACTCTCAAAATTGCTTCGCAGAGTACTCGACAATTATTCTCTTGACCTTGCAATATCAGTCTATGCCTTTGTAGATTCAAAAGTAGCTCTGTACTGGATAAAGAGTTCGCCACACAAGTGGCAGACCTTTGTTGCAAACCGCGTTGTTCAGATTACCGACAATATTCGCGCTGATAACTTTTATCATGTCGCAGGTACTGAGAATCCCGCTGACATACTTTCACGTGGCGTTACGCCAAATAAATTAGTTTCAAACCCCCTGTGGCTCCATGGGCCTTAGTGGACTTCGTTAGATCCATCTCAATGGCCTCTTCGTACTTTAGACAATGAGGTTATTGCAAATATGCCTGAGAAGAAGATTTTGTCGCACACTGTGTGCACATCCGTCTGTAATTCTGCGATTTATGAGCTCGCACTCCGCATCTCTTCTTGGAGTAAACTTCTACGTATAATTGCGTACGTGTGTAAGTTTGCTAAATTATTGCCCCGCCGCAACACTACTGTAGTGACTGCTGATGATCTCAGTTTCTCTGAGGTTATAATCCTCCGCGCCCTGCAAAAACAGCATTTTGCAGTGGAATATTTAAATATTGAAGGTAACAAACCTTGCTCGCCCGCTTTCAATCGTTTAAGGCCTTTTATTGAGAATGGTTTAATCCGCATTGGTGGTCGTCTTTCGAACTCCGCATTAGATTACACGCAAAAACATCCAATTATACTCCCGCGCAGTGATCATGTAGTGAACATGATCATTGACTATTATCATATTAAAAATTTACACGCTGGGCCTGAATTGTTATTGTCATTGCTCCGTCAAAAATTTTGGATACTTTCCGCAGGCCGCACTGTGAGAAGCAGAGTCTACAAATGTAATATATGTTTCCGGCTTAGACCCCGTCCAACTTACCCTTTGATGGCTGATCTTCCCCATAGTCGTGTAAGACAAGCTATTAAGGCATTTACACACACGGGCTGCGATTATGCCGGTCCTATCGCATACACTCCTGTACGTCGTCGTGGTGTACGCAGCGAGAAGGCATACTTATGTGTTTTCACATGCCTCACGACTCGAGCTGTACATATAGAAATCGCTACAGATCTTAGTAGTTCTAGTTTCCTCGCTGCGCTTAAACGTTTCCTCTCTAGACGAGGGCCGATTCGGTTTTTATATTCGGATAATGGAACGAATTTTAAAGGTGCCGCTTCGTATCTTCGCGATCTCTATAAATTTCTAAACGTTGAATACCGCCCAAAGCTTGAGCAAGAGTGTGCTGAGAATCGTATAACATGGAAGTTCATCTGTCTCAACTCTCCTCATTTTGGAGGCGCCTGGGAGAGTATGATCAAAGTCGTAAAAACGCATCTGTTCCGAGTTATCGGACATCAGTTACTTTCATACGAAGAGCTTAATACTGTTCTTGCGCAAATTGAGTGCTTGCTAAACTCGCGGCCCTTGACAGTATTAAGTTCTGATCCTGCAGAGCCTTCAGCTCTTACTCCGAGTCATTTTTTGAATACCGCACCTTTATTGTCATTACCCGCACCCAAAGTCAA
This sequence comes from Parnassius smintheus behrii, assembly GCA_036936625.1. Lineage (NCBI taxonomy): Eukaryota > Metazoa > Arthropoda > Insecta > Lepidoptera > Papilionidae > Parnassius > Parnassius smintheus. The sequence continues at coordinate 7,722,819 of JAUPFT010000007.1, read as the reverse complement.
ATCTGACTCTACCAGTCTGTTACACAGGCATTCTTTACTGGATAAATTAGTTCAGTCGTTTTGGGACCGGTGGAGGACGGAATACCTTCACGGATTACAAGTTCGTCAGAAGTGGAACACCCCGTCTACGGCTATCGTACCAGGCATGGTTGTAATTGTGATAAATGATAATGAACCGCCCCTTGCTTGGCCATTAGCGATTGTCGAGTCTGTTCATCCTTCGAAGGATGGCGTAGTTCGAGTAGTGACCGTGAGAACTACTAAGGGAACATATCTCCGTCCTGTTGCTCGTATTTGCCCTCTCCCAAGACAATAAATCACGATTATTTTGATTATAATTATTTATCTAAATTAGGAATTAAGTTTATATTTATATATATTAAAAAAGTATTAAACCGCAATATTATATTTATGTATACATTTTCTCGCTTACCAAGTAAGGTTAGTAGATTCTCATCATGCGCATTGAGCGCATCCTCTCACTTTATATACCGCTTATTTATTTGTTTTCCTTTTACTTTTTATATTACGGTTGTCTTTTAAAGGTGACCCTTTAAGGGCGGGAGGAAATGGTAATGCCAGTTAACAATCTACTTTATCAACATTACATTACATATCGCATTGAGTTCGTCCTAAGTTATATCTACTTTATCAACATGACTAGTGCATATTTTTTGTTTCCTTCCTTCCTTCCCTTTCCTACCGCACGCGCTGCCGCCGAGGTGAAAAAGAGGATCTCGGCGCGCGTCATTATACTAAGTGATATTACGCCATCCGCAACGCACGGCCACCCGTCGCGTCTTATGTACATTAACCGCAAACCGCGCAGGACGAACATTGAGTTCTCCTGTTTATGTTTAATATTCACCGCATCAGACATTGTGTCTTTGTAACTCATAAAAGTGTGAGACGCCCTCGTAAGGGCAAAGGTGGAGAGTGTGGGACTTCACGAGACTGTTCCGAGAGTGCGTGTGCGCCGAACCACGTGGCGAGCTCGCGGTATAGCAGACACTCCAGGAGGAAGGCGCGGCAGCCCTCATCAGGTCAGTGCGTGCTATCCCACCTATTTATTTTCCCCTTTGCCGTATGCACCAAAATTACAGTCCACTAAATCTTTATCGAAGATACCTTAAGTTACTGGCGTCTCCACTGCCGAACGATACGATTTTTACTTTAGTCTTAGCGCTTATACTTTATTTAATTTTACTTTTACTTTATATAATTAGTTTTTTAAAAAAATAAAAGCAGGATGACAATAATAAGCACAAAGTCCACCGGATGGTAAATGGATGCTGTGGCTCATAGATATTTTGCATCCATCCTCAATTAAGAATCTAAATGCAGATGTGTTACAACTCCTGAGGACTAATATAAAATGCCTTGTGCTCAGTAAAAAGAGTCAGAAAGGTCAAAAGCTAAATAACCTAGCTCTACACTAACCATAAGATACACAGCAGCATTAAGGTGAAATTTGCGCCAAAACCAGATTTTTCACACTTTATAGGTGCTCAGAAAATCAATTTTTGTCATTAAAATTACGAATTCACCTTTTTTATTATTATGAAAGATAAAGATTTTCCTTAGCGAACTATGATGGCCAAAATATGATTGCCACATTGTGGCTAGATACAAAAAGATCGCAGTTTCATCAAAATCTAAAATTTGCGGTACGTCCAGTAAGGAAAAGAAGTTTCATTCGAATGTAATTAAAACAATTTCAATTAAATTCTGTCTATGTGTTCACCGGTAAATACATGGGAGAATTATAGTTATATTTTCAAATAAAACACTATATTTCATTTTTAAGTGAAATATCAAATTAATATCGTGCAATAAAATTACGCGCAGGCCGGCCAAACAGGAGCATATCGCCGCTGCTCACTCGTGACCACGATACTATTACTATTACTTCACCTTAAGCTGTTATTCTGTGAGAACGTGGTACTTCCCCGACGAGCAGGCCAATTCGTGCTACACCTATAATAAAGCTAGCTATAATTGATAGAATCAGGCGTTACTTTGCGGAAATCCATTACAATAAAGACGGGAGGTGCTCTTCAATCCAAGTAAGACACATCATTGTATGTTATGCGGATAGTTGCGAATTAATTAATGTCTTTAAAGCTAGCAATATTACAGTTGTAGCATGGCTCTACCACGATATCACATTTGTTATTCGAGTTCATCGGAAACATATTTCGATTGCACGTCACAAAGTCCGCCAGTTTGCCCTGATGGTAGATAAAAGCATGATAGACGTTTACAGTTCCAATATGCCTCAAAAACCTGTGTACCTGTGCGACGTATGTATATTGTATATACGCTTTGTTAAGTTTAAATACTACCTTGTCACGTAGTCAGTGAACTGTCCTCTTTTATAATAAAAAATTAACAATAATTATATTATATTATAAGATATAACAAAGAGGGACTCTTTAATGACTAATTCCGACAAGACCTGAAAAAGTACATCGTCGTCACATATCCGAACGGTTAGTGACACAGATAAAATAAAAAAAAATTATAGGAGAGGGGGCAAACGAGCATAGGTTCACCTGATGTTAAGTGACTACAGCCGCCCATGAACAACTGCAACACCAGGGGAATTGCAGTTTTATATATGTGACCCCCAAACCCTCCAATATCTTAAAAAGATAAAATAAAACAAATAGTTAATCTTTGTTATAGTCACCAAAATGGAGTAGATATGATAGAAATGTTTACTTAAATATAAGATAGTGATTTTCGTACAGGAGAAATTACTTATTTTTTGTTATCAGCCCGGTATAATCTGGACCTCTTCTGTCTCACTGCAGAAAGGATTTTGCTTTACTTGTGTTGCGTGCTTGCGTGCGTTGCCGGAGTTCTAGAAAGGAGTAAGCTCTTTTCTTGAAGGTCCCTAGGTCGTATCGGTCCGGAAAAATCGTCGGTGGTAAACTATTTCACAGAGAGGTCGTACGCGGAAGAAAACTCCTACAGTGGTGGACCGCCAAGCATCCAGATTGTGTGGACAGTATAGGGAAGTTTACCGTGTAGTGGGTTCATGAAATACACAATATTATCATTATTATTATAATGGAATGTCGTCGTTTTCAAAGCGTGCTTAAATTGCGTCGATATATGAATAAATTATTAATTTAAATTTGTCCGTAACCCTACTAATTATCCAGTAACGTGTAATTTGGAAGTGTGTTAGATCGTTTCTTAGTTATTCAGTAAGAGGGTACGGAAGCTGGGAAGACGGACACCTTATTTGCGGTATTAATTAACACTGTAATTAAACGTCTTGCAATCTCACCTAGATTACAGCCCACTAATTAAACCTAGATTTTCTCAAGGCTGTTTAAAAATTTAGAATACAGTTTTGGGTAACTGCGTTTACTCGGGGAATGGTCACATTAATTTTCACTAAAATATTTTGTTCCTTACTGGTACACCGGAAATCGATTTTTGCATTGTTTTTTTCTTGTGTTAACGGTACGTCTGATCGATCTAAGTGTGACGATAAAGGCAAATCCTTGACACTACTGAAAGTCTTACCCACCAGTCATAAGTTCACTATAGGGCCGATAAAAGTCAAGGTACTTAAAATGCTTTTACATCACTTTATCAGCGCTGAAGGTAACAGCATTATTTATATCTCGCGCTGGTATTCCGTTAGAGCGCTGCACACCAGCAATTTGCTGCTATTTCGCACTGGTATTATGTAAAAACGTGATCTTTCCCCGGTCGAGCTGACCCAATCATGATGCAAATATAATACCTGCAGTGAAAATTATAAAACAGACTTACATAACAAAATAATTAAAAATAAATAAACATAAATACAAATAGACTTACGTAATTCCATTTCAATTATGTTCTACTTAATGTAGACTCGGTTACAGTGTTCAACTAAGATATACACAATGATCTTACACTCAGCGAGGGTTCGTTTAATTTCGCTCAAGGTGAGGGCGATTCCTTGCGCTCCATATATAACAAGGCATTGTAAGGTTTATTTTGGTCGGCCACGCCTGGGCCAACAACGAGACACTAATCAACGGCTTAGCGGTACGGTTTCGCTTCCAGTAGCGACGTGTGATCGATCCGGCTAAATTTGTAACAATTTATTTGCGGATTAACAGGACCCTGTAATATGTAGCTAGAGTGTTAAGGGGAGGTTTACGAGCGAATCTATTGATTGCATGGATTTTTTCCATTCAGTGGATCAGGATAGTAAGCATCATTTTGTTTAGAGTAAGTAGTGGCGGTTCAAGGAGGTTCAGTACCCCATATCATACCGAGGGTGTCGTAAGAAGCCACAGGAGGGAATTGAAACAGGAGATGGGTAGCAGCATCTTCAGGTATAAAAGTAATGATGAATGATGATGATGTAATGTTTACACCAGTGAAAATCAACAGTGAAATTTCAAGCCAATATTCATTGAGAAAGACATGGGATAAACCAAAAGCTAAAATAAATGTGAAACAACCTTTTAAAAAATCTCGAGTCAGTCGAGTTCAGTTCCGTTTACCCATCGGATCGCTTGCATACAAAGTTGCCCGTACAAATTGTGAAACGAAATGTCTTATTACAACGAACGCAGTTCCAAGTGCAAAAGTTCCCAAACAAATGAGTTAGCATCAGTCCGACGAAGAGGGATTTATTACAAACTTTAAATCAGATCGTGTGCTTTACGACGATTTCCCGAGCTTGTAAGTTACGTAATAAATACCATCTCTTATTATATATTAGCAGTAAAGACAACTCTCATTTTGTGTTTTGTATTCTAAATTTTTAAAACGCATTGCAAAAATCTTTGTCGTTGGTGCGTTAGTGAACGCGTGACTCCTGAATTACTGGACCGTCTGAGGTTATTTTCACACAATATATTGGCTTTGTCTAGGCGATGGTTCCGATTTGGTTTGAAACTATGATGCGGTAGGTAGCGCTGTATTCAAGTTATTATCCAGTATATACTTATGGACCCATAAAATTAAGTTAGTTTAGTGCCTAAAGCACCGTTTGAGTATAAATTTAAATACATAGGTAGGTACTGTAAAAAGTTCGAAGTGAATGAGGAGTAAAACTCCTACCCGAAATGACACAGCAACGTCTGCAGGGCCGGGTAGTTACGTTTTACGTATATTAATATGTCGTAATAGTGTTACTACTATACAAATAAAAATAACATTACGGAAACATGCATTTCTGCTTATCGAAACTATAAATGCAACGATGCGATCTTCTGTGCGATTTCGCAATAAAGTAAATTTTTATCTCCCCCAAAACAAAGTTTCTTGCAACGAAACTATCGTATCTGATACCGTTCCCATTGGTTTTCAATTTAAATTTTATGATTGGTAAAGAATACGCTCTTTGATTTTCGGAATTTATTTTCCTTCTATTTGCGTTGAAAATAGAAATATGTGTAATTTTCGAACGCCAGGAATTAAAAAGTTGAAAATAAACGCAATAAAATCCGTAAAATTGGTTTCATTGAATGTGTACTATTCGCGTATAATATACGAGAAATCATTTTTTTATGGGAGAGGGATCAAACCAGCATAAGGTTCACCTGCCGTTAAGTGCAATCACCACCCATGAAAACCCGCAACACCAGGGGAATAGCAGATGCATTGCCGGCCTTTTAGAAAGGAGTAAGCTCTTTTGTTGAAGGTCCCTAAGTCGTATTGGTCCGTAAAAATCAACGTTGGTAAACTATTCTACAGAGAGGTTGTACGCGGAAGAAAACCCCCAGTGAAACCTACAGTTGTGGATCACCAAGCATTCAGATGGTGTGAATGGTATCGCGAGTATTACCGCGTAGTGCGTTCATGAAATTTGGCGGCTGGAATTAATCCCACCAATTCCTCAAAACACTCCCCGTGGTAGATGCGAAAAAAAATGCAAAGAGATACAACATCTCTTCGCAGCGCAAGTGAATCGAGCCGATCGGAAAGCACTCGGTCGTCGACGATTCGAGCCGCTCTGTGCTGGATGCCGTCAAGTGGAAGGAGCTGGCAACGGGGAGCCTAAGCCCAGAGACGGAAACAGTATTCCATGTAAGGCCAAACCTGCGCCTTGTAAAATTGCAGGCGGAGTGCCTGCATGAAATACTGTCTTGCTCTGCTGAGCACGCCAAGCTTTTTACAGGCCAAAGTTTCGTGGTCACTTGGAGGTCTCCTCCAAGTGACCACGAAACTGCACGTCAATCGATATGTTGACATCGAGATTTCCGATACTGGCTGAGGCAACAAAGGGAGTGCCTTGAAACTGAGGAGATACGACAAAGCAGTTCTTTTTAGCAGTTAACGCGCAAACTTATGTCTTCTGAGGATTAAACTTGACTAGATTTACTCGCCCCCAATCCGAGACTTCAACAAAGACTTGACTTCAGATACAAGTTTGTCCCGGTACTCGGAGACGTTTTCCCGAGAAATATTGGCACGGCCGGTGAACAGAGCATCACCAGAGCTGTCATCCGCGTAGCAATGAATGTTACCAGTTTGCAACTTATTCTTGATATGCAGAAGAAACAGCGTTGGTGAGCTTGCGGTCTTGTGGAACGCCAGTATCGTTACCCACCACCGTCTACAACGACCTTGAGGTTCCGATCTGCAAGAAAGTTGGTGATCCAATTGCACCCGATCGAAGGCCTTCACAATATCCAAACTAACAGCCAATGCTTTGGACTCTACTGCCTCCGACCATCTATGAGTCAGGTAGACCGGGAGATCACCAGCTGACCGACCCTGACGAAAACCGTATTGGCGGTCATTAATCAGCTGGTGATCCTCAAGGAACTGCGTGAGCTGGCAGTTTATAATGGATTCCATTTATCGAAACATGTTTATTTAAATTATATTGTTATTGAAATGTGGAGTGTGATCGATTACATTATGAAGTGTTATGTTGATGGTGTATGTGATCACCCCAATCGTAAGTGGTGATAGAGCCAGCACTTACAATATGCGATGTTAGAACTGTAGCAGGAAAGGGTCAACTCGACCGCGGTAGCACCACGTTCTCATAGAACACCATCGTTAAATAGCAACTTAAGCTGCTGTGTTTCGTATGGTAAGTGTAGAGAAGGGGTGACCGCTTGTACTCGAAACGAGGCATTACACCTTAGTCATCAGGGGTGGCAGCGTGTCTGCATTTTGATTCTTAATCGGGAATAGTCTTAGATGTCTATGGGCCACATAATATACTTATCAATAAGTAAACGGTGTGCTCGTGTGTCGCCTTTATTCTATAAAAAAGGAGAATGTGAAAGTACTTGATCTTTAATTTGTACATTATTACAGTTCATTACTTTACTACATTACTTATTCTACTGCTGAACATAGGCCTTTTATTACCTCGTAAGGGGATTTTTTTAAATAGAATAAATGTAAAAAGACTGAATGAGGAAAGAGTGACAAAGCAAATTTATGTTTCAAAAATGAACGGAAGAGTCGAAAAGGGAAAGGGATGTCCTAGGCCAAAGTTTATCGACCAAATTGGCGATATATTGAAAATGGGCCAAATAAGGCGTACTCCTAAACCGACGAGCATGTATGCGTAGGTATATGAATGTGGAGGAAGCGAGAGTGGTGTGTCAGGATCGTGCGATATGGAAGTCTGTAGTCTCTGCCTACCCCTCTGGGTGACAGGCGTGATTATGTATGTATGTAGAACAAGGGTGAAAAACGAGCACACAGTCCACCTTACGGTAAACGGATGCTGTGGCCCATAAATTGCCATAGTTGTGTTGTTTGGCAGACGGGTTGACAACCGCAAGTTTTTTAACATCCTATACTATTAAACGAGCAATTCTTATATATATATATATATATATATATATATATATATATATATATATATATATATATATATATATATATATATATATATATATATATATATATATATATAATATAATAATAATATTCCACAACTATCACACAACGCCATCTAGTCCCAAGCTAAGCAGAGCTTGTGTTATGGGTACTAGAGACAACTGATACACATACTTATATATTTCTAAATACATAAATATTATAGATAAATTACACCCAGACACAGAACTAATGATCGTGCTCATCACACAAACATTTGTCCTGGGTGGGAATCGAACCCACGACCTCCGGCATAGCAGTCAGGGTCATTAACCACTAGACCAACAGGCCAGTCAATATAATCAAATATATATATATATATATATATATATATATATATATATATATAAATATATATATATACATATATATATATATATATATACATATATATATATATATATATATATATATATATATATATATATATATATATATATATATATATATATATATATAATCGGGATCTCGGAAACGGCTCCAACGATTTTCATAAAATTTAGTGTCCAGGGAGTTTCGGGGATATAAATCGATCTAGCTAGTATTTATTTTTAGAAAATGTCTTTTTGTCCGTGTTTTTAGGCAATGAAAAACTGCTACAATATTGTTAGAATAAAAAGGTAAATTTTGACGGAATTGTTAGCGATTATAAATAGCTTAATTGGTATAATGGTCGGTCACAGAATCTTAAAACCCAGGTTCGAGCCCAGACCGACCGACCGACTTTTTAAATTTTTTTTTCATGTTCCTTTCTTTTTTGAGAAAATCTATTTTTTCGAGCCCTTTTTTAGTATTTTTAAAAAACACGAAAATTTAAATTAAAATAATTGCACTCATGATTTTTTATTCAAATAACCAGTTCCGTTTTTTCTGTTATGTCGCTAAGATCAAAAATATTATTTATATTTCATCAGTATGTAATTTGTATCTAAGTATATTTACCAAAACACACGAATTAAAATTATTAAGTTGTCATCAGAATGTTGGTTCTTAGAACTTAATTCTATGGCTTCTAACAACATCTACTACACTTCTAACAACACACATAATACTAGTTTTACGGATGATATCGCGTTTATTAACTTTTTTATATACCCGACGTTTCGTGCATTATACAGCACCCTTGGTCACGGGGGAGTCCCCATGGAGTGACCGTGAATGATCTGAGTAATTTTGGTGATCTGTCAAATACAGAGAATCATCATCATCATAGTAACAACAAAAACACTAAACAAACACATACTAAATTTGGTAGCTGAGAAGTTGGACTTATTTTCGTGTTCACGGAGTGAGTTCGCAAAAGTGACATTATTTACTATATTATGTTATTCTTATATTGTATTATACAATTGGTTGTAATGTGTTGTGATTTAAATTAATTATTATGTGTTGTTATTTAAATTAAGTATTGTGTTTGTTAGTAATCTTTTATCATTTGAATTGTTACTTTTTGAAATGAGATGCTACATTTATCGATTTAGATTTTCCCTGTAATGGTAGATGTTAGTAGGAAATATAAATAAATAAATAACTCTTCACAAGTCCACTGTTGAACACTGGCCTCCCCTAAAAAACGCTACAGAAAATACTCATATATTGATTTTTTTTTTGTATTATATTTCATTATTTGAATTTTTATAAGTATTTAATATCATTTTCATGATTTTGTATTATATAATACAGAAGTTTTGTATTACATAAAGAAGGCAGCATTTTACTAAATGTTTTTACATCTTCAGAAGATCTCTAAGAATATTAAAGTAGCCTTTTAGTCAATGCAAAACGAAAGTAGCCCTATTAAAATTATTGATTTTGACCAATTTGATATCGAAATAATGAACAGTCCGTTAGGTAACAGAAAAGAAGCATTATAGCATATTTATTACCTTCTTTATGTGATAGATCCAGAAAATAAAAAAAAAAACATTATTTCGTATGGTGTGTGTGAAGAGAACCGGAGACCCGTTTTACTAAAAATGCGGCATTTTATCTTGGTACTCGGAGGTGACAATGTATTCTGCAGTTTTATTCTTAATAGATGATATATGTTTTATATGTTTGTGAAGCTAAAAAGTTTTCACTACCAATGTGCAGTCCTACAACTGACAGTTTTATTTTATTTTATTGGGTTATATCACAATAAATTCATCTCAAACTATGAAATGAAATAAAGTACAAACACACTTACGCGAATACATACAGATTAAAGGTGTTAGCATAGCTCAATGATTTACCGAAGCCCGTCTAATCTTCCACTGCACTCGAAGAGACCGAGGCGGTATCAATGTGAACCGGTCGGGAATCTATCCCGAGATGTGAGTATCTAGTCGCCCACGCTTCAAAATATCGGAGGGTGCGTTTACCTTGTTATGATACATTGAATGTTATTTAACTTTTTTATTGTTATATATAGAATACTTGCATAGCATCCTAACAACGTAAATCGTAGTGTAAAGATTTCGTTACATTAAAAATAAAATAAAAATTTTCAGGTATTTTAGGCAATTATTATTTTTACTTATTTTAAGCCAGTTATTGACTACTATTTCACCGAAATGTTAGATGGAATTTGAGGTGATTAAGCCTTAAGATGGTCAATCGCAAAGTCTTTAAGCGTAAAAAAAGTATATTCTATTGGACATAAATAATTTGATTTTTTGATAATAATCGCTATCTTAACTAACCGTCATTAAAGCAGCAATCCCGCAACCAGCGTAACGTAGGATAAGCATAACTATTAATATAAAATAGATAACAGTTTGTTCACGTTATAAAATATTATACTGTATTAAACAAGGAGTATTAGATTAATAAATGGCCAAATATTCAAACGCTATTCAATTTTAAGATGTCGTTATGTCACGTGGTGTCACTGTCATTTTGACTTAAAGTGACAGAGACAGAACGAGACTTAACGATTTTAAAGTTGCGCAGTGTTGTGTATTTGTTGTGTATTTGTATTTCATGCCGGCACACCGCCTGCAACTTTACAAGGCGCAGGTTCGGCCGCACATGGAATACTGTTCCCATCTCTCGGCTGGAGCTCCCCAGTACCAGCTCCTTCCACTTGACCGCATCCAGCGCAGAGCGGCTCGAATCGTCGACGACCGAGTGCTTTCCGATCGGCTCGATTCACTGGCGTTGCGAAGAGATGTTGCATCTCTTTGCGTATTTTATCGCATCTATCACGGGGAGTGCTCTGAGGAATTGTTCGGATTAATCCCAGCCGCCAAATTTCGTGAACGCACGACACGGCAAACGTCCCGATACCATCCACACCATCTGGATGCTTGGCGGTCCACCACTGTACGTTTCACAAGGAGTTTTCTTCCACGTACAACCTCTCTGTGGAATAGTTTATCACCGGCGATTTTTCCGGACCGATACGACCTGGGGACCTTCAAGAAAAGAGCTTACTCCTTTCTAAAGGGCCGGCAACGCACCCGCAAGTCTCCTGCGGTTGATCATGGGCGGCGGTAGTCACTTAACATCAGGTGAGCCGCATGCTCGTTTGCCCCCTCTTCTATAAAAAAAAAAAAAAAAAAAAAAAAAATTGGGTAAGAGGGAGGTGTAACAACTTTTTCTCTTCCTTAGCATTAGAAGCACCATTTTAAATAACGAACGAAGTTTTGGAGGCCAACAAAAGGTGGCATAATATCCATTCATGAACGCCGAACCTCAATAAATTAGACTGGTTATGAGCAGGATTTCCAGTGCGAGGATGTCGGTTCAAAGCAAATTATATGCTCGCCAATCCACCGTAGTGATATTGGGCAGTATGAATGTCAGTAAGCACACTTTTGAACAAGTTAAAATATAACTGCAAGTTTAAAAAAGGAATAAACAAAAAGACGATTGGTTACGAAAATCTAATAAATTATAAGATGATACCTTATTTATATGTATTAATATTATAACGATATTATATTCGCAAAAGACCAGTAGTTGGCCACAGGTCTCCAGTCATTTTTAACAGAGTTTTTAGCAAGGAAATATCCTCCGCGCTGCCCCAATGTGCGTGGGCAGATCTCACACGTAATCGAATTTTTTTTTTTAATTGCGCAGACATACAGTTTCTCAGTCAGATATGCAATTTTCCTCACGATATTTTTCTTCATTGCTAAGGTAAGCATTTAAAATTGTAATTAACAATTTTATTGGTGGCAATGGGAAACTTTTAATATATTTTACAAATTTCGTCACCTAAGTCCGATATATTCAAACTGTTGAATATTTAACAAAGACGTCTATGTAGAAGCGAAGAATAAAACGCAAACGAGCTTTTTGCATGGGCGTGTTAGTTAGCCTCTTCTTTGTTTTCGTTATCTTTGCAAAGGCCTTTGCGCCTCTCGTGGAGAAAATGTGTTGAGAAATGGTAACTATCAGAGCGCCTTCAAAGAGTTTCCTACCGACCTCCTTAACTAGAAGCAAAGCAATTTTGGCGATTATTCTCTTTTTCCTATACCTTAGATACAAAAGAAAATAAAAGCCTTACCTTTTTATTGAATAAGGGTGACAAACGAGCGCACAGTCCACCTGATGGTAAGTGGGTGCTGTGGCCCATAGGTATCTAGATTTATCCTCGATTATGAATCAAAATGCAGATGCGTTGTCACCCCTGAAACTAAGACGGAATGCCTCGTTTTCAGTAAATGGGATTTCGGTTCTCTACATTTACCATACGAAACACAGTAACATTAAGCTGCCATTTTACGCTAGTACTTTGTGACAGCGCGGTCCTTCCCCGGTCGAGCCGAACTATTTGTGCTAAAACATATATAATATAGCTGCAGCGTGACTTTATCACGAGTAAAAATGTTATTTTTTACAACGAAAGAATGACAAGTAAGTTGATGGAACGAGACTACAGCCGCATTTGGATACCCACAATAATTCATTTCGAGTAGGCCTGAGAAATGCCACATTTATGCTGTTTTAATCCTCATTGATTTAGGGTCTTCGCGACTTTGGCCATTTTGGATTCGTCGATACCAGTATGAATTTGAAACACAGCAAGCAGCAACACAGCTACACACACTGTTCAGTGGCCTGATCATATATAGCTTCTTTGGGTCGCAGCTTAACATAAAATAGTTTGCAGCTTCTGAGGTCCGATAAGAATTGGCAGCAGAAATAAACTCCTAGAAATAACTGGAGCCCTATATCACCTAATAAGTATTTGATTTGATTGATTTTGATTTGGTTGACGCCAACCTTGGCAGCCTTGAGAACAGTCGCAGAGTAGGTAGCCAGCCTCTCGGTATTCTATAGAATTCATTTCGGTAATTATGCGCAGGTATTGCACGCTTTAATTCCCTCCCTCTCCTTTTCACCATCGGACGACCAGGCGGTTGGCGGGTATTTACCATTTTTTGTTGTCGATATTCCACGCATTAGAACCAAACGGTTTGCGTCGACTTTTTAATACGTACAGCAAAGGAGTGGAATAATTTGCCGGCGTCTATCTTTCCATCCGAATACAGTCTGGGCTTTTGTTACGCTAAGACAGTGCGATTTACCATCTAGGGCGACATGACCACTTACCATCAGGTGAGGTTGTATCACTGGCTTATAATAAGTAAAAAAATCGAAGTAATTCATGTCATTAAATTCAGATATAAATTAAGCTGTTGTTGACCTAATTCACCCCTTGGAAACACCTATCGTGTTCATCTTCGTGTGGCCAATAAATGATAATTGTTAATTGTGTGGCCATGAAATGATTTTATGCGATAAGATACATAAAAAACTGAAAGGGCAAACGAGTTAATAGTCTACCTGATAGAAAGTGGATGCACCTAATGGACACCTGCAAACTTTAATAAAAAAATACCTTTGAACCTTTTTACTGACAACGAGTAGCATTCTCTTATCGAGTCTCTATCTCTTTCTATCTTAATCCTCTGAGACGACAACGCATCTGAATTTTGATTCTTAATAGTGGATTATCTATTCAGTGCCAGTGTAATCACTTACCATTAGGCGTATCGTGAGATCCTATATTATCGTAGTTTGAGAGAAACCTAGGGCAAGTTATATTTTACCCGAAAAACTTGGAGATTTTTTTGGAGAAATCGAAACAATGATAAAATAAACGGACTTTGTTGACTAAATAACGTCACATTAGTAAATACGTCACGTACTTTATAATACAATTTAAAATATCAACAAATATATTTTCATGTCAGTTTTTTTTCTTCAAAATAAGTCACAGTTAAATGATAGTCACAGTCGCACATGCAAGTGCAAAGTAAGAGTTATATACACATAAAATTATATAAAAAATTAAATACACGTCCACTCTTTTCAATACATATTCTATTCTTTATTTTATAGTATAAGAAGTAAACATAATATAATACAAAATACTCATAAAATTTTAATTATACTTTAACGTGACGTGTGCGGCACTGGGAACATGCCACTCTCCACATAAGCCGGAGTATCGCCCTCGTCAAATATTTTCCTGCGCTCGCTGGTGTAGATTGTTATTCCATCGAATTATGAGGAGTGTTGTATGAAAATTCGGGGACAAACTGAAAACTAATTTACTTCCTTGTTGACATTTGTCTAATGTTAGTCCGGCTCTTTGCATACGGTACTCGGAACATCGTCAAATGTTTATTCGGGGATTAGATTGTCCGCGGATTTTTGAAAATAGTTTTAATATTTTATTAAGCGTTTACGCTATTACGTATCTTTCACTTAACAAATTTTTTCATGAGGGATTTGTCAAAGTAGGATTATTTGGGAGATTGGTAAATTGTAGAATTTCCCAATCTCGCAAATACACTCCCATTAAAATATTAAATAAGATATTAAACAGGAAAGGTTTCTTAGTTTTATACGTGGAAGAGTTCTCACAGAATACCAGCCTAAAATAGCAGTTTGATACCGCTGTATTTCGTATAGTGAGAGTCTACTGTCACTATACGAGACAGACAAAGATAGCAACAAACAGGGGAACGGCGTTCTTATCAAATACAATGAAAGAGGTTTGTAAACTTTTACGTATTAACCAGTTGCAGTCTATCGCATGCCATCATCAAAGTATCGGTGCCTCGGAGAACTCATACAAACTTATGGATAGTTATTTATAGAAAGCTATACGGTAACATAAGGCACGTGTCTTTCATTTTGGTATTTTTCCTATAATACTGCGGTACATACAGAGACTAAGTTTACTCCTTTTGATTTGGTGTTCGGTAAAAATGTACTTTACTGGTTCTATAGAACCGAGGACTACTTTTTAAAAGATGAAATTATAAAATTAGCAACAGAATAATTACAGTCAAATTAATTACTAAATTGTAATGCCGGCATCTCATGGATCATCCAACTATGACGAACTCGCCAACATTATATGCACCCTACACATGTAGTATGTATGTATTATGATGGTAGTTCGTACGTCGATAGGCCGAGGAATGTGACCATGGTGTAAGCGTCAAAATTAAAAAAATATAATTAAAAAAGTAAGTACTAATATCAATTTTAAATGCTGATTACCGTATAGAGGCGGAGAAAGAATATCCAGTTCGTGTCTTAAGAGGTGACAGAAGGAAATAAATCAGAAGATAGGCAAGAGCGTTTTCGTAATAACGACTAAAAATAAAAAACTGCGCTTGCCAACCTGCTTGCCGAGCGTGGCAACTGTGGCAAATATTCCCCTTTGTAGCAATCTGTGGGGAGGCCTATGTTCAGCAGTGGACTTTAATTGGAACAGTAACGGTAATAGTTAACTGTTTTTGAACAAGTGCAGATTACGCTTCAAGTAATTAAAAACTCGCATGCAGGAATCATAAATATTGTAGACCTGTGAAGTCAGCTAACACACATGCATAGTGCTCATAAAATAAAACCTAATTTATTGCTTGGCACTAAATTATAACCTTGACACTAAATATTACATTTACAGTGTTTAACCTTAATAACTAGATCTGAATTCGCGCCAAGTTTCATAAACTACACCCTGCGGACGAAGCACTTCGAAATTGATATAAGACTTTCATATCGACGCTGCACATAATTAAGACTAATAAAACGCTTTTACTTTTAATACATTTATATAATAACTATTATCATATCATAATACATTTATATAATAAAATTAATTATTCACAAGTTTTATGCTAAACTTAACTTTTACTTATGTTACAAAAACTATTAACTATCTTTTGTTCGTAAAACTTATTGTTGTTCCAACTACCATAAAAATAGGCAAATTATTAACATTGCTATTGTTTAAGAATGATGTGTTCTCCTATAATTTGTAGTACATAGTAATTTATAGATGTAAATCATGTGTTAGAAGTAATTTAATACGTACAACTGTTGGAGATCCATACGAATAAATAAATAAATAAATCTATATTATCGATAGCAATATATAATGTGTATTTACAGATTTCATGTTGTCGAAATATTTGTATTAGCTAAGGCAGGTTTCTTCACCATGTTTTATTTCACCACCGAGCACGTGATCAATTTCTCTTCTACTTTATCAGTCTATAGGTAAAATTCATTTATTCGTCATGGGTCACTTCTACAGTAGGGAATTTTTGTCTTAATCAAGCTTGGGAAAGCGAGATAAAAATTACGTCGAGATATAACTAGGTATAACTACGATCATCTGTCTGTCGGTAGGATCGTAGTTATATCTCGTCGAAGTGTTTATACATTTTAAATGCCGTTATCTACCGATCTATTAGGAACCATATTTTTTATAGAATAGGGGTAACAAATGAGCACATAGTCTACCTGATGGTAAGTGAATGCCGTGGTCCATGGACATCTAAATTTATCCTCAAATAAGAATCAAAATGCAGATGCGTTGTTACCCTTGACGACTGAGTTGGAATGCATCGTTTCCAGTAAATAGGGTAATTTCTCACCCTTATTCTATTTAAAAAAAAAACAATCCAAAACCTGTATACCCAAATAGAAGTGCGGATTGTCAAGTATCTAAAACAAAATAAAATTAAAAATTAATAACATTTTCCAACTACGTAAATCCAACTTCGACGAAGAGGTCAAATGACGAATCCAAATGAACTACAAGCTTGCATGGACTTAGTTACAATAAAATTTAACTTGTAGCATTACACTTAAACGCGAAAACTATGGTGCTCTATTTGGCTTGGAAGCCCGGAGAAGCCGCAACAAAAGACTAATAATTAGGTATGTACTATTTATTTTTTTATGAATAATCTAAAATAAAAAGAAATATTATAAAAGAAATCGTATACTTGTAGTATTACACTTAAACGCGAAAACTATGGTGCTCCATTTAGCTTGGAAGCCCGGAGAAGCCGCAACAAAAGACTAATAATAACAATAGAATAATAATAAATGTACTATTTATTTTTATAAATAATCTAAAATAAAAATAAATGTAAAATAAATCGTATAGGACCGCCTTCTGTTAGGGTTTTGAACTGAAATAGTATAATTAGGTAGGTTCATTAGTGGCAGCGTACAAAAAGCCACCACCCCGTATCATCCTGTGGGATGAAAGACGCGACAGAGAGAATGAAACGAGAAATGGGCAGCTGCATATTTCTGGTAACTAGTAAAGGGTAAATATTTAAAAAATGCGGTTGCAAGTCGCCTGCCACGCGTGACAATTTTCCTCCCAATATGACGCAATAAAAATATTGTGGGGGAGGCCTACGTTCAACACTGGCCTTTCGGTAAGCTGTAATGAAAGAATAAATGAGTATCATAGCGGACTACAAACTTCCAGTCATCATTCATAGCAATATCATATTCAAAAAAACACGCGTTACACGCACATCACACACACGTCTGAAATATGCACACACATTTAATAAACTTATTTACGTGAATATTAGACAAGTTATTTAAAAATCATTGTTATTTTGACCAACTCAAAAGTTCACAGCTGAAAAAAAAATCCCCAAAGTTTACCACAAATCACGGGGTGTCGTATTAAGAAACTATTCTTTACTTTTCTATTCCCCATTCCGGTTTTTATTCATATTCCTCTGCTTTCATGCAGCTTGGTTGTGTAAGTTATACATTTTTTTATAGAAAGAGAGAAACCAAAACTATGTTAATAATCAAGAAACATGTAAGACGTCCCATAGGTATAAGGCTTCTCTCATCACTAAGAGGGTTAATTATAACTTTTATTATGGTATGTTCGTAAATTTGTCGAATGTTTTATATGTGGTAGAGCCATGCTGCAGTTATATTAGTAGCACGAATGGGTCGGCCGGGGAAGGACCACGCTCTCACAGAATACCAGCGTACAATAGTAACTTAATGTTGCTGTGTTTCGTATGGTGAGTGTAGAGAACCGGAGACCCTCGTTACTGGTAACGAGGCATTCCATCTTAGTCCTCACGGGTGACCACGCATCTGCATTTTGATTCGTAATCGAGGATAGATGTAGATATCTATCGGCCACAGCAACCACTTACCATCAGGTGGACTGTGTGCTCGTTTGTCTTTTTTTATAGAAGAGGGGGCAAATGAGCATGCGGCTCACCTGATGCCGCCGCCCATGATCAACCGCAACACCAGGGCAGTTGCAGGTGCGGTGCCGGCCCTTTAGAAAGGAGTAAGCTCTTTTCTTGAAGGTCCCCAGGTCGTATCGGTCCGGAAAAATTGCCGGTGGTAAACTATTCCACGGAGAGGTTGTACGCGGAAGAAAACTCCTTTTGAAACGTACAGTGGTGGACCGCCAAGCATCCAGATGGTGTGGATGGTATCGGGATGTTTGCCGCGTAGTGCGTTCACGAAATTGGCGGCTGGGATTAATCCGAACAATACCTCAGAGCACTCTCCATGGTATATGCGAAAGAAAATGCAAAGAGATGCAACATATTTTCGCAGCGCCAGTGAATCGAGCCGATCGGAAAGCACTCGGTCGTCGACGATTCGAGCCGCTCTGCGCTGGATGCGGTCAAGTGGAAGGAGCTGGTATTGGGGAGCTCAAGCCCAAAGATGGGAACAGTATTCCATGTGCGGCCGAACTTGCGCCTTGTAAATTTGCAGGCGGTGTGCCGGCGTGAAATACTGTCCCGCTCTCCTGAGCAGGCCAAGCTTTTTAGAGGCCAATTTGGCCTTCTCTTCCAAGTGACCACGAAACTGCACGTCACTCGATATGTCGACGCCGAGGATTCCGATACTGGCTGAGGCAACAAGGGCAGTGCCTTGAAACTAAGGAGATACGACAAAGGGGTTCTTTTTAGCGGTTAACGCGCAAACTTGTGTCTTCTGGGGGTTAAACTGGACTAGATTTAGTCGCCCCCAATCCAAGACCCTGTTCAGCAAAGACTCGACTTCAGACACAAGTTTACCCCGGTACTCGGAGACGTTTTCCCGAGAAATATTAGCTCGGCCCGTGTAAAGAGCATCACCAGTGCTGTCATCTGCATAGCAATGAATGTTACGGGTTTGCAACATATCATTGATATGCAGAAGAAACAGCGTTGGCGATAGCACGCAGCCTTGTGGAACACCAGCATTAATAGGCTTGCAATAGGAGCTTGCACCGTCTACAACGACCTTGATGCTCCGATCTGCAAGCAAGCTAGTGATGCAATCGCAAAATTTCTCGGGAAACCCATAGGAAGGGAGCTTCGAAAGAAGTGCTTTGTGCCAAACCCGATAGAAGGCCTTCGCAATGTCCAAACTAACGGCCAATGCCTCCCCCTTGGACTGTACTGCCTCCGACCATCTATGAGTTAGGTAGACCCGAAGATCAGCAGCTGACCTACCACGACGAAAACCGTACTGGCGATCACTAATCAGCTGGTGATCCTCAAGGTACCTCATGAGCTGGCAGTTAACAATAAACTCCATTGTTTTGGAGAACAAGGAGGTGACGGCGATAGGCCGGTAGTTAGACGGGTCTGAGCGGTCGCTTTTTTTAGGGATCGGGTGTACGAAAGCCGTCTTCCATGATTTTGGGACTACGCCTAGAGTGTAGGAGTACCGGAAAAGATGCGTTAAAACCGGTGCCACCTCTGAAGCACACGTCCTCAGCACAATTGGGTGGATTCTGTCAGGCCCACTCGACTTGTGGCTGTCCAGAGAGAGGAGGAGCGCTGTGTGAACTGCACTTCCGGCATGGAGCACTCACACTGCGGGATGGTCGGCGCCGTACTCCCCTCGTCATCGAGAGTCGAGTTGGACGCAAAGAGAGAGCCTAGCAGATCAGCTTTCTCCTTTGCGGTATGGGCCAGTGAGTCTTCCTCGACTTGTCACCCTAATCTATTAAAAAATTGTATAAATTACTTATATTATATGCCTAGTATTATATACTTTTTAAGCTTAAGAAAAGTATGCCTTTATTAATCAATTTTTCTGTATGAATCTTTTTTTATTTTAATACATCAATAATTAAGTTGAATCTTTCTACGAAATTAAGTAAATGCGTATGCATCTTTCTATGTACATACAAATTTAATAAAATAAATAAAAATGACGTATTTCTTTAACAATATCGAGTTTCAGTACACACACTTACGTAATCGCAAATATTTTAATTCCGTTGATAGTGATGTTTCAAGCTGGCGTCGGTTGGAGTGATTTATTTATATTATTAAGCGGGAGCTATTATTATTCGTGCTGTGCGAGTCCAAAACCAGGTAAATCCGCTACTAAGCCCGAGGCTAGCATCAGATAAGCAAACAGACAGGGACGAGGCACCCACATTTGATTAAATGTCCCGCCTTACCTCGTGTTTATAATTAGTCCCGCAATTAAAGTAGCAAACCCACGTATACTCGAGCACGAAGCACAAATTCTGTCAAAGTTTTCAAATTTCTGACGTGAGTATTATGCTATATATGTAATTCAATTAAATAGATACAAGAAATTATTTTCATGAAACTTACATTCATCATTCTCCGTAATTATATTTAATAACAAAATTAAGTGTGTGTGTGTGTGTGTGTGTGTGTGTGTGTGTGTTGGTGCGTGCGTGCGTGCGTGCGTGCGTGCGTGCGCGTGCGCGCGTGTGTGTGTGTGTGCGTGCGTGCGTGCGTGCGTGCGTGCGTGCATGCGTGCGTGCGTGCGTGCGTGCGTGCGTGTGTGTGTATTAAGTTCTGTGGTTCTGTGTAAGGTGCGCGTCCAAGCATTGTTTGTTCCTTGGCTATGTAAGTTTTGTAAAAGTACCCTGTATAATAGTATTGTGTTTGTTCTAGAAATAAAAATTGCTAAAAATATATAATTACAACTGAATGTGTTTGAGTGAAATTGATTCGTTATGTTAGTGTACGCCTAGGATAAGACTATGGTTTGTTTGTATGTATTTAAACTTTCTTATGTAAGTGAATTGTTGTGAATTCTTATGAGAAATAAAGATATCTCAAATCTTAAACCTTAAGTGTCATCTATACACGTATGTTTCTTACGAGGTATAGCCATGTTGCAGCTATATTATGGTTATAGCACGAATGGATCGGCTCGACCGGGAAGGACCACGCTATCACAAAATACATAAATAAACTAAAATAGTCTCAATGCTGCCGTGTTTCTTATGGTGAGTGAAGAAAACCGGAGACCCTCTTTATTGAAAATGAGGTATTCCATCTTAGGCTTTAGGGGTGGCAACTCATCTGCGATTTCATTGAGGAGTCTATGAGCCACAACATCCACTTACCATCAGATGGACTGTGTGCTCGTTTGTCACACTTATGCTATAAAAAAAATCACTCAACCATTACAAACCTTCACAAATCCAATGCTGTAGATGCAAACCTTCAATGTGTGGCAAAGGACGATCCTGAGTCACTTGTTGGTTTGTGCTATATGACCGGCCCATTGTCACTTCAGCTGACTAATCTGTTTTATTGTTAAAAGTAATGTAGAATATTTAAAGATGTGTAACTTGTGCTAAAGCCAGCGTGGTTGCTGTTATCACGAGTCTTAGCTTAGAATTCATTTATCGTTAACCGCTAAAAAGAACCCCTTTGTCGTATCCCCTCAGTTTCAAGGCACTCCCCTTGTTGCCTCAGCCAGTATCGGAATCCTCGGCGTCGACATATCGAGTGACGTGCAGTTTCGTGGTCACTTGGAAGGGAAGGCCAAATTGGCCTCTAAAAAGCTTGGCGTGCTCAGCAGAGCGGGGCAGTATTTCATGCCGGCACACCGCCTGCAACTTTACAAGGCGCAGGTTCGACCGCACATGGAATACTGTTCCCATCTCTGGGCTGGGGCTCCCCAGTACCAGCTCCTTCCACTTGACCGCATCCAGCGCAGAGCGGCTCGAATCGTCGACGACCGAGTGCTTTCCGATCGGCTCGATTCACTGGCGTTGCGAAGAGATGTTGCATCTCTTTGCGTATTTTATCGCATCTATCACGGGGAGTGCTCTGAGGAATTGTTCGGATTAATCCCAGCCGCCAAATTTCGTGAACGCACGACACGGCAAACGTCCCGATACCATCCACACCATCTGGATGCTTGGCGGTCCACCACTGTACGTTTCACAAGGAGCTTTCTTCCACGTACAACCTCTCTGTGGAATAGTTTATCACCGGCGATTTTTCCGGACCGATACGACCTGGGGACCTTCAAGAAAAGAGCTTACTCCTTTCTAAAGGGCCGGCAACGCACCCGCAATTCTCCTGGTGTTGCGGTTGATCATGGGCGGCGGTAGTCACTTAACATCAGGTGAGCCGCATGCTCGTTTGCCCCCTCTTCTATAAAAAAAAAAAAAAAAAAAAAAAAAAAATCGTAAGCAATAAAATGGACCGTGCTTTATGACACTCCTTGGGGGGGAGGGGGGGGGGGGTATGTTAAGCGGTGGATTTATGAAGGTGTTATAATGATGATGATGAAGAAACTTACCAATTTCTGCATTTCGCGATACCCAATCTTCTCCAAACTACGCTAATTTCATTGGACCAGTTAAACGGAAAAAAGTGAGTCATTGTGACTACATTCTCACTTACTGCATGTTATATAAAACGATTAACTTATTAACTTTATTGGGAACAGCGAAAAACAAGCACGGTGCTAACGTATTCGACTTACTTTATTAGGTATTTAAGGCAACAATTGCAGGCTGTTGTCCGTTATATGTTAGTTTTTAGGGACAACAAACACGTGGAGACTTCTTCGTTTAAAGTCGATTACAGATATCAGTAAACTGCAGTAGCCGTAGTAGTATCTGTTTATCATTTTAACCTTATCCGAAGGCCTTCTTCATCATCATCCCCTCGTAAAAGCTCTCTAGTATGAGGTTTTCTCTGTAGGGAGGACTTGCCTTTACCACCGCTCCACTTGGCAGGCGGATTGGCAATCATAGTACCAGACTTTTGACGTTAATCCCCGGCATAAAAATGTTTATACCACCGCTCATCGGAATGGTTATACCATTAGATTTATTTGGAATTTTCGAATAGTCTCTTTCGACAACGGGGCCAAAGGACGAAAGGGACCAAGGGTACAAAGGAGCTTAAATTAAGCTTAAATGCGACTAGGTCTTTTTTATCGTTTCTAATCCTAAAGAATAGTTTAATTTAATGAATGTTGTAAAAGAATACTGATAGATATTAAACGTTCCTTTTAGTTACTTTTAATTCTTTCAATGTCTAAGCGTATTAAGGGAGAGTAGCCTTAATTCCTTTGTCTCCGTTCTAATAAAATTAAAACCTAAAAATCTGTTTGCACTCATTTCGCCTTTATTGAATTATTCACAGTAAGAATTAAACGAAAAGGAGCGGATAGAGGTAATTAATGGCCATTCCAATATTAAATTCGAAATTGGGAAAATCCTAAAAAGCCTCTCGGGTCGTCAAAGAGTATTGAGACGGGAGTGGCGTCGCCTGATAGCTTAATCCCGGGGTTTTTATCTCAGTCCCGGTTGTCCTCGGATGGGGTGACGTGGACCAAAGTATAGTAATAAAGCAGCTAACAGGTATATTGAGAATTAGGAAGTAAGCTTTTGCCTAAAAAGAGCCAACCGAGCGTTTATCTAATTAATATTGCTTCGTTAAAGGCGTCCATTGACTATTTATACCTTGTGACCTTTTAGAAAACAGCGACTTATATAATTTTAATCAATATTAATATTTTTTAATAGAAGTAGAGTTGATAAACGATTACATAGTTAACCTGGATGCTATGGCCCAAAGAAAACCAACTCGTATATATCGTATAGGTACTGTAAATTGAGCAACAAAATCAGAAATGCCAATTTCTGTGGGCTATGATGGAATGCCTCATTAACAATTAAAACAGTTGTACAAGTTCTTAGGTTTATGCAATAGATTTAAGTATTGATTAAAGCATAAAGTGTTTCACCAGAATCTTACTTGGTGCTAAATGCTGATGAGGTCAAGATGGCAACTCATAAGGAACTTTAGCATTATTTAATACAAACAGCGAAATCCAATTTTTTCTTCACTTTTTAACTTCCGATTTGAAAGATATTATAATTGCTGGTTGTAATTTTACCGAATATATCTCCCTGTTATGATCGCTCATACTTCGATTCCATTGTTTTGTAAGAATCTACCTCTTTTTTATATTTACGTGTCCGTTTGTATGTTAGTGAAATATTCGTATCGTATATCTCGATAACAAATGTGATATCGATACTAAACCTATTATATTCAATACGTTATTGCACAATGAACACATTAAGATTGAATTTAAATTGGTTCTGAAATTAAAAAAAATGCTTACCATTACTCAGTAAATAGAGTGTTGAAAGAGAAAGCAGATCGGTTCACACCCGTGTCCATAATAAAGTTGTGGTTAACGTTAACAAAGGTATAATGACAATTGGAGTATTACATTTAAAAAAATATTTAAATTCGTAAACTCAACTCATGAAAACGAGATTGTACAACCAGTGCGTGTTGTCAGTTTTGACTCATGGATCTGAGATGTGGTCCTTTACTGCTGGACGTTTGAGGAAGCTCAAGGTCACTTAGCGAACTATGGAGAAGGCTATGCTCGGAATTTCTCTGCGTAATGAACTTAGAAATGAGGATATCCACAGTAGAACCAGAGGGACCGACATAGCCCAACGGATTAGTAAGCTGAAGTGGCAATGGGCTTGCCTTATAGCTCGAAGAATCGACAACCAATGGAGAAAAAGTTTTTCGAGTGGCAGCCTCGTACCGGTTGGCGAAGTGTAAAGCGAATGCCCCCCCCCCCACTAGATGGAGTAACGACCTGGTAAGACATGCAGGGTGTCGATGGATGCAGGTGGCTCAAGACCGTGCTATGTGGCATACCTTGGGGAAGGCCTATGTTCAGCAGAGGACTTTTGAAGGGCTGTAATGATGATGGTGATGAAGATAATACTTAAAATAGTAAACTTTACTATCAGTAATGCTAAATTCGTTGTGTTAAACATTTCAACGAGTACAATGCAAACTAGATACAACACGGTGTGGTCCGAATTACCTTTGTTTACTCGAATGTACCGGTAGGTGTTCGCAGTTGGGCCGATGCCGGTCTGGTTTAATTATCGGATCCCGGTTCCGGCTGTTCGTTAGTCACTCGTGAGCGCGATTAACCCAATCAATTTGTCACATGGCTCTCTGTCGACAATCCGTCCTGAATTGTATGTGAGACACGAACGCTACGCTTGCGTAATTTGTAGGTAGCAGTGGGGAAATTTAAAAATATTGTTCGAGGAATCCGAATTTGGATTTTAAATTGAATTCGAAATCTGGCAATTTATAAAAGGTCTCGTCGTCGACACGAAGGCGTAAAACTGAACATATAGTAAACTATTTTACTACATGTTCCGTTTTTGGTTTCGTTATCAGAGAAATCTTTAAGCGTTAAGAAATGGTAATACTAGCTTTCGGTGCTTAGTATTACTTTGTAAATAAACCTTTTCGATAATTAATTAAAAGAAATAATTTTATTTCTGCAGCGAATGTTTAGTTGGATTTGGTTTTTGTTTAGTTTGGTTTGTTTCTAAAGGTTCATTTACAAAGTAATACTAAGCACCGAAAGCTAGTATTACCGTTTCTTAACGCTTAAAGATTTCTCTGTATTAACCATCCGTGACAGTTTTTCTACAAAACCTTATAAATAAAATCTAAAATGTTTTACAAATTTACAATCGCCTTCAGCTGCTTCAATGCTAAGGTATTAATTACTAAGTATTTTTTCGTTTTACGTAACCAATTATATTTCCAACCTAAAAATAAACTGGAAAGAATTTACCACAATGCCAGCTGTATTTCAGATCACGTTACCGGTAGGTAAGCGACCCCTGGCGTATTAACCACTAAACGTCATGTGGACTGTTCGTTTATAACCTCAGTTGTATTAAAAAAATTGGTTAACCCTGTAGGCCATCCCTGGAACTACCCGCTAATTTCAAATGCAAAGCGCTCCAAATTTCACCAAATTATGACGTTGAATATGAAATATGGAAGTAATTAAAAAAATCAATTTTTGTCAAAATTTTTTGCTAACGATATCTCACGAGCGAATCAACCGATTTTGACAGGACTGGCGGCGGTTTTTCAAGGTCCTGTACGCTCTGACAGCGCGCGACATGTTACACTCCCGTTCACTCGGGACCTTTTTGGCGGGAAAATTTCTAGGTTAGGAAATTTTTTGCAATATTGCAAATTTTGCTATATTTTCACTTTGAGACAATATTTATGGATAAAACTTACAGGAAGTCTTGTTGAATGTATAAACTATCGAATAAAATTATTTTTGGTTGCTAGAAATTGTAATAAAGTATATAAATTACACTGTATAGCATAATAGTAGTATAAACTTCAATTTTAGTGACAAAATTACTACTAATTTGAATTCTACACCTTTGTTTTTGGAGAAATTTATATGAAATTGTTTGGAAATATGTATATTTTATGTTTTATGTGTTTCCATTCGTTACTCATACCAAAATATTAAAATATTAAAAAATTAAAAAAAAAAAATAAAATAATATTTTATCTGTGACATTTCGAACAATATTTCTAAAATATGTTCGTGTGAATTTGAAATAAATACAACGTCATGTTATTTGAAATATATACGAAAACTATTTTTACTTACATTTTACACTAAAAATAAATGAGAATTTGAAAAATAACACATTTATAACTCACCTGCCAAAACGGGCTTTCTGGAATTTGAAGTACTTTTGGCAATTTACTTTTCACTTTTTATACCACAAATTACATATCTACGTGTTTACTATATTACAAGGAATATAAAAAAGTATAATACTTTCGTTTTTAGTCCAGACACAAATATAAAATTCTATAAAAAAGACGGACGGACCTTCATCAAAGTGACACGTGGAACGCCGGAAGTTCAGAGTGATTTCTTTTTTTTTTTTCTAAGAAACATTGCCAGGTTATGGTTTAAAATAAAAGAGCATATCTTTGTCTTTGATACTAATATCTATTGCATAGTGTCTTTGGTTTTGTTTAAAACGAAAAAATAGTTTTTTCATAGGTAGACATGTTTACATAATTCTGATCTAATTCGATCACTACTTGGCGGGCGTAAGGTTGGTATTGCGCGATCGAAAGTGAGCATGGCTTGGCGTACAGGTTAAAAGGTGATTAGTTTTTGGAATCGATCGGTAAAGCCGTTTAAAAGTTATTTTTAAAAGAACAGTTATTTAAAATTCTTATTTTTGAGATTTCTCAAAATCTACCGGTCAAAATTAGTTAAAATAAATAATTTTGACCGGTAGATAATAAAATGTAAGTTTGTTTAAACACTTTGGAAATCCGCTTAGTTCATTGCAATCGGTCAAGTCGTTCAAAAGTTATAAGAGGTTTATATACAGTAAGACATACAGACACCATCGAAACATTGTCAGGGTGGCTTCCTGTGACCTTAAATCGTCAAGATTCGGTGAAAACTCAATTTTAGAAATAAAACCGGCCAAGAGCGTGTCGGGCCACGCTCAGTGTAGGGTTCCGTAGTTTCCCGTCCGTCACAATAAGTGTTCCCACTTATGAGTTTAAGGGTATCCATTATGTTCGCACTCCAGCAGCGCTCCGCACTCCTGCAACTGCTCCCGGTAGTGGGTAATGTTGTTTCCATCCAAGTTCAAAATGATTTTCCTAGAAAGTCCTTATAAAGTTCTACTTTTCAGATTTTTTTTCATATTTTCTAAACTTATGGTTCAAAAGTTAGAGGGAGGGCGGACACATTGTTTTTTACTTTTGGAGCGATTATTTCCGAAATTATTGATATTATCAAAAATGATTTTAGTAAACCCCTATTCATTTTTAAATACCTTTCCAACAATATATCACAGGTTAGGGTTGAAATTAAAAAAAAAACACTCCACACTTTACATATAGGGGGGCTACCCTAATAAAACATTTTTTTCCAATTTTTATTTTACCACTTTGTCTTTGTCACTTTGTTGATACACATATTGGTACCAAATTTCAGCTTTCTAGTGCTAACGGTCACAGAGATTAAGCGAGGACGGACAGACAGACATGGCGAAACTATAAGGGTTCCTAGTTGACTACGGAACCCTAAAAACAGGGTAAAACAATAACTTCCCGATTATTGAAAATTTTCAATTTTCTTAGCAGGAAGTAAAAAATATCTTAATAAAAATTATATAATTATCCTTATACTTCTGTTTGCTTTTTATTTATTACTTACACAATTATTCTGTTACAGAGAGACGCTTACCTGTAAAGGAAAGAAAATATTTACTATTAGTAAAGGAAATACTCAGTAGCATATTAGTTAAACAAGTTAAAGTATGATATTTGTTTCATGTTTTACCCGTACGCTATTAATTTAAAATTTCTGATGTCTCCGTTAAACAACGTTTAATACCGCTCAAGTGACGATACATACTCGTAGATTGATTTTCTAGGACTGCTATCATACGGGTATTATTTGGAAACCATTTTTCACATAATTTCGATGACTTCAAACCAAAATGACTTATTAATTTGCTATAAGAAACAAGTTCAGATTTTCAGTACTTAAAAAGTTATTGGGTTTACCTATCTTACAAACTTTTGTTTCGTCCTTTATTGACTTTTTCGTCCTTTATAAATCTATATAGATGTGACTGCCATGTTTTATCGGAGTTAATTATTCCATTGCTTAATTTAGAGCTTTCGGAAGTGAATTGCCAACTCGGTTAGTTACTTGGGTGATGGCAAATTAATAAAGTTTTGGAATTTTTGAGAGTATTCGTAACTCAATAAGCACGCTAATTGGAGTGAGGAGGCAAATGAAGAGCTAGCTTTAGATAAATCAATGCCGCAATTAGTTAAAAAAGGGTTCCATTTTTGATTTCTATTCAAAAGAATAAAATTATATTTTGAAAGGCAATAGGTCTTATATTAAAAAACTTTTCTGTTCACGCGCTTTTCTTACAGTGTTATTATCAAATTAATATAATGCATTATATCTCTTATTTCTCCGACTGCAGGACTTCTCACGATGTTTTCCTTCACCGCCGAACACGTGGTAAATCAGTACTTAATATTGCAATTAACGAATTGGTGCAGGCGGGGATCGAACCCAGGTTGCTCGCGTACTGTGAAATTTAATACTTAGTTCCTGAGGTATCCTGCCACGACTTCGGCATTTTTATATATCTATAAAAAATAAAGTGAATCAAAATTTTCAATTCAAACACTCGCGTCTGATTAAATTCGGTATTCTGTGAGAACGTGGTCCTACCACGGTCGAGGCGACTCATTCGTGCTAGAACCATAACATAGCTGCGCGTAGCGTGACTCTAACAGGTATATAATATTTAATATTATTTAATATTTTATTATTTATCCTTTATTGCAAAAACCTTCAACTAGGGGAGGGGGGCTACAAGAGGAGGACTTAATGTTTTATGACATTCTCTACCAGTCAACATTGTGTGAATATACAAAAAAATACTGTGTGTTTATTTTGAGACTTTCGGAAGTGATAGAAAGATCTCTAGTTCCGCGATAGATGGTTATTTTACTATCTTACCTACCTACCTACCTTAACACGTCAATTGTTCTGTATTGGCGGTGTAAGAATATCCACTAAACCATATCATCTCGTTGGTATCCTAAGAGGCGACGGAGAGAAGCAGAACAGAAGATGAGCAGCAGCAAAAACTGCGGTTGCCGAATCTCTTGCCAAGCGCGGCAACTATGGCAAATATGCCCTCCATGAAGCAAACTGTGAGGGAGGTCTACGTCCAGTAGTGGAATTCAACAGGCTTTAACGGTAACGGTAACACCAATATCGGGAGAGAACGGTAGCTAGCATAAATTTCCGAGATGTTTGGCACACTAAAACATACACATGCAAAATAAACAAATAACTGGTATCAACAATTCGCGATTAAGGCCAATCTTCCCCCAGTCTAAGTATAGACTTAGATTATTAAAAATATAATTTTTTCTTTGTCTGTGTGAATAAAAATCAATAATTTACAATTCTATCCCAACTATCGAAACTGCGTAGTTCTTTCTTTAGTGTTTTATTACTTTATAAGTTTTTCTGGCAGAGAGAGCCATTGTTACGAGAGAACGGTTTGGTATCTCGTTAAATAAGAACTTCATGAGCATTATTATGATCCTTAGCAAGGTCATCTGTTTGTTGAGAAAATACGAAAACTTTCGACCATTATCTGTACTACTTCCACATCTTGTTATTTGAGATGTTTGAAACATATTTCGAAACTTTTGTTCCTAAAAACAAATTAAAACTTGTAGAAGTATAGGGTTATTTTCAATTAATGTGTTTTTGTCGGATTTGTAGAATACATCAAAAAAGAAAGAATATTTTTCGTTTTCGCAGCTACAACACAATGCTGTGGCTGCTACTGTTGCTACAAAAAAGGACATTATGGATCTTAAAACAAATATTAGGTTGCAGCAACGAAATGGTCACCGTCTTAGTATATAAGCTACATTTTCCGGACCGATACCACTTAGGAACCTTCAAGAGCATACTCCTTTAAAAGGACGGCAATACATTTATTACTCCCCTGGTGTTGCACTAGTTCAGTAGGTAATCACTTACGTCCCCCCACCCCACCGCCTCCCACGCACACGCTATAAAATAGCAACATTGTACTTTGAACTAGTATTTCTTTTATGGGACTAACGAATTTACAATTAACCTGATAGTAACTGTCTACTGTAGTCCATGGAAAACTGTAACCAACTTCAAATTAAAAAAGCTAAAGATTCTTCGAAGCGTTCCACCACTGGGTGCTAAGATAGAATACCTCACAGCTTTTAATTACACCTGCTCCTTAAATCCTTCGAACGCAACACAGTACACAGAAACACGGGACGCGGTAGACATTGCTGTTTTTATTGTTTATTACTAGTGTCATTGTGTGCACTTGTTATTGTTACTTTAACTTTACACAGTCCAGCTGATGGTAAGTGTATGCCGTGGAATAGAAATCTACATCTATCCCAGATTACGAATCAAAGCACAGATGCGCTTTTACTCCAACGAATTAAGATAGAATGCCTCGTAATAAGGGTTTCTGTTCTCTACCCTCACCATAGGAAACACAACAGCATTGAGCTAATATTTTCTGCTGGTATTCTGTGAGAGCATGGCCCTTCTCCGTTTTTTTTGGCGCCTGAAGCAAATAAGGGCGATCCGGTAACGTGGAAAGGAGGTGGAGAATGCTCATAGCATAGAACGCAGCCGGCTGCGTGGTTATGTGGAGACTTTTATCCACTAAACTCCACCTTTTGGGATTGGCTTACCGATCTAACAATCTTTAAGCCATAAACGGACGCAACCCTCCTTGGCAGAAAGGAGGGCACAAGCGTATACTTAATATAAGTAAGTAAGCTTAGAAGTATGCCTAACTAAGGCAGATTACGTGATGTGTTAAGTAGGCTCGGCCTGAGCCGCCAGGAGGCAGTTCAGGTCAGCCGAAAGCTTGTTGAGGGGGGGGGGGGGGGTACGAGAGAGAGTTTCTCGGTCTGCGCACACTATAGCGACTGCATAGGCAGCTGCCTCGCGAATGAGGCGATTTGAGTGGGACTCTGAGGCTTTGAAGAATATCTCAGAGAGTGATTTGAGGAACTGCTGAATTGTAGGAAGCTCTAACTCGTAGAAATATTTTATCCTCAAAAGTGACAACGGATCTGTATCCAGCCAACCGAAACACAGCAAAACACTGCCATTTGATGGCATATATACATAAGTAAGACGTTAATTTCTACAGACAGAAAAGGAATCCACCACAAACATTTTACGATGTAATTAATTGCGTAATTAATTTAAAACTCGTTAGCATTTTAACGATAAAAGAAAACGAAAACGTAACTAGATCGATCCGCTATTGAGTAATATCGTGAAAATATGACGTCCACATATTAAAGCAACAACGTGATGAATTGTGGGAAATGGGGTCAGCATCGCGCTGTACGCTCTCTCTAATCTAGATTTTGCACGGAACACGTTGTGTAAAAACTAGCTGGGACGGGATGAGGCGAACTCGTCAGCCATCTCATTTATTCGAGTGGGATTTGGAGCACGGGAATATGCTGTAAAAAAGGGAACCTTCTTCTAATTTTACAGAATACCCTGTTTCATTACTTTAAGCCTCGTTGTCATTTCATATAGAATGCATTCCACAACGAGAGAAGTTTGATTTTTTTTAAATAATTATATGAAAGATTTTTTAAATATGTTTAGTGAGAAAATATTATAAAACATCCGAAATATGAAGTGACAATGGACCGATTATGTAATGATATAACATAACTACTACTAGACAATAAAAATAATATTTATTAGGTAATAAGGACGTTGTAACTTGATACAGTGTTATTTGAGACCTCCTTTTAAGTATTTAAAACAATTGCGCTAGCAAGCCACACGCTACCATAGCCTTACATTATAAACTTATTAAGTATCAATAATTTATTTCTTCTTAAATAATGAAAAAGATAATTAATTTTATCATAGTGTTTTTGTTTTGGTCGGTATGGCGCGCGCGCGCGCGCGCGTTGTGTGTGTGTGTGTGTGTGTATGCGTGCGTGCGTGCGTGCGTGCATGCGTGCGTGCGTGCGTGCGTAAACATACACACGCGTGTGCGCACGCGTGTGTATGTTATTTTTATAGACGAGGGGGCAAACGAGCACGCGGCTCACCTGATGGTAGTTGACTACCGCCGCCCATGAACAATCACAACACTAATTAATAATTATGGGTAATTGCAGATGTGTTTGCCGGCCTTTTAGAAAGGAGTAGTAAGGTCTTTTCTTGAAGGTCCCTAAGTCGTATCGGTCCGGAAAAGTCGCCGGTGGTAAACAATTCCACAGAGAAGGTCTACGAGGAAAAAAACTCCTAATACAAACGTACAGTAGTGGACCGCCAAGCATCCAGATGGTGAGGATGGTAAAGAAAATTTTGACGCGATGTGCGTTCGTGAAATTTGGCGGCTGGAACTAATCCGAATAATTCCTCAGAACACTCCCCATGGTAGATGCGATAGAAAACGCAAAGTAATGCAACATACGTACGCAGCGCCAGTGAATCGAGCCGATCAGAAAGAACTCGGTCGTCGACGATTCGAATCGCTCTGCGCTGGAAGCGGTTAAGTGGAAGGAGTTCTGGGGTGCCTCGGCCCAGAGATGAGAACAGTATTCAATGTGGGGCCGAACTTGCGCTTTGTAAAGTTGCAAGCGATGTGCCGGCATAAAATACTGTCCCGCTCTGCTGAGCACGCCAAGATTTTAGAGGCCAATTTGGCCTTCACCTCCAAGTGACCACGAAACTGCACACTATTCGATATTTCGACGCTGAGGATTCCGATGCTAGCTGAGGCAGCATGGGGAGTGCCTTCAAACTGAGGCGATACGACAAAGGGGTTTGACTTAGGACCTTATTTTGTAGAAAACTCTTCGTGGAGGTCTGTGGTCAGCAGTGGACTTAAGTATTGCATTTACATTATTTAGAACAAATACTTCGTTTAAAGTTATAACTAACGAGACCTTTCTTCAATTCTATCTTAGCTCGTTATCTATGAGTATCTTCGTATTCGAAGTCGACTGAGGAAATATTACCTATACCTAAACATTATCACACTACGAACGTAACCTATATCAACAAATACGTTTTTCCTTAATTAATTGGGAGGGTTCTCTTTTTAAGATAGATGACTGATCTTAAAATAAGGATAAGACTTAATAAAGAGAGGGGATTTTGCGATCGGACAATCGGACGGTCAACGTTCTTTATCCCTTTGTTGTAGACATTCCACGCATTGAAACTAAACGGTTTGCTTCGTCTTCCGAAATGCGTACTGCAAAGGAGTGGAATAATTTGCCAGTAACTTTCTTTCAGTCTGATTACAATTTAGGGGTGTTTACAAAGCGAGAGCGAATAGAATTTTGTTTAGTCGAACCTAAGTGCACGTGCACGTGTTAGTGGTGTATAATAACGCATACCGTATGCTGAGGAAACTGCCTTAGCAAAAATATTGCAATGCGTGGAGCATTTTTGCTAAGGCAACGGTGCCTGACTGTTTCGTGATTATTTATATTTATTAGATCTCGGGTAACAGTTTTTTAGTCCCGCATACGCGATTCTAAGAAAGAGTTTCTCAAGGTATGCTAAAAGAGTCTTGAGAATACTAACATACTCGCGTGCTGTTACATCACGACAGTAAATATATATATATATATATATATATATATATATATATATATATATATATATATATATATATAAAGGGTTATTATAATATTAAGGAATTTATGGATGATAATAACCCCTGGGAAGGGTGATCGCTACCAAAGTAAAGTAAAGTAACAGCCTATATAACGTCCCACTGCTGGGCACAGGCCTCCCCTCATTTCTGAGAGGGTTTTAGGGCAAGGAAGTGTCCGCCGCGCCGCCCCAATGCGTGTTGGCGAACTTCACATATCTTCGAAATATTTTTTTTTCTTATTTCTCAGACATGCAGGTTTCCTCACGATGTTTTTCTTCACCGCCAAGCACGTGGTGAATCAGCACTTAAAATTGCAATTAACATATTCATTGGTGCCGGCGGGGATCGAACCCGGGTTACTCGCGTTCTGTTATATTTACAACGAGCGTTAACCATCTGAGCTACCACGGCTCGCTCGCAATCGCAATCGTTACCAAGCTATTTCTAACTTGTCTTGTGTCGTTAATTGTAAACATGATTTTAAGCTATTATTTGGAAAAAAATAGTCCCGTTGGGTTTCTTGCTAACCAGTGGTAAATAAAAAAAGTGACTTTCAATAAGTATTGTTTCTACATTGAATAAAAAAGTTTCTGTTTCTGTACGAACCCTCTACTGGTGGTAAGTTTAGTATTCGTATTAATTTAAAATTAGTTAAATTTTCTTTTTATTTATTGTATTTTTCTATTTATATATTTATTAATCTAATGAAGAGTTTTATCATATCTTACCAGGTAGAATTGTAGTCGAACACCGTCATAATAATATATGTAAAAAAAGTAAAAAATGTGAGAAGCAGGTATGAAATCTATATATATACGTCATTCAGAAACCTTGAGATAAAATCAATGCATGCACCTGTAATCTGGGAACGGTCGAAACCCTTTCAAACGCGGGCAAGGCAGGTGCGCGAGTGTGGTTTGTTATTTATTACGAAAATAAAGTCCACGCCCGAGGGCTATCCGATCGCGTTAGCTGCTACATTGGCCCTTTCAGACCCATTGGGACTCGTAATACCCAAAAATACTTTCGCGGTATTGAATGTGGTGTTTGCGTAACGTATTTTGTTTGCGGCTTTGTTTTCACGCGTCGTTTCGACATTTTGTTGTGGATCGGAAAGGGCCGGAGGGTCGTTTTGATTCGCTTTATGGTACGTTACGGCTAATTACTCGTTTTGATGTTTGGAACTCATTTTCAGATGTATTATTCCGTATAATTTGGTTATAAAACTTTATAACGACAGTTTTTTTATTGTAATAATTTATTATGGATTTCATAGAGAGAGTTGTAGTTACCAGAGTTAGTTAGTTACCAAAATAGCACATAATATACCAAATAATATAATGTTACAAAAAAATTCGAAAAAGATCATAATTTTTAAATTCAGTTGTTATCCATTCTAAGTGCAAGCTGGTGAATTTCACCAACTGGAATGGTTATCGAAGAACGGAACGACTATAGCACTTTAGTGCAACGACAGTCCAGTAAAAATAACAAGAAATGTTTGTACTTTGTCCAGTTCAGTCGAATTTTTCAAATAAATCAAATCAATAGATAATAACTACGTCTAAATTAAGTTATATTTCTGATTTCATATATTGCCAATGTAATACTAATGGGGATGATGAGTACATTATAAATCCGCATACATACATCCTAAAAACCATAGCTTTCGACTCTAGAGACCTTGAAATGATCGAAAAATATTTTCTTTTTCTACATATTATAATATTATTTGTTATCGCATGCGAACGTTTGTACGTTACTATCCGTTCGGGACCACTGAAAACCAGCGCTGTCGCTGTTTGTTTCGGCGACAACGTAAGCTGAGCGAGGTCCGTTTGCCTAACGTGTCACAATACATATAAATTAGAAACGATTTTTTATTGTAATTTATAACTATAGATAATTGTTTGTATGTTATATCCGTCAAATATATTTTTTTATTTGTAATATTTTTAATTAAATAATTTGTGGCGTCCGGGAATAAATGTTTCTATCTTTCCTTCTTCAAATATCGTATCAATAAACAAATTATTTTCGAATAGAATTTTACCCAAGGCCTACAATTCATTATTGATCGATGTGTAAGTATAAAAGTTAATATTATATACATATATACGTTTTTAGTAATAGATCAACGCCCTTTAAAGACAGGACGTGCGAAATGTGCCTGAGGCATAAAGGCGTGTGATTAAAGCTGAGTGACATGACGTGGGCTCAGGACTCCACTGGATTGATACATGGAGGGATAATTGTGGGTATCTTAATAATTCAAGGGCTTTGAGATAGTCAGGCCATATTTGGATTAAACGCTATAGGTAAACTTATTAACCTATAAAAATTTGTTTGTAACCTATAAAAACATTTTGATGTGTGTGTTTTGCTTTTATACAAGAAATACAATAATAAGAAAAAGATAAAAGAAAATATAGCTTTGAAAGTGGATGTTTTCTCTTCAAAGAAAAAAAAACACTTTAAATAACCAAACTTAAAAGTGTGTAATAATATTTTCTTTACATTGACAATACTGTAATCTTTATTAATTTTTAAAACATCGCTTTAGAATTAAGTGCGAAACCAAAATAATTATATATACTTACATGATAGTAAGTTTTACTATCTTAATTTATACTAAAGACATTATAATGAGTTAAATTTAAATAATTTAACAGTATAGCTTTTCATGGAACGCATTATTCAAAAAGTCATTATGTTTGTTTGTTATATATAATAAAAATGTTCACAATTAACAAATATTTTTTAAGTCGGCGCTTACAAATAACTTTTTAAACTTGAATTTAGACGGTCAAACTTACTATTATAAATTATTAGGTACTCTAGAATTAATCACCGTGCATTTAGAGTTACCACGTACCAGTGCCGGTGCAAAATCATACAATATCCCACATAGTCGCGTGGGTGTCGAGGCGACGGAAGGAAACAATACTGGAGTTGGGCGGTAGCTTCTTTGTAATAATAACATTTTTTTAAAACTACCCTACTCGTTGGTAAGAGTGCTGTTGCAGATATTCCTATATGAGCCATCTATGGAGAGAGACCTATGTTCAGCACAGACTTTTAGTGTCGATAACCGTAACGGTAACTCTAGAATTGTTATAAATAAGTGCTGAAATCCAAAAAGAAAAAGATGTACGTATATATATATATATATATATATATATATATATATATATATATATATATATATATATATATATATATATATATTATTGATGTCGATTACAAATTAACAAAACAATTTGGCTACAAGGAAACTGCAGAAACCTAGAAATATTAAAGCGGAGAAACATTTGATCTACAACAATGTGTTTATACAAGACAGTGCTACATACGCAAGACTTCACTGTACAATAAAAAAAAAACTGCGCGAAATAAGAACAATGTACCTCTGTACTACAGCGGAATGCACATGTTCCACTCATAAAGACTGCGTCAATTTTTACAGCTCACTGTAGGAATTTTATAATGAAATCAAATCACGTGCTATACTTTAAAGTGCCTTATTTCGCCCAGTTTTAGTGATAACAAAATTATTTCATAGCGCTCCTGCTTTTTGCTTGTGGGTAAATTGTAAAATTTTCATTTATGGCGATTGATTACTTTTTATTGTTTATAAATACAGTGGTAGAGTGTCAGTTGATGTATTATAGGTACTATTTTTAATTAGTAAAATTAATGTATACCTGCAGGCGGACCCACGCTACCACTCAACCTTAGAGTACAGCAGAGATAAAAAGTAGTACCAAAATTAAAATAAATATGCATATATTATATATTATACACATATATTATATATTATACACATATATAAAACTTTATAATTACAAACATAATGCACATACAATATGTAGGTAAAATATGTAAAACCCATAATGATGAATAAAAGAGTAAAATGATTCACCGCTTTCATCCACAAGTAGACCTCGAACTATTTCTTTACAGCATTGGGGGACAAACGAGCACACAGTACACCTGATGGTGAGTAGATGCTGTCGTCCTTAGGCATCCACATTTATCCTCAACTAAGGATCAAAATGCAAATGCGTTGTCACCCTTGAGGACTAAGATTTATCGATTCCAGTAAAAAGGGTCTCCGGTTCTCTACACTATACGAAACACAGCAGCATTAAGCTGCTATTTTATGCTGGTATTCTGTGAGAGCATGGTACTGCCCCGGGTGAGCCAACCCATTCGTACTACAACTATAATATGGCTGCAGCGTGGCTCTATCACGTAACGAAGCGTGGCTCTACCACGTACCACTTTGGGTTTGAACGAAAATTGGTATTCGGAAATCCTAATTTCGAATAAAAGCGTTCCAAAGATGGCTACTGACTATACTATCATTTGCATTTACTTAGAAACTAAGCATTAGATTACATCGTTTAAATATTAACGTTTACTGTTCCAATAATAGCAATCTTAATAATATCTTATAACATATTTCTTACACTATTTAAACCATATCCCCAAACCCTTAATCAGCTTAATTTCCAACAGTTCATTACGATACTGTTTGATTAGCTAGTTATTTCTTTCAATTACTAAAGCTTAAGTTTGTATTAAATGATAAGTAAATTCACTTCAAAAGAGTTTGAATTTTTTGCCACATAACAAAAGTAGATACTGAATTTTCTTATTATCATTACTACAGGTTATATAAGTAGTATTTATTGGTATAAGGAGAAACTTTTCCTCATATGATGAGTCTTTAATATCTAAAAGCTGGTGATTCTCTTGTAGTCCCTTATAAATTAAATTTAATTAAGATCTGACCAGTAGTTTTTGAGTTATTTTTAATAATGCGTATTTAATTGATTTCGAATAGATTGATTCGATCGTATCGAAGTCGGTTGTACAACATTTTCAATTTTACCACTGGTTTATTTTCTTTGAAATTAAAATGCATATGATATGCTAATGTCTCGATGGTAAGTGGCTTTTGCGGTCTATTGACATCTTAGAAATGAAAACAATTAAAAAAAACTAAGAAGACTAACATGAAGTGACTCTTCTTCTTTGTCAGCCCGTGAAAGTTTATTTGACATAGACTCTTTGCAG
This sequence comes from Parnassius smintheus behrii, assembly GCA_036936625.1. Classification (NCBI taxonomy): domain Eukaryota; kingdom Metazoa; phylum Arthropoda; class Insecta; order Lepidoptera; family Papilionidae; genus Parnassius; species Parnassius smintheus. The sequence goes on along the minus strand of JAUPFT010000007.1, from coordinate 7,683,224 downwards.
ATAGGATTGTCTTGATCATCACATTTTTAAGGTGAATTGACGATCTCGGTATCAGACGTTTCGCTTTGACGCTGCGCCTCGACAGCAGTGTTTTACGCTTAGCGTATATGTTATGCTTTACCGCCATCTATCGGAAGCCATTACAACTTTTTACTATCTCTTATAGCGGCCTCTTACGACACCATGAGACTAAATGAGGTTATGGGTTTTCTTACTCGGCCACCACACGGCAAACTATATTATAATATATTAGTTCTGTACGTGGTAGAGCCATGCTGTGGGACCATGCACTCAGAGAATATCAGTATTAAATAGTAGCTCAATGCCGCTGTATTTCGTATGGTGAATGTAGGAATTCCATTTTAATCCTCAGAAGGGGCAACGTGTCTACAATTTTATTATTTATTGAGGATGGATGTAGTCAATGGGCCGCAGCATCCACTTACCATAATGTGGATTATTTGCACGTTTATCATCCTTATTTTATAAAAAAAATATTTGCTCACAATATCCTACAGACGGGACGCAGTAATAAATGCACTGCATAAATAGGTGAAAACGTTAGAAACTAGATTTTAATTCCATTAACAGCCAATATTTTGTCCTATGACATCAACTATTGGGTCTAGTTGAATTGTAATTATCTTCTTGTCTTTGATAAACGTTCTCCCGGTGCGGTGGTATGCAACAATAATGATGTATAAAATACCCGTATTTCCATAAAGATATAACACTGTTACAAAATGTTCAAAGGAAGGCTACAAAAATGGTAAAACTACTGCGAATCATAACATATGAATAGCAACCGAAAAGGCTTAATCTAACAATATTATAGTGCCGCAGAAGTCTGATTAAAACTCGAAATTCTGATTTATGAAATGTCTGATCAATGACAAATGAATGAATCTAAACCGAAAAATGTATACTTACTGAATAGGCAACAAATGTCTGAGAGAACATTGATTTAAACTCTGCTTTAAACAGGATTGATTTAAACAGGACTGCAAAATCTGATGAATACCCAATGAAGAACTTTGATTGAATTCGTGCTGTCACCAATTGGAACAAAGTACCACAAAATATGTTAGCTCTTCTCGTACAGTGAACGCCTTCAAGAATAGATTGGATAAAATCTCTAAACATTAAGATTATTGATGCAATGAATACGAATTCGATAAGCTTGTATCTGCGAATATCATAATACATTACGATATTCGTCACTGTAATATTTATTAAGATTCATTACAATATATAATTTTTTATTAAAATTGGTTCACAGCTTATTTTTTTTTTCACGGAACACGCAGAGAAAGGAACGAGGCTGAAGAGCGAGAAATTACTTTTATTTCTATTTTAACTTAAATTAAAGTTTGATTGAAATGAAAAATCGTAAGGCATTCGTATTATTAGTGATAATCGTAATTCAAATTACGATATATTCGTCACTCGTGTCAGTATCGCAATAGCCTTATTGTTTTAACAATCAAAGTGGTAAAACTGACTTTCAATAAGTATTACTTATACATTAATCTATACTGAATAAAAATCATCCATTTCATTCCATTTTAATTGTATGTAATCAAGATGCACATCTATCAGCTTTTAGCTGCTAGTGTGTTAATGAATTAATAATAATAATTTCGATTCTTTCCTAGACGAGTTTCTATCAAACGTTTGATTACTCTTAATATAATCTAAGTATAGCATACTTTCTCAAATCCTTTGTGAATTTTGTAATAAAACAGCTTTCCCAAGTAAGCAGTAGAGGAATAAAGATAACTTTTGTAGCGACCAAAAATAACATTTTGTGATAAAACTACAGAAAGAATGACTGTCGCTTGGAAGTTTAGCAAAAGAATTTTCGAGTCCACGGACGTTGCTAAGTGCGAAATATACATTATTCGGTAGATGATCCTTCTTATATTTAGGGTCACATTTTTAAGAAGTGTCCGAGAAGTTTTGTTTCGAGACGATAAAAAAATACATTTCATTCGACAGGAAAAAAACTTCCTTCAAAATCTCAGACACTCATCTCGAGAGTTAGGGCAAGGGATGCACGAACAAAAATCTTTAGGCGACAAGCGAAAGACCGTAACTGAAACTGTTATGCTGCCAATTTTAAACTTTATTTATAGAGCATTAAACATCAATTTTCGTCGATGAAATCGTAACAAACATGGGGACATTATGAAAATAAAATTTGCAATTTTAGAAGCGTATTTTCTCGGAGTGTAGTTCTTATTGCTTAGGTGTTAAAATGTTTCAAGTGCGTATTTCTGGCGTATGTGAGAACTTGTTGTGTGAATACTCGAATCGCTAGAGATCCCTACAGTAGACGTCAAAAATATCGTACAGATTGCTAACGAGAGGGGGCGCAAAGTAGATGCATTATACTTACAACTTTTGTTACTTATTATATTACAAATGTAGATACTGTCTGTTAGGTTTACGGACGTGATCGTGGTACCGTACCAGTTGTCTCATTACTCTGCAGCTTTTCGTGACCAGCCTGGGCATTTAACCCTTGAAACAGTACTGTAATAACATCTTTCGATGTATCTTTTTTGTGTAACTCATAATCATTGATATACAGTTTTGGATATGATGTTGCAAGGATTCAAACCAGAAAAGCAACTCGTTTCATTTAGTTCAACAGTCCCATTTTAGGAGGAGGTGGACCTCCTCCTCCTAACAAGGGACTGGATTTGACTGGACTGACTGTATGCTAGTACGCACTCTAAGAGTGACACACTAGCATACAGTCCATCTAAGGGTAAGTGGATACTGTGGCACATCGATACCTTCTAAAGATAGCAGTATTGAAATAAAAAATAAAAGTGAATTTATGTTGTATACTGAAGTTTTATAATCGTATGGTTAGCAAATCATGAGTATTATGAAGTTATTATCTAAGTATCGCACTTTCTCTCTCACATTTATCGCTAATGCTATTGCATACTAGCCTGTTCGCAAATTAACAGGATAACAACAGCAAGTTTGATAGAAGTACGGTAATGAGTCATACAATGCGTAAGAATAACACATTATACACTATACATGGCTGAGCCACGCTGCAGCTATATTATATTATGCTTCTAGCACGGATGGGTCGGCTCCACGCTCTCACAGAATACCAGCGTAAAATAGCAGCATAATGCTGCTGTGTTTCGTATGGTAAGTGTAGACATCCGGAGACCCTTTTTTACTGGAAACGAGGCAATCCATCTTAATCCTAATGGGAGACAACGCAGCTGCATTTTAATTCTTAATCGAGGATAAGACTATCGGCCTAAGCATCTAGTTACCATCAGGTGGCCTCTTTTTTTTTGCGGATGGAAAATCATCTAATGACGCCTTTCGCTCTGGGTGGAGCGTAAGGGAGTGTCAGACTTTTACTGACTAAAAACCATCCGTGTTCCTTCAGTGCCCTTACGTTCCGGAGCCGCGGTATCTCTTTCGAACAGCCCGCAGCCCCGGCAGGCGTCGGCCCTTGCGGGCCCCTTCACGCTGCTGACAGCTCCTTGAGGCGCGCGTGGAACAAAACGCACCGTCGACACGGCCTGTCATCGTTAGACGGACGGACGGCGAGCTACCCATTGCTCGCCGTTAACAGGCCCGCGCCTACGGTGGCCGGGGGCCACGACGTAGCCCCCGACGCCCGGGGCGTCTCCCGCGGCGGCCGGGGAGGAAAGCTGCTGCTCTCTTCTTCTCCCGCTCCGCTACCTCCTTCACTAGCATCACTGCTTCGCAGAAGGTGGTGACGGCATCCCATTCCGTCTCGCTCCGGACCATGGCTTCAACCAGGGCCGGACGCGAGAGGTCGCCGCCGCCTATCGCCGCTACGAGGACACGGCGGTGCTCCGCTCAAGAAAGGCATACCTCCACGGTGTGTTCCACCGTGTCCTCCGGTCCATCCTCGCAGTGGGAGCACCCGGGCGTTTCCTCCCGCCCGATTCGGTGCAAGAACCTCCCGAACACACCGTGTCCGGTGAGGACCTGCATCAGGCGGAAGGTGAGGATGCCGTGGCGTCTCTCAAGCCACTCCTCATAGAGGGGTCTTATCGCCGCTATAGTGGCGTGCCCAGCACGGGGTTGCGACAGTCGCTCTCTTCATGTCGCCATGAGATCGTGCCGGAAGTCTGTCCGCTGCGCGACAACTTGTCGCGGCAGCGGGGTTCCCCCCGGCATAGTGCCTCCGCGCGCCATTCGTGCAGGCGCGCGAGGACTATCGCCTCCAGATCCCATCAGGTGGCCTGTGAGTTCGTTTGTCAACCTTATTTCATATTTTAAAAAAACTGCGTTTTCCGTAAAAGGAATCTTTACTATTTCTACTCTCAGCAGCGCACCACTTGCTGGGTTCTGTTTAAAGTTAGAGACCTGGTAAAATTACTAGCTGTGCGGCATTTCGCTTAGATCATTTGGGTCCACGGCCTAAAGCAGTCACTTACCATCAGATGGACTTAGTAGGTGGACTGCAAGCTAATGGGTTACAATGACACAATTCAAAAAATACAACGCCTAATAACATCATCCTCATCGTCATCACAACCTATCAAAAGTTCACTGCCGAACATAAATCTCCTTCATCATCCTCATAGACTAAATATTTGCCGTTGTATCTTCGATCAACAATACCAACTAGATGTCGGGTCGGCGCAAGAAATCCATCTCAGTAAATAAGAGCGCACATGAGACGTGAGCTCTTGCACGTGAGAGTGTAGCTCGCAAGGCAATAACGGGAAAAAGAACTTAATGTGCTTAAGGTTGATTTCACACTAAATGTTATTTAATTTATGTCTTTTCATAGTTTATATTCATGCGGACAGTATTTAGCTATGATTTTGTACGTGACCCGTTATCTAGTTGGTATTGGTGATCGAAGAGTTGTATCGTTTGGCAGATAGGTTGACAGCCGCAGATTTTTTATTACTTCGAATTTTTATGACCGGGAAGATACTATTGCCAATTTTAATAAAGTCGGAATCATAAAGATGCTGCTTGTAGTGGATTTTATAGAACATTGAATAATTGTAGTTAAAATAAATGAAAAAATCACGACCCCGGAATTACATTTTGATTCCTCGAAAGGTCTTAATTTTAGAAGCGTTCGTAGAATTTGACTTTCATTAAAACATTTTTAATTCTGACCTCGAGTTGTTTGAGTTGAAAGGGAATTAATTTTTGCCGTAACGCGCCACAGACGTTTCTTTTTGTTAAAGATTGGGAAACAGGAGCAAGATAATTATTATTACCGCTCGTTTATTATTGCCAATTTTAATCTAATCACACAATAACTTTTTTTAATTTTTTTTTTAATTTTACAAACCTAGAGTGACGAACAAACTCACGAGTGCAGTCGACATGATGGTAAGTAGCTATACTCCATGGACACCTACCTGCAGAGGACTTTTATCAAGGAAGAATACGGAGGAGTTATTACCCTGAGGACTAGATGGAACGCCTCACAGTTTGTAACTATACTGACTCTCTATTTTTTTATAGAATGTGGCTGAGAAACGAGCATTCAGTCCATCTCATGGTAAGTGGATATTGTGGCCCATAAGCAATTTATTTTCGATTAAGAATAAAAATGCAGATGCGTTTAATGGAATGCTTCGTTTTCAGTCAAAAGGTTCTCCGGTTCTCTACACTCACCATACGAAACACAGCAGCGTTAAAACGACACATCGAAAATGAACGTTTTGAATGGCCCCGAGCTATTGCTGGACTGATCCGGGTGAATACATAATTTCCATAAAAATTTAAAAAACGCCATAAGGTCCAAAATTGTTTGCGCCAACGACAATTAAGACAGCTTAGAAATTGTCAGAATCTCAAAATATATTTAAAAATTATTAAATTAAGTTATCAAAATAATGAGCAAGTAAGTTACGAATATTGATGTTATGAATATATTTGATTGATTCCCAAGCATATAGATTAAATAAAAAGTAAAAAGTGAAGTTACAGCCTACATACGTCCCACAGCTGGGCACAGGCCTCCCCTCATTTCTGAGAGGGTTTCAGGGCAAGGAAGTGTCCGCCGCGCTGCCCCAATGCGTGTTGTCGAACTTCACATGTCTTCGAAGTATTTTTTTTTCTTTTTCCTCGGACATGCATATTTCCTCGCGACGTTTTCCTTCAACGCCGAGCACGTGGTAAATCAGCACTTAAAATTGCAATTAACAATTTCATTGGTGCCGGCGGGGATTGAACCCGGGTTACTCGCGTTCTGTTATATTTGCAGCGAGTGTTAACCATCTGAGCTACCACGCGGCTCTTAGATTAAGTAATTTTGTTATAATTTCAACTATAGTGATTTTAAGAGGTGTTTTCGCAAATAATTATGATCTAGTCAAAATCATACAATCGTGTTTTTGAACGAGCAAATTCAAGATAAAGACATACTATTCGATGAAAGAAGGTGCATGTTTTCGCGGTGTCGCCTTAAGCTACTATTTTAAGCAGGTATTCTGTGAGAGCGTAGTCCTTCCCCGGTCGAGCCGACATATTCGTTCTATAACAATGCCACTGATAAATACTATATGCTACAGCATGGCTCTACCACTTGTAAGTTTGTAAATCACATACTACTTCTTTTTCTAAAACAAGTGACAAACGAACTCACGAGTACTGTCCACATGATGGTAAGTGGCTTTACTCCATGTACACCTTCAGACAGTTTTAACAAGTAGAGCTACAAATGAGTTTTATATTTATATAACCTAAGGACTAAAATGGAATGCCACATAGCCTATATTACACCGGCTCCCCATACCTTTCAGACGGAACCCAGCAGTACAGACACTATTGCTTGTATTACAGGTACAAAGATTAAACTACCCAGACGGATACTTAGACAGTAAAATAGATTTAGTAAATAATAGCACATGATTAGGTATTTAACATGACAACAATTAGCACTATAGACTCAACTATTGATAATTTTTTTTATTATTTTTTTCTTCTTATTCTTAATTTTATTTTAAAGCACCATTATTAAATTAGATGCGTAGACTATATTGTAGAGTATTTGAACACCTCGTAAGGTAATAATACAGTGTACATATTCTAATTTTTTGCAACAACTTTTATACCTGTATTATGCAAATAAATGAATTTGATTTGATTTGATTGTAAGCGTGGAATACCAAATATTCCACGGGTAGCTTTTATAGGTATTACCGAGTAGTAGCGGTGTAAGAATATCCACTACCCCATATGTGTCATAAGAGGCGGCTGAGGGAAACGAATCAGGAGGTGGGCAGCGTCTTTCTAATTACGACTACAAATAAGAAACTGCGGTTTCCGATCCGCTTGGCAAGCGTGGCAACTGTGGCAAAAATCTCTCCTATGAGACAATCTATGGGGTAGGCCTACGTTTAGCAGTGTACTTTATTAATAATTTAATTCTAACGGTAAAGGTGTATTCGTATGGATTCAACTGATATCCTTATAGTAATACTTAAAAAAATGTGTAATATGAATATCATAATATATCAATTACTTCACTTCAATATAGGAGTGATAAAATATGGAAGTATGCTTCATCGGACGGATAAAAGTAGCTTGGTTGCGAATACTATTAATTAAATTTAATACTATTTCCTTTTAGCCTCGACAGCGGAACAACAAGAATAGGGTACGAATACAAAGGCCTCATGTGGAAGACAGGCGGTGACAACAATCAGAGGCTACATGCGACCCCGGGACACGAATACTAATTCAGAGAACAGTCACGACGAAGCAACTTGTTATTCGACTTTATGCAGATTGGGCCTTTGGGAATTTTTCATATTATGGCCGATTTGGCAACAGTTATTTAAGATTTATAGGATATTTAACTATAGGTTTTTATGAAGGTATTGAATCACAGAACATAAAAATTAAATTAAAGTTGATAAGAATTACTTCGCCACACCATTTTCTCAGAGGCTGAAGTCAGCGACCACAGAATCTACATCACCTGAGTAATGCTTCCTGTAGAGGTGAAACACGTATTATCGTCGATGGTGTGTCTTCCCTAGTGTAGTGGTGTTGGGAGTAGTGGTGCTGGGATTAGTGGTGACGGGATCAGTGCACGCAATTGAGGGATTGCGGGAGGTGCTCTTCAAACTTGGTTAGACACATTATTTTATTGTATTGAGCAAATGTGTGTGCATTAATTCTTAACAACTTTAGTATAATGGATTTTCGCAAAGTAACGTCCAACTCTATAAATTATCTAATTATTATTACAGAAAGAAGACCAGTCAATGTATTTTTTTTTTACTATTATAAGCCAGTGCTTGACTACTAACCCATGTAATGGATATTGGTGATGCATCTAAAGACAGTAAAGCACACTGACTTAGTTTAACAATAGCCTATTCACTCTTCCCTTGAAGATACCCACGTTATAATCGAATGGAAAGACAGTTGGCAGATAATTCCACTCTTTTGCTGTACGCATTTGCTAAGCAATTTAGGGGGTGGTAGGTACTTAGTCTATAAACGCCATATCTTCTCAAATAGCGAAACCGTAGTTCTATTAGGTTTAGAAAAACTTTACACAACCGTAGTCATAGTTATTCAAAACGACGCCCGTCTCCAGGCTATAATAACCTGGTCTCAATTTTACCGCGTTATAAAAAATGTTTTATAATAAAATAATTCCCCTGATCTCGGCCATGTAGTAGACACAAATAAGTAGAGTCGATGTAAATTTCGTAGTAGGCGAGTAAACCGGGTTGAATCCCCTCCGGCAACAATTTTCGGTGAAAGAAAACAACGTGAAGAAACCTGCACGTATGAGAAATTAAAAAATATTTCAAATACATGTAAAGTCCGCAACACGCATAGTATATCTTCTATGGTACTTTCAATTTAGTTCTTTAGATAAACTCACACCGTTAAGGTTACTACCCTACTAAAGTTCATTGTTGAACACAGGCTTCCGCCATAGCTTGCCTCGCTTGGTACTTTCATGCGTGGTAGAGTCACGCTGCAGCTACATTATGGTTGTAACACGAATGGGTAGGCTCGACCTGGGTAAAACCACGCTGTCACAGAATACCCAATACCAGCGTAAAATAGTAGCTTAATACTGCTGTGTTTCGTATGGTGAGTGTAGAGATCCGGAGACAGGACAGGACGGAGGTATACAACTTAAACATTAACGTGTTAAAGTTTTTTCTTAGATTTAAATGCTATTAAAAATGAATCGCCTTAATGTAAATCGACACGCTAGTAAAAGACGCACACACACACTCACATCAGAAGCAAAGTCAAGTTGGGTGTTATCGCGTAGCGCGACAAGGGCGTCTATCGGGGACGATGTTTTTCGCGTCAAAACAATGGCCCCGGCGATAAAAAACGAGCGATATCTCACCACCCACCCTCCCGAGAACTGTCAAACTGATAACGCAAGAGCAGGACGGAGATACGAGTGAGCAAAGCGACGAATCCGCGCGCGTCTTAATATTAATGAAGTAGTTACTGTAGGGAGACCATATTTTAAGGCTTTGTGAATTAAGGTTTACACTTTAAGAACATTAATCATTGAAACGAATTGTGCGTAGGATAAACAAAAGGCACTGAATAATGAAAAGCTTTGTAATTATTATTCTATTTATTTTAATGTTCATTTGTTTGTAACGAATAAGACATATTGCTAAAAATAATCAATCGTCAACAACATTGCGCGGCCCATTATTCTTCACTATTGATGATGTATTGCGGAAATAGTTTTGCTAAACAGACATCTAGGTAGTTTGTTCGGTATATGCGAGATGGTTCTTCTGCTACTGGCAACAAGGTCTGCTTTTTATTTTTTATCATCAGTCAGTCATTCAAACCCTATTTTACTATAGTATAAGTGTTACACTATTGGGACGAGATGAGGTGACACCCTTACATCGCCAGCATAATACGCAATTCCAAAATATGCTGAATGTATATATAGGAGTGGGATCTGTACCAGGTGATTTTTGTTTTAAATAGAAGCGACAAACAAACTGACAGTCCACCCGATGGTAAGTGGCCACTGCAGACAACATCAAAGGAAGAAGACTCCAGATGTGTTGTTGCTTGTGAAGACTAAGATGGAATGCTTCACAGACCGTAGTTTAATCACATTGGAACGCAACAACATATACGCACTTCATCATTATCATCATCATTACAGCCCTTCACAAGTCCACCGCTGAACATAGGCCTCCCCCAAGTAAGGCGTTACTTGGAGGAGGCCTATACGCACTTAAGTCTTCTCATTTATTGTTGATATTCATAACTCTACTAAGTTTTATAAGATAGTCTTCAAAAGTCATCAAAAGTAGTTTAGGGCAAGTTTTTGCCCAGCTACTCCGAGGACGCAGGCGTTTGAAATTCGGGGGAGACGTGCCTGAATCATTTTTTAAATTTTATTAATATTGTTATTTAAAGTATTTTTTATAGGATAGGGTGACAAATGAGCACACAGTCCACCTGATGGTAAGTTGTTGCTGTGGCCCATAGATATCTACATCTATCCTCGATTACGAATCAAAATGCAGATGCGTTATCACCCGTGAGGACTAAGATGGAATGCCTCATTTCCAGTAAAAAGGGTCTCCGGTTTTCTACACTCACCATACGAAATACAGCAGTATTAAGCTGCTATTTTACGCTGTGAGAGCGTGGTCCTTCCCCGGTCGAGACGACCCATTCCTTGCTACAACTATACTACTAATATAACTGCAGCATGGCTCTACCACTCTACCACCAACTACACCTTGTATTCAATACAAGGTGTAATTGTAAGTGTTACAAAGAGCACACAGTTCATCCCATAGTTTGTGGATGCTGTGGGCCATACGCATCTACTTTTTTTCGATTTAGAATCAAAATATGATCATTGTTGCGGACGAATTTGGAAAGTCCAGTTTCAGTCAAATAATTCTGCAGTTCTCGTCACGTAATACGAAACACAGCAATATTACGCTGGTATTCCGTTAGAGTATAGTCGCCTTCCTGCCAAACCGAAGAATTTGTGCTGCAGCCATAATAACTGCAGTATGTATCTAATTACTACAAAACACGACCTTTCTATTAAATTAGTAAGAGTTATGCCTAAAAGCCTTGGTAGCACTGGAGCTGAGCGATTGTTGCAAATTTTACAGCACCAGAACAACCCGGGTTCGATCCAGCACTAATGAAATTTTTAATTACAGTTTTAAGTGCTGATTTACCACGTACCTAGCGATGAATGTTAGCATCGTGGGGAATACCTACATGTCTTAGAAATTAAATTGAAATTGTTTTCAGGATATGTGACTTCCTTCCTCTTCCTTGAGGTCAAGCCTCTGCCCAGGGTTTAACTTTTATGCCTAAATGTTTTCGGAGTAGTTCTATTTTATAATAATCATCATCATCATTACAGCCACGTCAAATGTTGCACATATTATTCTTACCAAATCTCTGTCTTGAGCCACTTTCACTAACTTCTTGCATCCTCATATCAGGTTGTCACTACATCTAGAAGGATTTTAATTAAAATAAATGAACCGATACCCTAAAGAATATTAATTTTTTTTAAGGGAGCACCACTACGCGTGGCATTTATACTCAACTTCTCTGCTTTATGTTACCTTACATATTTCCAAGTGTTAGAACAAAACCAATCAATCATTTGAAAATCCTAAATCGAATTTTTTGCGATTTTCCTCCCTTCCCCGAAAAAATGGCGATCCTTGTTTGGAGTATGATGAATTGTGACATAGCAAAGCACTTTGTGGTAAACAGGTCTGTTATTATTCTTAGGGGCGTTTAGTTAGTTGTCTCAGTTTGATTTAGACGTATTTACATAAGCCTATCTCTATCCCTGAACTAAATTACTGCGAGTATTAATTTGAGCAATTTGAATCAATTAAAGTGAATTGCTTCATTAAAATAATAATTAGTTTTGATTTAATTTAAGTTTACTTTAGTTGGGTCCAATATTGATGAAAATTAATTTTAGTATCGACGAAATTATCGATGGAATTTCTAATGAAAAAAATTCAGAATTAAAGTAATAAATAACACTTGCTTGACTTGATACTGATATGATAAAGTATGCGTATCTTTTTATTTATTGACAGCTATATGGCTCAGTGGTTAAGGGCCTGCGCTCACAGACGGCACGGCATCGCAAGGCGTGGCAAGGCATACTTCGGAAGGATACTGTAGCATCCCGCGGTATGTCAAACAAGTCAAGACGCGCTCGTGTATCGGGCGCTCTAGCAAGTCGCTGAGATAACCGCCGCAACGGGCTAGATTTAACCTTGTTCAATTACTTAACACTCACGTTCCTACAACATAAAGTAAGCTATGCGTTTACTAATATACCGTGGAATACCGTGACATACCGCAGCATGCCGTGGTGTCGCGCGATACGTTTCTGTCTATTCGTGTTAAAATAAAGGAATATCAATGAAAAAATAACGTAGAAAATCATTTATTCACGAAAAAATCCTTTGACACGCCGTGCCGTCTGTGGGCGCAGGCGCTAACTCTCTACAAATGGTTCCTTTTTTTGTTCTTAAAAAAAAAACGTTACTTCCGCTTTAGGAATTATTCCTGTATTGTGGCGGCCGTTTATATAGGTAAATTGCACAAGGAAAAACATCCAGACTCGAAACAATTATTTGTAGGAGATACAAATAATTGTTCCGTGCGGGATTCGAACCCGCGGCCATCTGGGCTGCAACTTATTGCTAAACCACTGCGCCACGGAGGCGTCATAGTAGTAAATGATGGTAAATTGGGGTTCAGAATTCTGTTCAAAGTGATAGCAACTTAAGTAATTGCTTTTTTTTAATCTAGATTTATTGTAAGATTGGTGATTAAAATAAGTTACCTAGCAAATCATAGAAATAATGTTCACCATTATCATTATCTTCATTACAGCCAATAAAAGCTCACTGTTGGACATAGGCTTCCCCATAGATCGCCTCATGAGGGATATTTGCCATAGTTGCCACACTTGGCGGGCGGATTGGCAACCGTAGCTTTTATTATTTTCAGCAGTTAGCAAGAAGATGGTGTTCCATGTTTCGGTTTCCGTCTTATGTTTCTAACGACACACCTGGTTTGATATTTGTATCGGTATTGGTATAAGACGAGAACTGTGTTAATATATTAAAAGGAAGCTTATTACATATACTGATTATCTGTGAATGTAGATTCCAGACTTCCGGAATGAATGTAATATCTACATACGTAATTAAGTTTATACGGACACATCTGGGCGCGAGTCCTACTTTCACTTTTCTTTTCTTTATTTATTATAATATATATATTATTATAAAATGTTTCGTTTAGGTAAGGTTTACACATGATACATAATAGCATTTTTATAGGATGGGCTGACAAACGAACACACAGTCCACCTGATGGTAAGTGGTTGCTGTTGCCCATAGACATCTACATCTATCCTCGATTACGAATCAAAATGCAGATGCGCTGTCACCCGTGAGGACTAAGATGGAATGCCTCGTTTCCAGTAAAAAGGGTCTCCGGTTCTCTACACTCACCAGACGAAACAAAGCACCCTTAAGCTACTATTTTACGCTGGTATTCTGTGAGAGCGTGGTCCTTCCCCGGTCGAGACGACCCATTCCTTGCTACAACTATACTACTAATATAACTGCAGTATGGCTCTACCACGTAGAAAACATAACGTAGCGTACATTTATCGATTACTTCTGTTTTACTCGTTTGATTTTCTGATTAATTTTGTCGTTAAAAAAAAACATAAACACTCACGCACAGGGGTAGGCAGAGACTACAGACTTCCATTTGGCACGATCCTGACACACATCTCTCGCCTCCTTCACATCTATACACCTACGCATACATGCTCGTCGGTTAAGGGTACTCCTAATTTGGCCCGTTTTTAATAAATCGCCAATTTGGTCGATAAATTTTCGCCTAGGACGTCCCTTTCCGACTCTGCCATTCACTTCTGCAACATAAATTTTCTTTGTCAGTCTTTCCTCATCCATTCTTTCCACATGACCAAACCACCGAAGCATTCCTTTCTTAATCCTGGTCACAACATCATCTTGCAAACCACACTCTTCTCTTATTACACAATTTCTTACCCTGTCATTCAGATTCAGCCCTAACATACTCCTTAACGACCGCATTTCTACTGCGTTCATTCTACTCTCGTGCTTCTTCTGCCACACCCAACTTTCACTACCATACGTTAAAGTAGGGACCAACACAGCACTGTGAATTGCCATACGTGCCTTTTTCGACACGTTTTGACTCTTCACAATAGAGTGTAGGGCCCCACTAACTCTATTTCCCGCATTCACTCGTCGTTCTATATCCTTATCATATCTCCCATCCCTGCTAAATACGCAGCCCAAATATATTTATTCTTCTATTCTTATTTCACAAATCGTTTTAATTTCTTCTCTTTCAAAAACCATAACCTTCGTCTTACTTGCGTTCACCTTCATACCCCTTTCTTTTAATGATCTGTTCATTAATGTAACCATCATTTGCAACTCAGCCGCCGACGACGCAAGGATAACTTGATCATCGGCGTACAAAAGGCATTTGACGGTTAACTCACCCATTCTTAATCCGCATTCTTCAACTTTCAAATTTTGCAAACAACTGTTTTGTTGCTATTATTATCATTGTTATTAACTTTTTTGTTAATTTTTAAATTATTTGTAATTGGCTTAACTTCATTGTTATACCTAAGACTGGAACAAAGTACGGCCAGACCACAATTACATGCGAAGGTAATTGTGGTCTGCTTTTTAATAAGATACCCTCGGGAATAAAAAATCGACTCGATAAATAGACTCGTTCAATGTATTCAAAAAGCGACTAGCAAATCATATAATCACAAAGGTTTGTTCCTGGTCTTAGTATTGTGGTGCTAAGGTGATAGTGAATACCAGAATTTAACTTTTCTATTATTTGTATGGATTTTCCCGTCGATAGCTGTTTTTGATGTTGTTTATCAACAACATAGGTACGACAACGAATTTTGATATTTAGATTTACTTTTATTTATGTTCTCATGTAAGTGGCATATATAAAGTCTTTTTGAGAATAAATGTCCTTAAAACTAAACCTTATTTGTAATTGAATTAGGTAACTTTGATTATTAATATCTTTTTTTTTGTTGTAATTAATTGCCCATTTCTATAGGTGTTGGTGCATATTAATATATAATTTTAGAGTGTGTATAATCGACGATAAGCTAATTGCAGTTTGGCGAGAGAATTGTAATAATAATGTACCTATCTTTGTATGAATAAATAAATTAAAAAAAAATACTTAAGATAAGATATAAAATATCATATGATTAAGAATATATACCTACCATTTTGTGGTCGTTTTTTCTACTATTAATGAATAATCCTACAGATTCTTCTATACGAATAAATAAAATTGATGTCTGTTTGTAATGTCAAAATAACAGCTTTTTACTAAATGCATATAAAAGTATAATATACACAAAATATTATAATAATAATTTTTTTTTATATAGAAGAGGGGGCAAACGAGCATGCGGCTCACCTGATGTTAAGTGACTACCGCCGCCCATGATCAACCGCAACACCAGGAGAATTGCGGGTGCGTTGCCGGCCCTTTAGAAAGGAGTAAGCTCTTTTCTTGAAGGTCCCCAGGTCGTATCGGTCCGGAAAAATCGCCGGTGGTAAACTATTCCACAGAGAGGTTGTACGTGGAAGAAAACTCCTTGTGAAACGTACAGTGGTGGACCGCCAAGCATCCAGATGGTGTGGATGGTATCGGGACGTTTGCCGTGTAGTGCGTTCACGAAATTTGGCGGCTGGGATTAATCCGAACAATTCCTCAGAGCACTCCCCGTGATAGATGCGATAAAATACGCAAAGAGATGCAACATCTCTTCGCAGCGCCAGTGAATCGAGCCGATCGGAAAGCACTCGGTCGTCGACGATTCGAGCCGCTCTGCGCTGGATGCGGTCAAGTGGAAGGAGCTGGTACTGGGGAGCCCCAGCCCAGAGATGGGAACAGTATTCCATGTGCGGCCGAACCTGCGCCTTGTAAAGTTGCAGGCGGTGTGCCGGCATGAAATACTGTCCCGCTCTGCTGAGCACGCCAAGCTTTTTAGAGGCCAATTTGGCCTTCCCTTCCAAGTGACCACGAAACTGCACGTCACTCGATATGTCGACGCCGAGGATTCCGATACTGGCTGAGGCAACAAGGGGAGTTCCTTGAAACTGAGGGGATACGACAAAGGGGTTCTTTTTAGCGGTTAACGCGCAAACTTGTGTCTTCTGGGGGTTAAACTGGACTAGATTTAGTCGTCCCCAATCCGAGACTCTGTTCAGCAAAGACTCGACTTCAGACACAAGTTTGTCCCGGCACTCGGAGACGTTTTCCCGAGAAATATTGGCTCGGCCGGTGTAAAGAGCATCACCAGTGCTGTCATCTGCATAGCAATGAATGTTACGGGTATGCAACATATCATTGATATGCAGAAGAAACAGCGTTGGCGATAGCACGCAGCCCTGTGGAACACCAGCATTAATAGGCTTGCAATCGGAGCTTGCACCGTCTACAACGACCTTGATGCTCCGATCTGCAAGAAAGCTGGTGATCCAATCGCACAGTTTCTCGGGAAGCCCATAGGAAGGGAGCTTCGAAAGAAGCGCTTTGTGCCAAACCCGATCGAAGGCCTTCGCAATGTCCAAACTAACGGCCAATGCCTCCCCCTTGAACTCTACTGCCTCCGCCCATCTGTGAGTGAGGTAGACCAGAAGATCACCAGCTGACCGACCACGGCGAAAACCGTATTGGCGGTCACTAATCAGCTGGTGATCCTCAAGGTACCCCATGAGCTGGCAGTTTACAATGGACTCCATTGTTTTGGAGAACAAGGAGGTGATGGCGATTGGCCGGTAGTTGGACGGGTCTGAGCGGTCGCCTTTTTTAGGGATCGGGTGGACGAAAGCCGTCTTCCATGATTTTGGGACTACGCCTAGGGAGTAGGAGTACCGGAAAAGACGCGTTAAAACCGGTGCCAACTCCAGAGCACACGTCCTCAGCACAATTGGGGGGAATCCGTCAGGCCCACTCGACTTGTGGATGTCCAGGGAGAGGAGTGCTTTGCGAACCGAGCGCTGTGTGAACTGCACTTCCGGCATGGAGCACTCACACCGCGGGATGGTCGGCGGCGTACTCCCCCCGTCATCGAGAGTCGAGTTAGACGCAAAGAAAGAGCCTAGAAGATCGACTTTCTCCTTTGCAGTATGGGCCAGTGAGTCGTCCTCCCTGTGCAGAGATGGAAGAGATGGCTGACAGAAATTCCCCTGGACAGCCTTGGCGAGAGACCAGAACGCACGGGTTCCAGAAGGAAGGCGAACTAGTTTCTCGCCAATTCTGCCTATGTGCTCTGACTTTGCCTTGGCAATGACTCTTTTGAAGGACCTAGAGGCGGAATTATACTTCTTTTTTAGAGCGCTGGTGTTTACATCCCGGGACGCTGATGCATCAACCCAGGCTTGGTAGCACTCCTGCTTATAGCATGATGCTATTTTACAGGAGCGACCAAACCATGGCTGAGATTTGCCTCCAATGGGCACCACAGAGGAAGGAATAAAAAGTTCCATACCCTGAAGTACCACATCAGTAACAGAATCCGCAACAACGTTGGGATCATCCGGCGAGAAGCAAACCCGCCCCCAAGGGTAGGATGCAAAGAAAGACCGCATCCCATCCCAATCGGCTGACCTATAGTGCCAAACACGGCGGCAGCCTGCAGAATGCAACCGCGATTTCAGCGTGAGTGGCACAACACTCCGGACGAGACAGTGGTCCGAGGAGCCTAAAGGGGCGTCGACGGAAATCTGATATCCGTCCGGGTGAGAGGTCAGCAGAAGGTCCAACAGGGAAGGTGCATGATCCTCCACATCTGGAATCCGCGTAGGCGAAGTAACCAGTTGTGTCAGACCATATGCCAAGGCAAAATCATGAACAGATCTCCCCGCATGATCGGTTAAACGTGAACCAAGCCATTCGGCGTGATGGGCGTTAAAGTCGCCGAGGATCACGATCTCTGCGGAGGGGATCTGCTGTAGCAACGAATCTGCAGCCATTTGGACGTGGTCGAAGAGTCGGTCTGTTTCGGCATTACCGCTATGGGACCTATAGAGGCACCCGTAGACGCGCGGATGGTCGTCGCTGTCTACGCGTAGCCAAAGGATGGACAGGTCCGAACCTTCAAGTCTGCCGAGGCGTCGAGAACAGATGTCCTCTCTGACGTAAACGCAAACTCCAGCCCGAGGCACAAAGGAGTGTTCCAGTTTGTACCCCGGGTAGGAGAGATACGAGACATCAGCCGGAGAGGACACCTGCGTCTCGGTCAGAAAGAGCAGAGCCGGCCTCGCCGTCTCGAGATGGTAGTGGACGGCGTTTAGGTTAGAGTGAAGTCCCCTGATATTGCAGAAATTCACGGACAGCGTGGCAGGGGCCGCCTTGGTCTTGTTGCTCCGTTTGCCCCGAGCAGTTGTAGTCTTGAGCGGAATTTTGCCCTTCCCCAGAATACGCGGGGCAGCCTGAGCACCCACGCTCAGAAGTGGAGAAACATGGTCGTGGATGCTCAGCGAGGGATTCTCCAGGGGTGCTGGTACCCTCCTGGGGTAGTCTATCATTATTTAATTCCGCTACCATGTTGATGGGGGGGGGGGGGATTTGGGCCTCCGGCCACCTGCACTCACCAGACGAAACGCGGAAGCAGAGCTTCCACTTCACGCCGGTATTCTGTGAGGTCGTGGTACCACCCCGGTTTGAGCCGGCCCATACGTGCAACAGCAAAGCTGCCGCGTGGCTCTACCACTGTTAATGTCCTCCATACCAAAATTCGGCCACGGCGGCCTGCCTCAGCGGAGGCTAGCCATCGCACCAGGACAGGATTATAGTGCCCAAGTGTATGCTCAAGCACAGATGCACTCTCTATTCCCTCACTCTCATAATCCGATGGGACGGTAAGCCGACACGCCCGGAAAGAGATCAGACGCAGGACCAACTGCTATACGTGCTTTTCGAGGCACGAGGGTAAGACACCGCCAACTTCCTGACTCCGGGCAACTACTAAGAATTTCTTGACGGAGAAACTCAATAATTAGTTTTCGGCCCAACCCGGGAATCGAACCCAGGACCTCATGATCAGCAGTCGTACTACTACAACCACTAGACCAACGAGGTAGTCACAAAATATACAAAATACACAAAATATACGATGATTATAATAAGAAAACAAATTTTAAAATTTTTTTGTCCCTGTTTGATTCGGTTAATCTCCGAAACGGCTGGACTAATTTGTGAGTTTAAAGAAATTTTATTTTCAAAAAAGACAAACAATGCCACTTACATGAAAATAATTATTACATTTAGTATACTTATTCGAATGGTCGCCGAACACTCAGTCAGTAACTTCATAGCCTCAATTTAATGGTGAAAAATGTTCAATTACGTATTGTGAACTTTGATGGGACATCCACTGGCAGACAGCTAATGTTATAAGGAGTAACTTAGGTTACTTTTGTTTTAAAAAAAGAATTAGGATTTCACGCAAAAAATAATTAAGACTCAATCCAATCGTATTAATAATAAGCACAGCTAGTTAGTAAATAAAATATTAAAAATTTCACTGTTATAGCTAACATAACTTAAATCTAACGTTACTTGAATCTAACATCATATATTTTAGGATGAAAATGGGTTGACTTCGAGCATCATATTGTCCATTGTGTGTTCCTTCGACAACGCGTAGTACAGTGCCATTTCCGTGGTCTGTCAAAAGCAACGAAGTTTGCCAAAATGTCACTGCAGATTCAGGGAGAATAGAGTACTTTTATTGAAAAGTTAGAAACCTTCATTTTTGTTCTTTTCATTTGTTTGCCCTAGCCTAGCGACTTGTCTCGGCTTCGCCTGAATACGATCTATCAATGTGGCGTTATTGAGATCTAAGATATTTTCATCCTATTAAAAACAAATATACCTTCAAGATTTTATGAAAAAATAATAACCTATATTATTCTCGGCATTGCTCTCTGTCAGTTAGTTAAGTTTCATTACAACTCCCGAAGATTAACCCGGATAAACCAAAATGTTGCTAATGGTTATTCATGTTTTAGTAGCATTTAAATAAAACCCTGAGCTTAGACAGTAATTTTAATATTACAGACTACGATACTAATTATTCTTCAATATTATAATATCTCTAAAGAAAGGTACAGTAAGTATTGTGTTACTAATATCCAGTATAAGTTATTAAAACAAGCTTCTTTAGGGTCAGTTCACAGACGCGTCGTGACGACGCGACGATGCTTGAAAAGGCCAGTGGTTTTACACCGTGCAGCAGTTCATTTTATTTATAAAAACAATGTGACAAACGAACTCAACATTCATGCTGATGGTAAATAGCTATTGCAAGGCTATAGAAGCATTGTCGTCTCCGAGGGCCAAGATAGAATGGCCCATGGCCCATAATTATACTCTCTCGTTGTCCGAGACGTTCTTTACATTTTTAGTACGCCGTATTTCATGCCAGCATCACAACTTATCCAAGCTCCCTAAAAACAAATTTTAAGGAGCAGAAACGGCAACACTATATCAACCCGTCTGTGAAATACAATGTCATTACAACAAAAATTATAAAAACACACCCTGACAGCTGCCATAAAAATGCCAACCTGTGTCTCATCACAGCTAAGCTTGTTACTAGTTTTTGTAAATTTCTGTAATTTTATATCTTTATTACAATATTTTGATGTTAAATCTGATCTAAAACTAACTTATTATTAAGTCGATTTTTATAGCTCTATCCTAATTAAAAAGCATAAAGCCCTGTAAGGAATTACATTCCACTACAAATTTGGTACTATTGAGAAATAATAATTTTATTATCTTATGATTTATAGTGTTTGATAAAGGAGATAATTTTTAAGTATGAATTTCGGATTGCCATACTTATTACAAAATGCTTTACTAATATTAACCTATGATTTGTATGAGATGCCTACGAGATGATAGTGATGTTAATTAATAATTTATTATTTTATCCAAAATGAATAATTCAAATCGTTAATTAAACATGTCTTTGCATTTTGATTCACATTTACCGCCCCTATGGACAAAACAACAAAAACCTGTGGTTCTATAAAATTCATTTATTATAATATTAAAATCCTCAATAATTAATGAATAGAACCCTCTCTATCTATCTATTTTCTATTTATCTTCTAAATATTATTATAAACAATAAGCTTTAAAATACAACATTATTAACCTTAATTTACTAATAGAAACCTAAATGGGTTCTGCATAAATATAGAGTCGCTATTCATATCACATTTTTTTTATAAAGCTCCTAAGTGTTTTTAATTTCCTTTTACTACAGGAATTTTATTTTTGTTGATCCTTTGGTAATCTGTTGTATGCATCTGTCAGCATAACTCCATTGTGCGTTTACAGTTTTAAGCTATTAGTGATTGCTTTGACTGCATAATATCTTGTCCAACAAGATGGTGATAGTGCATCAGCCTGAGTATTTTTCTTTTCCTATTTCTGCAATACTATCCAAAATTACCTGCATGTCAAAAGCGGGAATAATTTTGCCCAATGACTATGATAAAATGTCGATTGCCTAACTAAATGCGCAAAAGACGAATTGAACACGACAGAAAGAAAAACATTAAATATATCACTTCAAATTTCTTAATATCTCTATACATAAGTATATCTCAACCAACATTTATTGGTTAGAAGTACCTATTTATTATTAAACCTTAATAGTGAATTAATGGAGATATGATAAGGATATTGAACGACAAGTGAATGCAGGAAATAAAGTAAATGGGGCTCTACACTCTATTGTGAAAAGTCAGTATGTGTCAAAACAGGCACGTATGGCGATTCACAATGCTGTATTAGTCCTTACCTTAACTATGGTAGTGAAAGTTGGGTGTGGCAGAAGAAGCACGAGAGTAGAATAAATGCAGTAGAAATGCGGTCGCTAAGGAGTATGTTAGGGCTGAATCTGAGTGACAGGGTGAGAAACTGTGTGTTAAAAGAAGAGTGTGGTTTGCAAGATGATGCGGTGACCAGGATTAAGAAAGGAATGCTTCGGTGGTTTGGTCATGTAGAAAGAATGAATGAGGAAAGACTGACAAAGCAAATATATGTTGCAGAAGTGAATGGAAGAGTCGGAAAAGGACGTCCTAGGCGAAAGTTTGTCGACCAAATTGGCGATATACTAAAAATGGGCCAAATTAAGAGTACCCTTAACTGACGAGCATGTATTCGTACGTATATGGATGTGGAAGAGGCGAGAGATGTATGTCAGGATCGTGCTAAATGGAAGTCTGTAGTCTCTGCCTACCCTTCTGGGGTGACAGGCGTGAGTGTTTATGTATGTATGAATTTGTTCGATAATTAATCATACTTGTTATTAAAACTTTCTGATTTTATTAATTAATAAGTTTTTACACACGTACAGCGTACACCTAGATCCGAAACAAGAGGATTCTTGTTTCTTGTTATCTTCGATCGGTTTGCTCCATTTCTTCCTTGATATATAATTAATATCTGCCTTTTGCAAGTATATAATTCAGTTATTAGCACGAATACACGTAATAAATTCATTTTAATAAAAAAAAAAAACATTTAATTTGACACTAAACATATTTGATTTTTACAACAAAAATTATAAAATTACAGCGTGATGGCTGACACAAATGCTAATGTTAATGTGTGTGCTTTTCAAGTGCATTTCAAGTATTCGAAAGTTGGCCTTTTGAAAAATTGTGTTAAGCCAACCGCACTTGGTTCCGAAGCCAGTCAGTCGAACGCTGGAGCGTGAGCGTGTTAACTTAATTTATCGAACTTTGCAGCGCTATAAGTTAAGCGTTTAGGCGCTTTAAGCGGTTTTATACACGCTTGAATGTGTTTACTTTGGCCTTCAAAGTAAGCTTTGTAATTGTTGAAATCGGTAGTGTGGATTGAGGATATTTTAAATACAATATATAAATAATTATAACACTGTATTCCAATTTCACCACGCTAAACATGTCTGAGTAGTAAGCAGTTTTCGTCTATGCTAGACGTGCTTATACAGGTGTAGGTAATTAAATCTCTAGCCGAGTTATAGGTAGCTACATCTCAAGCCGAGACCTGTCCAGTATCATTCCGACACACAGTTAAAACGTAGTAGACATAACATAATTCATGCATTCTTCTATTACAGCCTTTAAAAGCCCAGAGTGGAACAAAGGCCTTCCCCATTGAGTGCCACATAAACATACCCTGTTTGCCATAATTGCCACGCTTAGTGAGGGGATTGGCAATCGCAGTTTTTTTATTATTATGAGTTGTTAATAGAGACAAATGAGTAGGCGAATTGTACAGTGACCCCCCACTAGATGGAGTGACGACCTGGTAAGTCGATGGATGCAGGTGGCTCAGGACCGTGGTTTGTGGCATTCTTTAGGGGAGGTCTATGTTCAGCAGTGTACTTGTGAAGGGCTGTGATGATGATGATGATGATGAATAGGAAACCGCTGCTGCATATCTCTTTTATCAGCTTTCTATCGCCTCTTACGACACCCACGGGACGATATGGGGTAGTGGATATTCTTACAACACCACCACCACTATTGCAACAAAACCATTATTTATAATAGCATTGGATATTCATATATCTCAGAGTAGTAGAGGTGTGTGGTACACCTCTACTACAGGGTAAATGCATCTAGATCAGCAATAATTTGTAATAAAAAAAATAAAACCGGGTTTCGAACACATGAACAACACAACAAAGTGACACGACGTGAGTGAATATCATACAAAATATACGTGTTTCGCATAACACATCAAATTATTTCAATAATTAAGTAATTTACTTTGCAAACGTAGGGTTGTAACATAGGGCGCCGTGTGCGACTGACGCAACGATCCGTATGATGTGGTTACGTGACGCATATAGGGTGTAGAATATTTTCATAATACAAATTAATTATTGTAATTACTTACTTAATTGATTATTTGCATAAATCGTGGATAAATAAGGGTATTCCTTTCTTACAACAAACGTGTTTTGCTATGTAATTGTAAATAGTATATTCGTAAATTATTACATTAACTAGCGATCAGCTCCGGCTTCACACGGGTGATTTCTGTATCTCGACAACAGCGACACCTAAAGGGTCCAATGGTAAATTTCAACCACCCACTCAATCACAAAAATTTAATCAACATCAGTTTAGCTAGTTTCGATTTTTTGCGATGCCTACCGACAGTAATTGATTATGATTTCTTATATTTACGCGAACACTACACATTTAAATAATACTAGTTTTTACCGATTTTATTGCGTATGCAAACTTTTTTAAATACCCGACGTTTCGTGCACTTTACAGCACCAATGGTCATGGGGGACTGAGATGTTCAACGTCCAGATGCCCCGTGACCATGGGTGCTGTAGTGTTCCAAACGTCGGGTATATAAAAAAGTTAATATACGCAATAAAATCCGAAAAAACTAGCATTATTTAAAAGTAACTGATTATTTTGTAACCTAATATTTTATTTCAATTTTATTAAAACTAAAAACACATATATAAAAATTTAATTCCCTCGCCCTGTAGTGGTGGTGAAAGAAGTTCGTTGCCCCATATCATACTGTGAATGTTATAACAAGTGACAGAAAGAAATAAAAACGGACACGGGTTGCAACATATATTTGATAACAACACAAAATAAAAAAATGTAGTTCCCAATATGCCTGCCACGCGTGAATACTGTAGCAAATGCAATATAAGGCTTTTATGCCTAAATTCATTGAACGTAGGCCGCGTACAGCAATGAATTTTATATAGTATACAGAATGTCCCAAAACTCGAAAAATAGATCACATTTACCGTGTACCCGTGTAGTGCCGGTGTAAGAATATCGTCTACCCCATATCATTCCGTGGGTGTCGTAAGAGGCCACGGGGGAACAAATCACGAGATGGGCAGCAGCGTCTTCTTAATAATGAATTTAAAAAAAATTCGAGTCGTTTGCCAAGCTTAGCAACGATGGAAAATATCTTCTCTTTGAGGCAATCTATTATAGATTATATTTAATTTTTTCGCCGACTTCAAAAAAAGGAGGAGGTACTCAGTTCGATTGTATGTTTTATATGTGTGTTATCTCAGAATTTTTTTCTAGGTGAACCAAATTTGATGATTCTTTTTTTGTTTGAAAGCTGATGCTTCTCATGTGGTCCATATAAATTTAATAAAAATCTTTCCAGTAGTTTTGAGTTATCCTTAATAATGCGTATTTAATAGACTTTGGAATACATTGATGATGTTCGCATTTTATTCATATTAAAAGTCGGTAGTACAAAATTTTTAATTTTACCACTTGTATCTAAAAGGTAGAATATTCTTTTTATTCTTATTCTTTTTTTTAACGTTACCTCCACACTAGGATTTTCTCCTGTATCATGAGGGCAGTTTACAAACATAATTTTCACAAGGACAAACATCCAGACCCGGAACAATTACTTGTAGGCCATACAAATACTTCTTCCGTGCGGGATTCAAACCCGCGGCCCTTAGCGCTGTAATTCATCGCTAAGCCACTGCGCCACGGAGCCGAATATAAATGAGTTGTCCATATTTAAATACTTTCAATCTTTTGATATTATATTCTTTGACGGCACGCGTTATTTCTCAGCAGAGCTTTCACAGCTCAGATTAGATTTATTAAAAATTAACGTTTTCCTTAAGCTTTACAAGGTACGCGTGCATCTGCAATTCTCCTGATGTTGCAGTTGTTCATGAGCGGCTATAGTCACTCGTCAGCGACAGTCAGTCGTTGGCCACTATTCTATAACAAAATAGTTAAGTAACTATGATGCTACTTAACTCTTTTATTATACAGTCATTTAGTATTATCCAGTGTAGAAATATATTGTTCTATTTTCAATATTATTATTTTATTTAATGCTGCTGAAAAGGTCATAGGGACCTAAAATGTACATCCCCGTCTTCAATTCGAAAATCATTAGTTCATTAGCCAAACGTCAATAAACAATATTTATTTACTTCCACAAAGCCTTTCCTAAGGGAATGATTAATTGAAGATTGTACCATGAAATTCAAACTGAATTAACAAAAGATAGAGTCTATAGAAGTTGTCTTTGATAGTGTATACAAAACCTTATTTTAGTCGGCACTATGTACATTATTTTATTCGCCTTAGAGTTAAGGAAACTGCTTCATTTTCTATGTGTAGTGTATATATATTATATTGAAGGCTTTTTTGATCTTTTTATAGGATAAGGGTGGCAAACGAGCACATAGTCCACCTATTGGTAAGTGGTTACTGCGGTCCTTAGACATCTGTATCTTTCCTCGATTACGAATCAAAATGTGGATGCGTTGTCATCCGTGAGGACTAAGATGGAACGCCTCCTTTCCGGTAAAAAGGGTCTTCGGTTCTCTACACTCACCATACGAAACACAGCAGCCTTAAGCTATGTTGTACTATTATTTATTCTGTGGTTAAGCTGCTATTTCACGCTTGAATTCTGTGAGAGAGTAGTCGACTGCTACAACTGTACCATTAATATACATAGCTGCAGTACTGTCGTATATCGGATGTTCTTTCTCTTACTGCGCTACTGCATAAACTCATTCATTAAGAAAAAAGTCTCTTACTGTTAAAAGAATACAGAAAGAGGCACTGTTTTTTTTTTCTTACTGTTTTATTTTTTTAATTTTTAAGAGCAAGTAAGCTTTCTCACGATTTTTTTCTTCCACACTAATGTCTGCAATGTGATAAACAATTACAAATGTTATTGGTGTCGGCGGGTGTGGAACCCGGGTTGCTCACGTACTTTAAAATGTACAGCGAGCGGTTAGCTCGTGAGCCACCATAGCTCAATATTATAGGTATATTTATGAGCATTCTAAGCAAATATAATCGCGTGCAGAGCGTAGACTAGCCAAAGTAAAGCGAGTCAATTTATAGGGCGCTACGCTGTGATTAATGACGCTGTTTATCAATTACCGTTGTCAGGTGCAACTTGGTTTTTGTGGGGCCGAAGTTTTCGGGGGGACGTTAATGGTGCTTACTTGTGACTGTTTATCTGTGTAGGGATGTAACTAATATCCATTCCTATTCCACCATCTCAATATAATTTTAGAGACATTAACGGTTTTGTATTTTGGAACGGTTTCATTGTTAAAACATGAAATAGATTTTTATTAAAAAATTAAGGAACGTTATGAGGTACAGGCGGGGTCCAATAGGTTTTTTTTTTTATAGAATAAGGGTGACAAACGAGCAAACAGTCCACCTGATGGTAAGTGGATGCTGTAGCCCATAGACATATATATTGATCTTTGATTAAGAATCAAAACGCAGACGCGTTGTCACCCCTGAGGACTAAGATAGAATGCCAAGTTTCCACTAACAAGGGATATCTACACTCTGGATCTTTACACTCACCATTCCATACACAGCAGTATTAAAACTGCTGTTTTATGTCGGTAATCTGTGAGAGCGTGTTCCTTCCCCGGTCGAGCCTACCCATTCGTTACGACCGTAATATAGTTGCAGCGTGACTCTACCATTATAATCAGTTTGTTTATAATCAGTTACAGACCATAAAGGTTCACAATTGAACAAGGGACACTCGCTTAATGCGCCTCATACATTTTGCCACAGTTGCCACGCTCGGCAGGCGGGTTGGCAACATAGTGTTTTTGTAGTTGTTATCAGGAAGATGATCCTGCCCATCATCTATTGTAGTTTCTCTCTGTAAGCGGTACGTAGACCGTATCTTACTTTTACAAAAAATCTATAAAAACCAGCGTGAAACGTATAGCTGACGTGAAATGCCAATGCTCCGACAAATCCGCACTTTGTGATCATATCCTAGACGGCCTCCTTCATTATATCAGATTTGATAGACTCCTAGCGAAAGAACATTGATTCCCGCCAATATATTTTAATATCAATAATGCTATTGATATTAAAAACATCCTAATTTCAATGCAGAAGGACGGTGGCTTGGTTAACTACTACCTGCTTGAAATCCAAACTAATAAATGAAACCAAAATAAATTGATAAAATTAAAACTAAACCTAAGCATACTGCCGCAAGACTTCAAGACACAGTGATTTCATTCTGCGTAGATCGGACCAAAAGTAATAGTCTAAAAGCTCCGGGTTAACTTTGACATCGGGACGTCAATCACCTAAGTCTCCCGTGACCATGGGTGCTGGAAAGCACCCGAAAAGTTTTGAATTAAGGGAATAGAGTAAGTCAGCTCAAATTCTAATTTCGTCCCCACTTGCCCGCGTGTCGTATGCTATGTACCGATCACTAATACTGTAAGTAGAAAGCTCGTTAGACACTTATTTCATTAGGTTTATCATATTTATGCCTGTTTCTCAACGCCAAGCCAGTCCCTTCTTATTTTTATGACGGTTATTTCCCATTTTAATTTTACGTCGTTCTGTTGCGTAATGTATATTCTGATCGTAAGCGACACAACCTCCCCGTTCAATGGCCGAAGCGAAGTGACCGTGCGGCAGGAATCACGCTTCAAAAGGCCGATAGTTTAGGCAATTTCTTTTTACAGTGAAAATAATGGTATTTAGCAAAGTTTCACGATCTTATTTAAAGTATTTTATGAATAACAGCGGTTTATTGTTTATTTTGGAGGTAAGTTTGGATTTTTTTTCTATCGAGAAAATTTTACGAAATCGTGTTTTCGTCTAACATAATCCTTAACATTAATCCTCAACTTTACCATATATTTATTTCAAAATTAATGCTGCAATATTTTCGCCATAATAAAGGATCTTGCTAAGCCACTTGAGATTATATTTCCCCTTAAGAATAAGTACAATAAAACGCGATGAAAATCGTAAAAGTAGTTTTATACAATGTAGTGTTTGCGTAGGTGAAAGAAATCATTTTTATCATCATTATATTTTATTATGTCATAAGTAGGTATTCTCAGAAAAATATATTTTAATATTAGGAAAGCAAGTGAGCTTACAGTCCACTCGATGGTAGGCAGATATGGCCCATAGACTACATAATTGTTGCGGTTGATCATGGGCGGCGGTAGTCACTTAACATCAGGTGAGCCGCATGCTCGTTTGCCCCTTTTTCTATAAAAAAAAATAAACAAAAAGACCACAGATGCCTTGTATTCGCTGAAAACTGAGATGGAGTCGCACAGGTAATTACATTTGATCTCTAATTTTAAACATGAACACAGCAACGGTATGTGCAGCTGGTTACCAGAAAGAGAAAAGTAGTTGGTACCTTAGACGAACACCCAGGCAAAACGAAGCCGGATGTTTTATATATGATGTCGAATGTTTTGTTTTTAAATTTAAGAAAAAAACATCGAGTAACACAATTGTTTCAGTCAGTTGTATGTTTAAAACCGATGATAGTCTAACAAGTGTAAACTCCTTAAATAAATTTAATCATAAAGCATTCAATAAATTGAAGAGCGAAGAAACACGCCGTCTCTAATTTGATAACATGTCCCGTACCGAGCTTTAGGGACAATGTGAGTGTGACAGAGGGCGCTGGCGTGCTGTTGCGAGTTTCGACGGATAATATCGATGTATGGGCCCCGTGGGGATAGCCTTCCGAGTGCCTAACGCCTTTCGAGTTTCGCATTTAACCGACGATAGTATATGAATAAGTAGACAACGAATGTCTGGAAGTTGTTCTTTATTACTCGATAGCGGTACTTTTGGTGATTATCCTTAATTAATAATGATTGTAAGTTTTGTATGAATTGCGCAGCATACATTTTTATGGTAAATTAAATGTAGATTATTACAAACGTTATAGAAACAACGGAATTATGTAAAATTTTCCGTATGATCTCCAGTAGATACAGCTATAGAATTTATGGGATCGTACTAGGTGAGTTAAGTTTTGAACTTTATTTTTCTGAAATCTTAACTTTATTTTTCTTACAAAATAATAATAATAATAAAATACCTATTGAACCTATCGTCATGGATTGGAGTAACTAATCTTCTATTTTTGTAGAGCTTTATACAAGAAGAACCTGTGATATGGGATCATAGAAATCAGTTTCAAATAAATATTAATGAAAATAAATATTTCATCCTCATCATTATAGCCCTTTCGAAAGTCCACTTGTGAACATAAGTCTCCTACAAGAAATGCCAAAGCACGGTCGTGAGCCATCCGCGTCCATTGACTTCCTACATATCTTTCCAGGACGTCGCTCCATCTAGAATATTTGTGAGTTTTTTAATTATTAATACATAAAAGAAACTACCTCAATAAATCGCATTAGTGTTTAAGAGTAGAAAAAAGTGCCGCCCTGCCCTATATCACATTAGTAGTTTTCACAAGTTGTAATATTTTAGGATATTCAGGATTTTTACGATGAAGATATCCAAACCGGCAAAGGACGATCCTTTGCCGATCCTTTGACGTTTGATGATCTGTCAGAGACCATAAAATCTCTGTCGCCTCTTACGACACCCACGTGACGATATGGGGTAGTGGATATTCTTACAACACCACCACCACTATTGCAACAAAACCATTATTTATAATAGCATTGGATATTCATACATATCTCATTCAATTTAAAGGTTCTGAACTCAAATTATTGGAACTCATTTTTTTTTATAGAAGAAGGGGCAAACGAGCATGCGGCTCACCTGATGTTAAGTGACTACCGCCGCCCATGATCAACCGCAACACCAGGAGAATTGCGGGTGCGTTGCCGGCCCTTTAGAAAGGAGTAAGCTCTTTTCTTGAAGGTCCCCAGGTCGTATCGGTCCGGAAAAATCGCCGGTGGTAAACTATTCCACAGAGAAGTTGTACGTGGAAGAAAACTCCTTGTGAAACGTACAGTGGTGGACCGCCAAGCATCCAGATGGTGTGGATGGTATCGGGACCTTTGCCGTGTAGTGCGTTCACGAAATTTGGCGGCAGGGATTAATCCGAACAATTCCTCAGAACACTCCCCGTGATAGATGCGATAAAATACGCAGAGATGCAACATCTCTTCGCAGCGCCAGTGAATCGAGCCGATCGGAAAGCACTCGGTCGTCGACGATTCGAGCCGCTCTGCGCTGGATACGGTCAAGTGGAAGGAGCTGGTACTGGGGAGCCCCAGCCCAGAGATGGGAACAGTATTCCATGTGCGGCCGAACCTGCGCCTTGTAAAGTTGCAGGCGGTGTGCCGGCATGAAATACTGTCCCGCTCTGCTGAGCACGCCAAGCTTTTTACAGGCCAATTTGGCCTTCCCTTCCAAGTGACCACGAAACTGCACGTCGCTCGATATGTCGACGCCGAGGATTCCGATACTGGCTGAGGCAACAAGGGGTTCTTTTTAGCGGTTAACGCGCAAACTTGTGTCTTCTGGGGGTTAAACTGGACTAGATTTAGTCGTCCCCAATCCGAGACTCTGTTCAGCAAAGACTCGACTTCAGACACAAGTTTGTCCCGGCACTCGGAGACGTTTTCCCGAGAAATATTGGCTCGGCCGGTGTAAAGAGCATCACCAGTGCTGTCATCTGCATAGCAATGAATGTTACGGGTGGGTTTATCTGTAGCTGTACACTGATGTTTATAAAAATTACATTTGTGTATAATAACTAATAAGGAACAAAAGGCCAAAACCATTATATATGCGTAATTGAAACTTAACTGTACTACATAATGATTTCTTAAATTTACGCGAACACTACACATTGAATAAAACTATTGTTTACGGATTTTATCGCGTTTAATTACTTTAATTTATTTTTATTATTATCCCGACGTTTCGGGTGCTTTACAGCACCCATGGTCACGGGGGAGACTGAGATGTTTGACGTCCCAATGTCATAGTTAGTCCGGCTACCTTCAGCTTTTTTTATATTAATTTTTGGTCCGATTTACGCAAAACGAGCTTATAGTATCATGAAGTCTTGCAGTGGTATGCTTGGGTTTGGGTTTAATTTTGTTAATTATAGGATCCCAAGCAGATGGTAGCACCCAACCATCTTCTCAATTGAAATTTGGATGTTTTTTAATTTCAATAGCCTCGCGTATCATCCTTGGTAGGAATCGGTGTTCTTTTGCGAGAATTTGGGGTTTATCAAATCTAATGTAATGGTGGGGACGATCTTGAACATGTTCGCAGACTGCAGACTTCCCGGAGCGTCGGTGCTTCACATCAGCTATATGTTCTATCTTATTCTTAACTGTACTATCTTATTCAATTTTATTTTTATTTATTTTTATACGTTTTACATTTTACATACATTCTGCAGTTGTATTAGTAGTATAGTTATAGCACGAACGGGTTGGCTCGACCGGGGAAGGACTACGCTCTCACAGAATACCACCGTAAAATAGAAGCTTAATACTGCTGTGTTTCGTATTGTGAGTGTAGAGAACCGGATACTCTTTTTACTGGAAACGAGGCATTTCATCTTAGTCCTCACGGGTGACAACGCATCTGCATTTTGATTTGTAATCTAGGATAGACGTAGATATCTATGGGCCGCAACAACCACATACCATCAGGTGGATTGTGTGCTCGTTTGTCATCCTATCCTATAAAAAAGAAATTGGATGATTCACAATTAAGTTATTGGAACACCTTTTTGTAAGTAGCAGTATCCTTTAGCTTATAGAACGTTTGTTCATAAAACACCTTAAACATAAAGAATAAATGTTAACTACTGACAAGCCAAAACGAATACTGTATGGGTTTTGCATATTTATGTACTGTATGTGAAATTCGTTGTGTAAAAACCAATATTACAAGTTCTTATAAAGTTATGAATAACACAAAAGAACATCTAGCTTAACGGAAACGAAGTTCTTTATAGCGGCGAGAAACAATCGTGGACTTCCTCGCTGCATCAAAGCATTATTGCGAATGCAAACTTTGTTATCGATCTTTGAGGGAAAAAATAAAACGGGTTTAGTTTGATTACAAGGAAGCGGAGGGCGTAGTACGTGACTGTAGAAACAACGCAATGGTTACGTGTAGTTGCGGAGTGAGAGATTCAATGTTAAAGGGGAATAGCTCGGTAAAAAGATTGTTACGTCGTTGCGTCGTGCCGCTCGTTTGTCAAAATGAGCTGTTCGAAATTGTTACTTTCAACTTTTTCCTTTCAAAGGAATTGAGAACAAAGTTTCTTGCATGAATAATCTAGAAAACTGCTAACATTATTGTAAACGTGAATAAATTATCGACATTATTGCCTGTAATTAACTTACTGTTGATTTCCAACGTTTGGAGTGACTTGTAGTTACATATTTTTGTCACTGGCGACTAGCCTTGGTCCCGTGACCATGGTGCTGGGAAGTACTGAAAACGGTGAAATTGAAAAACAAATTGAAATAAAGCTCGTTAATATCCTTAAACTTAGTTTTATTCATTGTTTAGTATTTGCGGAAGTATAAAAAATCATAAGACTTTTTATCACTATATATTACTTAAAATCACATTAAAAACTTAAATTATTGTGTTATGATTCGCAAAGTATAGTACCAAGTACGCCAACTAAGTTTCCTATGTCTAACTTAGCCTTTGGGATAGAAAAGAACTAGCATCTAGTCAGAAGTGTTGTGGTAAAAAGAGATACTGTGCGGATACAGTACCTTGAGAATATGAACAATGAATATGAATGACAATGATGATGATGATAATGCTATAGATTCAATTCGTAAATGATGTTATAAATTCTGTGATGAATATTATGGTGGCAGTTTAGGTATGTTCGTAATCTGAAATATATCATTGACTTGAATTAGATACCTACCTACTTTTAAAATAGGAACTTTAATTTATCAAATTTTTTCAGGCATTGTACCGCAAAAATATCAGCAACACGTAATAAATCATAAATTTCTATGAACGCAAACCTTTACTTGAACGTAATATTATTGAATGGTTCTTTGAAATTCTCCCAACAGCAGACCGCGTAGACGAAATAGTCTCCAGGGATGCAGTCCAGTTCGCATGCCATAACTAGATTATCGGTATATCGAATATAAAATCACGACCAGAATTCTAACGCATAGCGACCTAGGGATTTTGTATCCGTTATTGAATTTATTACATATTTATTTTCCATATAAAATATAACCCTTACAATGATTTCCTTTATTTCAGACAACAGAGCTGTTTTATAGGATTTATGTTTTATAGGAGTCATTTTTTTGGCATACGACATTCATGTTTACGTACGTGCATATTATTTTTAATAGAGTACTTTTTATTAAAAGTAAGAATATTAATATCTTTAAACAGTTCCTTCGAGAACGCAAATTACAAATTGCACATTCAAATTACAAATGGTGCCTACGCGCTTATGGACGACCCAAAAGTTTGTTCTCTGCCTGGATAATAGGACCACAATATATGTCTGCCATTAAAATTATACATGTCAAATAATATTATCAACAATATATATAAATTGCAGCTTTATTGAAATAACGTAAATTAGTAATAAAAATTTGTACTTTTAAAGCTATCTGCCATTACCTTGAGACCATCAAAGCGGCAGATTTATTGCTATCACGTTTTTTTGGTCAATTTTTTACACCTTCAACACTTGAACGTCTCTACATCGACCGCTGGTTAAACTTAAGATTCCCCATTTCATGTATCTCAGGTATACATGAATTGGGGACTCTTCCCCTATAGGGGATTCTCTTAGAAAAATGTGAAGCTAGCTAAGCACTGCTGTGTTCTAATCTGAAGTGTGTAGAGAGCGTGGATAATTGCAAGTTGAGATAAATTCCATCTAGTCCTCAGTGACAACGTATATGTAAGCTTCTTTATTTAAAGTCGGTTGCAAGTGTTAACGGTCAGTAACTACTTACCGTCGCTGTTGAGGGCCGATTGTTAATTCCCTTGTCACTTTGTAAAAATAATTCCAGAATGACTTTCTACATTACTTAAAAACAAAAACATAAACAGTTGAAAACATTAGTGTAAATGTTTCTTTCCACTTCATCTACTAAGCTTAGAACATTAATGGCTGGGTCGCTACAGAGGTACACGTCGTAATTAGGTTAGTTGACGCGGCGATTCAATTCAACTGGTTCCTAAAGTAAGTTTATTTTTAATTTAATTTTGAACAAAAATTTGTAAATAAAGTCGACCGGGGAAAGATGACGCTCTTACATAATACCAGCGTAAAATAGCAGCTCATTGCTGCTGTGGTAAGAGTAGAGAACCGGAGATCCTTTTCACTAGAAACGATGCATTCCATCATAGTCCTAAGGGGTGGCAACGCATCTGCATTTTGATTTGTAATCGAGAATAGATTTAGATGTCTATGGGCCGCAGCAACTACTTACCATCTGGTGGACTGTATGCTCTTCTTTAGCCTTATTCTATAGAAATAAAATAAATAAATAACAGTGGCAGTGTTACTAACCTATCAACCCATTTGATATACCATGGGTGTTATTACAGGCGACTCTACGCGACATTCTATTGAGATCTTATAGCTCCAGATGGACGATGGGTGGTACTATCTCGTTAACTCCAGTCATAAAACATCTAGACTAGCAACGGGTGGTAACGTCAAAAGTGTGGGACGTCTAGTATTGCGAATATAAATCCATCCGCCAAGCATAACGATTACGCCAAATACTCCTAAAATAAGGAGAAACCCATGTCATTCGCTGTACCATGTGTTGTTCTTTTTTTTTTTTAAAAAACGTTACTTCCACACTAGTGTGACAGTAACCTTTTTTTAAATAGAGCACCATGTCGCACAGACCAGCATTTCTTCTGCGAGAAGAATACTAGTGTCGAACGTAGGTGACGCGAGAAGAACTCTTAACAACGAAATAAATATTTACTTGTAGCAATTGTCAACTTAACAAAGTACAAATAGTATCCTTTTTGTTAAATAAACTAATTACATTAAATTTATGTTGCTATTTCTTTAAATGTCTGGCCGTCGGCTATAATCTGTTGGTGTTTATATTTGTGTTCATTAGAATATTAATTTTAGTTACCAGAATAAGGACTTTTTATAAGATGAAATAAAACATTAACTAATTAAAAAGTACAATGGTACGAACAGAGTAGTTAGTTTAATTACTTCACTTTTATATTTAGCCAGGTTATAGTTTTTATGACGGGTAACTTTTAACTAATAAAAAATCATAATAAAATAAGCTAAGTTTGTTAATTTTGGTTTTTGCCTCTTGGTGTAAAATTTCGTTGTTTTTTGATTATGATGAGTTGCCATAAAGAGAAACGTGACACTTGCACTTATCCATATCTCTTATTTTTCTTTATATCAGTATGTTACAGAAAGCGCTGGTCATGTGTCCGTCCTATATTGGAGAGAAATTATTTTTATATTCACTCTATTCTTTCATCATCTGTATTCCAAGTGCGATTAACTGATATAGCGATCAGTAAAGCTGTAAGAGTGTTGTGAAGCAGAGGCGAGGAGAAAGGACTCAGAGTAGAAAACTCGTAGCGTAGAGAATAGCTTAAAAGAATATAAAGCGTTATTCTAATGCTGTATCAGTAGTAGTATAGTCACACTGCTGCTATATTATAGTTGTAGCACAAATAAGTCGGCTCAACCGGGAACAACGCATCTGCTTTTTATTTCCAATAGAGAATAGATTAGATGTCTATGGGTACATACACTCATCAGGTGGCCCGTGTGCTCATTTGTCGCCATTTATTCTATAAAAATTTAAAGTTTTAATTATAATTATTATAAACACTCACGCCTGTCACCCAGTGGGGTATACAGAGACTACGGACTTCCATTTGGTACGATCCTGGCATACCTCTTACATCCATCTCGCCTCCTTTACATCCATATATCTACGCGTACATTGCTCGTCGTTTAAGGGTACTCCTAATGTGGCCCATTTTCAAAATATCACCAATTTGGTCGATGAACTTTCTTCTAGGGCGTCTCTTCCCGACTCTGCCGTTCACATCTGCAATATAAATTTGCTTTGTCACTCTTCCCTCGTTCATTCTTTCTACATCACCAAACCACCGAAGGATTCCTTTCTTAATCCTTGTCACGACATCATCTTGGACACCAAATTTTTCTCTTATCAAGCAATTTTTTACCCTGATATTCAGATTCAGCCCTAGCATACTCCTAAGAGATCGTATTTCTACAGCATTTATTCTACTTTCGTGCTTTTTCTGCCATACCTTTCACACCAACTTTCACCACCATACATTAAACTAGAGATTAACACAGCATTATGAATTACCATACGTGCCTTTTTTGACACACTCTGGTTCTTCATTATAGAGTGTAGAGTCCCATTCACTCTATTTCCTGCATTCACTCGTCATTCTATATTCTTATCATATCTTCCGTCACTGCTTAATACACATCCCAAATACACGAACTCATTCACTTGCTCAATGAACTCCCCTTCTATTCTTATTCTTTTATTTTTAATTATAAGTAAAAAAATAACTTGAATATTTATAGACGTCAATAAATGACAATTTATAATATCCATTGTCTGTAGAAGGATTACGTGATCAAGTTTTACAGGCAAGAGTGCCAAGTAATAAACTCAAAGTGTATTAAAATATGAAAAGTAACGATTAAAATGTCTAGACGCTAGCTACGAATCAATGAAAATGATGGAAACCGTTGTTACCTAAGGCTTTTTGTGGAAAATTTGAAACAATTATAATATTACTTTGTTATGTACTGGACCAGAAGTTATTGATTACAATAAATGGTTTTTTTTTTATGTCTGAAATTTTCTTGCCACTGGACACGCTTTTATATAACGAGTAACAAATAATTTCATGTTTTCTGTTATAAACAAATGTGTTATTATTGTTGCGCGCCTAAGTAGACGTCATGTACCCGGCACTAGCACCATCTAGTGTCGGGGACGAGAGCGAGGGGAGCTTTCCAGAAAATGACATCACTAATCTTTCAACCGACAGCGCCATCTAGTATCGAAACGAAGAACTAAGCTTCTAGAAGCCGACACTCGAACTTTCGATGCCTTGTCGATTGGTGCGCGTATTTACCTGAATATTCTGGATGTTTCGGTGATAATGTGTATTAATAGGCGCTGCAAGATGCAATCGGGGAAGTATTGAATTTGGCGAGACAAGCGAAGCTTCGGAGCGGAATAAAGTGAATCAGCGTGGTTAATTATTAGTGTTTTAAGTTTAATTAGTGTAAAGTGAATTAAAGTGTTAATTTTTGTAATTCAATCGGCAGTTTTTACTGTCACGAACCTCAAGCTCGTAACATTATCAACAGTGCGGTGGCAGTGTAAGAATATCTACTTCCCCATAGCGTTCCGTAGGTGTCGTAAGAGGCGACGGAGGAAATCTGTAACAGATGAGGCACTCTGGGGAAGGCCCGTGTTTACCAGTGGACTTCTATATACTATTATGGATTTTATGGACGGATGCATGTTAATATTTTTCTCAGATCAACAAATAAAGTAGAAGGAGCGAACGAGCGCAGAACCTTTTTTATAGAATAAGGGTGACAAACGAGCACACAGTCCACTTGATGGTAAGTAGATGCTCTGGCTCATACACATCTACATTTGTCCTTGATTAAGAATCAACACGCAGATGCGTTGTCACCCCTGAGGACTAAGATGGAATGCCTCGTTTCCAGTAAAAAAGGAACGGCGGGGGAAATACACCGCAGACCATGCCGCGGTGTGAGTGCTCCATGCCGGATGTGCGGTTTACACAGCGCTCGGTTCACAAAGCACTCTTCTCCCTGGATATCAGTAAGTTGAGTGGGCCTGATGGGGTCCCATCCATTGTACTGAAGATGTGTGCTCCGGAGTTGGCACCGGTTTTAACTCGTCTTTTCCGGTACTCCTACTCCCAAGGCGTAGTCCCATATTATTGGAAGACAGCTTTGGTCCACCCGATCCCTAAAAAAGGTGACCGCTCAAACCCGTCCAACTACAGGCCTATTGCCATCATCTCCTTGTTTTCCAAAATAATGGAGTTTATTGTAAACTGCCAGCTCATGAGGTAAATTGAGGACCACCACTTGATCAGTGACCGCCTATACGGTTTCCGTAAATGCGGTCGGTAGATTCGAGGATACCTTATGAATAGTGAGAGCCAATTTGGATGGGTTCCTTTTCAGCGGTTCACATTCACTTTTCATAATTATGAAATATTAATTTTTGATTGCTGCTAATATTTTAATCAATATTATAATAAAGGTAGAGAGCCGTGGTAGCTCAGTGGTTAACGCTCGATGTAAATATAACAGAACGCGAGTAACCCGGGTTCGATCCCCGGCGGCACCAATGAAATTGTTAATTGCAATTTTAAGTGCTAATTTACCACGTGCTCGGCGGTGAAGGAAAACATCGTGAGGAAACCTGCATGTCTGAGGAATAAGAAAAAAATATTTAGAAGACATGTGAAGTTCGTCAACACACATTTGGGCAGCGCGGCGGACACTTCCTTGCCCTAAACCCTCTCAGAAATGAGGGGAGGCCTGCGCCCAGCAGTGGGACGTATATAGGCTGTAACTTTACTTTACTTTACTTTTTTATAATAAAGGTATTTTATATTTAAAAGTAAAAGTTAACTACGATATCAATTCCCTTTCCCTGTTACTATTGATACTGTAAAGCACCAAAAATGTCTGGAAATAAAAAAAATAAGTCAAAATTATACTCAGGAGAGAATTCTTAAAATAAGGCATTATGTTTCTTAGAATTC
This sequence comes from Parnassius smintheus behrii, assembly GCA_036936625.1. Lineage (NCBI taxonomy): Eukaryota > Metazoa > Arthropoda > Insecta > Lepidoptera > Papilionidae > Parnassius > Parnassius smintheus. The sequence goes on along the minus strand of JAUPFT010000007.1, from coordinate 7,643,451 downwards.
CTTAACTCGATATATGGTATTATTTCAGGTTTAAATACGTAAGTAAGATAAAACACATAAACATGATTTGATCCAACATAACTAAAATACGACAACTACATACAATAATAAAAGATCCTTTTTCTGACTCCCTTTTCCGATTGCTCACGAAATATCGGAAGCAGAATTCTATTCCAATCTCAGAACCGTACAAAGAGAAAAAGTTCAATTAAAAGACCCCTATCTGTATGGTCACTTCGTGAACATTCTTTTTAAGCGATGTAGAACGAATGTACGTATCCTACTTTGATTAGTATTCATTGTCTATCGTCTATCCTCACATGGAGCTCAGGGACTAGACTTCCTAGTTTTCAGTTAGTATTTCAACAGGAGGTAGACGTCTGTAAAGTTGTGAAGTGGGAAGTTTATTCTTGGAGTATTATCTTAAAAAATATAACTCTCAATCTTTTTCTAAAAAAATATTTCTTTTAAAATATACCTCTAAAGCTTTTCGATTAGCGATATTGCTTCTTAGTAAGTTGTTCTCAAACATTTTATAAAATGCTAATATTTGTTAAAGTTAATTCACTGTCATGTAAGAAATTGGTTGAAACTACTTCATTGTCATACACTCAATATTTTGTATGTATGACAATGAAGACATATTGGTAGACTGCCTGGTTGGTCTAGCGGTTGCAGTAGTGTGACTGCAGATCATGGGGTCCCGGGTTCGAATCCTAGGTCGGGTGAAAAAATATCAGTTGTCTTTATGTTTCTATGTTTATTCAGGATGTAGGTAGTTGGCGGTGTCTCACCCCCGTAGCTCGGAAAGCACGTAAATCCGTTGTTCCTGCGCCTGATCTCTCTCCGGTCGTGTCGGTTTACCGTCCCATCGGAATATGAGAGTGAGGGAATAGTGAGTGCACCTGTGTGCGCATACACTTGGGCTAGTGCCCGTTGTACACGTTGAGACTGGCCGCCTGAAATTCGATCTGGAGGACACCATTATTTTGTATATTAATTTTATAGAAATAATTTAAATAGAACATTAATTCACTTGTTAGAATATTGATAATAGCTTCTTGAGATTTGAATCAACTATAATTGCAGAATAAACTGTCAATAATTGACAACCAAGAGTTGTGTTCCATATAGTGCAGCACGGGTTAATTCAAAACAACAGGAGCTTAAAAACTTGTTATTTTGAAAAAATATCCTCAAAAATCAATTCAAATGTTTTGTTAAAGACTCATCGATACCCGTCCTCGGGAATTCTATAGCAGAGGCATCAATGGAATTTTATTAAAATGACAAAAGTTCTATGACAATAATCTATGAAACATTGTTTTTTCGGTAAAAAATGAAAGCAATATGAATATCTGTTATATAATATATATATATATATATATATATATATATATATATATATATATATATATATATATATATATATATATATTGTGGAAGTATTTTACATACATAAATTACATATGTATGTAAAAACAAACAGCCAGACTCTACTATAAAATACTTCGTGTTCGTAACAGAGTGTGATACAATTACTTACAGTGGCAATGCATTAGGCGCCTCAACCAAATGCATAGTTACACTTGAATTACGATTTACTAAGATACTTAAAAAAATGTTCAATTATTTGTTACGGAAATTTAATAGAAAATAATGTAATAATATATGTTGTACGATATAAATAAAAAGAATAGAATAAAGCCAGAAAAAGGAAAAGGGATTTAAGCATGTTAACCGATGTAAAAAAAAATTACGTTTGCGGCTAATGTTTCTTTGTATCGAGGAAAATGAATCCTTTGGTTATTTTGACCTCGTCGGGTCGTTTCCTTGTAACTATAATATTAGCTTTCCAATTTAGTATCCAAATAACTTAAGTGGTTTCATTTGTTTTATATAGAGTTCGATGTAGCTTTATTATGTATTATGGCTGCAGCTTGAGCTAGTCGGCTCGACCGGGGAGTGACCACCCGTGCACGGATGACTAAACTTAAAGTATAATAGCAGTATAAAGTAAAGATTCCGTGTTTCCTGTGGTGAGCAAGCAATTTGGAGATGAATAATATTACGAAAATTAAAATAACATGCTTGAATAAATAAATATAAAGTATATAACAATTTCATTGGTACCGGCGGGATCGAACCCAGTTATATATATATATATATATATATATATATATATATATATATATATATATATATATATATATATATATATATATATATATATGTATATATATATAGTATATATATATATATAGTATATATATATATATAGTATATATATACATATATATATATATATATATATATATATATATATATATATATATATATATATATATATATATATATATATATATATAACTGGGTTCGATCCCGCCGGTACCAATGAAATTGTTAATTGCAATTTTAAGTTTACGACGTGCTCGGCGGTGAAGGGAAACATCGCAAGGAAATCATGTCTGAGAATTAAAACAAAAAAATATTTCGAAGACATGTGAAGTTCGCTAATACGCATTGGGGCAGTGCGGCGGACATTTCTTTGCCCTAAAACCCTCTCAGAAATGAGGTGAGGCCAGTGCCCAGCAGTGGAACTTATATAGGCTATAACAGAAACAGAAACTTTTTATTCAATGTAGATTATAAACAATACTTATTGAAAGTCAATTTTTTCATTACCACTGGTTCGCAAAAAACCTCTGTCCTGGGAAGAACCAGCAAGAAACCCAGCGGGACATTTTTTTTTTCAAATAATAGCTTACAATCATGTTTACAATTAACAACATAAAACGCGATCTCGCGATCTAACTTCATCATCAGAAAGATTCTGCCACCCATCAACCGTTACAATTTCCCTCTGTCGCATCCCACGACATCCACGGGGCAATATGTGTTTTTTTTATAGGATAGGGTGACAAACGAGCACACAGTCCACCTGATGGTAAGTGGTTGCTGTGGCCCATAGACATCTACATCTATCCTCGATTACGAATCAAAATGCAGATGCGTTGTCACCCGTGAGGACTAAGATGGAATGCCTCGTCTCCAGTAAAAAGGGTCTCCGGTTCTCTACACTCACCATACGAAATACGGCAGCATTAAGCTACTATTTCACGCTGGTATTCTGTGAGAGCGTGGTCCTTCCCCTGTCGAGCCGACCCATTCGTGCTACAACTATACTACTAATATAACTGCAGCATGGCTCTACCATGTATAAAAATTCTGACACAGCCACCACACGGTTTACATTTGGGTCAAATTTATACACAGCTGTGAAAATATTATTGTCAAATGCAAAGAGTTAACCGTGTAGCGTCCCGTAGACGCGACGAAGGGAAACAAACGGAGGGAGATGGGCAGTAGCGGCTTTCCAATTTTAAAAAAAAAAACTGCAATTAACAACCCCCCCCCCCCCCCCCCGTGGCAAGTATGGTAAATATTACCCCATTGAGGTAATGTACGGAGGGAGCCTATTCTTGGCAGTGGACCGTTATAGGTTAAAAAGTTTTTAAAATAAAAATATTATGTTTATAATTTTGTCTTTGACACGCGAGCTTAGTAGTTCTATTTGTAACTAGAGTTACGTTGGCGAAGTTGCAATTTCAACCCTTCATCCTCGAGTACTTTTGTTGACTTTACACACCCGTTTGCAAGCATGTTCCCTACAAGGTACACTAAGCGAAGCTAGATATGCACATTCATAAATTAAGAATATATGTTAGTAAGTTATTATATATTTATTGCCATAATAAATAATCTAGTACCTGGATGACCGATCTTTCCTCGGTATTCTTTTTGGAAACCGTGTGTTTTGAAATTATATTTACTATCATACTGATGAAACATAAATAATATTTTTTGATCTTATTGACATAATATGGGGTGTCTCAGCGCTGATTTTAAACTTTAAATACCAATTTCTCGGCAACCGGCGGGGTTAGCGGGAGGGGAGAGGTAGCGTTCGGTAGGTGATTAGTGCGGGCTTTTTAGTCGCTATGTCCTAGTGGTCTGGCGCGCACCGCGCGTACGCAGTAGAGGCGTATTTTTGCAACGAGTTTTCGCTGAGGGAAGCACAGCGCAAGTTTTGTAATCGCTATGAAATCCGCCGTTTAAGTGATGCCCCGAGTATTCAGTTAATTAAGTCGTGGGTAAAAAAGTTCAGAGCGACAGGATGTTTAATGAAACACTCAATTGGCCCTCGAATTAGACCTGTTCGATCGATTGAAAACATCGACCGCGTCGCCGCTGCGGTCGCGGAGCATCCACGACGATCAGTTAGAAAACATGCTGCCTCTTTGAATCTTCATCGTTCAAGTAATCAACGAATTTTGGCCTTAGACTTAAAATTACATCCCTATAAAATCCAAATAGTTCAAAAAATCAAACCAGAAGACTATAAGAAGCGAAAAATTTTCTGTCAGAAGATGTTAGGGATTTTTTCAGAGGAAAATGGGATGTCCAATGTTTATTTTAGCGATGAGTCACACTTTCACCTCGAAGGGTACGTCAATCGCCAAAATTGCCGTTACTGGTCACCCAGCAATCCAAAACAAAAACATCAGAAGGCATTACACAGCCCCAAAGTTACTGTATGGTGCGCAATATCGGCGAAGAAAATCATCGGGCCATTTTTCTTCGAGAATGATCGAGGTGCAACGGTTACAGTGACGAGCGAGCGGTATATCGACATGATTAATAACTTTTTTGTACCGCAGCTGCAAGAAGAGGATGTTGATGAGTCCGGTGTATGGTTTCAGCAAGATGGGGCCACAGCCCACACAGCTAGGGTCTCCATGGACACACTAAAAGCGTTGTTTCCGGGAAAAATCATAAGCCGCTTTGGAGACATATTGTGGCCACCCAGATCTCCCGACTTAACCCCAGCTGACTTTTTTATGGGGTTATCTTAAAGCGAGAGTTTTTGATACCCCTCTTATGAATTTAGAGTAGCTGAAGACTAAAATAACGACAGAAGTGAGGGCCATATCAATTGACGTTCTGCAGCGTGTTTCTGCAAATTCGTTAGTCCGCTTTGAAGAGTGCATTCGTCGTGATGGAAGACATTTTGACGGTGTAATATTCCGTACATAAAATTCGCACTAATGTACTATAATTTACTACAATTAAAATATTATAAACACAATTGTTTTTTTTATATAAATATTCAAAGTTTAAAATCGGCGCTGAGACACCCTTTAGAAAAAATTGAACTGGTTATTTGAATAAAAATCATGAGTGCAATTAGTTTAATTTAAATTTTCGTATTTTTAAAAAAAATACTAAAAGAAGGGCCTCGAAATAATAGATTTTCTCACAAAAGGGAACTTGAAAAAAAAAGAAAAAAAAGTCGGACCGAAGACAGGACGCGAACCAAGGCATAACGATTTCGCGACCGCCCGATATCCACTTGGGCTATTACGATCATTAACAAAGTGTCAAAATCTACCTTCTTATATATACACGGACGAAAAGACATTTTCTAAAAATTAATCCTAGCTAGATCGATTTATTGCCCCGAAACTCCCTGGGCACTAAATTTTATGAAAATCGTTGGAGCCGTCTCCGAGATTCCGATTATATACGAGTATATACAAGAATTGCTCGTTTAAAGGTATAGGATGGGATGACAGTAACGACTTCCTATAACGAGCATGTTAATAATTAAAATATATTGCATAACAATGTCATTTTAAAAACGTTTCTTTTTATTAAAACACTTACGGCTGTAAAAATAACCAACAAAAAATAATAAAAGGTCAAAATTCCGGCAAAGTTAAATGAAAGAATCGCGTTATCCCAGGCGTAATAACGCATAAATGTTTGTGTCGACTATTAAGCTCCAACTTTTCGGACAGGTGTTCGCTGAATGAATAATAAATTTTAACTTTTTATAACAATATCCGATCTCAATTTTGGGGTACCGCCCGGAGGCAGGTGGGGACGTCACTCGTTACAACTGTATTAGAGCGACGTATAAAGGTAAAATATAACATTAATTGCTGTCGGAGGGGCGAAGAGCGAAACAATAGAGCCGTGTTTTTTTTTGGAACTATTGTGTCTGCGGAACCCCACCCGGTACGGTTGGCGATCACGGCCTGATTTCCAACGTCGACTGGGAAAAATGTTACGGTTTAAGTACGTAGCCGTAAGCTGTTTTTTCTGTAATCTACTTATTTTCAGAGGGAAATTTCATGTAGTTCATGTGCAATACTTTCTCGCAATCCCTATTTATTTTCTAAGGGTGACAACGCATCTGCATTTTGATTCGTAATCGAGGATAGATGTAGATGTCTATGGGCCACAGCAACCACTTACCATCAGGTGGACTGTGTGCTCGTTTGTCACCCAATCCTATAAAAAAAAAATAAGAAAGTATTTGAATCAAATAAAAGGTTTGCGGCGTAGTCGTATAAAATAAACTACCTCGTGTACCGTGGATGTCGTGAGAGGCGAAGTACCTAACTGTGGCAAATATTCTAACTTTCTTATAATAATACATGGTATATGGCATAGAATACTATAATATGGCTGTCAACTTTATTTCGTACGAGGTTTGGCTTCGCCAAACCCGATTCGCTGTGTTGATAAACTGAATAAATTTACACATTTTAGACTTTTGATTAATGTTCAAAATCATCAATAAAAATATCGCTTAAATTTTAATACATATTTATTCGTAAATAGGGTGCAATTTGGCATTTTTTAAATAATTTGCATGCGAAATTTGGAAACGATTGTAGTGTCAAAACGCATCTCGTGTTGATATTTATACATGTGAATTGACGTGTTAGCACAAAATAAATAATAGTACTTGGTGTTAGTGACATTTTAGTGGCTACGCGGGCTCCGCCCACTCCCCCGTTCTATATGGGTAAGGCTATTCAGCTGTAGACTTTCATGTGATGACCTGTAATGGACTTTAATGACTGAATAAGCGAAAAGGTTTAAGTTAGTTTCTTATCTTTATTATATATTTATCTATAAAAATCAAATGCGGTCCGTTAGTTTTGCAAAAACTCGAAAATGTCTCGACCGATTATAATGAACTTTATTTGTATCCCTGGATGGTTTAAAAACTCAGTTGAATCCGATAGTTGGCGCTGTTGTCGAGATACAGCAATCCCCCGTGCAACGCCGGGGCATATCGCTAGTTTTATACCAGTAGTTGTTGGAATTAAAATCTACGGATGAGTGTATATCCATCCATTTTCGCCGCATTGTACCAAGATGCTAATCTAAAGCAGAAAGGTGTTACTTTGCAAAAATTATTATATTAAAATTGTAAAAATCCATTAGCTAATATCCGCGACAAATCTAAAATGGCTGTATTATCTAGTTATTCAATAACTAAATCAGAAAAGAATATCAATGCTGAGGTTTTTTCTTAAACATAAATAAGGCTGACACACAAGCTCACCGTCCACGTGACACTAATGGATGCTGCGGTCTATTAAAAATTTACATAAATCTATTCTTGATTAAGGCAAAGAAAACACAACTTTGTGCTGGTATTGGATATAAGCGTGATTTTACGCAGGTATTTGTGCTGTAGCCTTAAGATGGGTATTCTTTTTCAAACCTATTTAAGTCTTCTGGTAAACAAATCCCCTCCTACAGATAGCCTCATAGCCATAGTTTCTACGCTTGGCAGGTAGATTGGTACTTACAGTATTTTTTTTAAATTTTGAGTGATTATCAGGATAATGCTCTTATTAATCTTTTGTTTCAGTTTCCATCCATTCTATGGGACGGATAGTGGATATTCTTGTACCGCAACTATACGATTATGTATGTATATATATATATATATATATATATATATAAACGATTGAGTATACAAGTATTTAGCTAATAGAACGGTGACTCTGTTCATAAATTTCAGCAACAATACTTCAGTTTGATGGGCGACGGCGGCAGGAGCGGATGACGTGTTTACGACTAACGAGGGAATTTACAGCCTCCCCGTGATTGTCTGATTGTGAGCGGCTTTACTGCACTTCACTATCGACGGAATAAAAAGGGCTTTTGTCGAATACGCTCGGACAGCGTGTGATATGTTTTCAATGTAATTGGAACGTTAAGGAGTGTTTGTTGCGTGATTTTCGAAATTTTAACAAAAGTCACGTTGAAATCACGTTTCCGCATCATCACTGTTAAAACAAGTTTAAAATTCTATTAAAAAGATATACCATTAAAAAGATATTCCGTGTGAATTGCGAGCTTACTGCGCGACGTATAATATACCACTTTATTATCACTGACATATAATACTTTATCTATGTATGAGTATATTAATGTCCTCCAATCTGGATTTTGGCTACAGCGGCTAGACTTAATGAAGACTAGTCGCAGGATGGATGGGAGGATTATTAATAGTGTCCGATAGTGTACGCATGCGCAAATGTTACTCTCTATTCACTCACTCTCATAGTTCGATAGAACGGTACTCCCACCACGACCGAACATGACCGAAATTTCTTGACCGAAAAACCGATGAACCGAGTTTGGCCCGAATTTAAGCCCGGGACTACAAATCAGCAGTCGCGCTTACAATCGGAAGACCAACGAGTAAGTCGCTATGAAAATTACACATTATTTGCAAAATACAAGTTTTTGTCAGTTTTTTTTTATTTCAGCGTTTATAGACCTTTTCTGCGTGGACCTATGCACTTAGAAACATATTTTTAACTTTCCAGTGGGAAATTATTGTAATGGGTCCGATTCTGCAAAGCGCTGTCAAATCGTAAGTAGCTATTTTCCTCTAGGACACGAAGTTAGTTTTAACCGGGGAACCTAACTTAATTTAAATATATGTTTGTAAAGTATTCATATTAAAGACTTACCAATCATGAATTTTTAATAACATGTATATGTCTATTCATGTCATTATATTACTTAAAATTAATATCGCATGGCGGATTGTGTCAGAGCTACTGAAGTAGCAATCGTGTCCTGGCCGAAAACTATTTCAGCGCTTGTAAGCGCTTGCTCGCGCTTTTTTCTGCCAAACGCACCCACTGCGTTATCGTGTCGTCGCCTAGAAAGATATTATGTTTGATATTTATCAAATTAAGCAGAATTTTGGTGATTGCTGAGCCGATACTCTAGCAGTGTAATACCGCTCCTCATCAACAAAATATAGGGTTCAGTTTCGAAATGAATATTTTAACTTTTGGTTGCTAGATCTAGATCGGGGACGGATAATGAGAAACCGAAAAAACATCAAAACACAGAACAAAAATTATACATAATATAATATATTGTTGTGTGAATAAGTCAACTAGCGCCATCTAGTGTCAGGAACTTTGCAGAGAATGACATCACACAATTCTCAACCGACAGCGCCATCCGAAGAACTAAGTTTCTAGAAAATCTATACTCGAACTCTCGGTAACTTACGCGTGTTTACTTGAACATTCCGGATAGTTTGCTAATGTAAATAAATAGGTGGCACAAGATGCGATCGGGACAGAGTTGAACTCAGCGACACAAGCGAAGCTTCGGAGCGGAATTAAGTGAATTAGTGTGTTTAATTATTAGTGTTTTAACTTTAATTTGTGTAAAGTAAATTAAAGTGTTAATTTAGGTAATTTTATATGCAATTTTTAATTGTCACGAACCCTAAGCTCGTAACAATTGGTGTCAGAAGTGGGATGGAACTATTGTGTCACAAGACGCGAATTGCTCGCTGTGGTAAAGTCGTTGCAGCATTTTAGCAAATACCTTCTGGGACGAAAGTTTCACTTACGAACTGACCATGCTGCACTAAAATGGCTATTGCAGTTTAAAAACCCAGAAGGACAAGTTGCGAGGTGGATTGAACTACTGCAGGAATACGACTTTGAGATCGAACATCGCAGCGGGAAATCTCTTGACAATGCATCTGCGTTGCCATGAGATTTCCCGCTGCGATGTTCGATCTCAAAGTCGTATTCCTGCAGTAGTTCAATCCACCTCGCAACTTGTCCTTCTGGGTTTTTAAACTGCAATAGCCATTTTAGTGCAGCATGGTCAGTTCGTAAGTGAAACTTTCGTCCCAGAAGGTATTTGCTAAAATGCTGCAACGACTTTACAACAGCGAGCAATTCGCGTCTTGTGACACAATAGTTCCTTTCCGGTTTTGACAACGACTTGCTGAAGTACGCTATCACGACCTCTTGGTCACCACTCCGTTGAGACAGCACACCGCCAAGTCCTATATCACTTGCGTCTGTGTCAACTATAAATTCTTTGCTTGCATCAGGGTATCCCAAAATAGGTGTTTTGCACAGACGGTCCTTGAGCTCCTGGAATGCGATATTGCAACTTTCATCCCAGCAGAAATGTCGCTTCTCCTCGGTTAGCTTGTGCAGAGGTTTGGCTATATCTGCAAAGTTCTTCACGAATCGCCGGTAATAGGAGCACAAACCCAAAAATGCTCTAACCTGCGTCTTGTCTTTTGGAACCGGCCAATCCTTGACAGCGGCGATTTTCTCTGGATCTGTGCGGATACCTTCTTCCGATACTACAAACCCCAAAAAGTTAACTTGCCGTTGGAATAGTGAACATTTCTTCGGGCTCAACTTGAGGTTGGCACTCTGAATCTTCATAAGCAAGCGTTCCAGGTTTTGAAGGTGTTCCTCAAACGTACGGCCCACGATGATGATGTCATCCAAGTAGACCAGACAGGCATCGCCAATTAGCCCGGTAAGTACAAGTTCCATCAGCCTTTCAAACGTTGCTGGAGCATTGCACAACCCAAACGGCATTACTTTGAATTGCCATAGACACTGGAGCCTCTCGTACGGTTGTTAGTTCCCAACTTATAAGTCAGTTCCTTGGGGACTCCGCATACAACCGAGAACGCATTAATTTGGTAACAGCCACCGGTCAGCGTATACCCGTCCGTGGACAGAAGGAGATGGAGTTGAAGCTAGGCAACGTGATCTACCTGCATAATGTCATCGTGGCTGATATAATGGACGACTGCATCCTAGGCCTTGACTTTATGAGGAATAATTGTTGTGAGATCGACATTAGGCAAGGTGTTTTGAAATGTGGACAGGAGGAACTTTTTATGGAAGGTGCGTTACCAGGGAACGTGTACAGCATTAAGAAGATTGTTCTTCCGCCGAGATCGGAAACGATTGTTCCGGTTAGTCTTCCCCGAAACGCTGGGCAAGCTCACCGTTGTGTACTTGTGGAAAGGGTAAACAATGACCTTCCATGGAAAGTAGCTCGAACCTTGGTCAAAACCACTGACATCTCAGGAGTACGTGTGCTGAACCTTTGCGACCGGGACCAGATTATAGAAAAAGGCACATTAATTGGTACTTGTGAGGAAGTGGATTGGTTACGTCGGTGCCAATATATATCGAGTGGGACCCCCAGCAAGGATGCAGAAACGAGAGTGACCACACTTTTGGAAGACTGTCGCAGTGTTCTGTCCCCGAACGAATTGGTCAAGGCGAAGAAGTTGTTACTCGAGTACGCCAATGTATTCTCATCAAACGATGCTGACATAGGAAAGACTGGTTTAGTTCAACACAAAATAAACACAGGTGAAGAGTTGCCTATCCGTCAGCGGCCAAGACGATTGCCGGTAGCACGTGAAAAGGAAGTGGAAACCATGATTGAAGGAATGGTGAAGGATGGTGTTATTGAACCTTCCTCTAGTCCATGGTGTTCGCCAGTGGTGCTGGTGAAAAAGAAGGATGGCAGCATGCGGTTCTGTGTTGATTACCGCCGTCTGAACGACGTTACAAAGAAGGACAGCTATCCCTTGCCAAGAATTGATGACACGCTGGACATGCTTACAGGAGTAAAATGGTTTAGCACGCTGGATCTAAAAAGTGGCTACTGGCAAGTTGAAATTGACCCTAAGGACAAGGAGAAAACTGCGTTCTCGACGGGAAAGGGTCTGTGGCAATTCAAAGTAATGCCGTTTGGGTTGTGCAATGCTCCAGCAACGTTTGAAAGGCTGATGGAACTTGTACTTACCGGGCTAATTGGCGATGCCTGTCTGGTCTACTTGGATGACATCATCATCGTGGGCCGTACGTTTGAGGAACACCTTCAAAACCTGGAACGCTTGCTTATGAAGATTCAGAGTGCCAACCTCAAGTTGAGCCCGAAGAAATGTTCACTATTCCAACGGCAAGTTAACTTTTTGGGGTTTGTAGTATCGGAAGAAGGTATCCGCACAGATCCAGAGAAAATCGCCGCTGTCAAGGATTGGCCGGTTCCAAAAGACAAGATGCAGGTTAGAGCATTTTTGGGTTTGTGCTCCTATTACCGGCGATTCGTGAAGAACTTTGCAGATATAGCCAAACCTCTGCACAAGCTAACCGAGGAGAAGCGACATTTCTGCTGGGATGAAAGTTGCAATATCGCATTCCAGGAGCTCAAGGACCGTCTGTGCAAAACACCTATTTTGGGATACCCTGATGCAAGCAAAGAATTTATAGTTGACACAGACGCAAGTGATATAGGACTTGGCGGTGTGCTGTCTCAACGGAGTGGTGACCAAGAGGTCGTGATAGCGTACTTCAGCAAGTCGTTGTCAAAACCGGAAAGGAACTATTGTGTCACAAGACGCGAATTGCTCGCTGTGGTAAAGTCGTTGCAGCATTTTAGCAAATACCTTCTGGGACGAAAGTTTCACTTACGAACTGACCATGCTGCACTAAAATGGCTATTGCAGTTTAAAAACCCAGAAGGACAAGTTGCGAGGTGGATTGAACTACTGCAGGAATACGACTTTGAGATCGAACATCGCAGCGGGAAATCTCATGGCAACGCAGATGCATTGTCAAGAAGGCCTTGTCCTGAAGATTGCAACCATTGTACTAGGCAAGAGAGTAAGGAAGTGGTATCTGTGAGGATGCTCAGGGCAGACCACCTCAGCAACGAGTGGAAGGGCAGCTTACAACGTGCACAGGAGGAAGATCCGGACACCAAGCCGATCCTGGAAAGGATGAAGGCCAGTGCTCCCAAGCCCAAGTGGAGCGACGTCTCAGCGATGAGTTCGACCACTAAAACCTATTGGGCCCAGTGGGACAGCTTGCTGCTTCAGGATGGAGTTCTGTGCCGTAAATGGGAAAATGTTCGGGGAGACAGCTGTCATTTACAAATGGTTGTCCCTAAAGCTAAAGTACCGGATGTTCTACAGCTGTACCATAATGATTATTCAGGAGGCCATCTGGGAGTTAAACGAACTCTACTGAAGATCCGAGAACGGTTTTACTGGGTCCACTGTCGAAACGATGTCGAGGACTGGTGTCGCAAATGTACAAGTTGTGCGGCTGTAAAGGGACCTCAGACTCGTAGTAGAGGTGCATTGAAGTTGTACAATGTTGGTGCACCATGGGAGAGAATAGCCATTGACGTGGCGGGGCCGTTTCCGGAGAGTGAAAGCGGTAACAAGTATTTCATGGTTGTGATGGATTACTTCACTAAGTGGCCAGAAGTATTCGCCATTCCAAATCAAAAAGCTTCAACAGTTGCAGATAAACTAGTTCATGAAGTCTTCTGTCGTTTTGGAGTACCTTTAGAGATTCACAGCGATCAAGGAAGGAATTTTGAGTCTCAAATATTCCAGGAAACTTGCCGAGTTATGGGTACTTATAAAACAAGAACGACTTCTTATCACCCGCAATCTGATGGAATGGTGGAACGATTTAATCAGACATTGGAGAGGTACCTAGCAAAAGTTGTAGACAATCGGCAACGAGATTGGGACAAGCACATACAACCGTTTTTGTTGTCATATCGAAGTTCTGTTCACGAAAGTACAGCAGTGACACCAGCTTTCGCAAACTTTGGAAGAGAACTACGGCTGCCTGCAGACCTGATCACTGGGACACCACCTGATGCCCCACGCAGTATAACCGATTATGCATATGACTTGCGGAACAAAATGAATGACATTTATGAGCACGTCAGACAATCGGGCCAGCAAATGTCTGAGAAAATGAAAACCCGGTATGACCGCAAAATGAACAATAAAGGGTTCAACGAAGGTTCATTAGTGTGGTTGCACAATCCAGTCCGCAGCAAAGGGAAATCTCCTAAGCTTCAAGCTAAATGGGACGGCCCGTACCGGATTGTAACCAGGATCAACGATGTGACCTACCGGATACAGAAAGGCGCAAGAGGGACTCCTAAGATCGTCCATGTGGATCGCTTGGCGCGTTATTATGGGACCGATAATGCTCGGGACGAGCATGTCTTAGGAGGGGGCAGTGTTGTGTGAATAAGTCAACTAGCGCCATCTAGTGTCAGGAACTTTGCAGAGAATGACATCACACAATTCTCAACCGACAGCGCCATCCGAAGAACTAAGTTTCTAGAAAATCTATACTCGAACTCTCGGTAACTTGCGCGTGTTTACTTGAACATTCCGGATATTTTGCTAATGTAAATAAATAGGTGGCGCAAGATGCGATCGGGACAGAGTTGAACTCAGCGACACAAGCGAAGCTTCGGAGCGGAAATAAGTGAATTAGTGTGTTTAATTATTAGTGTTTTAACTTTAATTTGTGTAAAGTAAATTAAAGTGTTAATTTAGGTAATTTTATAGGCAATTTTTAATTGTCACGAACCCTAAGCTCGTAACAATATGATATATAATTATAATAATTCATACAACAAATAGTTGCTGGAGATAATTTTACTGTTATCTTTTTTATATAGGATAGGGTGACAAACTAGCACACAATCCACCTAATGGTAAGTGGTTGCTGTGGTCCATAGACATCTACATCCATCCTCGATTACAAATCAAAATGCAGATGCGTTGTCACTCGTGAGGACTAAAATGGAATGCCTCGTTTCCAGTAAAAAGGGTCTCCGGTTCTCTACACTCACCATACGAAACAAAGCAGCATTAAGCTACTATTTTACGCTGGTATTCTGTGAGAACGTGGTCCTTCCCCGGTCGAGCTGACCCATTCGTGTTACAACTATTCTACTATATAACTGCAGCATGGCTCTACCACGTGTAAGAATCTATGTGTGAAACTGTCTATGTGTGAAACTGTCTATGTGTGAAACTGTCTATGTGTGAAACTGTCTATGTGTGAAACTGTCTATGTGTGAAACTGTCCATGTGTGAAACTGTCTATGTGTGAAACTGTCTATGTGTGAAACTGTCTACGTGTGAAACTGTCCATGTGTGAAACTGTCTATGTGTGAAACTGTCTATGTGTGAAACTGTCCATGTGTGAAACTGTCTATGTGTGAAACTGTCTATGTGTGAAACTGTCTACGTGTGAAACTGTCCATGTGTGAAACTGTCTATGTGTGAAACTGTCTATGTGTGAAACTGTCTATGTGTGAAACTGTCCATGTGTGAAACTGTCTATGTGTGAAACTGTCTATGTGTGAAACTGTCTACGTGTGAAACTGTCCATGTGTGAAACTGTCTATGTGTGAAACTGTCTATGTGTGAAACTGTCTATGTGTGAAACTGTCCATGTGTGAAACTGTCTATGTGTGAAACTGTCTATGTGTGAAACTGTCTACGTGTGAAACTGTCCATGTGTGAAACTGTCTATGTGTGAAACTGTCTATGTGTGAAACTGTCTATGTGTGAAACTGTCCATGTGTGAAACTGTCTATGTGTGAAACTGTCTATGTGTGAAACTGTCTACGTGTGAAACTGTCTATGTGTGAAACTGTCCATGTGTGAAACTGTCCATGTGTGAAACTGTCTATGTGTGAAACTGTCTATGTGTGAAACTGTCTATTAGTGAAACTGTCCATGTGTGAAACTGTCTATGTGTGAAACTGTCTATGTGTGAAACTGTCTATGTGTGAAACTGTCTATGTGTGAAACTGTCTACGTGTGAAACTGTCCATGTGTGAAACTGTCTATGTGTGAAACTGTCTATGTGTGAAACTGTCCATGTGTGAAACTGTCTATGTGTGAAACTGTCTATGTGTGAAACTGTCTACGTGTGAAACTGTCCATGTGTGAAACTGTCTATGTGTGAAACTGTCTATGTGTGAAACTGTCCATGTGTGAAACTGTCTATGTGTGAAACTGTCTATGTGTGAAACTGTCTACGTGTGAAACATACATTGCTGAACATCGGCTCATCTACAACACCAAGAAAAGTGAATTGGTGGTGTTTCTTGTTAACGGTAAGAAGTCCTTGATTTCGCCGCCAGTAAAGCTCATTGGTATGCCATTAAGTACAGTTTGTCAATTTAAATATTTGAGATACATTGTTAACTAATATCTGACAGACATAAATGATATAGAGAGAAAGTGACGCGCGTTGGCGGTTCGATGCAATATACTTTCCCGCAGATTTGTTAGGTGTACAAATGACGTAAAAATTACCCTCTTCAAGGTATACTGTCAAACATTTTACACCTGCAGCCTGTGGTGTGACTACACGCAGAGTACCTACAATGCGCTTAGAATTCTATATAATAATGCCTTCAGGATGCTAATAGGCCTTCCTAAACACTGTAGTGCTTCAAGCATGTTTGCTGAAACAGGTGTTGATGATTTTTATGGCATCTTAAGAAAGCGATCTGCGTCTATGTTATGTAGACTACGGAAGAGCTCAAATAGTGACTTGAGGATATATCAATATGGGCTTGACAGTCCCATTCAGAGGCACTGGATCCTAATGCATGTGGATGGGACATTCAAATTTCTTAACTGATTGTTCTCGTTCAACTGATATAATTTATTTCATCCTTATTTTATTATTATATTTCTTTACTAACATAGTTTCTGTAAATTACTTACAAATGTGTATGGATATGTATATCCTGTCCCGTTAAAGGAAGGATTTGCCTTGATCGTCACGCTTGGAATTGACAATCGCACTGTCAAAGAAGTCACTGGTTTTAAAAACTAGTGATTTCAGTAACTATACATTTTTTAATACATTCACAGTTTCAAAAGTGTTTTTTTTTGAAATTAAAACTTCTCTAGAATTGTCGTGATTTGAAATTCGATGAAATGAAAAAGCTATACTTAAAGGAGACAAACATACATCTAGAATTTAGTCTGCAAAAAATTAGATAGAAAACAGTGTTCACTATTTATTTATGTATGATGTAGATTATGCATGTGATCAATATGCAAAGATTAAGAACGAAATTTGTTGATCAGAAAATATTTAAGTACTTACGATGATGAAATTGGTAACTGTATAATATGTAAATAGTCTGTATAATATGTAAATTTTTAAACTTGGTACACAATAAATATACTGATAATTATCCTATTCCTCATGCTTTGCATTCGTCTAATTCTCTTAAAGTTTCACTTCTACCGCATGTAAACTGCACACATGTTTTTTGTTTTTGTTTCTTACAAAACGTAAATATTGATTGACTAAGTTTTGCAGTTACACCATAAACGTAATACTAAGGATTGACTTTACTATAAAATCACAACATCGCATCGAATAGAAAGCAACAATGCATCGAATAATTGTATGTGCGTATTAATTTGATGAGTTGTCCAAGGTCGCAGTTTTACCGCCATCTATCGGGAACAGAAAATTTTTCTGCATTTTCCATAAACACCTACACAAAAACTGGCGCCACCATACGCTAAATACTTAATACGAATTGCATTATATTTAATATATTTTAATAGTTTTAATTATAATAATACGCAAATTCCCTTGCACTGTTTATAATAAATTAACACTGTCTTTTAATATTATATAGTATTACCTATGAAATTGAAACGCAGGGAGAATACGACTTCAATTTTATGCAAATAAAGTTTTAATATGACACGAGTAGCCGTAAAGTAACGCATGATTTATAATAGATGATTATAAGTACACACTGCCTTTGTAATAAATTATATGAAGTAACTTAGTAAAGTATTTCGACAAAATGCCATTTAAACCTTACACGGCTTAAAGTCTCATTTAAACCACAGGTTGATCTGCCGCTTTAACTGAGACGCTGTCAAATAAATGTTAAATAGCTCTTAAACCGTTTTATGTGTGCGACCATTTCAAAGCTCGTGCCGGGGTTATTTCTGTAGACATGATTAATTTGACATTTGTGCGTAGTGACTATCTAAAAGGAATTTAAAGTCTCCCAAATATTAAATAGATGGAATAGCTTAAATTGAAATTTTTGAATGAAACGTTCCTAACCTAAGCATTACTCAAAATTTTCCATTACATTACATATTAATTGGTTAATTTGTTTCTCTCGCTTTTAATTAAATTTTGATTTTAACGTTCCGACTATTACATGAGCGTGATTCGTATACTTCCATAAATTTAATCAGATTCCCAACTTATAAAGCGTTTCATTAACTAGTTTATTTAACTAGATCCTCCTAGGACTCCTGACGGAGCCCAAGCCAGACAGCCAGGGGTCAGTCTGGATATACTGCCCTCTGTTTGTTTCTCCTGCCAAGTAGCTGTGCGTGCACTGATGTCTTCTGGTCCGAATATTAAAGAGATCCAATATAATTTCAGGCTTTGATAAGATAGTGGAACTAGTAGCCGAATACCACCAAGTGGATAGTAAGTGCGTTTGACACGTAAATATTAAAAAGTATAAATTATTTTTTAATATATTAAAAAATAAAATAAAATTTTATTCATAATTCGTTGATCTGCTGATTTCTCCCGTATTAGTTTCTAACACGTGATGGTTATTCCAAAGGTTTACGTAAAATTTATACATTGTATTTTAACTTATGCAAAAGCACGTTAACAATATAAATTTATAACATTCTTTAAAATATTTTCATCACACTGTAGAGTTTCCTATCGATATTTGTTAAAGTAGTTTATAATAGAATTTGTTTAAAATTCAGTAAAGTGCAGCTACAAGTAGAATTTTCTTTATAAGTTTACAAAAATGTTTGTGTGCGGCGTAATTATTAACTTATTTTAAGTCAATGCTTGACTTGACTTAACAATCAAGTAACAATTGGTGGTAAGGTAAGCACAATAAAAGCCTTTTCACTGTTGCCTTAAAGAAGTGCAGATAGTATTCGGACGGAAAGACAAATAAATTGCTAGCGAGTCGTCTTATATGACTCCGACATGATAGTAGCGCTGCGGAAACTTTTATTGCAGTAGCTTTATGCTGAATAGGAAGGTTTTTCGTTGCTGTAATCCAATGAGAACCTTAACCTTAACCTTAATTGCTTCCCTTGCAGGAGATACTATGATTTTGTTACTAAGGTATTTGATGTAAAGAATACATTTTTTCTCTCTTTCTTTAATTTATACTACTCTTTTACTGTAAAAAAAGACGATGCAAAGCGTTTGGTTCGATTGCGAGGAATTTTGATAACAAGGTACTGGTGACCTGCCCGTAGGGAGGAATGATTCCTACGCGCACTCTTCGATCTATAGAGTACCGACAGGCTGACTATTCAATGCCTGCGCTCAAGGCTGACAAATTGGTTTCAAAGAAAACAAGGTCACCAATAACCCGCTTGGTACATCTTTTCGCCGAGTTCAACGCTGCTAAATGGTATTGCTAGCCCATATGTGACAACATGCAAGATCGGATTCGTAAGATATGTGTGAAAGTCTGTTCACTACGATACTACAATATAAGATATTTTATTCGATTCTATTATAAGAGACCCGATTAATTAACCCGAACTGGTAATTTTAGCGCCCAGCGTAAGCGAGATGATTTGCCATCTATAGAAAGTCTTAAGATGTTTTTGGCATTTCCCAAAGTCACTTACGACGCTTAGAAGCCGTGGTAGCTCAGATGGTTAGCACTCACTGTAAAATTCAGAGTACGCGAGCAACTCGGGTTCGATCCCTGCCGGCACTAATGAAATTGCTAATTGCAATTTAAATGCTGATTTACCACGTGCTCAGCGGTGAAGGAAAACATCGCAAGGAAACTTGCATGACTGAGGTTAATAAGAAAAAAATATTGCGAAGGCATGTGAAATTCGCCAACACCCATTGGGGCAGCGTGGCGGGCACTTCCCTGCCCTAAAACTCTCTCAGAAATGAGAGGAACTTTTGCCCAACAGTGGAACGTATATAGGCTGTAACTTTCTTACGAGACCTAAGGGACAATATGGATCATTCATTCGATTACGCCGTCAATACATGTTAAATGGAAAGCTAAGCAAAAACAACCTGATGCAAAAGTAACTCTTGCAAAATCTCAACACAAAGAATGCCTAGGCCAAACTGATGCCAAAGCATTTTAATACACAGGTACTTACGTCTAAGCTTTAGGATGAGAAAACAGCACGAACACATTGTTCAAATTTACTTTTCCCTCTAGTTTAGTATTAAACGATGAACATAAATATACATCCTAATCGTGGTATATTGCACTATGCGGAATCTTTAAACGCTATTTCGGTTCGGGCTAGACTTTTATTTCTTAGCTCGAAGCTGCACTAGACTTTATTGAGATTGAAATGTGGGTGGAAATATTTAACTTCCGAAAGCGCTAAGACTCAACTAACCATAAACATGTTTTATTTGTTGAAAATTGAGTTTCCACCGGCGCTTCTCAGTTCAATGAAGATTAAATAAGTAGCTAGTACAACGCTTGTGAGTATAACCTTCATTAACAAGTTGCTCAAAATTGGTTGAGCTTCTAGTCGGATGCAATTATTTTATGCTCTTAGCTACAATAATTCGTAAAAATGCAATTTTAGTAATAGGGAAATTCAGATGTAATATTTACAAATTATTCATCAGTCTCCTCAAGAAACCGTAGTGTCTGATGATGGCCACGTCTCGACCAGCGCAGTACTAGACGTCTTGCACCTTTCACGATGATTCCCGTAGCAGGACCATATACTTAATATCTATCGGAAATCGTTATTTATCTGAGACTATGGGCCTTTTCCCAAGTTATCTCCTTTGACACGATTGGCATGAGAAGGGTTGAAATTACTGTTACACTATTAAAGTCCAGTGCTGACCATAGGCCTCCCCCATAGATGGCCTTATAGGGGTAAAATTGCTCTTCTTCAATTTATTTAATTCTTTATTTGCGCGTACTTTTATGTGAGTAGGTATACTGGTGTTACATTAGTGAAATTACATTATATATTATATTTAGGCCCATGCTATGCAAAAATTTTCAATTAAAAGCTAAAGAGTGATTTGAATGATTTTTGTTCAATATAGATTATTGCATAATAATTATTGAAAGCCATTTACCACTAGTTTAAAAAAAAAACACTGCAAACCCAGGGGACTTCTTTTCATAAGTATTTCACTTTACAATAATTTATTTTGTACAATTTTTGAATGAAGTTTTATAGAACCACCTTGGTGGCACAGAATACATACTCATTCCCTGGAGTTATTTTCATTTATGTATTCTTTAATATTATAATAATAATTTGTGTAGAATTTTTCTTTAATGAAACACTTAAACTTGTTTAATGACAAATTTTGTACATTTTTTGGGACTTTGTTGTAAAAGCGTATACATTGCCTCATAAATGAATTACTAATTCTTATGTTTATGTTTGTTCCTAGTGTTAAAAGTATGAACATCTTTATTCTTATGAAAGCTATTTATGTTTTTATGTACATACATTAAATATTCATAAATATATTGCGATGCTAAAGTTAATATTTTATTATTAAATTTAATTTTTCCTTAAATTTTTCTCTTAGGGACTCTTTACAATTTAAGTCATAAATCGCCCGTACGGCTCTCTTTAACAAAACAAATATGACTTCAATGTCAGTCTCATTACCCCATAACAAGATTCCATAAGACATTACGCTATGAATTTAACTAAAATAAACTAATACTAATCTAGCTGTCTAAACACTGGTGAGACTTCTCATCTTTCTTACAGCTTACACTGCAGAACTGAGTCTGCATGATAATTTAGATATACAGGAACCCCATTGAAGCTTCGCGTCAATAGTAATACCGAGAAAAATCAGTGTCGAATATAAATCAGTAAATTAGGATCATTATATAACTAATTACAATGTCTAAATAATTATCAAATTTTAAATAATTCTTATAATATATTTAAAGGTATACATAGTAAGAGAATATAGATAGAGTTTTAGGGTAATAGAAAGTGGAAGGGATTCCAGAGTTCTGGATCAAATAGGTGTAAGTATTTTTAATATATTATAATTTGAAAAGGCGGCTTTTTAAATTCTATCATTTCTTGGTACAAAATCAATTTAAAATTAAAGTGATATAACTTGTAGTTTTTTTCTTTCTTGTAAGTGCAAATAAAAATTGTACATACCATCTTGCTTCACTGTGTTTCCCAACGGAATGCAGCTAGCCAGCCACATGTACATGATCCACCTCAGCATGAGGCCGGAACTGGCTCCCCGTTGCAGCTCGGGCTGATTGTGGAAGTGCCTCGCGGTCGGCCGGTGTCGAGCCATAGTCCATCCACCACACGCGCTAGCATTGGTCGACTGATTCAGACGGCTAACTTACTGGATCGTTATTACTTTGGTTCCCTACAGTTCAGTCCATTGTTACGTCACTTATGACCCGTATTATCTTTTGCCGTGTGTACCTGTAACCAATTAACAATAGGAATTAAATTGTAGCAGTAAATGATTTACTTTAATGGGGATGTCGTAAGAGTCGCCAGAGGAAAACTTATACAGGGGATGGACACCAGTTTTTTTGGGATAAAACTTATGATAATAAAATCGGCGGTTGCCAACCCGCCTGCCAAGCGTGCCAACTATGGGAAATCCCCCTATGAGACAATCTATGAGGGAGGCTTAGATAGACTTTAATGATGATGATAGATATGCTAACACGGTTATTAAGGTTTACTAAGAATATATATGTATATTACATATTTTTTATAGAATAAGAGTGACAAACGAGTACACAGTCCACTTGATGGTAAGTGGATGCTGTGGCCTATAGACATCTACATTTATCTTCAATTGAGAATCAAAATGCAGATGCGTTGCCACCCCTGAGGACTTAGATGGAATGCCTCGTTTCCAGTAAAAAGGGTCTCCGGTTTTCTATACTCAAAACACTAGCTAACATAAAATAGTAGCTTTAAGCTGCTATTTTACGCTGTTATTCCGTGAGAGCGTGGTCCTACCCCGGTTTAGCCGACCCATTTGTGCTGCAACCACAATACAGCTGCAGCATACCTCTTCCACGTAAAACAATAAACGACCAATAAACGACTAAACATATATATTTCTTTGAAGACCAATTTCAAAACTTATCCAGTTGCTGCCCGAGGCAGACTGTAATATAGCGTACGAATATTGTAATATATATATAATATTATATATATATATATATATATATATATATATATATATATATATATATATATATATATAAGGACTCGAGCTCATTACATTTTCTATGTTGGTTATTTTATTATTCCAAAAAGTCCCTACTCGTTTTAATAAGCTTTCTTAAAGCTTTCTGCTAAAGAACGTATTCGATCGTTTGTTCTTACTATAGATTTTTACAAAACTTTTTCCGCACATACTGTAAACGAAAGTGTACAGCCAACGCGTGCTGTCTGCTCATGTGCAGGACAACGTCTCACATCCATGATATATGGTTTCGCACTACTGACCGTAGAGAAAGCTCAAGGTTAAGAATGTGATTATTTAATACTTACCTTTTTATAGGAGAGGTGCAAACGAGCATACCGTTGACCTAATGTTAAGTGACTATCGCCGCCCATGATCAACTGCAACACCAAGAGAATTTCAGGTGCGTTGCCCCTAAGTCGTATCTATCTGGGAAAACCACCGGTGGTAAACTAAACTTCAGTGAGGTCGTATGCGGATGAAAACTCCTAGTGAACGTACAGTGGTGGACCGCCAAGCATCCAGATGGTGTGGATGGTATCGAGAGTTCTGCCGCGTAATGCGTTCATGAAATTTGGCGGCTGGGATTAATCCGAACAATTCCTCAGAGCACTCGCCGTGGTAGATGCGAAAGAAAATGCAAAGAGATGCAACATCTCTTCGCAGCCCCAGTGAATCGAGCCGATCGGAAAGCACTCGGTTTTCGACGATTCGAGCTGCTCTGCGCTGGATGCGGTCAAGTGGAAGGAGCTGGCACTGGGGAGCCACAGCCCAGAGATGGGATATATAGCCTTTTATATATGACGTTTCTCTAGTATAGACAAACCCCCAGAGGTTTGCATGCTAACATTATAATGTAATGCAACGTTCACATGCTGTAAATATAAAAGCTACGGAGAGGGCTATGCTTGGAGTTTCTTTACGTTATAAAATTTGTATCCAAAATGTGTGCAGTAGAACCAGGATAACCACCACAGCTCAAGCAACGAAGTAGCTCGAAGAACCCACAACTTTTTTTTTTTTTTTTTTTTTTATAGAAGAGGGGGCAAACGAGCATGCGGCTCACCTGATGTTAAGTGACTACCGCCGCCCATGATCAACCGCAACACCAGGAGAATTGCGGGTGCGTTGCCGGCCCTTTAGAAAGGAGTAAGCTCTTTTCTTGAAGGTCCCCAGGTCGTATCGGTCCGGAAAAATCGCCGGTGATAAACTATTCCACAGAGAGGTTGTACGTGGAAGAAAACTCCTTGTGAAACGTACAGTGGTGGACCGCCAAGCATCCAGATGGTGTGGATGGTATCGGGACGTTTGCCGTGTCGTGCGTTCACGAAATTTGGCGGCAGGGATTAATCCGAACAATTCCTCAGAGCACTCCCCGTGATAGATGCGATAAAATACGCAAAGAGATGCAACATCTCTTCGCAGCGCCAGTGAATCGAGCCGATCGGAAAGCACTCGGTCGTCGACGATTCGAGCCGCTCTGCGCTGGATGCGGTCAAGTGGAAGGAGCTGGTACTGGGGAGCCTGGGGCTCTATCCCAGAGATGGGAACAGTATTCCATGTGCGGCCGAACTTGCGCCTTGTAAAGTTGCAGGCGGTGTGCCGGCATGAAATACTGTCCCGCTCTGCTGAGCACGCCAAGCTTTTTAGAGGCCAATTTGGCCTTCCCCTCCAAGTGACCACGAAACTGCACGTCACTCGATATGTCGACGCCGAGGATTCCGATACTGGCTGAGGCAACAAGGGGAGTGCCTTGAAACTGAGGGGATACGACAAAGGGGTTCTTTTTAGCGGTTAACGCGCAAACTTGTGTCTTCTGGGGGTTAAACTGGACTAGATTTAGTCGTCCCCAATCCGAGACTCTGTTCAGCAAAGACTCGACTTCAGACACAAGTTTGTCCCGGCACTCGGAGACGTTTTCCCGAGAAATATTGGCTCGGGCGGTGTAAAGAGCATCACCAGTGCTGTCATCCGCATAGCAATGAATGTTATAGTTAGCAATAAACTGCAACTCGTACTAGTAAACGAAGTATAGGCACTACGTAAATGGTGCGAGGACCTGGTGAAAATGTAGGCAGTCGAAAGACGCAAGTGGCTCAGGACCGTGCTTTGTGGCATTCCTTGCGAGAAACCAATGTTGTCATGTTCACCAGCGGACTTGTGATGAGCAGTAATTGATGGATGGATGGATATTTATTTAATTTTTTATAGAATCAGGGTGACAAGCGAACACACAGTCCACCTGATGGTAAGTGGATGCTGTGACCCCTAGACATCTACATCTATCTCCGATTAAGAATCAAAATGCAGACGCGTTGTCATCCCTGAGGACTAATATGGAATGCCTCGTATCTAGTACAAAGGGTCTCCGGTCCTATTACACACACCATACGAAACACAGCAGCATTGAGCTGCTATTTTACGCTGGTTTCTGTGAGAGCGTGGTCCTTCCCCGGTGGACCCATTCGTACTACAACCATAAGATAACTGCAGCACGGCTCTACGACGCGAAAAATTTATTTTTGTAAATTATTTAAAGTAGATTAATTAAGGGGATAGAGTAAGTCAGTCAAATTCTAATTTCGTCCCCACTTGCCCGCGTGTCGTATGCTATTGTTACGCGCTCAAGTCGACGGCACTAGCGCCATCTAGTCTCGAACCGAAGAACTAAACTTCTTAATGTTGAAACACGAACTCTCGGTACCTTGCGCGTGTTTACTTGAATATTCTGGATATTTCGATCGGCGAAGTATTGAAGTTGGCGAGGCAAGCGAAGCTTCGGAGCGGAATAAAGTGAATCAGTGTGATTAATTATTAGTGTTTTTTAACTTTAATTAGTGTAAAGTGAATTAAAGTGTTAATTTAGGTAATTCTATCGGCAATTTTTATTGTCACGAACCTCAAGCTTGTAACACTATGTACCGACATGTTTGTAATCACTAATACTGAAGTAGAAAGTAAAAAGGTCACACTTATTTCATTAGGCTTATCATATTTATGCCTGTTTCTTAACGCCAAGCCAGTCGCTTCTTATTTTTATTACGGTTATTTATCATTTTAATTTTACGTCGTCCTGTTGCGTAATGTATATTCTGATCGTAAGCGACACAACCTCCCCATTCAAAGGCCGAAGCGAAGTGACCGTGCGGCAGGAATCACGCTTCAAGAGGCCGATAGTTTAGTTAATTTCTTTTTACAGTGAAAATAATGGTATTTAAAAAAAAAGTAAATAACATAAGCACTGCGTTATAGTTAGTTCAGTTAGTATGTAAAGTTTCACGATCTTATTTAAAGTATTCTATGAATAACAGCAGTTTATTTTGATGGTAACTTTGGATTTTTTTCTATCGAGAAAATTTTACGGAATCGTGTTTTCGTCTAACATAATCCTTAACACTAATCCTCAACTTTACCATATATTTATTTCAAAATTAATGCTGCAATATTTTCGGCATAACGAAGGATCTTGCTAAGCCATTTGAGATTATGTTTCCCCTTAAGCATTAAAATTAGGCTATCTTATGATCGAAAATTATTCATATTTTATAAATTCTTCTCCCACTTGTATAAATCTTGTGACGTGTCACATGTCACAAACTCGGCACACGTTCTTATTATCATAATTAAGTGAATAAATAAACGAACGTATTTCCAACAGTTTTAAGACTTTGTCAAATGAAACATAATAAATGAACATTTCGATTCTATGACTATTGTGGCTATTTCGAAACAGGGAAACTGTTGAGTTAATTCTTAATTCTTCTATTCTTGTTTGTTAGGAAGTATTTACAGATAACTTCAATGTGAAGACTTTCATTAGTATTTAGTCGGCAAGAATAGACTTAAGCGGAAGTTCATTGACCGAACTGGCGATATATTGCAGAATAACTAAGTAAATGAACCCTTAAAATAGTTCTCACGGGTGACAACGCATATATACATTTTGATTCGTGATCGAGATTTAATTGATGTAGATGTCTATGGGCCGGAGCAACCTCTTACCATCAGTTGGGCTGTGTTTTTCTAAAATTTGTACAAAAAACGAGCATGTATGCGTAGATACTCGAGAGTGGATGTGAAAGAAGCAAAAGAGTTTTCAGGATCATGCCAAATGGAGGAGCGTAATCTCTGCCTACTCTTTTGGGTGACAGATATGATAGTTTATATTCCGTTATGATCTTTATTTTCTTTGATGTAGAGCAGAAATTTATAAAAATTCGTGAATGCATTCTTGCATCAATTCAAAATACCCAAACAACGGCCAGCAGGCTCAACAGAGCAGGAGTGAAGAAAAAGAAGCACTGATCATGAATCCGCCTGCCTAGACTAACGAAACCTCTGTATCTCATATTTGTGATAATCCCAAGATTAGTTTTATATACGAAGGTAGAAAATAATTAAAAGTACTATATGTGAGGGTATTATAAAGTACTGTGCAGGCAACTAGCTTAGAGTAATCAGTCAGTACGGCCGGTTTTAGAGCTCAACCGACTGTCGGTGCGTACCATCGGTCCTGACGATACACATAACCGATCGTCAGTTTGTAGCGTTCAGAGCTCTCCTGAGCAACGCAACTGGCTGGACTGGTACAGTCACAAACACGTAGGTACACGAAATGGACGCGTTTACAAATTGTTTAATTGCTGCTTACTATGTTCGGAAACTTATGAGGAACAGAAGACGTAGGTATCAGGTTCACCCAAACGTCGCCCAAAGAGCAATTCAAGTGGAATTTACTACTTTATATTCATTATTGCGCGAAGATGAAGAATTTTTTTTTGATTACTTTAGAACGTCATTAAAAAGTTTTGATGAATTATCAGTGAAATTACAAGACAACTTAAAACATCCGCGAGGCGTTCGGTATCGACATATGCCATGTTTGATAAAAATTACTTAAATCACTAACACTACTTAATACCTATAAAATCATACAATATGATTAAAGTTTAGGTTCTATTTTCTTGACGATGATACACGCATCCGTAGGGTCGGTGTAGCACTGAACGCGTCAATATGTTTCCATAGCGCGTCCGTCGACCGACGGTATGCATGCGGACGCGCCCGACCGACGGTCCTCGTACGCATTGCGTACGTACGTACGTACGTAGCAATATACGTGTGAGTACGATCGGTCGAGCACTGTAAGGACTTGTGGATTTTCATACAAAAGGCAAGCACGACCGACGTACGCACCGACGGTCGGTCGAGCTCTAAAACCGGCCTTAATCAATTCTTAGTCTGGGTCGTGATTCTGCCCATCGTGGCACTCCTTTTCGTAAGCGTAAAGAGGGTTGGTTTGCACATTTCATCCATTTTAATGTTATGTTGTATTTACTTATAATTGCTCACTGTGTTACTTCGAAGTTACCCTATATACGGCCTACTGATTTTAGAGCAAAGGCACTGCCCCAATGCATGTTGGCGGACGTCATATGTCATCGAAATATTTTTTTATTTCTCAGACATGCAGGTTTCCTCATGATGTTTTCCTTTACCGTCGAGCACGTGGCAAATCAGCACTTAAAATTGGAATTAACAATTTCATTGGTGCCGGCAGGGATCGAACCCGGATTGCTGACGTACTGTAAATTTTACTGATGGCTTAGTGATATTATTTTAATTAAATAATATTGAGAGTGATTTATAACAATTCATAAATACCAAATAAAAATTTTACTCTCCTTTTAGGCTTCGCCGCAGATGTGAAAAATTACATTCGTATCGTTCATGTCGTAAAACAGCTTAAATTTTACTGACGACTTTAAAAACTCAAGGGTACTTCATAATACGTCGTGCAAGTCAAAATTAAGGCAATGTGAAGTGACCTTAATAAATGAAAACGTAAAAATTGATCGACTGATAAGGCAGCTTTTAGTATTAATGGGGCGCCCTTGTGTTTCACGAGAGTTTCCTTTCGACTCTCACCAACGTTTTTGGAGAGCAAAGTTGTCGACATCAGTAATTTTGTTTTTATAATTAATGGCCTCTTTATACCAGCTTTATTTAATTGGATACGATTCAATTTTGTGGTCGTTGTTGCTAGTTAAAATTAGGTTCGTTTCATTTTTGAATTTTGATTTCATTTAAAATCTAAATTCACATTACTTTCAACATTTACATACTACGATTACATGTTACGCTTTTATTTGTAGTTGATTCTTGGTTGATTGAAAAGTTGGTTGGTTGGTTAGAGAAAAAGTTTTTCGTAAAATAATAAATTCATATTTTATGTAAAAACGTATTTATTTGAGAAATTTTGGCGTTTTTGAGAAAAACTTATAAATATAACACCATACTGCAGCTATATTAGTAGTATAGTTGTAGCACGAATGGTTCGGCTCGACCGGGAAAGGACCACGCTCTTACTGAATACCACCATAAAACAACAGCTTAACTCTGCTGTGTTTTGTATGGTGGCTGTAGAGAACCAGACCCTTCTTACTGGAAAGGAGGTTTTCCATCTTAGTCCTCAGGCCGGAGCACACATCTGTATTTTGATTCCTAATCGAGGATAAATGTAGATTGTGTATAGGCCACGGTATTCACTAACCATCAGGAATGTGCGCTCGATTTTCACCCTTATTTTCAAAAAAAGTCTCATATGGTGGACTCTAAATGATGGCAGAGTATGTTTTTTATTCACACACATGATATGGATATCAAATGAAGGGATTCGCTGAGAAGAATACAAATAAAATGACGTCTGCGTTCAGCTCATTGAGGAGATGGTGAAAGTTTCCCGACTAAACGGTAAGACTTAGAGGGGTCGCATTTTAACATTTAACTAATAAGCTTTTAGATTTCTTATATTTACGCGAACACTGTACGTCGATTAAATCTAATTTTACAGATTTTATTTATGGTCACGGCTGACGTTCCGATGTCAATGTTAACCAGAAGTACCTTCAGTTTTCTAACTGTGTCTTGAAGTCTTGCAGTGGTATGCTTGGACTTAGTTTTAATTTTATTAATTACAGGATCCCAAGCAGGTATAATACTCAGCCTCCTTCTCTATTGATATTAGGATGTTTTTTTTAATTCTGAGGTGGCGCTGTCGTCGCGCCACAAGCGAAACATATCGAAGCCTAAATCGCGCTATCAAAGTTCCGAATCATAAACAGTATATATAGAACATCTTCGAACTATCACACGGAGCGTTGGCCGCTCCCCAGGCAGAACACTTTGCCGGCGGGACATCTCCCCTTTTCCTCCTACGGCCACAATTCCAATAGCTTTACGTATCATATTTAGTAGGAACCGATGTTCTTTTGCGATAATTTGTGGGTGCCATGAAGCACCCAAAACATCGGGAATTAAAAATCAAATAAATTAAACGCGGTAAAATCCATAAAAGTAATTTTAATAAGCTTTTATATGATATAAAGTAGGTAAGGGAAAAAATTGATGGTTTTGTATTAAAGTTTATTTTCTATTTTTAGAGCATTTCGTTAAAAGTTTGTTTTAAAAATGTTTTTTTACCATAATTTTTTTGTTTCTTATTTATATATTTGTGAAAAATAATGAATTGCGATCTATTTTTTTGCCATGGAGGAACAACTTTTGATTCATGCAATCACCATAATTGAACCAGTTCAGAGATGAGTTATACATTGTGCTTAATAAGAATTCACACTGCATTATTTAAAAAAAAACTCCATTTTTGACTGTTCGCATTTTCTTATTTATATATAACAAACGATAACTTCGCAAACTTGAGAAAATTTTCAAACTTTACTGGGACAATTCTAACGAACCGTATCGTATACGGTTCGACCTCCGTAGGTACCTACGAAAATCACACACGTTAATATTCGTATAACCACAATAAATATCTGCGGAAACACAGGAAACTAAACTTTAGAAACACACAATAAACTTGGAGGTCGTCGCAAACTCGCAAAACTATATTAGTTTCCGTTCGTCACGCGATCTGCTTATTGGAGGCATAAAAATAACATTATTAAGCCCAGAGCTCGTGTAGGAAAGTTACGATTGTTCCCTCATTCAATCAAATTGCTATTATAATAATAAATTTTGCGGCTCGCGATCGTTTGTGGGTCACTGCAGTAATTCCAAACGCTAACGGTATAATGGCCAGGTAATAGGCTTAGGTTGAGCTATGTTGGCCTAGTAATAGCAGTATTTTAGTATTGGAGTAGTCGCGGCTGTGATTTTTATTGGAATAAATTCGAAGAAATTATATCCGTAAGTGATAGCCTATAAAAAGTCTACTTATATATTCATCAGGCCTCCCTTATGAGTTACCTCATAGGGCCACCAATTATGGATTAGGGATATTAAGTATTTACCATAGTTGCCACGCTTTTGACGGCTCCGTGGCGCAGTGACTTAGCAATGAGCAATGAGTTGTTGCATGGGGGTCTCGTGTTCGAATCCCGCACGGAACAAGTATTTGTATGGTCTACAAATAATTGTTCCGGGTCTGGATGTTCGTCCTTGTGAAATTTATGTTTGTACACTTCCTCCACGATACAGGAGAAAATCATAGTGTGGGGGTAATGTTTTTATAAGACTAAAAAACTAAAAGCTTGGCAGGTAGGTTGTCATGCGCAGCTTCTTATTTTTTTGTTGTAATTAGAAAGACACAGCTGCCCATCTCCTTTTTTACTGCTCTCCGTTGTTTCTTATGACACCCATAGAACGATATGGAGTAGTGGGTTAGTACTAGTTTTTACGGAATTTATCGCGTATATTTAACTTTTTAAATACCCGACGTTTCGAGAGCTTTACAGCACTCATGGTCCCGCCCGTGACCATGAGTGCTGTAAAGCGTTCGAAACGTCGGGTATTTAAAAAGTTAAATATACGCGATAAATTCCGTAAAAACTAGTATTATTTCAATGTGTAGTGTTCGCGTAAATATAAGAAATCATTAAGTAGTGGGTTATTTTGCACCCTCAGTACAAGGTGGACTTATATCCACAAATACGCTACTCAGCCAAAACAATTAGGCGAAAGAATTCTTACACCGCTACTACACGCTTAAAAGAAATAATGATGTCAATAATTAAATATGTACAGTTCCAAACAGATTAAATTTGTGCCATTTGCTGTAGAGACCTGTTTGGTGGGTTTAATGTGTAGAGAAGGGACTATGTTTAAAGGAACGTATTTGACTTAAACATTCCACGAGTTAGCCAAAGTTATTGACACTTTGGTAATTGGGCTATATGATAAAATGTTCTATTAAATTTTAATGTTCTAAAAGTTAGACACACTTTTATATTGGCGAGTCTAGTATTTTTGACGAGAAGCTTAAATAAAACAAAAAGATAAAAAGAAATAAAACCAAGACATTCAGTAAAAAAGAGCCTTTTTAAAATGCCGGCGACGCACCTGCAATTCCCTGGTGTTCAAGTTGTTCATGGGCGGCAGTAATCACTTACCATCAGGTGAGCCGTATGCTCGTTTTCCCCCTCTCTTGTAAAAAAGTACCTATACTATATATAACATATGATACTTATACTATATAACATAATATATAACATATGACAATATTATCCATTACTGTGGTTTCTAATATAGACGTGAGTACTATGCGTTTAATGTAAGTAATTTTCAAACTTCACCGTGTTCAATTTTACTTTCATTTTTAATTCACAAATTTACAACTTTACAATCTTTATGTCCCGCCTTGGATCCATCTATGATGTAATGCTACCGAAACGTCGGGAGTTAAAAATAAGTTAAAAGCAAACGCGATAAAATCCGTATAATTAATTTTTTTTTTCAATGATCCATCATGTACGTTATAGTTATTTCTTACTTGGATCGTAACGATTTTTCCTTGCATTGTACTCCTCTCTTAAACCTCTCTTAAACCGATTTAATTACTGCCATATGGCAATAATATTCATCCGAAAACACCGAACCGAGATGTTATTGATCATCACGCTGCGTGCACAGAGTTGCGAGGGTTTCAGAAATCGAAAAAAAAATCAGTCATCCAGGAGCAGATTATTAATGGCTGTTAAAAAAAAAACAAGAAGATCGGCCCCAACCATCATCATCATCTTCATCATTCGAGAAATGCCACAAAACATGATCTAGATTCTAGAGCAACTCGCATCTATCGACAAGTCTTATCAGGTCGCTGCTCCAGTATGGGGGTACACTCGATTCACCAATAAAAGGCTGTCACTAGCGAACCTTTCTTTCCCATCGATTGTCGGGAGTTACATGGCCATCTAAATGCTATTTCAGCTTACTGATCTGGCGACTACGGCTATTATAGTTCTGTTGACCTAACGATATATTTTTAAAACAAATAAAAGTGACATAATATGCGTATAAAGCCCGCTTGATGTTAATCCGCCGAAAGCCAGTGGACGATATGGTCATTTGTCCTCGATTAAGGACCAAATTTGTGGTGCATTGTCATCCCTGAGTACTAAGATGAAATGCTGGGTTACTTTGAATAGGTAATAAAATACTTCTTGTTTTTTGATATAAACCTTACGAAAAGCTGCAGAATTATGCTATTTTAGGCATGGTATTCTGTGTGAACTGGCCACCCTCGCTCGTTTTTCGTTCGATATCGTGCTCCTACCATAAAATAGCTGCAGCGTGCCTCTACAACGTTCAAAATGAATAAACTCTTGTTCATATTGCTTGTTAATCGTTTGCCTCACGTGATATTTTATTGACAATCATGAATGTCGGATTGACTATAACAAATATTTATTACGAGCAGTAAAACGGCGGGGGTGCGAAAATTACTTATATGGTGTTATTTTTAATAGGCAACGTTATGGGCACTTCTCACAGTAATAACTGGATCTATATAGTTTTATTAGACCCTAGTTCCTTGATTACACCTGACGTATTAAATAATTATGTTACAGGTAAGTGCCGATACAGCTAAAGCTGTGGTAAGAGAGGCAAGGTTATGGGTTCACCTTAAAATTTCAGAGTACGTACGTAAGAAAATGTAATAAAATTAATAATTGCAATTGCAAGTGCTGATTTATCACGTGCTCGGCAGTAAAAGAAAATGTCGTGCAGAAACTTACAGATCAATAAATAAAAACACTTAGTTGAAGTGTGAAGTACGTCAAATACAATAAATACTTGAGGTACCTACTTCACATTGGTATACCTGGCAATATATGTAGAAGCCAACGGATGCTGGAGGCTCAGGAACGTGCTCTGTAGCATTCCTTAGGGTAGGCCTATGTTCTGCAGTGGACTGGTGAAGGGCGGTAACGATGATGATAACAATGATGAGCGAAAGTAATGTGTTTTCACAGAATTTTTGTTTCTGGATGCAATTGAAACCAACACCAATTGCGCTACGAATGTTTTTATACGTGGTAGAGCCATGCTACAGTTATATTAGTAGTATAGTTGTAGCAAGGAATGGGTCGTCTCGACCGGGGAAGGACCACGCTCTCACAGAATACCAGCGTAAAATAGTAGCTTAAGGCTGCTTTGTTTCGTATGGTGAGTGTAGAGAACCGGAGACCCTTTTTACTGGAAACGAGGCATTCCATCTTAGTCCTCACGGGTGAAAACGCATCTGCATTTTGATTTGTAATCGAGGAAAGATGTGGATGTCTATGGGCCGCAGCAACCACTTACCATCAGGTGGACTGTGTGTTCGTTCGTCACCCTATCCTGTATAAAAAAAACATCATTGATTCGATTCTCTGACTTTGGCCGTCAAACTACAAAACTTGTTTGAAAATGATCTACTGTTTCTTATTGATAGGCCAGTTTGGTAGCACGGTAGCTTAGCGTTTGGTTGCGTTGTCGGGCTGCAAGTTCGAATCCCACACGAAACAAAACTACCTTGTCAGGATATTTAAAGTTACAACCTATATACGTCACACTCCTGGGCACAGGCCTCCTCTCATTTCTGAGAGGGTTTAGGGCAAGGAGTCCGCCGCGCTGCCTCAATGCGTGTTTGCGAACTTCACATGTCTTCGAAATATTTTTTTTCTTATTTCTCAGACATGCAGGTTTCAGGCTGATTTCAAATCAGCACTTAAAATTGCAATTAACAATTTCATTGGTGCCCGCGAGGATCGAACCCGGTTTGCTCGCGTATTGTGAAATTTACAGCGAGCGCTAACCATCTGAGCTACCACAATACAAAAGAAAGTTGTAGTATAACCTTCTTATATAAAAACGACCAAATTCAATTTGATGGAGGTAGCTTGTAATTTCATTTTAATTTTTAATGTTATAGAAACGCTACAATAGATATAGTAAATAACTAATTAAAGTTATAGGACTTTCTTTAACATTTAATACATTTAGCAAAAAGTACCTAAATAAATAGAAAAGACTTTAAAACGTACAAAAGCGCAAGAAATGAATGTAAGTTGATAGAAAGAATAGTCCACAGCCGTCGTCGTCCCACTCATACTACTTCACACGACGCTGAACACCTTTATAGCTTAATTGGTTTTTGAACCACAGTCTTGCCTTCAATATTGAGTACGATCGGAGAAAAAAGTGCATTGATTCAACAGTCCAGGTAAGCATTCAGAGAGTTTGGACTCCACACAATAGAACGTGGGCGTACAACATTTCATGCCGTTCCGTATCTATGAATAGGCTTTGTCAAAACGGGCCCACGAAAGTGGACGATATTCCGATCCTAATGCATCGAGTTTATTTCTTTATTGTTCCTTTTCAATGCTGGCACTGGGACAAAATACAATACATTATTTTTAATACGATTTAAACTAGGAAATTGGTAAAGAAAATTGGCACTACTAGGTGTTTTAATAACAAGGACATGAAGTAAGAATACACATAAGTGTTTGAAGTTGGTTTGAAGTCATTAAAAATCAAAATTTAAGTTATTCTAATTTTAGTACTATAAAGCTATAGAAAGAGATCTCATGTTATCATTCATTACTGTGATTGAAATTTTGTATTTAACTAAAATATCAGGCTTTACTAAACAGTTAAATTCATTTTGACACCTCTCAATCGGAAATACGGTAGAATACCGCACGTAAGTGTATACTGCAGTACACGGGAGATTAAGTGGGCGACGAAAGCGGCCCAACTACAAGTAGTCTTTATCCATGTTTTCGACATAGACATTTGAAAATCTCCTAGCCACCGAGAACATTGTATTCTAATTCAATGCTTCCCAAAATTCAGTTAAACCAATCAGAAGCACATTTCCGTTAGTTTAGACATTCGTGTATATTTGACAACTCATTTGCGATGTCAATACTACTTACACGTTACGTACATATACCTAGTCCTTTTTAAAAGCTACACTAGTATTTTATTCTGTATTTTGGAAAGGCATAAAATATAGAGATACTACGTACGACTACTTTCCCGCCTAGAATTTCTTCTAGGTTCCTAGGTACTACCCTTTTTGCTATTTTTTCGCTACTAAATAGCGGTGCCTGCACTGCCATTTTTTGTTCAAAAGGGTACAGCGGGTATTCCATCTTCGTCTGCAGAAGTGACAACGCATATCTGGCGCTCTTTATTTGCAGTCGGCTGCAGGTGTCCATGAACTGTATTTGCCACTTACTATCAGGTGGACTGTAAGTTTACCACTTCAGTTATGTATATAAAAAATTACTTATGGTTAAATTACACGTGGACAAACATCTACCCCAGTAACATTATTTGTAGGCCATATAACCTAACTTTTCCTTTCAGGGAAACATTTCCTGTTCACGCGGGATACGAACCTGTGGCCACGCAGCGCAACGCATACACTAAGCCACTGCACCACTGAGCACGTACAAAGCCCTCGTCCCAACGGAGCGATTGTGACTTATTGGCGAAACAGTGCGAAACCAACGTGTGCATTAGACCGCGAAAATCACAGAATAAAATTATTGAAATTGAATATCTCGTAAATAGCAAATTCAAAAAGTCGTGAGTGACTTTTTTAATTTGATATTATAGTGGGACGTTCTAACAGTGAGACAGTATTTCATCATACAAACTGTTCTAATGAAATACTCTCAATGTAAATATGATCCGGAGCTCCTAAAAGACAAACGCTGAAAAGGTTCTGTATGTCGCCATCCATTCTACTACCTCACACAATTTCTTCTGTTTCCTAGGACCATACATGTATAAACTGAACAATATCCTAAATTTGAATCCCTTACCTAAATCTAGCTAGAAATCCGTTCCTACAAAATATCTGAAAACTTTAGACTATGAAGCGACTGAAAACCTATTAAAGTCGCCTATAATTTACAGTAATCTCGTTTAAATTTTAATATTTTCTTGTCTTCATTTTGGTTTAAAATGCAATTATATATTAATCATAACTCACGCAAACACGCGCGCAATCACCCACACGTACTCACTCACACACACACACTCACCCACAAACATACACACACACAAATACGCACATAGGTACAACAGGTACGCCCGCGCCCTAGCTAACACGCACAACTACTTTATACATAGTACACACACTTATTAATGTGAAATTTGTAATTACTGTAGTTCATTTTGTTTACTTAATTATAATCTCCGTTCTGATTTGTATTCCTCAGAATGATGCTTTAATACGCGGAGGAGCCCTGGTGACCTGGTACTAGGTACTCTGTATAATCCTAATACAGGTTTTTTATTATATCTACATCAGGCACCAGTCTCTCACTACTAAAGTAACTGTCTAGCACTTTTGTAATACTTAGCACTAAGAATACCTATTGTGAAGAGAGAATAAATGCATTCATTCATTCATTCATTGTACATTAGTCCTAAGGGAGTCAACGCATCTCTATTTAGATTCTTAATCGAGAAAACATGTTAGCTGTGTCCATGGAACAAGGCATCAACTTACCATCAGACGGACTGTGTGCTCGTTTTTCAGGCGTATGCTCAAAAGATCCTATTACGTATTTGAGATATTTCAGCACTTAGATTATTGTGAATGGATTATCCTTGTCTATTTTAGTTTTCAGATTTGAACTGTATTTACTGTAGTAACATTCAATTATATTCTGCGTGCCTGCTTTGTGCACAGCATATATAGCGTACATACATACGTACATATATTGTCAATTTGTGGTTGTTATTACAGCTCATTACGGCTTGCACTTAGTGTGTTTATCACATATTACCATAATTCATCTTAATGATGTTATGCAATCAGTAAGTCATTACGGCGACAAAGGAAGTCCATATCGCCATAGATATTGACAGCCCTCGAATAAAACGAGAATTTTGTGTGAATGTTCAAACGTTATTTTATGTTATCATTATTCATCATTACATTTCTTCACAAGTCATCTTCAGATCCTGAGCATACAGTCACTCCATCTTGTAACACTTCGCTTACCGGTAAGAGGCTCCCACGCGAGAAATTTTCTTACCCATCGGTTGTCGGTTCATCGGTTCTCCGGTTCTACTTTTATTTTATGTTAAAATGAATGTTTTGATTTCCGCCTTTAAAAATAAATTATTACTACTATACTAAGAAACTCTGTATTGTGTACACAATTCCGTACATGAACTGCACGTGGACTAAAACCCACCAATAACTAATTTTTATAAGCCATACAAACATAGCTTAGTGCGGGATTCGAACTCACGGGCTAAAAATTATTGATATACGACGATGGAATATAGTAAAATGAGCACACAGTAACCTAATGGTAAGTGGATGCTGTGCCCCATAGACATCTACATTTATCCAAGAATAAAAATGTAAATGCGTTGTCACCTCTGAGGACGAAGATGGAATGCCTCGTTTCCAGAGTAAAAAGGGTCTCCGGTTCTCTACACTCACCATACGAAACAAAGCAGCTTTAATTTTAAGCTGGTATTCTGTGAGAGCGTGGTCGTTCCATGCTATAAACCATGTCATATACCATGTTATAAATTTTGTTTATAATGAACGTCATAACATCAGATGGGATCTTAGTTAAACGTTAGCCCTAAACTATTCATTAATGAAAAGCCTTCCCGTTTCTTTAGAAGCTGCTTCAACTCTAACTAACATTTATGAATATGTTCAGATGTATGAATTCTTTTAACAATTTCGCAATAGCAAGAAAAATCACATGACGATAAGTTCTTAAAGCTCACAGCAGTTATAATCTTTAAGCTTTCAAAATTAATGCACAGTGGTCTAACGGTGATATTTAGAACGAACCTATTTATCTTTATGCATGGGTTTCTTTTTTTATCATTATTTATTTGTAAATAGACATGAATTTTATCATTTCTGTTAAATTTCTTTTATAATGTTTGAAGTAAATGACTTTTCTTAAAAATAATATAGTCTAGTCAATAATTTTATTCTTTTCCTACTTTTTTCATCACCTCGCAAAAGTCCGTTGCTTAGATTCCTGAAATTTGGAATTGTGGGTATTCATTTGCAAAACAATAGATATGTAGGTTTAATCGATTTTGACTTAAAGGGATTTCGAATGTGGCTCGAAGTTTTTTTTTTATAGGAGGGGGGCAAAACGAGCATACGGCTCACCAACACCAGAGAATTGCATATGCCTTGCCGACCCTTTAAAAAGGAGTAGGCTCTTTTCTTGAAGGTCTATAAGTCATATCGTTCCGGAAAAATCTCTGGTAGTAATCGATTCCACAAGGAAGTTGTGCGAAGAAAAAAACTTCTTTTAAATCGCACAATAGTGGACGGCCAGTCAACCAGATGGTATGGATGATATCGCAATTTATGTCGCGATGTGAGATGGTGAAATTGTGCGACTGGAATAAATCCGAACAATTCCTCAGAGCACTTCCCGTGGTCAATGCGATAAAATACAAGAGATGCCAAGAGATGCAACATCTCTTCACAGTGCCCGTGACTCAAGCCGATCATAAAGAGCTCGGTCGTGGACGATTCGAACGGCTCTGCGCTGGATTCGATCAAATGAAAGGAGCTGGCACTGGGGAGCCCCAGCGCCAGAGATGGGAACAGTGTTGCATGTGAGGACGAACCAGCACCTTGTAAAGTTGCGGGCGTTGTGCTGGCATGAAATACTGTTCCGCTCTGCTGAGCATGCCAAGCTATTTAGGCACCAATTTGGCCTTTTCTTCCAAGTGACCACGAAACTTCACGTCACTCGATATGTCGATATGTCCCTTTGTTGCTCGATATGCAACAAGGGGAGTGCCTTGAAACTGAAGAGATACGACGAAGGGTTTCTTTTTAGCAGTAAACGCGCAAACTTTTGTCTTCTGGGGATTTTACTGGACTAGATTCCGAGATTTTTCAACAAAGTTTAGACTGCAGACACAAGTTTGTCCCGGTACGTTTAGACTGCAGACACAAGTTTGTCCCGGTAAAATTTCCAAAACTTTTTACTAGACGGGTTCATGCTATAATAAGCTAATAAGTTACAATCAGCTTTCTTTAATCAGTAACTACTTATGCTGATTGCGAGCGGGCGTGAAGATTAGTTTTTTATTTAGTAAGCCGTGAACGTTGTTTTCGACAATCTTGCACTGATTTTGTTTATTTGTTTAATATGTGACTTAGAAAAGTCTGTCATTATTTATGTTTTATGCATATGCACTTTGTTTATAAGTTAAGTAGTTAAGCTAAGTATCTGTAAGCACCAACCTATATCGCAAGATTTCGACAATATTATCTATAAAAATGACATACATACAAATATGGCATTTACCTGCAGATAAATACAGTTGGTCGCTGAAAACATGCGATTAAATTTACCTCGGTCCTTTTTAAGCTGACGTTCTATAGAAATTCTTTGCCTTTTAGTAAATGCTAATGCAGCACATGCATCAAAATTAAAATCTGAATTCTATTCTGACGAGCTGTCTAGCAAATCTAGAAGAAATTGAGAACTCATTGTAGGTACTCTGTTTAAGCAATCCGCTGCAAAAAACTCGTCTAGTAAGTTTGAAGGATTTCGTTGAATGTTATGAATGAATATCGGATATTGTCGTATATGCGTAGTGTGTGATACTTTCAGATAATTAAGTTTTTATACACAGATAAAATATTATCGATATGCGTATTCTGTGACTCGATTTATGGCTTGTCAACATTTTTCTATGGTTGACGGGCAGAAAATATTGGGCATTAAGTTTAAAAAAATATCCGCCATATTATAAAAGTAATTTATATTTTATATCTAACGTATAATAACCTAATTTATATAAATGTGTATTTAAATTTAAGTATAATGTATCTAATTTGACAATAATTGATTACCTTCGCTAATAAAGTGGGCCGCGCCTACTCAGACTCTTTAAGTCATAAGATTCTTCTTAAACTATAGTTTTAGCCTTAAGCCCAAGACTACCAATAAACCACATTTTGTAATTCGACGGAGTATGTTTTAGTTTTATCATAGTAAGATTCGCCGCGGCTTCTCACGGGTGATTCCTGGATTTCAACAACAGCGCCACCTACCGAGTTCATCTATAGCTAAGAAACATTCAGGTGACCCCATAGGTACCTCATATAAATTTCATCATAATCATTGATTAAAACTACTTTTACGGATTTTATCGCGTTTATTTTACTATTATTTTTAATTCCGGACGTTTCGGGCGCTTTCCAGCACCCATGGTCACGGGTGACTAAGATGACTGACGTCCTGATGTCATTGTTAAACCCGGAGTACCTTCAGCTTTTTTAATTATTGTTTATGGTCCGATCTATGCAAAATGAACTGACTATGTCCTGAGGTCTTGCATTGTAATGCTTGGGTTTAGTATTAATTTTATTGATTATAGGATCCCAAGCAGGTGGTAGTACCCAGCCTCCTTCTCTATTGAAGTTAGGATGTTTTTTAATTTCAATAGGTACTCCGGGTTTAACAATGACATCGGGACGTCAGTCATCTCAGTCCCCCGTGACATGGGTGCTGGAAAGCGACCGAAACGTCGGGAATTAAAAATAAAAAGTAAAAATAAACGCGATAAAATCCGTAAAAGTAGTTTTAATCAATGTGTAGTGTTCGCGTAAATATAAGAAATCTTCATCATAATCAGTCAAGCTGTTTAGAAGGAGACGACTTACGGACTCACGCACACCGGAATTTTATGTAAAAAGATACTTACTACTAATTATATCATACTATTTCCCTATACCATTACCTATATATATATATATATATATATATATATATATATATATATATATATATATATATATATATATATATATAATATATATATAATAGATAATATAAGTAGTAATTATATCATACTACCCCATGTCATCGTGTGGATCTCGTAAGGGGCGAAAGAGGGAAACAAATCTGGAGATCGGCAGCAGCGTCTGGATAATAATGGTTACTTTTTTACGTGGAAGAGCCATGCTGCAGTTATACTAGTAGTATAGTTGCAGCACGAATGGGTCGGCTCGACCGGGGAAGAACCACGCTCTCACAGAATACCACCGTAAAATAGCAGCTTAATGCTGCTGTGTTACGTATGGTGAGTGTAGAGAAACGAAGACCATTTTTACTGGAAACAAGGCATTCCATCTTAGTCCTCGCGGGTGACAACGCATCTGCATTTCGATTCGTGATCGAGGATAGATGGATGTCTATGGGCCGCAGCAACCACTTACCATCAGGTGGACTGTGTATTCGTTTGTCACCCTATCTTGTACAAAAAAACTGCATAGCTAACCCACTTTCCAAGCGTGGCAACTATAGCAAATATCTTATGAGACAATATATAGGGGAGGCGTATGTTCAACAGTTGCCTTCAACAGGCTGCAACGATAGCAGTATTAAGCACAAATTTCCCTTCAATGAAAATAATAAATCTGTAAAATAGTATGTATAACGTGAAAATATATATAAACGTCAACATACATTCAATAGGCCAACAAGATAAAATATTCAGGTTTCTTCTAACCACATGTCATTAAGTAAGCCATTAAACAACTTTCCGCTTTATGGAGTTTTGAACTTTATATTCACTTACTAGTGTAAATATAGCCTAATGATCGATAACGTATACGTGGGGTTTATTTATGTGTCTAAATTGCTTTCACGATACGTAAGTTCCCAGTGTGAGATTACGTATTGTAGTAGAAATACTAGTTTTGGTGTAAGTTATTAATGATAGCAATAGTATTAATGATCAGATTCAATACATTAAAAAAGAGAATTAAAAATCATAATAAAAATTTATATAAAATTATGTTAAAATTCCTATTTTATATGGGCATTATTTGATTAGAAGTTGGAGAACGCTTAATGGTTTTGATTTATGTCTAACAAATTATATTTGGCGCAAAGAAAATAGATGGATACTTAGTAGCCCCCCCCCCCCTAAGGGATCCCGCCTTATCGTGGCGGGGGAACTTAGTACTTATTTGTTCACCGTGGCTTGATCACCCACGGTGGAAAAGAGGAACCCACTCGGCTGGCTCCTGGTGCAGGTCCAGCGCGAGGTGGCCACTCCGAGTGGGCTTGGCAAGCCCACTTTGCATGTGTGTTGGAGAAGTTGTGTGATAAGAGAAAAGTGTTGTTTATCAAGATGGTTTTGTGACCAGGATCAAGAAAGAAATGCTTCGGTGGCTTTGTCATATAGAAAGAATAGACGAGGAAAGAGTGACAAAGAAAATTTATTTTGCACACCTGAGACAAAAGTTTATCGACCAAATTGGCGATATATTCAAAATGGCCAACATTAAGAACACCCTTAACCGACGAGCATCTATGCGTAGGTATATGAACGTAAAGGAGGTGAAAGGGGTGTGTCAGGGTCGCGGCATACGGAAGTCCGTAGTCTCTGCCTACTCCTCTGGGTGACAGATGTACGTGTTTATGTATGCATGTACAAGAAATATTTTCCAAAAAGAGGCATACAGAAAATATGTTTGCTTTTAGTATTTAGCCCGCCTTTTGATCCTATAGATTTTGTAAGATCCAATAAAGAATATATTATAATTAAATTATTCAATAATAATGGTAAAATTAATTTATCTACCAACTAAAGTTTATTTTAGCTAACTATTTAATTTCTTTCTACTAAAGAATATATTATAATTAAATTATTCAATAATAATTCTAAAATTAATTTATGTACCAACTAAAGTTTAATTTTAGGTAACAATTTAATTTCTTTCTACTAAAGAATATATTATAATTAAACTATTCAATAATAATGCTAAAATTAATTTATCTACCAATTAAAGTTTAATTTTAGCAAACTTTTTAATTTCGTTTATTGCCTGGATCAAAGATAAACTTACACGTTATATAAAATAAAATAAAAAAGGCTAGTGTTTGCAACATTATTAATTCATCAAAACACGACTGCGTGAAAAAGTTTACAGGAAAGAGAAATTTTTATATCCTATTTCACTTACAGTATAGACGAATCTATCGACAACCTATATGTTTAAATCCATCGAGTCGTTTAGGCTACAGAGCATGTTAAAATTACACATCTGTACATACATGCATGTACATGCAGACTGCACATACATACATATCCTCTAAAAATACTTGCTTTGTGGCATTCACACATACACATCAATTAACGTAAAAGCAACATGTAAGTAGAAAAGATAATAAATTGAAACTAGAAAAATCTATAGAGATTAGATC
Source organism: Parnassius smintheus behrii (assembly GCA_036936625.1). Taxonomy (NCBI): domain Eukaryota; kingdom Metazoa; phylum Arthropoda; class Insecta; order Lepidoptera; family Papilionidae; genus Parnassius; species Parnassius smintheus. The sequence continues at coordinate 7,598,639 of JAUPFT010000007.1, read as the reverse complement.
TATAAGTCTATAGAGATGATGTGCTTGAATGTACTCTATCAGTGCAGCCTTGCGATGAAGTCAGATTGAAATGAATCAACGCGGCTGTTCTCTTCAATCGCTGCGCTCACAGCGTTTGACCGACTTATTTCCAAATGAGTTGAAACCCTCACAACGAGCTATACCGATTTGTTCGTATTGATGTGGCAACTGTAGCTGGTTGAAATAGACCGTCGGTTGTTTCCTCTCGTGATATTGTAATGCATAACGTGTATATATTTATCTTGTTGCATTAATGAACAGAAAATTGTATACTTTTTTATAGAATAAGGGTGACAAACGAGCGCACAGTCCACCTGGTGGATAAGTGGATACTGTGATCCATGTAAATCTATATTTATTCTCGATTCAGAATCAAAACGCAGACGCGTTGTCACTCCGGAGGACTAACATGGAATACCTCGTTTCCAGTAGGTAAGTCCAGTAAGTCGAGCCGACCCATTCGTGCCACAAGCATAATATAGCTACAGCTTGGCTCTACCACTTACAAAAACTCACTCATCTCATAATGATTTCTTATATTTACACGAACACTATACATTGATTAAGATATTTTGATACCAGAGATGTTAATCTTAATACGGCATCTTCTGTTGACCTGCCCGAACGAAAGCCAAATTGATTATTATCAATAAAATTATTTCTTTCAAGGTACCGTATTAATCGTTTATTCACGACCTTTTCCAATATCTTTGACAGAGTACTAAGAAGTGAAATTGGCCTATAATTTGAAGGGAGCTGCCTATCACCAGATTTGTATATAGGACAAACCGTAGCTTCCTTGAAAATGGCAGAAAAAACACCTTGCTCTAAACTTAAGTTACAAACATACGATATTGGCTCAGAGAGCACATTAATATACTTCTTTAGGAAATATGAACTAACAGAATCAAATCCAGGGGCACTATTTGTTTTTAAACTTAGTATAATCCGTTTTATTTCTTCGATATCTGTGGGTTCGTGGGACATAGACATAAGAGGTGTATTCGGGATTCTAGCCTTTTTTGCCAATTCATTTTCACTGGTGTATAGTTTTTGAAGTGTAATGTTAGCCAAGTTATGCAAAATAACTATTAACTTTGTCAAGAGATTTAGTGGGATAAATATCAACATCAAGTAATTCCTGCGGAGATTCCTTTTTCTTATGTATATTACACACGTCCTTTATTATTTTCCATGTTTCTTTATTATTTTTAGCATTCACATGTAGTTATTCTTTATAATACTGCCTCTTAGTAAATTTTATTAACTTATTACACATATTACGGTATTTTATATAGTTAGCGAGAAGTTCTTCACTATCAGAATGTAATTTAACTTTTAGGTGCATCTTATTTCTTTTACGTATGGAAATAATAATACCGTGTGTAATTCATGGTTTAAGTGGTCTAAATTTTTAGGTAGCTCTTTGACGATTGTGTTATTATTAACTACGGTTTGTAATTTTGTCAATAAAACTTCTGCAGCAATATGTGCATCGGTTATATTAAAAAAATTTTGCCACCTTTCAGTTGACAAAGAATTATTTATAGCGTCATAGACGATATATTTTAATTTTAAAAGAGTATTATTTCGAGCGGTTTTCTGAGACTTTATGTATAGCAAAATTGGAGCATGGTCTGTTAACGGGTCAAATACAAAAGTACCTACCCCAAGTATTAACACCTTTAATCATAAAGTGACCGATACAAGTATATAGTCTAGTGGGAAGATTGACACCCTGCTTGAGACCATACATTGCAATCAGGTTAAGGTAGTTTTGCACGTGCTTAGAACTGTTGGATAGTATATCTAGATTTATGTCACCTGTCAAAATAATATGAGGAGTATTATTATTCTTAAGAACGTTTTCTAAAGAATGTAGATAATAATTTGGATTATGATAACTGGGTGGTCTATAAGAACAAATAATTGAATATTCCGAATCTATATTACATAATCAAGCAATTTCCTTCTTGAAAGGGTGGTTCAGTTACTGATGAATTTAAAGAAGCATGAATGTAAGCCACGACGCCATCATTTTTGTTTAAATAATTAACAGTTTGATACATCTTGTAATCGGTGATATTAGGTGGTGTGAAATTATTATTAGTCCAACATTCGGTTAAAACTAAGACGTCAACCTGAATACCAAGACTTGCAAGAAACGTTAGAAGTAAATCAAAATTTCGATTTATACTGCGAATGTTGACGGACAGTACCACCAACAATCCATCTGCACCAACAAAAAATTCTGAACACTGATGGATCATTTATGAATGTGCAATTAATATTGTGATACTCATCTATATCCGTTGCTATAATATTGTTAATATTATCTATATTAAGATCGATATGTGTAAAACCAGTGCATTTTATAACTCAGTATATATATTTGATTATATTTTTGATAGTAGTAAGTTTTATAAACCACGTATTAATGTATGTATTAAGATTATGATAATATTTAGAATTGTAAATTGTGTGAAAGTGATATAACATGTTGTTTATGTTTTTAAGACGTGCGTTTTTGAACGCGTATGTGATTTCATTTGTATAAAGTGTATGCAAGAGTGTAACAAAAATATGTGTTTTGTGTATTGTAGTGTGTATTCATGTTTATAACTGCAACATTTAAATGGGAATACAATAAGAAAAAACTTAATGACCACATTAAAACTAAAGAGATAAGAAAAATGAATATCATTTACAAACATAAAATAAAAAAAATTCGTGATACAATATGATGAATGAAATACTAGTCACTTTTCTCTAATTTTTTCCAAATCAGCTTCACTTTCGAAGTTAAGCCGGCCACAGTCGAGCGTGTGCCTGCTGTACTACCATATGTCAGAGGTGTCACAGACAAGATTGGCTACATCTTGAAGCGAGCTTCTATTAGAACATTCTACAAGCCGCCGAAGAAGATTAGTCATTTCTTACCATCCGTCAAGCGTCATATTCCTTTACAAGATGCAGGAATGTACAGGCTTGATTGTGATTGTGGTCTCTCATATATAGGGCAAACAAAGAGATCAATTAGAACTAGTGTAAAAGAACACATAGCTGACGTGAAGCATCAACGTTCCGGGTAGTCTGCAGTTTGCAATCATATCCTAGATGGCCCCAACCATTACATCAGATTTGATAGACCACAAATCCTCGCGAAAGAACATCGATTCCTACCAAGGATGATACGTGAGGCTATTGAAATTAAAAAAACATCCTAATTTCAATAGAGAAGGAGGCTGGGTACTACCACCTGCTTGGGATCCTATAATTAATAAAATTAAAACTAAACCCAAGCATACCACTGCAAGACTTCAAAACACAGTTACTTCATTCTGCGTAGATCGGACCAAAGACAATAATTAAAAAGCTGAAGGTACTCCGGGTTAACTTTGACATCGGGACGTCAGTCACCTCAGTCCCCCGTGGCCATGGGTGCTGGAAAGCACCCGAAACGTCGGGTATTAAAATTAATATAAATAAAACGCGATAAAATCCGTAAAAGTAGTTTTAATCAACTCACTCATCTCATCAATTATAAGAAGCGATCATGATAATTGGTTCTTGGCAGCATTAAATATATTTTATTAAATATTCATTAAGTTGCAAAATTAATCGCAGTCGAACTGGATTAACCGATATAGCCCAACGGATCAGTAACCGACAGGCAAGAATGTCCTCGAGTGGCAGCTTCATATCGGTAAGTCAAGTGCAGGATGTCACTCCATCGTGCAGGCCCACAAGCGACGACCTAGTCAGAGGCTGGCTTTCCTTGAGGACGGCCTACATTTAGCAGTTAACGTTGAAGGACCATGTATCTTACATATTTTCATAATTCGTAACCTCAGTCGCCTCTGTCTCTGTGTTTGTGTGTTCTCATTAAACTTCCAAGTCGAATTATAAATAAGTGTTTCTTTTCACTTACTTAGATGTATAGTCTACTACACATCTTCACTACTGCCCTTCACATGCGTTACTACCGCCAGCTCTCATGGCACCCAATATATGGCGGTATCTATCTATGAGGTATACACAGAAATATGATAACAAAGTGAAGGTGTATTGTAACATGATTTAAAACCTTTTAAGATATTCACTTCCTACGTGCCTACATTAAAATTCATTTTCACTAGAGGATAATAAAGCCTAGTATCGTAGAAACGATCATTAAGTTTATCGATTCTAACGACCGTGCACATATTCAGGAAAATTAGCAGAGGTTGTCAATAGCAAAATAGGATTGATTGATTTATGGCAGTATTTAAACACCTTCCCCTTTATGGTTAAAGGACGAAAAAAATACTACAATACTGAAAATCACTAATAGCCGGGGTCAATGAATTATGATGTGTACGAGTATGCTGAGTTTGACAATGGCGATACAGCCATTGTTATCTTTCAATTGGTTTATAACAGGAGATTAATGACTCAGTTTCATTCAAATGAACCTCATATTTTTTTATAGAATCAGGGTGACAAGCGCGCACACAATCCACCTGATGGTAAGTGGATGCTGTGGCCCATAGACATCTACATTTATCCTTGATTAAAAATCAAAACGCAGATGCATTGTCACCCCTGAGGACTAAGATCGAATGCCTCAATTCCAGTAAAACGGGTCTCCGGTTCTCAATACTCACTATACGAAACACAGCAGTAATAAACTGCTATTTTACGCTGGTATTCTGTGAGAGCGTGGTCCTTCCCCGGTCGAGCCAACCCATTTGTGCTACAACTATAATATAGCTGCAGTGTGACACTATCACGTATCAAAGCTGGCAGTCAGTATGTAATGACTACTACTAAGTAAAAAGTGAGTCTTATGTGTGTTTATTTATTGAAATTAACCCATGCGACTAACATAACAGATTCCAAAACGCCAACAATTTTAAAATTCGTAGTTTTACATTCCTTATCCCGCATGCAAACTAAAATTTAATTAAAATAATAAATTCAGTATACAAAATTAAAACTTAAGCATTATATCAAAATGATTAGATAAATAACATAAATAAAATTAAAAATTTTCACAACCAACTTCAATAGGTACTATAAAAAATGAGAACATCGTCAGTGTAGTCGGAGTCAATTAAATACTCGTTATTAAGGAAAATTCAAAAACTACCGGTCAAATCTTGATCAATTTATTTGGGATCACATGAGAAGCACCAGCTTTAAAAAAAAGAATCATCAAAATCTGTTCACCTAGAAAAGTTCTGAGGTAACAAAAAAAAACAGTAGAATTGTGAACCTCCTTCTTGTTTTGAAGTTGGTTGGTAATTAATAGAAATTTCAAACATCTTTATATTAATAATAAACAATTAAATTAAAAATGCAACGTTAAATAAATTATTTAAAAATACTAATTATATTTGCTTTTTTATATTGCAATAATACACAAAAATAGCTAAAACACAGTATCGTTTACTACATAACATCAACTGCTGATTGCTACACGTGAGGTTTGGTCAAGGTCATCAATAAAGTGCACTAGTAGACATAGCCCACATGACCTCATCAATAGATGGTCACAAAGCATTGTTTCGTGCATATTTCGACTCGGCACGTCTTACAAGGTCGTTCGTTATCGTCGTCGAACAATATTGCTTCGCAGTATTCAGACTGCGAATATCTTTGTTACAAATTCTATAACACTTTTGTAAGAATAGTGTAGTAGTAGTGTAGAAGTAGTGGACTGGTAAACTACCGAATATAGATTTTCCTTTAGGATGGACGATTTACCGATTGGCTGCCTACTTATACCATACGAGCAAATCTGCCTACGTCATCATAATATACAGGATGGATTTTAGAATTTCCTGATATTTCACTCAGAAAACTTATATGGGATCCACTGGAAAAGACAGAAGCTCTGATAAATTTATGAATTTAAAAATCATAAACATTATTCTGTACAATATTCATGGCGAAAAATCATCAAAACGAAAACGTAGACGTTAAAATATTTAAACTCTAAATACTTTCCTCTTTAATTCTATATTAAATTAAATATATATTATAGAGCAAGAAAATTCGGTAAGTAATTCCATTTAAATATTATACGCGATAAAATGGGTAAAATTAATTTTACACAATGTCAGGTGTTTGTGTAAACATAAATATAAGAAATCATTGCATGTGCGCAATGATTTCTTTTATATTATAACTCGTATAATACTAGCTTTTATCCGCAACTTCGTCCGCGTAGAACAATACTTAGAGATCTATAACAATAGTATTTGGGCCAATTAGTAGTGAATTATCAACGTTTCGGATGCTATAATTAGTTTTATTAAAGTATGTATATAATATTATGTTATGTAAAAATTCTTAAGATAATTATTTGTATGGGAAAAATTTATATATCATTTTATAGCCTTTGACAACACTGTATTTTTGAAACCTTTTTTTAAATTTAAAATGTTTGTAAATTGAGATCGGGTAGGGAAGACGGTTGCAAGAAATTAAATTAAAAATGAGGGTCAAGAATCCTGAATGAAGTTAAGGATTTTTTTAATATATTGCGAGTGCTTAGTAAGCTACATGCTTGTAAATGATGATGCAACTGAAGAAGGTAAAGTGCTGACTTAGCTTAGCAGCTAGAACAGCGGAGCGGCCTTGCTTAAGAACACCCATATTGTCTTCAGATGGAAAGAGAGAGCTGTCAAATAATTCCACTTCGATTCAGATATAAAAAATTAAATCAGCATTTGATATTTAAAGCAAAAAAATATTCTATGAAGATAAATGAAACTACTAGAAAAACATCAAAAGTCATTTATTTCTATTTGTCGAATGTGTGATGACAACCCGAGTTAAGTACGTATAAATTGCTATTGCACGTATTAAGGGTTTCAATTCATTTGGAAATAAGTCGGTCAAACACTTGAGCGAGCGAAAAGTGACAGTGGGAATGGGGAGATATGAGCCGACATTATGTTCGTTTCTATGTGACGCTATTACAATGCAAATGAAAATTGTTATAAAACGGTGTTGTTTCGAAAAAAAATTAAAGCGTTTTTTTTTTCTTAAATTAATTTAACATAGAAAGTAGTGCTTCAGTTTGTAAAATAAAATATGGATGAAGTTCAACATTTAATCTTTGCAATACAAGTGACTCAGTTTCTTTAGACTTCAAATTCAAACGTGATACAGCCATGCTATACGTGGTAGAGCCGTGCTGCAGTTATATTTGTATGGTTGTAGCACGAATGGGTTGGCTCGACTGGGACTGGACACGCTCTCACAGAATACCAGCGTAAAATATCAGTTAAATGCTGGTGTGTTTCGTTTAGTGAGTCTAGAGTATCGGAGACCTCTTTTTCTGGAAACGAGGTATACCATCTTATTCCTCAGGGGTAACAACGCACTTCCATTGTGATTTTTAATCGAGGATAAATTAAGACGTCTATGGGTCACAGCATCCACTTACCATCATGTGGGTTATGGCATCCTTATTTTATATAAAAAAAATCTTTTTGAATGGTGTAACACGATCTATTCAAGTTTAGTTAACTGATTTAGTTGTTTTTTTTATTTACCGACCGGAAGTACGAGTACAGCTTCTAGAACGATCGAATAATATAAATCACAATTGGTTGTGCGATTGTGACTGTGTGCGCAATTTCGTTGTTGTGTAGTGCGAAGTAAGAATATTCAATACCCCATATCAATCCGAAGAAATGGAAGAAAACTGAAATAGGAGGCATCTTTCATTTAGTTATTTATGTTTAATTCTCATGACATTGGTTATAAGGTTACAAAGAGTGGACTTAATGTCTATTGGGTGTTTTACGCCAGTCTTCGTGGTAACGACTAAAAATTAAAAAAAAACTGCGGTTGCCAACCTGCATTTCAAGCATGGCAACTATGGTCAAATTCCCCATATAAGGCAATCTATGGAGGAGGACCATGTTCAGCGGGGACATTTATAGACTGTACAATGTAGTGGATCGACTTAAAAAAAAGTCAAACTTGGGTTAAACATCAAAGTCAGCGTAGTATTAAAGCATCACTGACCAAAAGTCTACACTATTCCGAATCTTTCAAAATCAGAGAAATATCTCGAATAAGTCAACATTATTAGGTGTACTTTATTATGAAAACCATAGAATGTTCTATACAGCCTTCGATCTTTAATATGTTAGCTTGCGAATACAAAAAAAAAGCTTCAAGATAACACGCCCTAATGGATTATTATCTTAAAACGATATCTACGATACGAAGTACATCTTTTATTGAATGCTCTTTGATCTTTGAAAAGAAATTATAATAAAAGCTAAATTACATCCTACAGATGTTCTACATAGAAACGACTGGGCACTGACCTCATTTCGTTTCTGAGAGGATTTTGGAGCGATTAGTCCGTTCTGATGCCGACGCGGATCGAGCCAGGTTGCTCGCGTTATGCGAAATTCACAGCGAGTACATCTAGTTAGTACCTAAGATACCAGGACTAAAAACATTTGTAAACGCCGCTAAATACAAATTACTGAATCGTATAATATAGTGTATGTTTGTGGCTTACTGTTACTAGCGGGTTTTTTGGCATAACGGAGTTTTTAACACTTTGAGGATGATGGATATTGGTGGTAATTCACCAACATTCTGTATCCGGGCTGGTACTGACTTACTTGACAGAAAATCTCGTGATTCGAACCCGGAAGCACGTAATCAGCAGTCACGCTTACGTCCACCAGATCAATGAGGCAGTTAAACTCTTTAAATTATTGTGAAAATCGCAGGATTTTTTTTAACCTGTAGCAAATAGCAATTATACATACGGACGGGTATTCGCGAGATTATTTTATACTACGTTGTGATTGAAAATTTTGAGCACGTTATATTAATTTGCTGTTTTGTTTAGGTCTCTTTATACCGTCAGCAATCTCATTTGACCTCAGAAAAGGGTCGTATGATGTCTCATTTAAAGTTTGTGTAATTATTGTGATTAGAAAAGCTTATTAGTTCGTCAGATTCTTACGGATCATTACGCAGATCGCATCACATAATGGTATCTCATAAAATGAGATACCATTATGATTAAGACTACCAGTATACACATTTTGACGGTAATTGTTGAATATTAATTTGAAAATTCTTATAAAAATATGTATTATAAGTGCGTTTCGATTGACCTTACAAATGTACATTCATTGATAATAATTTTTCGTTTCTTTTTTGTTTAAAAAACATACTGAATTAATATTAATGAAAACTTCATGAAATTGGTTTAGAGAAGAATGCATGTATTATAGGAGTCGCAGAAAGGAATAAATAATACGACAGATCACTTGATGTTTGCTTTACTACAGTTTCAGCATGAAAAAACACTTCAATCATAATTGCAATCGTTCAAATAATATCACACAATAGTGGTAGCCGTAGCCTATCCCTACTACCTATCAAAACTGAACCTAGCAACAGTTCGAATGTGTAAGAATTATACAATTCAAATACTTTTATAATATGAAAATAAGTAAACAACTGTTACAAATATTACTGATAAGTCAATTAATTACAAATGTTTAAGAAATGAAATTACTTATATAATATTCTTTGCAAATCTCTCAAATTCTAAATTAAAAATAAACTGAGAAAATTATCTACGACAATACAATGACTTATAATCAATTTTATATTTGTAATTACGAACAATAATATAAAAGAAAAAAGACAATTACTTCATTATTATTTAAATGATATTAGTAGCAATTAATTAACAATCACTGATAACATTGTTTTGACTTTGAGACTGCAATATTACACGTGCAGTCTCAATGGTGAAACAGTGTTTAAAAACTTACGCATCTTTTGTGTGACTATGTACACGTGTCACTGGTAAGCAAAGGTCTTCTTTTATTACCGATATGATCATGAAGTATCTAGCAGTAGTGGTGCTCTGTGTGTTGTTCTTGCAATACTTTGTGCATCAGATATGTAACTTTCCTCACGAAGATTTTCTTCACCGCATCTCAGGACCGTAGATGAATGAACCCAGGTTGTTTTCGTACTGCAAACTTTACGGCAATATCTAACCATGAGCTGGGACAGTATCACAATACACGTAAAGAATATTTCCAATGTGAAGAAATGCTTGGTATTTCAAATTATAATTGAGAATAAAACATATATGTTCACAGCACATTTATTTACCTAACTTTGATATTTGTTATTTACTTTTCGAGTTCATGTCTCGGCTGAATTTTTTGTCTAGACAGACACAAAAAAAAACATTTAAGAAATGTTCAAAATAATATTTAAATTATAAATAGAAGAAAAGTAAATTTTGTAGTCGACTTCAAATAAAAAGGAAGTTCGCAATTCGATTGTATTTTTTGTATGTTGTTATACTTTCAATGATTTAAATGATAACCGTAAAACAGTTCTTGAAGTATTTCAATAATAATATATTTCTTATATTATTGTCAAATAGATTTTTCGTGGGCCTATACTACCTCAAATGGCTTAGCAAGATCCTCCGTTATGCCGAAAATATTGCAGCATTAATTTTGAAATAAGTGTATGATAAACATACATAAACACTCGCGCCTGTCACCCAGAGGGGTAGGCAGAGACTACAGACTTCCATTACTCACGATCCTGACATATCTCTCTCGCCTCTTCCACATCCATATACCTACGCATACATGCTCATCGGTTAAGGGTAATCTTAATTTGGCCCATTTTTAGTATATCGCCAATTTGGTCGACAAACTTCCGCCTAGGACGTCCCTTTCCGACTCTTCCATTCACTTCTGCAACATATATTTGCTTTGTCAGTCTTTCCTCATTCATTCTTTCTACATGACCAATTCACCGAAGCATTCCTTCCTCCTTTTCTTAATCCTGGTCACCGCATCATCTGGCAAACCACACTCTTCTTTTATCACCCAGTTTCTCACCCTGTCACTCAGATTCAGCCCTAACATACTCCTTAGCGACCGCATTTCTACTGCATTTATTCTACTCTCGTGCTTCTTCTGCCACACCCACCTTTCACTACCATACGTTAAAGTAGGGACTAATACAGCATTGTGAATTGCCATACGTGCCTTTTTTGACACATTCTGACTTTTCACAATAGAGTGTAGAGCCCCATTTACTTTATTTCTTGCATTCACTCGTCGTTCAATATCCCTATCATATCTCCCATCCCACTTGCTCAATTAACTCTCCTTCTATTCTTATTTCATACCGTTTTGCTTTCTCTCTTTCAAAAACCATCACTTTCGTCTTACTTGCGTTCACTTTCACTCCCCTTTCTTTTAATGATCTGTTCATTAATGTAACCATCATTTGCAACTCGGCCGCCGACGACGCAAGTATGACTTGATCATCGGCATACAAAATTCATTTGATGGTTAACTCACCCATTCTTAACCCGCATTCTTCAACGTTCAAATTTTCCAAACAGCTGTCCATAAATAGGTTGAACAGCCACGGGGAAGCTACACAGCCCTGTCTGACACCTTTATGGATGCCAAACCAATCCGAGTAGGGCCCGTTGATTCTAATACAAGCACTCGAGTCCCTATACAGAGACTTTAATGCCTGTATTAAAACCAGCGCTTAACCTAAATGTGTTCAGCGTTTGCCATAACACATCCCTGTCCACTCTGTTATAAGTCTTTTCCAAGTCCATGAACGCACAAAAAACTTTTTGGTTTTTCGCCAAAAACTTCTCCGTGATCATGCGCATGGAAAAGACTTTATCTGTACACCCCATTCCCTTTCTAAATCCCGCTTGCACATCCCAAATTTTTTCATCAGTTTCTTTAATAACTCTTTCAATTAGTACCTTAGCATACAGTTTTCCCACAATGCTAAGAAGGCTGATACCACGATAGTTTTTACAGTCCTGCTGTAACCCTATTCCCTTATATATTGGGACTATCACAACTTTGCACCAGACTCCCGGTACTCGCTTTAGTTCCCAACATAAATTAAACAAGGTGTACAGCAGGCCTGCCACCACGTCCTCTCCAGCCCATAGCATTTCGAGTGAAACTCTATCATATCCGGCTGCCTAACCTACTTTCATGCTTTTCATTGCTTTCATTATTTCTTTCTTTGTCTTTCGGAATTTCTATTTCATTTAGTTCACACGTCTCCCTCACTCATAAATACGCTTTCAAAATATTCCTTCCATCTTTTTAGACAACACTTCATCATTCAAAATACAGCCATTCTCGTCTCGTATCGCATTCAATCTAGGCTGTTTTGACTATATAATATATATATATATATATATATATATATATATATATGATAGAGTAATACGAAAAATATATATGATAAAGTTGAGGATTAATGTTACGTACTATGTTAGACGAAAACACGATTCTGTAAAATATTCTCGATAGAAAAAAAATCCAAAATTACCTCCAAACCGAACAAAAAACCGCTGGTAATCATAAAATACTTTAAGTTACATCATGAAACTTTGCATATTAACTGAACAAACTATAAAGGAGGGCTTATGTTTTTTCTTAATTACTATTATTTTTACTGTAAAAAGAAATTACCTAAACTATCGGCGTCCTAAATCTTGTTCCCTGCCCTGCCGCCCGATCAGTCTAGCTTCGGCTTTCGAACGAGAAATCCGTGTCGCTTACGATCAGAATACACATTACGCAACAGGACGACGTAAAATTAAAATGGGAAATAACCGTAATAAAAATAAGAAGCGACTGGGTCGGCGTAAGGAAACAGGCATAAATAGATATACCTAATGATGGATATGATAAACCTAATGAAATAAGTATCCAACGACCTTTCTTCTTACAGTATTAGTGATTACAAACATGTCGGTAGATAGTATACGACGCGCGGGGAAGTGGGGGCAAAATTAGAATTTATTTTCAATCTTGCAATATCCTACTTCTTCACCAGCCTGTAATCTCCATAGCGAGACATAGGAGAGGATTGGTCTTGATTGTCACGCTTGGCTTAAACTAGACGGATTGATGATAGTAGTTACCTAAAGCGGTTTACCTTCATCAGTCAGAGCTTACATCTGGCATGAACAAGATGGTATAATGCCATCTATTTTAGCCAAAAGATTTCTGGCATTTCTTATAATTGATATTCATCTTTTACGATAGATAACAAAATAAGATACATATTTTTTTACTGTTTGTTATTGTAGGTTTTATTCCCGATATATATTTTTTGCAGTATTTAATAATGATCTATGCGGCTCTCCATTGCTTCGTAAAGTAGTCTTTAATAAATCAAACTTATTTATTTCCATTGAACCGAGAAAGTTCTTGACTGAGATCGTAAACAATTTCTTTGGCTTGCCTTCCCTTTGATATTATTCCATGTTCGGTCAACGAGGTCAATGTGAGTAAGTTTTCATTTTGGTAATATATATATTTACTTTAAATATCACGACATATCTCTCAATTTTATTTATGTCATACATGACTGCATACGTATGTAATAATTTTAAGTTCATTACGAATTGAATATCGATTATGCACATATGATAGTTAAAATTTATTGTTACATTTTAATGTTAAACATTATAGTACTCTTTAGGGTTCCGTACGCGAAGGCTAACCAACGGAACCCTATTACTAAGCATCTGCTGTTCGTCTGTCTGTCTGTCAACGGGCTAACAGTTGAAATTTTTACAGAATGTGTATTTCCGTTGCCGCTATAACAGCAAATAAATAAATAAACTAAAAATTAAAGATGGCTCCCCTACTAGAAACGTGCTTTTTTGGTTTTTTGCTCGATCTTAATAATGGCTACAAGTAGACGCTTGATTGTTGTGGTAGTTTAGATGGTTAGCGCTCGCTGTAAATTTCACAGTACGCGAGCAACTCGGGTTCAATCCCCGCCGGTGCTAAAGAAATTGTTAATTACAATTTTAAGTGTTAATTTACCATTTGCTCGGCAGTGAAGGAAATCGTCGTGAGGAAACCTGAATGTCTCAGAAATAAGAAAAAACATATTTCGAAGACATATGAAATTTGCCAACACTCATTGGGGCAGCACGGCGGATACTTCTTTGCCCTAAAACCCTCAGCAGTGGGACGTATATAGGCTGTAGCTTTAACTTTAGACGCTTGAAATGCTTACAGAGTTTGTATTGCTATATTCACCAAAAGATATAATAAAATAATATTTAAAAACTATAAATGCTATACCTACCATAGTACCACCTACCATAGTATTTAATCTCGTACGTTACTACGGAACATTACATGCGCGATTCCGACTCGCACTTGGCCAGTTTTTTAAAATAATTTGGTTTGATAATGAATACATTTAAAAATATTATCGCTCACCATGCTGTCTTTTTTATTTTATGTATCTGATTTTTTATAGGATAACAATATGATGGGTGACAAACGAGCACACAGTCCACCTGATGGTAAGTGGTTGCTGTGGCCCATTGACATCTACATCTATCCTCGATTACGAATCAAAATGCAGATGCGATGTCACTCGTGAGGACGAAGATGGAATGCCTCGTTTCCAGTAAAAAGGGCCTCCGGTTCTCTACACTCACCATACGAAACACAGCAGTCTTAAGCTACTATTTTACGCTGGTATTCTCTGAGAGCGTGGTCCTTCCCTGGTCGAGCCGCCCATTCGTGCTACAACTATACTACTAATATAACTGCAGCATGGCTCTACCACGTATAAATAAAAAAAATAGAATTCCTTTCTTATTTCATTCATGACAATGCTCGTTGACTTCAGTATGTTGTGATTGTGAACCTGTTCAACATCATCCCACTGATTTGATAGGCCTTATTCATCGCAAAACAACATCGATTCCAACCAAGTATGAGTCGTGAGGCTACTGAATTAAAAAATACTAATAAATATTTCAATAGACAAAATGGTTGAGTGCTGCTATCTGCTTGGGATCTTATAATTAATAACAATATTAAACTATAATTTACTACAGCAAATCATTCTGATTAGTTCAGGCCAAAATTAATATTTAAAAGTTATTTTATAAGTTCCATAGTGAAAAACCAACCAGTGGTTGACTACTATTCCGCCTGTAAGTGTAGATAAAGCCTAATATAGTAAAGTGCAATTTCTTAAAATCCATACGTGAGTCTATTCACTCGTGCCTTGAGGATGAATGCTAATACGGATGGAATGACGAACGCTGGAAATTATTCAACACGTTTAGTATACGCATTACGAACGCTCAAGTAAACAGTTTGGTTAAAAGGCTGATGTCGGACGGAATAGTTGTAGATTTGGTTGCCCACTAGTCAAATGGGAAGGAATGAAGTAAGTCATATAATTTCTGCACACTGTCTCTGAAATATGTACTGTAAGATACAAAGGCCAAGGATTGTTTCTCCACAGCTGTGCTCTTGTCTGTTAAGATTACCTTCAACCAAAATGAAGTCAACAATAAGCTTCAGAGTACCTACGCATATCCAGTGAGTCTAACGCTGCTAGGTGGCATTTTGCAGCACCACCGGACTTGTGCTTTGTATAATGATAGGAGCTGGTAACATTTTTGTAAGAGACTAGTTTCATTGCGGCTGCCTCGGTTTTGGAATTAGTGAACCCAAACTTAATATTTGATTTGGGTAAAGTATTAGATATCTTTATTTACGTAGCATATATCGGTATGAGAAAATTTTATATCACTTTCGAATAAATAATAATTTATTTAAGTCCTTTATTTACAGGAAGCATTAAAAATAGTCTAGAGAGGATACAACCAATTTAAAGGATTTTGCGGGTAGGATAAACAAGGTTTCTGAATTTCTGATCATGAAGTGAATAAAAATGGGTCAAGTGCGCGTTGGGAAAGGGTAGGTAATGCTTCGCTTATATTTTCTGAACATTTGGAATGATTTATAACTTTAAAATGTACACTTATTAAAAGAATAAACTCCTAAAATTGTATGCGGTATAAACCATAATCATATTCAGTCTCGCCTGTCACCCAGAGGGTAAGGCAGAGACTACGGACTTTCATTTGGCGCGATTTTCACACCTTTTTCGCCTCCTTTACATCCATATTCCTATGCATACATATTCTTTAGTTAAGGGTACTCTTAATCGGGGCTATATTTCATATATCTCAATCGTCGTCGATAAACTTTCGTCAAGGGCGTCCCTCGAAGTCTGTGCCGTTCACTTCTGCAGCACAAATTTGCTTTGCAACTCTTTCCTCGTATATTCTTTCTTCATGACCAAACCACTAATAATAATAATAATAGGTAATGTCTTCCAGAACTAATTTCAGTCACGGTGGCCATTCTACACGGAGACTTGTCATCATGTTTAAGACAGGATTATTGTGCCCGAATGTGTTCGCATGCCCAGGTGCAGTCTCTCTTCCCTTATTCTCATAGTCCGATGGGACGGCTTTACGTAATTTCCGGGCCACGGTGGTGAACACCGCCAACTACCCCGAACTGTAAGTGAGAATTTCATGACAGAAATATACTGACCCAATAACTGATTTTGACCCGATCCGGGATTTGAACCTGGGACCTTATTCATTCATTGGAAGTTATTTTAAGTTTATTTAATAAGTGGTTCGGAAAAGTCCTTTGTCAGAATCGTATGAAAATATATGGGAGAGGCCTATTTTATGATTTGTGACGGATGAAATGATCACTATTCAAATTTAAGAAAAAAGTTTAGAAGCTATTAAAACTTCCTAAATATGTGCTCGCACTAAAAGCACAAATATAGTATTAGATGCGACCATATAGACTTTTTTAGCTTAGATTTTTTTCGAGATATTAATTATAAATGGCATTATCCAAACAACAAATGTTTGCTGACTTATAAGGGCCATGGGAACCATTCTGTAGCAAATGGACCGTGAACAGAGCTAGAATACACAAGAAATATGCCTGCCGACTTCAACAACTAAGTTAAAATAGTTTGTATTGTATTTGACAAGGGTTTAACCATGTCCGAATTTATTAAGGTTTAATAGTTAAATACGTAAAAGGCAATAACGCTTTGGGTTTTACCTTTAAATATGGCGCTTGAGATTTTTATTTAATAGGTTTTTTTTTCGAAAAATGTTTTAAATTATGCTTAATTGGGATGCAAATGTGATATTTAATTATGAAGAGCGTATGGTTTCATTTGCAATTTAACGATATTATAGTATAAAATCTACACATGTAGAGCAAGAGTGATTTTTACGTACCTATTATTAGTTACATAGTACTCGTAGAAATGGGAGATCTGTGCCCAGGAGTAGGACGTAGGTATATATTTGGTGGCTAGAAGCTTGGAGGCTTATGTTCAGCAGACTTGTGACAAGTTGTGATGATGATAATGACAAGTCAGTACTTGAATACTATACGTCTTCAATTCATCAAGTTAGGTTCTCCTAAAACGGGCCACTACTACTTTAGTACCTTTCTTCCTCATCGGTTGTCGGTTACTCTTTAGCTTATTTATCTGATATATTGCCACTACAGTTTAGGCTACGTATAGTTATTTTATATTTGATAATAATAAATATGTTGCTGATTTTATATTTTTTTAACTAGAAACTCACAAAAGTTGAAAATTCTTTTATTAGTGACGTGATAAAAATATTAATTTAACTTTTTATATAAAATTTCAGGGTACGTAGTTCTCTTCCTGCTGCTTGATCGAATTTTATGAAAGTTTTATGGGGTATTTCAAATGGAAGACTCTTAGCTATAGTTGGATCCGGTAGATGGCACTATTGTCGAGATTCAGAAATCACCTGTAAGAAGCCAGGGGGGATCATAGTGTAGTTATAGTTAGATTATAGAATAGTATGGTTCAATATAAATTATCTGAAATATAATTTTATTAATTTCGAAACTCCTAATGATACTTTTTTTGATATACTTAAGTATTTGGTAATGAAAACATTCACATAATAGGCGTCACTTCAACGTTACTAAGCCATGAGTGGTCATAAACAAAACATCTTATCACGCCTTGACATCTCCATACTTAACAAGAGTATATTTACTACCCACATAAAACATGCAGCCGTCTTAAAATAAAATGCGACGTCGGAAGCACATGTTTAGGGAAATCGTCCGTCAACTGGTCCGTCACTTGTTTGTTTTTACGTATTCATTTCGAAAAGACGGCGCGTGCAGTGTCTTCAGTTACAAACTTTTTGATGCGTCCTCCATAGCTCTTACTGTATAGAATGACAGCAGTTCTTGTAATGCCTGAGCTCGCCGTATAAAGCGGATATATTTAACTAGAGCTGTCAGCTGTCAGTCAGGAGCGACAACCAGCCGTGGGCCCACTTTTTCGCAAGATCGCTCTCGCGTGTAGCTTCCCTCGAAGCTAGACTAGGGAGGGACATTTTTATATACAATAATTGATTCATTTTGCTTGTCTTACATTTAAAAGACAAATATATTTTCGCTTTTATTAAGTTGTTATTCCGTAATCCATACATAAACAAATATTATTAATGTTGATTTAGTAATTTGATATCTTTTTAATATTTGTTTTGTACTGATAAACGTGGTAGAGCCTTGCTACGACTAAGTCGGATAGGTCAATAGGTACGAATAGGTCGGCTTGACCGAGGAAGGACCATGCTCTCACAGAATACCAGCGTAAAATAGTAGCTTAAGACGACACATCGAAAACGCTATCGCCGTACTGATCCGAGTGAATACATAATTTCTATAAAAACTTGAAGAAACGCCGTCATAAGGTCTAAAATTGCGTAGCGCCCGCGACGATTAAAAGCGCTTAGAAATTGTCATAATCTTAAATATTTTTTAAAAAATTATTGATTTAAGTTATCAAAATAATGAGCAACTAAATTATGAATATTGATGTTATGAATATATTTGAGTGATTCCCAAGCATATAGATAAAATGATTTCGTTGTAATTTCAACTATAGTGATTTTTAGAGGTGTTTTCGCAAATAGTTATGATCGAGTCAAAATTATACAATCGTGTTTTTGAGCAATCAAATTCAAGATAAAGACATGAATTTACATATATCAAAATCCCACTTTCGTTAGTGGTGTCATAGTCCTATACTATTCGATGAAAGGAGGTGCATTTTTTCCACGGTGTCGCCTTAATGCTGCTGTGTTTCGTGTGGTGAGTGTGGAGAACCGGAGACCCCTTTCACTGGAAACGAGGCATTTCATCTTATTCCTCGGGGATGACAACCTCTGATTATTTATTGAAGACAGATGTAGATATTTATGAGCCACATCATCCATTTACTATCAGGTGCATTGTATGTTCGTTTGTCACCCTTATTTTACAAAAAAAAAAATGCATAGTATGAACTCTTATTGGAATTAGTATGATGACATTAAAACATGTAATGAGTTTAAATATAAATACATTTTCCCAATGGTCATAGTCTGTGTATTGGAGATGCACGACTATCTACTACCCCATATCTTCCCATTGGTGTCGTAAGAGACTGCAGGAGAAAAACTAAGAGAGGAAGCGTGCAGTAGAACCATCTTGATAACAACGCAAAATTATAAAAACTGTAGTTGACAGCCCTTCTGCCACGCCTGGCAACTGTGGCGGAAAAATATGGAGCGAGACCTATATTCAGGTGAACGATCATCAAAAATTTCCGGTAAGAGAATGCTACTCCAGAACCTTTCCCCATCGGTTGTTAGTTCTTCGAGATATATGCCCAGCCCATGGTCACTTCACCTAACTAATCCCCTGGACTATGTCAATTACTCTATTCTCCGAAATAATGTTTTGTTATCTAACAAGATAAAAACCATAGCAAATGGACAAAAGCCGTTGCTTAGTAAACCTTATTTTCATGAAAATATATTCTTTTTAATGAAAATAATAGTACATGTTACGTTGTTACAATATGGACTACAATGAAGCTATATAAAATTGTACAATTACGAACAATAAATATGAAATATTCCCAAACCTTTACAATAAGGTTTTTACCGTCATGTTTTTGTATTATTTATTTTTTAGCATTATCTATTTTGTGGGTGTCGGAAGAAGCGAAAGAGGATGACCAAAATAATAGATAAGCAGCACTGGCTTAATATAACAAATAAAAATGAAAAAAATAATAGCTTATTCCTTAAGGGAATACCCCTATTTTAATATATGGGAGAAGTCTACCATCAACAGTCGACTTGTGATAGTCGTAACGCTAAAGCAAGTCAATCGACACTTGTGACAACAATAATTATTATTAGCGATTGAATATATAATAAAATAGCATAGAATAACCGAACGCTTAACTTAAAATAATTAACTTTAAATGTGCGGTAAATAAAGGAACACTGTCATGTAAAATGTTGTGAAAAGAATTATTCATTAGTTTTGGAGAATTCCAAGCCGAAACGAATCTATCAATAGCTCCTCGAGTAGAGATCTCATTTTACTTTAATCTAAACAGGTAATCAAATATTTATTTTTAGTACATTTATTTATTTATCCTTATCCCGTAATCCAGCTGACTTCAAGCTTCATAATATTTTCTGCTGGTCATCCATGAAAGAAATAGAGGAATGTAAAAATGCTCGGTAAAAAAATAGACAATCTATCAACTACGACTATCATCTTCAGTCCATAAAAAATCACAGCTGGACTACGCCGCAACGCTGTAACTAAACTGTTCACACTTTTGATGCTGTTTTCTGTCACTGGTCTGGGTATTACGCCTGGCGTAAACCGAACTTATGGTAAATATAAGCGATATATCGATTTTGATGTCTACGGGCCACAGTATCGAATCACCACCAGGTGGACTGTGTCCGTTTGTCGCTCTTAATATTTAAAAGGAAATGTTGCCGAACCACTTTTAATGGGTGCTTTCCTTATAATATTTAAAGTTATTTAATAAAAGTATGAACTTTTTTTTCTTTATTTTTTTAAAATATAAATTCCATAACATCGTAACATCGAAAACGTCCAGAATTGGATTGATTGTACACACGAGGAACGTAGCCAGTCGCAACGTTGATAACTTCCGTAGCAAAAGGAATAAGTCGTAGACTGAATAGATTCCTGTTCTTATTTTTGTTTGGTTCACGTGATGCTTTTATTCTTTTTGGCTCGGCATCTGCTGGCGCATCGGTTTTTCTTAGATCATTAATTTTTATTAGAGCTTATTTATTGCCTGATGCTTGCGTGTAGTACATTCATTTGAACATTTTAATTTTAATTGTTTATGAGATTGGTACAAGTTATAAAGATTACTCTAAGTACTCGTACGGTGAAACGTGGACCGGTCACCGTTTTACTGGTAAAAAGGCATTCTATTTTAGTGCTCAGTGGTGACGGCAGATTTAAATTCTTAATAAAAGATGTATGTCTAAAAAGATATAAATGGCCATTGGGCCACAGTCTCCACTTACAAATAGAAGGAATGTACGGATGTAAGTAGAAAAGTTTTATTTTATATATATTATATAGTTATATATATATATATATATATATATATATATATATATATATATATATATATATATATATATAACGTTCTGGAAATTACGACGCATCTTCTCATCGGGTATATCTCAAAACTAAGTTATACAACCAGTGCGTGTTGCCAGTGATGACCTACGGAACCGAGACGTGGTCCTTCACTGCTGGCCATATGAGGACGCTCAAAGTCGCTCAGCGAGCTATGGAGAGCGCTATGTTATGTTCGGAGTTTTGCTGCGTGATAAACTTAGAAATGAGGATATCTGCAGTAGAACCAGAGTGACCGACATAGCTAACGGATTAGTAAGCTGTAGTGGTAATAGGCCGGCTATATAGCTCGAAGAACCGGCAACCGTAGGGGAAAAAAGGTTCTCGAGTGGCAGCCTCGTACCGGTATGCGAAGTGTAGGACGACCCCCCACTAGATGGAGTGACGAACTGGTAAGACATGCAGGAAGTCAATGGATGCAGGTGGCTCAGGAAAGTGCTTTGTGGCATACCTTGGGGGAGGCCTATGTTCAGCAGTGGACTTGTGAAGGGCTGTAATGATAATGATGATGATATATATAACTTTTCTATTTCTCTATAATTTTTCTTTCTACAGTGCAACTTTAATATAACGTCCCTCAATATAACGACTTCCTCGATTTAGCAAATTCTTCTCAATACCCTTGAATTGTCATAAGTCAATGTAAAATATACCTTTACATTGCGAACATTTCTTGCAAACATAGGTACTCTTTGTAACGAATTTTAACTATCAAGAAAAAGTGTAAAGAGGTATTTACACTTTTTCTTGATAGTTAAAATTAACGAATTTTGTGAACCCAAGACCTTTATATGAAGTTTATTAGTAGAAGTCGTGAATAAAATTATTTTTTTACCTCTTTATAACAAATTTCAGACCAACTTAAACTCAACATAACAAACCTCAGTTCAACGAATTACCTGATATAACGAATATTTACTTGTTCCCTTCCGATTTGTTATATCGAGGTTGCACTGTGTATTACATGATTTACAGATTTTTTAACACTTTTGTTTTTAACATACTTTGGGAATATCACCTTAATGCAAACAATTTTATTTTAATTTAAGAAAACTATAACCGGTTCTAAGAAATAGTGTATCAAAGTATTAAATCTTGATTACAGAAGCTATAATGTGGAAATTATGATAGGATTATAATACAGGTATGGATCATGTTACACTAACTACAAGAAATATAGAAACAGTATGGTGCCATTTTACGCTCACATTCGGTGAGAACAAGACATTCCCCGGTCGAGCTGACTCATTCGTGATGTTATAATTCACTAGAGAATCGCCCTACTTCTTAAAAATAATTTAAAAATATACAAACTCGAAAGCTAAAACCATTTTCAAGTCTTCTTTTGTGTTATATTATTTTTACAGCTACAAATCTACCGAACAAGTGCTACAATTTGGTTGCACGATATTCGAAATATTTCAGAACTCTCTTCAGTATTGGATGGCACGTCCCGTGCAAGAAGACGCCGTTTATCAATCGAGCATCGCATCCGAATTTACAATTCCGGAATGGATTTCCATTGTTTACGGAGTCCAGCAAACCTGCGCTGGGGGTAAACGAAGCTTAGATGAATTTCGCTTTATGAATATAGAGATTATAAACTTGATACAGACTGCGTTCACGTTGTATTTATTTATTGCAAGTATTTTTTTTAATTAATCCCGCTAATATTAATTAATTCAGTAGTTCATCAAAAGTCTACATTTGAATATGGGTTTCCCACATAGATTGGCTCACGGGATATGTTTGTGATAGTTGCCATGCTTAGCAATGCAAGATGTTATTTAGATGATGCCACTGTTCCACTTTCCCCTTCCCCCACTAATGACCACCATATGATGCTACGAAATAGTTCATTATCTTACGCCGCCACTACACTGTAAATACTTCGTTAAGTGAAAAAGCTAATTAAAAAGTGACGTACAAATGGTTATGATCACATTTTATATATTCACATATTGGAGTGTCAATTGTTACTGTCATTATACGAAACACAGCAGTATTAAGCTGCTATATTACTCTGGTATTCCGTGCTAGTGTAATTCTGCTCCGGTAAAGCCAGCTCATTCGTGCCTGTATAAAACAGGTGTAGCGTGGCTCTAACACGTATATCTCTACCCTTTGAATCTCCACCTTTAGGGCTGAAATCAGCAAACGCGATCGTCAAGTAGAGTAACTGACGAAGCCTAACGTGTTAGTAAATTGTAGTAGGTTTTTTTATAGAATGAACGTCACATTAGCACACAGTCCACCTGGTATGTGGATGTTGAGGCCCATAGACATATAAATCTTTCCACGATTATGAATTAAAATGCACTACTGAGAACTAAGATGGAATGCTTCGTTTCCAGAAAAAAGAGTATCCGGTTCTCTGCACTCACGATACGAAACACAGCAAAATTAACTAACTGCTATTATACGCTGGTTACAGTCGAGCTCACCCATTCGTGCTACAACTTTAATAAAACTGCAGCATGGCTCTGTCACATATTAAAATGGCTGATGAAGAAGATTCGTGAGTGGCGGCAGCCTCGTATCTGCAAGTTAAGGGTGGCCCTTTTTGTGTAAATGTGGTGAAGAAACATGTTTTATTTAAGTTTAGTATGTTATTAACCAGACTTTAACGTAATGATTTCTGATTTTGAGTGAAGCCGGCCACCAAAAAAGACAATGGGTGCTGCGAAGCACCCGACATTTCCACAAAAACTGTGTTTTTTATCACTATGTGCAAGGTGCTAATGCATTACTGTTTATTATGAGATGTACACATGTAGTATATTTTAATTAAAGGTTCTGATTATTTAAACAGCTAACAGATTTCGCACACATTAACCAGGACATAATTAAGTTTATTGTGAAACCAGCACACGAGTCAATTATATAAATAAATAATAATCTAGTATTATACACACTAAACTATTTACAAGGAAGAAAACTGCTATTGAATAGCACAGTTGGTGATATAATATAGTTTATATTACAATAAAGTTCCAGAAAATATACAAGGTCTCTCTATTACCAAGTTTACATATTTTATTAAACGAAATTATTATATAAAACGGCTATTATAATATAAATGAAAAACCGGCCAAAAGCGTGTCGGGCCACGCTCAGTGTAGAGTTCCGTAGTTTCCCGTCCGTCACAATAAGTGTTCCCACTTATGAGTTTAAAGGTGGGTATCCATTATGTTCGCGCTCCAGCAGCGCTCCGCGCTCCTGCAACTGCTCCCGGTAGTGGGTACTGTTGTTTCCATCCAAGTTCAAAATGATTTTCCTAGAAAGTCCTTATAAAGTTCTACTTTTCAGATTTTTTTTCATATTTTCTAAACTTATGGTTCAAAAGTTAGGGGGGGGGACATTGATTTTTACTTTTGGAGCGATTATTTTCGAAATTATTGACATTATCAAAAATGATTTTAGTAAACCCCTATTCATTTTTAAATACCTTTCCAACAATATATCACACGTAAGGGTTGAAATTAAAAAAAAAAACACTTCCGACTTTACATATAGGGGGGCTACCCTAATAAAACATTTTTTCTTTCAATTTTTATTTTACCACTTTGTCGGCGTGATTGATACACATATTGGTACCAAATTTCAGAATTCTTTCTAGTGCTAACGGTCACAGAGATTAAGCGAGGACGGACAGACGGACAGACAGACATGGCGAAACTATAAGGGTTCCTAGTTGACTACGGAACCCTAAAAATGAGGTGGTCGCTTCCAAGCTGTTTCTAAAATAAATTTTGTTAATATTTTGTAACCATCCACATTTAAAAAAAGTCCCGCTGAGTTTATTGCTGGTTCTTCCCGGAACAGAGGTTTTTTTCGAACCAGTGTTAAAGTAAAAAATGTCTTTCAACAAGAATTACATGTAATTTATATTGAATAAAAAAAATTTTGGTGATATAACCAAATTATGAGCAAGTTAGTAACTTTGATACCAAAGGTAGAAACTTAAAAAGGCACTGTGACATCCAAGCCACATGTCAATTGTCGATTTTACGACAAACCCTTCCTACTGTGAAATGAGCGACCAATCTCCAGATCTGTAGGTTATGATAATATTATTTTAGTTCAGATATGACATTACCTATTGAATTCCTTTTAAAGTACTCACTTCTTATAATATAACAATAATAGTCATAAATAATAAACATAATATTTTGGTAAATATTTACCCGACGATTTTTATATCATACTAGCTGGTACCGCGCGTGTTGCTGCCGTAGAAGAAACAATTGTGGAAATATCGTTTTAAATTTGTGAGAGTTTTATTGTTTGTTTTGGAATCACAATACATACATTCATTATGTACTGACATTTATATGTATGTGTATTTAATTTATATGGGTTATGTATGTATCTACTATAAATATGTATTTATATGTACACTTTATTTGTTATTTTTTTCGGTTTTTTTAATTTTGTCCTGCCAGCATTTGTCTTTGGCACCCAGGGTTGACCGGCAGAGAATGTCACATGACATTAAGTCCACCCTATATACCCTTTACTTTAAGCTGTTAAATTTAAGTTTTTAAACAAATAAATTAATTCATTCATTCGAATTGAATGATAATTGTATGCACGATACGCATAAAATACCAGAAATAAGTTGATAAAATTTTACCGTAATCTGATGAACGGCATAGCAGCGCATAAAATACAAACAAAAAAAATATTTTTTATATATTAGATTCCGAATGATGGTTTTTTTTTATTTTATAAAATAAAAGTGACATGAACTCATAGTCAGCCTCATGGTAAGTGTCTACTTGTCTTACTAAGCACAATTAGGATATTTATTAAATACATCTTGACCGTATAGTGGCGGTGTAATGAAATCCACTAACCCATATCATCCCGTGGGTGTCGTAAGAAGCGACAGACGGAAATTGAAACAGAGGATGAGCAGCAGCGTCTAGGAAGATGCAAATTATAGCAAATTAAAATGTATATATTTAAAAACTGCGGTTAACAAACCGCTCGTTAATCGTGTCAATTATAGCAAAATCCCCCCTCTGAAGCAATCTGTGGGGGAGACCTATGTTCTGCAGTAAACTTTTATAATCTGTAATGAAATTGATTATATACATCTGTAAAGTATATGTTACAATAGCAGGAAAAGCTGGCTGGCTGCGACGGGGATTTCGCGACGAGAAAATCTACGATGATATTCTACATGGAAAATAAATGTTCATTTAGAAAATATTCAATGTACATTCTCTCATAATGGACCAACACCACTTTGGTTAGCTTTCAAATAGCTTACTGCAAAACCATCATTTTTTGTTTCCCTGACTGCCCCGGTTACAGCTCATTACAGTCCACTGCTGAACACAGGCCTCCTCGTAGGTTGCCTCATAGGAAGGCGTGGCCATGTTGCTAAGCCTGGCGAGCGACACCTACTGAATAGTATGGTGTGGTGGATATCCTTACACGGTCACTACACTCCACGGACTGAACTGACTGATTTTCGAATGTATGTGTCCATTATTTTAGCGTACTGGCAACGGCTTGATGAAGTGTGTTTGAAATGGTATTTGGATTTTTCTCATTTTACAAAACTATTTTACGCAGTTGGGTTTTTTAATTACTGTTTTAACTTTTAGGCTTATTTATGAAATGTAATTTTATTAATAAGGTAATGTGATTTGTGTCGGTGTCGGTGGTGTCGCAGTCACATATAAATGCCGGAATGATTTCGTAGTCTCCATTTTTTTTTTATAAAACAGGCAAACGAACATGCGGCTCACTTGGTGTTAAGTGTTGACCGTCGTCCAATTACAACTACAACACCAAGGGAATTGCAAGTGAGTTGCCGATGTTTTAAAAAAATAGTAAGCTCATTTCTGGAGGCTCCTAAATAGTATATTGGTCTGAAAACGTCGCCGGTGGTAAACAATTCCACAAACGAGTATAAAACTCTTAGTGAATAGTATATAAATGTTGATATGAGGTCCGGTTTACATTTTGAGAAGTGACAAGTGCGAGTGGCAAGTGAGAAGTGACAAGTGCGTATTTTATTCCCACTTATCACTTGTCACTGCCTGTTCACACGCACTAAACAGTTGTCATTTGTCATTTGCACTTGCCACTCTCACTTGTCACTTCTCAAAATGTAAACCTGCCTTATTAACGTTGGTGATATCACCATTTTATAAGCAAGTTAGTAACTTTAATAGTAAGTTAAAAACAAAGGTTGGCACCTATTCAGGCAGACTCGTAGGCAAAATGGGAGTAGAAAAGAAGTAGCCACCTAATATTTTTATTTGTGCATTGATTAAATTAAAATTTGTGAGTTATGTGAGTTTTATTACTTAGATGAAAAAAGTTATAAGGGGTAAAGCCATGCTACAGCTATATAATAGTTGTAGCACGTATGTGTCGGCTCGGTCGGGGTAAGACCATGCTATAACAGGATACCAGCGTAAAATAGGAGGTAAATGCGTGACCGCTTTCTGTCTGATAGAACCCCAAAGAAGCGAAGACCATTTTAAACTGGGAACGTGGCATTCTATCTTAGTCCTGAAGGGTAACAACTCATCTGCATTTTGTCTGTCTATGGGTCACAGCATCCACTTACTTACCAGGTGACTCACACTTATTCTATAAAAAAATTAACTTCGTTTTTTACAAGTTATAACCGCCCAAAATGTTGCTTTGTCTTTCAGTGAAAAAAATGCCACATTGACACGTGATTTTTATTTTTAAATGCTTACTTTTAGGTACGAAGTAACAATGCAAGCAAAACAAGTGTCTTTCACTATAATATGTATTATAGTGAAAGACACTTGTCTTTTCTTAACGATGTTTTAAAAATGTCGATTTATTTCCCCTAGACAAATATTAAACATCGCAAAGGTTCTTTTTTTCTCAAAGGGCAATCAAACGATTACTGAAGTCGAACACAAATTCGCTTATTGAGTTTATTAAAGAGACCGCGGCAGGAGGATAAAATAAAAAGAAGAAAAAGACAAGGAAAATTCTTCTATTGAATTCAAATTGCATTGCTTAATTATTAAAAATCGCTTTTTGAATTTTTATTTTTATTTATTTTTTTATTTATAGTATATAACCGATGTGGATGATCATGGTAAGTGGATGCCGTGGAGAGACCAACATCTATTTTCGATTAAATGTTACACTCACCATGTGAAACACAGCATCACTAAGCTGTCATTTCGCACTGGTATTTTGTGAGAGCGTGTTCCTTTCCCGGTCGAAGTAACCCATTCGTATTATTACCATAATATAGCTACAGCGTGACTCTACCACATTAAAAATGCTTAATTATTAAATTCAGCGTGTAGTCGCGGTGTACTAGTCCATATTGCTCATGGTCATTTTCATGGTGGATGTCTTAAGAATCGACAGAGGAAATTTGAAGAAGCATCTTTCTGATACTCAATAATAATATGTTAAATAACAGAGTGAGAACAATTAAGTTTTCCAGTTATAATAATAAAAACACAGCGGTTTCAACGTGCCGGCAACACGGTTGCCAATGTGTTATTTTTTTAACATATGTTCAACGATGAACTTTTGTAGGCTGTAATGTAATAATGGATTATTCAAAGCAATTACAGTTTGTTACACACATTACAGCTTGTAAAGTATTTAACTTGATTTTGCTTACTTAATTCTGTCACATTTATCGCAATTCACATAAAAGCAGACAGAGAAAAATGCGCTACAATTTGTCGACTTTTTATGGTTCGTGCTGCGGTCAGCCAAGTTAAACCCGTCTGGAAGCAGTCTCAGCCTAGACTTGACACAGACAAGGTAACTATTGAAAACACTATAAACACCATAAAGAAAATTGCGCTATTATCTTTGCCATAGTTAATATAAACATTCAGCAAATTGTTATATTAGTGGCTTTATTTTTCATTAAGTATATTGTAGAATAGCGTAACTATTGCTTATTATTTACAAATTGTTAAAGTTCAATAATTAGCGATAGTTAATGATTTCTTATCTTATTATTTCAATTAGCGATAGTTATCAAATAATATCTCATAAACTCTTAAAACTATTAAGTACTTCTGAAAATACGAGTAGTTATACGTACCTTTAAATGATCACAATTAAAATAAACAGCGTGTAGCAGTTCGTTTTATCAATGCATAAGTTGAAAGTGCAAATAAATAATATCAGACCGGCATTCGAATGCCATAAACATTAAAATTTGCAACACAAATCGCACTGCAGTATCTAGTGCAGAGGTTTTTGTGTGCGGGTTAAAAGAAACCAACTGATTAACATATTAAACGACTCTACCACTCTCGTTGCTTTAATAAAAAACTATTAATTAGATGACCGTATCTCAACTCTAACTTTGACAACACATTACCGATTAACGCACAGTTACGGCTGATTTATCACTATACAAAGTGTTGTTTCATATCATTATTCAAAATACTAGGACGCTGGGTGCAAAGCTTTTGTCGGTTCACTAAAACAACAGGTTAATTCACATATTTTTAACAATAAAACACTATGGATACCACGACAACACTTTTTTAATACATTGTTATTAGATGTCAAATTTATTTTGTTTATTTTGTTGTATTTTGGTGTGGAAATGCGCGACGACGCTAGGAGTCACACGTGCGCAATATCAGCGCGCATTCGGACGACTAAAGAGGTGGAGCGTGGAGTGGAGAGAAAGAGAATTACCCCGGGCGAGGGGTTTTAGCCCGGCCGGCGCGCGGCGTGAATACGTTCCGTTTCAACATTAGTATGCTATTGATTGTAGCTTTTTTGAATAATAAAAAATATATATTTTAGCATTATATTGACTAAAATATGCCTGCCACTTCTACCAATAAAAGCAGACATTATTATAATATAAATAATTCAGTGTTCACATAATATACAAGAAATAAGGTTCTTCTATAAGTTGCTCTAAAATATAAAATAATTTATAAAATACCAATGCGTACTACAATTTATATAAATACGGAAATAAATGTTCATTCATAATTTTCGGCCGATACTATTTAAACAAGACTGCATTGTAATAATTTTAGCTTCAAAATTGACATCGAAATAGTACGGATAGTAGCGCCATCTGTTCTGTACAATAACTGTTTGTAAAGATAGGGAAAAACTGATGTCAACTTCTGTTCACTTAGGTTAGGTACCTACCCCTATCATTGCATAAATGTATTTACACCAGTTTAACTTGAACTTTGTTCTCTCTTTTATCATTCTCATTGATGGATACACTTCGTGTCATTGAATATTGGTTTATCAGAATGAATTAGGGCTGCAATTTACGTTTTGCGAAATGAGTAAGGGAAGAAATGCTCGGACGTCCTTTTATTGACAATTCACTGAGTGATAATGAAGGCTGAGAGGGTTCAGCTCTTTAGATGAGCCGTTGAATTTTAAAGGTCTTAACATTTTTTCGATTTGTCTCATTTTGTTTATCTCAAGATAAAGTTCTAAGGATATATTTTTTTATTTAACCTTAGTAGGTATATAACTATTAAATATGTGAAACGAGTATATATATACAACTTGAGGTGATAAACTGCTATTTACTTAATCTTAAAACTACAGGAATCGTTATCATTATCATCATGCAGCATCAGTTAATGTTCAGCTGTTCTCCATCGATTGCCACTAAAGCAATTTTGAGCTTTTGATTATTTAAAATACATGTTCCAAGCAACCGCAATCCAAAAACTTCCTTCAGTAAATTAAATTAAAATATTTAATTATATACACATTCCATTATGTTCCTATGTGTTTCAATAATTGAAATTGCGGAAAAAAATTATTAATATGTTAATAAGTGTTTATAATCATAGCTTGCTTATATATGCAGTATGCACGAAATGTTTATAATATCTATGAACATGAATCAGAAAAAAATATACGTCTAGCGCCATCTTGCTTCTATTGCCTTCGATACGTAAACCTGCACGTAATTCCGTTCGTTTAACTGGAAATAGTATTCAATACTAGACGTCAGATGTCGCTGTACGCTGACTTGCCTTTTAGTTTCAGCTTTTTACGCTTCATAATTTCTTATCTGGCATGGTACTTAATTATTTCGTATTTCTGCTACGAATTATCAGGCCTTTCTCTGCTATGTTTCTGTCTGAAGGTACGTGCTATGAGGTATGAGGCACAGGCATTCCCTCGTTGTGGTGGTAACGCGTGTGTAGAACTACATAGCCACTTATTATCAAGTGGACTTTAAATTCACTTTGTTTTATGAATAAACAAAAAAAACTATTTTTCTTGGGTAAGTACTCTACATACGGATGAATTTGTTTTATAGAATAAGGGTGACAAACTATAACACGGTAGTTCACCTGATGGTAAATGTATTCAGTGAATCATAGATACCTACATCTCTATCCTAGAATAAGAGCCAAAATTCTTAAGCGTTAACAAACCTGAGGACGACGATGGAATGCCTCGTTTTCAATAAAGAGTCGCCGGTTCTCTATTTTCACGATACAAAGCACAGCAGCAAAGCTATTTCAAGCGGATATTCTGTGAAAGCGTGGTCCATAGATTACTGTGTGGCGTGGTCCTACATCGGTCGAGGCGACCAACTCGTATTCGTGCTACAACCGCACCATGATCCATGATTCTGCAACGTAAGACATCCCATGTAACCCTTTACGTTTGATATCAGGCGAAATTGAACAATTAAGTTTTAATTAATTTTAATTTCCACTAGTTCCCATTTTTGTTAGTGCGATTAATAAAAGTGCATAGCATTATGTATACTGCTGCAAAGTAATAATTGTTCAGTACAGTTCATTAAAATCTTATCAATTTTAATTTTGATGCATCATCTATAGTGCGTTATTTTTCCTGATGTCTAAGATGTAATGAGGTACTTGTTATATTTGGGTATTCAACTGCTGTTACTCACCACTTTCAGCAAAGACAGGCTAATATTTAAAAAAGTGACGTTTTCTATTTTTTTATGCTATTGATACGGTTACGGCCTGTGAATAATACGGTCCATGTAAAATTTTGAATTGCATTACGAAAAAAGGAACAGATACTACCAACCAATCACTAGTAGTAATTTTTAATAATAAAACGAAGTAATGGAAATCATTTTACTCGTATAATAAGATCATTATAAATTATGTTTTTGTAGGTAACAGCTGCTTTTAATTGTAAATTTACAGCTTAAACAATTAGACTAAGTTAATTTAAGTTCACTTATATAAAAAAGTAGTAAATGTTACTAGGCTCATACATGTAGTGCAAACAAAAACCTTTCTCTTCTTTCTGTCTTTCCAACCAAGTACAATATGGGTACCTTCATTGCAAGAGTAGATAACTCTAAGTGTTTGTTTTCATTACTACTCTTCGTACGTTCTACGTCTACGTTCACAACAAAATGTGATGATAATCCAGCTAAGCTTTATAATAAGTAACAAAAAGCCCACAACGTTGAAAAGGATGTAATTAATAACGAATAATTGGCAACACTTTGTATATAAGATTAAGTTTTGTTAAGTTTCACTATTGGGACTGTTGTGGCGTTTGTACTAATTTGAAACATATTGTTATTAAAAAATACAAAAAAAAAGAAATACATATAAACTTGACAGCCTCGAGCACAAACGTAGAGTAACCCACCTCAGACTTTATACAGGATATCTACATACAATCCGGAGAGTGTGCACCGGAATTACACGATTTAATTCCTCCCTTCATATTATGATTGCAGCACGAATGGGTCGGCTCGACCGATGTAGGTCCTCGCTCTCACATAATACCAACATAAAACAGAAGCTTCGTTTTCTATAGTGTGTGTGTGTTAAGAATCTAGGATCCTCTTTTCTAGAAACGAGGTTTGTTAGTTGTCGGTGGTAAAAATGTATTTTTTAAACGAGAATAGATGTAGATGTCTATGTGCCCCAGCATCCACGTATCATCACGATGACTGTGTACTTGATTGCTATTCTTATTCTATTAAAGGAGAGAAAAGTTGTTCACAGTGATGTAAGAAAATCCTTTGTCTTGACTAAACAGCAGAGTTAAACACGTCCGCCTTCGTGAGTAAAAACATTTATCCTTTAGGTGTACATTAAGTACTCTGTGATCTCTCAATCCATTACAGTTTTTTTAAATACAATTTTTTTTAGTTTTTTTTACAAGATGATTCTGTGATCCAAACTTATAGCTAGTATATCCTAGTATATTTTAGTAGCCTATTTTTTTTAAAGGTCCGGCATCTGCAATTCCCCTGGTTTTGCAGTTGTTAAAGGTGTATGGGCATGTATAGGCGGTGGTAGTTACTTACCATCAGGTGAACCGCATGCTCGTTTGCCTCTTCATAAATAAAAAAAATAGTTTGCGTGACGAATATTATTGTATAGGCCTACAGTGCCATTTTGCAGAATGGATTATTTTTAGATTAGTAATGATATTTGTTAGCGACGACAAAGTGAATTCGAACATTTAATATTAATTATTTATTATCAGTGAATTAAAAACTAAGTGTTAGCATTTAATCATAATTATTTCTTATCAGTGATTTAAAATTAGGTGATGGTATTAATCTTAACTGTTTCCTATTTATAAAATAAAGCTAAGTGTAAAGACTGATTAGTGCTGAAAAAACAGGAAAGTAAATTAAACACTTCTATTTTTATCTTAAAGTGACTTATATGAATCTATTTAATATTATTTAGGTCTGATTAGAACATTAGACGCAAGTATAAGCTTATTTTCTAGTAAGATTTCTTTTATCATAACTTTAAGAGCTATTTAACATATAAGTGATTAATATAATTCTTTTTCCTTTAAAGTACTTCAAAAGAAACATTAATATGTCAACTAATCGCTGTATAATGTTATTTCATTATGAGAAAGATTTAAATTTCATGAAAAAATATTGTATAGATTTTAAGCATAATTCCTGAAAAAGTGTTGTACATTCCTACCTCTTGGCGGCGCCACTTGTATGTTCGGCAAAAAAATATAGTCCTACTCCGGAGCTAAACCGTGAGGCGACCGCGAAACTATTTTTATTTTTTATAAATGTAAAATAAAGGTTTATTGAATGATTTATGTTTAGAATAATAGAAATAAGTTGTATCTATCGTTAGGAATAAATATAAATATTGTAAGGAATGTTTTACCACGTTTATTAAGGAAATTGTGAATCTCTCTTAGAAAAGGTTACTCGGCGCTCTGATTGGTCAATAGATTCACTAATGCCGTATGCGATTTTTTCTTAAATATGATTGGTTACAGCCGCTTATAAAAAAGGGGCGTTTTTCGTGGTAAATTATTCCAAATCCGGCAATGTAATAATAAGGAATCAAGAAATAAAACAAGAAGAAATTCTCAAGAAGTGTTATTTATTGCTCATCTAACTGCTACTGTATGCTCTCCAGTTAACATCCCGCCAGCAAACCCGCTCTATTTATCAACGCTCCCTTATACGAGCATTTACATTGGTCCTTCGAGAAGCCGGATCGGGTTTAAGGAAAACTAGGAAGATGCCTTCAAATACAAGATCAAAATCAGTGCAGTCGAAGACTACGAGTGAAAGCAACGCCACTACGGGTACCAGTACGACGGATTGGAGCATGAATACGCCGAGTGATTCTACAAACACGACGACTACCAACACGTCAACTTCAGATCGATCGACGCTTACAAGAGCATCGCCCAGCAGCGTACACAGACAACCCGTACTTCTTAACAAAAACATTGCCGGAAAAGAATCAACACCAGGGGACGTAACCCATACCACCCCCCCGACACGCACCATCGAAGCGTCAGTTCCTCACCAAGAAGGAAGTCATCCAACGCCGCAGATTCAAGAAAGAAGTGTCGCAATGAAGACTCTGCAACAGCCTCACCCTAAGAAGACGACCCGCGATCCAGACACGCTTTCCGTTCGCTCGTCGCATAGGAAGAGAGCAGAAGCGCAAGCAAAGATGACAATGGCATTAAGGGAACTAGAATTGGCAGAAGCGCGGTCAAAAGTTGCTCAAGCGGAATTAGAACTTCTCACCGCGGAATCAGAAGATGAAGATGGTACCGGAGAAGAGCTGTTCGAGCGAACTCGAGAAGTCGAACGCTGGTTCATCCAGACCGGAGACATGCCTAATAAGAACCACAAACCAATAGAGGCAGAAGAAAAGAAAAGTGACATCCAAGAACTAGCTTCAGTCATACTAAAGCTATCAGAAAAATCACGTGACACCGTTTCACCGAAGCACCTAGAACTACCTCACTTCAACGGGGCCTGCGAAGAATGGTTAGCCTTCAAAAGATCATACGAGGATACGGCTGCTTCTTTCAGTAGCAATCAAAACCTAGCACGCCTCAGAATAGCGATCCAAGGAAAAGCTAGAGAAGCCGTCCAAAGCCTGCTATTCACCGCCGAAGACCCACGCGAGGTGATCAAGGGACTAGAAGCAAGATTCGGAAGACCTGGAGCACTAGCATTAGCAGAACTAGAAAAAATGAAGAACCTCCCAAGAGTCGGCGAAAACCCGAGCGACATATGCATATTTGCAAGCAAAGTAAAGAACGCAGTCGAAACAATCAAAGCCCTGAAGAAACCACAGTATCTCAGTTCACCTGAAACGCTAAGAGTTATAGTAGACAAGATGCCGACGTCAATGAAGTTCCGTTGGTTCGCCTACCACAGAAGCAGAAGAGACGAGGAAATTCAGGAGCTATTACTTATCGAAGCGTTCCTAGAAACAGAAGCCGACATGTGCGGAGACTTCGCCCCGCCCGAAGCGCCCTCAGAACAAAGAAGAGGAGTAAGAAAACCCGTTCATTTGGTTCAAGAAGCGTCAAAAGAGAAATATAAGAAGTCGTGTCCGTTCTGTGGGGAAGAACACTTCGCATTAGAATGTAAAAGGTTCAAAGAAGCCAACCTGAATGAAAAATGGGATATGACCAAGAAGGCAAAGATATGCTTCAAGTGCCTTCGATTCAGACACTCAAGAATCAACTGTAAAGCACCAGTCTGCAAGCTGTGTAAAAGATGGCATCATACCATCTTACATTCTGACAAACCACCGGCGTCGATAGAAAAAGAAGCAAAAGACACCAATAGCATCTCAGAAGAAAAGGTCGCCTCAATCCATAACGCCAAAGGAGAAGAAAAGGCCTACCTAAAGATGATCCCCGTGAACCTCTATGGCCCAAAAGGACAAGTTCGCGTATTAGCACTACTAGACGAAGGGTCAACGGTCACACTCTTAGACGCATCAATTGCTGAAAAAATCGGAGTCGAAGGAAAGAAAGAAAAACTCACGATCGAAACCGTTGGCGGAAAGGTGTTAAGAAAAGATAGTTCACAGAAGATCGAGTTCAAAATAAAAGGGGCTCATAGAAAAGAAAAGAGAACTATCGTAGCAAGAACCATCGACGACCTGAAGCTGTCTGAACAATGCATAAACAAGGACACCGTGAGAAACTGTGAGCACCTGAAGGCAATTGAAAATCAACTCCTCTACGTCTCCGAGAGGCCCAAGCTACTGATAGGCCAAGACAATTGGGGACTGATAGTGACAAGAAAGCTGAAGAAGGGCAAACCATCAGATCCTGTAGCTTCCCTCACGAACTTAGGGTGGGTGTTACACGGATGTGAAACAGGAACAACTGCCACAGTACACTTCACTCATTATGGCAGAGCGACCACTGGCAAGGAAGACATAGAAGACCTCGTCCGAGAACACTTCCAATTAGAGTCTCTAGGGATCCAAAATCGTTCACCATCTAACGACAGCGACAGAAGAGCACTAGAAACCCTCGAGAAAACTACCAAGAAACTGCCAAGCGGTCAATATGAAACGGGACTCCTGTGGAAAAAAGAAGATGAACACCTGCCCAACAACTACAATCAAGCTGTTCGACGCCTGGTTAGCATCGAGAAAAAATTGGATCGTGATCAAGAAGCAAGAAAGCACTACTAGGAGCAGATTCTGAGTCTAATCGAAAAAGGATACGCAGAGAAGGCTCCAGAAAACTCTAACGAAGGAAGGACATTCTACCTACCCCACTTCGCTGTTGTACACCCAGTCAAGAGGAAGCTAAGAATAGTGTTCGACGCAGCTGCCAAATATGAAGGAAAGAGCCTCAACGACGCCTTGCTCTCGGGCCCGGACTTGCTACAATCATTATTCGGAGTACTGCTGCGTTTCAGAGAGGGACCAGTAGCCGTCATGGCAGACATACAAGACATGTTTCTTCGAGTAAAAGTCAGAGAAGACGACCGAGACAGTCTCAGGTTCCTGTGGCGCGGAAACCGAAGAACCGGCAAGCCGGAAGAGTATAGAATGTCCTCAATCATCTTCGGGGCAGCGTCATCACCTGCAACAGCCATATACGTAATGAACAAGAATGCAGAGGAATTTAAGAACACTCATCCTGAAGCAGTGAAAGCAATTAAGAGAAACCACTACATGGACGACTACCTGCAGAGCTTCGCATCTACAACCGAAGCAAAGAAAATATCCAAAGAAGTGAAAGACATTCACGCAAGAGCAAACTTTCATCTGAAGGGATGGGCCAGCAACAACTCGGGGGTAATATCAGAGGTAGAAGACGCAAACAAAGAAAACTCCTTACAACTGACCAAGGAAGAGAAGACTCTGGGACTAAGATGGCTGGTGAAAGAAGATACATTAGCCTTCAACGTCGGGCTACGCAACACGCCGGAGGACCTGCAAGACGGCAGAAGGACTCCAACAAAAAGAGAAGTCACAAGCGCAGTAATGTCCACCTTCGATCCAATGGGTTTTGCTACACCAGTTCTAATACAAGGAAAGAAACTAATCCAGGACATCTGGCGAAAGAAAATAGACTGGGATGAACCAATCAACGAACATCAAAAGGAAGTCTGGATGAAATACCTGGAAGAAGTGTCAACATTAACGAGGCTGAAGATCCCGAGGTGCGTCTCACCCAAAGGCAGAAAAGGACAGCTACACACATTCTCCGATGCGAGTGAAGAAGCCTATGCAGCAGTAGTCTACTGGAGAATAGTCGAGCCCGGAGGAAAGGTCCATGTCTCCATGATCGCCGGCAAAGCAAGGGTAACGCCAACGAAACCTGTGTCAATTCCGAGGCTGGAGCTACAAGCGGCTTTACTCGGAAGCAGACTAGCCGCCACAATCGAAGAGGAATCAGAGCTCGACATAACGAGAAAGGTTTACTGGACCGACTCCAGCACAGTGCTGCAATGGATAAAGTCAGAACCAAGGAAGTTCAAAACGTTTGTGGCCAACCGACTCGCCGAGATCGAAGAAAGGTCCAAGCCAGAAGACTGGAGATGGGTGCCAACCAAGGAGAATCCAGCGGACGACGCCACGAGGGGAACCCCAACCGAATTCGACCACAACGCCAGATGGTTCAAAGGCCCGTCATTTCTCCGTCGACCAGAAGAAGAATGGCCATTTCACGACTTCAAGCCAGAAATTGTTATGCCAGAAGAAAAAAGCAAGCAAAAGGTATTGGCAACGATGGCAGCAGAAGACACCCTATTAAACCTAGAAAGGTTCTCGAGCTGGGAGCGACTGCTGCGCACTACAGCCAGAGTGATCGCCTTTACACACCTACTAAAGAAGAGCCGTAAAGCGACCACCACCGCCGCACGCCAGAAGGATGAGTCTTGGAAACCACAAAAAATCCAGAAGAAAGAAGCACAAACCTCAATCCCGTCGACCAGCGGAAGTAAAAATAAGCGCCTATACTCACCCATAGAAACAGAACACCTAAAAAAGGCCGAAGAGATATTAATAAAAATAAGCCAGAGCGATAGTTTTGCATCAGACATAAGAAAACTGAAGTCAGAAAAGCCATTAGAAAATTCGAGTCGACTTAAGAAAATCGACGTTTACATTGGAGACGACGGAATAATTAAATTAAGGAGCAGAACAATGAAATTTCACGACCGAAACGGAAGAATAATGAATCCTATCATTTTAGACGGAAAACAAAAAATAACTCGTCTAATAATACAACACTATCACAGGAAATTCTTTCACGGAAACACCGCTACAGTAATGAACGAAATTCGTCAAAGGTTCTGGATCTTGGGTTTAAGGGCAACTCTAAAAGCGGTCGCACACAGCTGTCAATGGTGCAAGACAAAGAAGAGTTCACCAGAGATACCACCAACGGGAGATCTGCCGAGTGAAAGATTGCAGCATCATCAATTTCCGTTCTCCTGCACAGCCGTAGACTACTTCGGGCCGATGCAAGTCACCATCGGAAGAAGAAACGAGAAGCGCTGGGGAGCCTTATTTACCTGCCTCACGACTAGAGCAGTACATTTAGAACTGGTACCTTCTCTCAGCGCCAGCTCAATGATCATGGCACTCCGTCGAATGGCAGCCAGAAGAGGAACTCCGAAAACCGTATATAGCGACAACGGAACTAATTTCGTCGGAGCAAAAAGGGAATTAGAGGAGGCCGCACAGGAAAAGGGCATCCAGTGGAAGTTCATCCCCCCGGGAGCTCCGAACATGGGAGGCGCCTGGGAGCGGCTCGTACGAACAGTCAAGACGGCGCTAGCAGTAGTCCTCAACGAGAAGAGCCCGCCCGAGGAAGTACTCCATACGCTAATGACTGAGGTTGAACACATCGTCAACTCGAGACCTCTCACCCCGATCAGCATGGACCCAGGAGACGAGGAGAGCCTAACACCGAACCACTTTCTGCTGGGAAGATCATGCGGAGCTATGGCGCCGGGAGAGTTCAGCGACACGGAGCTCATCGGAAAGGCAAGCTGGAGAACCACCCAGAGACTCGCAGACCACTTCTGGAAAAGGTGGATTAAAGAATACTTACCTCTCCTGATGCCAAGGAAACTCGAGGGGAAAGAAACCAGAGACCCAAGGGAAGGAGACATCGTGCTAATAGTGGACGCCACATTACCGCGAAACTCATGGCCTCGCGGTGAAATCGTCAAAACCTATCCCGGACCAGACGGAAGAACCAGGGTGCTGGACGTGCGGACATCAGGCGGAATACTTCGCCGTCCAACTCGACGTGTCATCGTGCTGGTGCCAGCGGAGTCGTCGCCTCCAGAGGATG
Source organism: Parnassius smintheus behrii (assembly GCA_036936625.1). Classification (NCBI taxonomy): domain Eukaryota; kingdom Metazoa; phylum Arthropoda; class Insecta; order Lepidoptera; family Papilionidae; genus Parnassius; species Parnassius smintheus. The sequence continues at coordinate 7,558,086 of JAUPFT010000007.1, read as the reverse complement.
CAGTGCTACGCACCGTGGGGGAGAATGTTAGCGACGACAAAGTGAATTCGAACATTTAATATTAATTATTTATTATCAGTGAATTAAAAACTAAGTGTTAGCATTTAATCATAATTATTTCTTATCAGTGATTTAAAATTAGGTGATGGTATTAATCTTAACTGTTTCCTATTTATAAAATAAAGCTAAGTGTAAAGACTGATTAGTGCTGAAAAAACAGGAAAGTAAATTAAACACTTCTATTTTTATCTTAAAGTGACTTATATGAATCTATTTAATATTATTTAGGTCTGATTAGAACATTAGACGCAAGTATAAGCTTATTTTCTAGTAAGATTTCTTTTATCATAACTTTAAGAGCTATTTAACATATAAGTGATTAATATAATTCTTTTTCCTTTAAAGTACTTCAAAAGAAACATTAATATGTCAACTAATCGCTGTATAATGTTATTTCATTATGAGAAAGATTTAAATTTCATGAAAAAATATTGTATAGATTTTAAGCATAATTCCTGAAAAAGTGTTGTACATTCCTACCTCTTGGCGGCGCCACTTGTATGTTCGGCAAAAAAATATAGTCCTACTCCGGAGCTAAACCGTGAGGCGACCGCGAAACTATTTTTATTTTTTATAAATGTAAAATAAAGGTTTATTGAATGATTTATGTTTAGAATAATAGAAATAAGTTGTATCTATCGTTAGGAATAAATATAAATATTGTAAGGAATGTTTTACCACGTTTATTAAGGAAATTGTGAATCTCTCTTAGAAAAGGTTACTCGGCGCTCTGATTGGTCAATAGATTCACTAATGCCGTATGCGATTTTTTCTTAAATATGATTGGTTACAGCCGCTTATAAAAAAGGGGCGTTTTTCGTGGTAAATTATTCCAAATCCGGCAATGTAATAATAAGGAATCAAGAAATAAAACAAGAAGAAATTCTCAAGAAGTGTTATTTATTGCTCATCTAACTGCTACTGTATGCTCTCCAGTTAACATCCCGCCAGCAAACCCGCTCTATTTATCAACGCTCCCTTATACGAGCATTTACAATATTGAAACACATTATAGACGAGTATATTTTTATTATATGTATAAAAATTCAATACATTTTTCTTTAAAAAATATATTTTATATTCATAATTCTTAAGGCTACACTTGTATACAGATCACTATTTATACAAAATTTACATTATTACTTATTATAACTGACTGGTATATATTGGCATCTAATCATTAATTAACTCTAGGGTTGTATAGCTCTTGTCTTCCACCGGAAGCTACAATAATGTAATGTTATGATACTTGATTGATTTATTATCAAACCAAAAGGTATTTGCAACATTGAATTTAGCACATGGATGTAAACTTCTTATTGTTTAAGCCTGAAAATAAACAATGGTGGGCCGGGACAGGAAATTTACTAGTGTACTTATATAATTAAGATTAAAAAAATAATTACCAATAAATTCAAACATTTCAGATTACAACAATGTTTGATATTCAATCAATATTTTTGGGCTCTCAAGTTTTTTAAGCAAATCCCCAAAATATAAAGCCGATGAAAAAAAATAACAAAAAAAACGAAGACATGATGACCAATATTAAACTATTATTTAGAGCTAAGATTAAATAAAGCTTAAGGGGACGGAGTTGGTTTAAGAAAATATAGAACGGAAGAATTGAGGTAGTTAAAATTGTTCACGTTGAAATTTTTTTAAGAAATTATATTAAAATGTTAGTAAGTTCATTCACTAATTAATAATTTTTAATAAAATGTTTTATTTCATTTAAAGTAAATATCTGGAAGAATTACCTACTCCAACATAAAAAAAACATTGGAACTGACGTGTGGAATATCTCATAAACACATAATTTTTACCAAGCCAAGTAGGTACTTTGTAAGGTTATGTCGAATAACTATTTTTATGCTTTACATAGCTCATTTGAATATAAATCAGATGTTGCTAGAATAAATATATAAGGAAGTTTAAATATACAAGGTTATCTCATAAATTGTAATAATAACTAATAATTAATTATTATTTACACAATTATTACATGTTTAGATCTGCTTTTATTGATTCAATAAAAGCGTCATTAATATGTCGTATGGGATGGTTATTATTTTTAACCAGAGTTACACGGAGTTCAATACTTTGTATTCATAATATTAAAAATATATGTATTATATCATTTGAAATAAAAATATGTTCATATCGTAGACAGAGAAACCTAAGATAAACTGACGCCTTCTTTCGCATTCGCACACGAAAAAGATAGATTTATGCATACGTCTTGCATAGAAATGAGACAGAGCGGTGTGATTTTTGTCCCTTTCTCCGTGCCGGTTTTTTGTTTAGCAAACTACACTTTGCTAAACAACTTTGACAGTTCGTAGCGATCTAAGGAGTTTACAAGTTAGTTTAAGTGAGAAAAAAGTGTTTTGTTAGCTTAATATTGGTGAATCTTGTTCAGTTCAGTTCTTAGAACAATAAATTTTTTTATCTATATATGTTTAAAAGTCATAAAGATTATGGTATAACCTAAAACTACGTTATCGTCCTTTCTCACTCGAGGCCACGCTAATCATTAGTCTATAGGTTTCTCTGTCTACGGTACATATAAATATCTATGTATATAAATAGAATACAATAAATTGATATCGTCTCTGTAAAGGAGTCAACAACTCGTTTCGTAGGTACGTTCGTGCATCAGATAATGTTACGATTGTATCGCAAAGTGAATATGTAAATTAACTTTAATTTTTACAATAAAATTACATACTTTCTTAAAAGATATCTAACTGCTTACTATAATTAAACTATTCGTTTGATTGTGGAAGCATGCTATTGGTGTAACTCTGGTTGTGTACCTACTGCTCAGATTTTTTTAATAATGTCTTGTAAAATTTATATTTTGATTTTTCTTATTGTTAATTCAACTATTTGGCTATGTTGATTTTTCTGAAAATAACAGAAAAATATAAAGTAATTAGTAAAACATCTAGATCCACTTAAGATTATTTAAAAATATTTTACACAAAACACTCCATTGAATTAATACACTTTTTATTGGTAAGCTACATATTTTGAGTTTTTGTGTTTTACACAATTAATGTAATTATACTTTGTTTGTAATTCCTTTTCAAGTAATAATATTTTACAGCCTCTAAGACCCGGCGTAAATAATACAAAATAAGTCGAACGAACTTTACCCGTTCGACTACAGTTGCAACATAAGTATCTACATAACAAAACATTGATCACAAAAAGCGTAGTAAAGTCAATATAATCACAGAGTGTTATTGCACTTTTTCTTTTTCTGTATGTGTATCGTTTCCTATATGACCATTGGTGTAGCCATTTCTGATACGACCGTTCATTCCGTAAAGAGCTTCTTCATTGAGTGGTACTTTTGTCACTACGTCCGCATGTCCATTGGCTACAACATGACCGTTAGTTGCGATAAGTCCATTTACTGTGGAATGACCATTACATGTGAGATGACCATTTATTTTGATATGTCCGTTTTCACTGGTTTTTGTATTGTCGCTAGTTCCTCCTTCCCCTTTGTTGTTGTTGTTTACGACAGCTGGCTTCATTTTGTCCTTCTTGTATGCTTGAATGTAGAAGTTCGTAAAGAGGACGATGAAGATTGTAGAATGAAGAATCAGGCCTGAGGCGATGAGCCTAAAAGTAACGTTTAAAAATTGTTGTACAAAATTACTTTCATTATTATAAATTAGTTAATTATTTTATAATAATAGTTATTAAAAGTTTTTCACCCTAGCCCACTGCAGTATACACTTATCCCACTAGCTTTCCTGTTTGCTGGTAGAAAATGCCATATAATATTAAGTCCGCCATTTGTACTAAAGTTATATTGTATAAAGTGTATAAATAAGTAAAATAACAACAATAACGTCTTTCAGACCGAATTCAGGTCATGGTGGCCTGTCTTAACGCAGACTAACTATTTGCGAAGGACAGATCCTCCCCGACGAGTCCCTCACTCTCATAGCCCGATGAGTAAACCAGAAATATCGGCGTGTGATCAAGTGCAAGACCAAACGTTTTACGTGCTTTCCAAGGCATGGGGGTAAACATCGTCAACTCCGAGTGGCTATTGAGAACTTCTTGGCAGAAAAACGCAATAACAATAAATTTGGCCCGATCCATAATTCCAAGTAGAGACCAGCAGGCGTGCTTACAACTACTAGACTAACGAAGCCATTGAATATTATATATTAAACTAAGACAAATATTATAATAAGACTAAGTTAATTACATAAATTGTTTCGTGTTTTTAGTGTCGTAACAGGCGACGATAGGCGTGGCCAGAGCGAGCTCTTGGTTTTAGATTGAAAGCAGTACATGATCTTGTGTATCTTAGATGTAATTACCCAGACCGGCAGTGCCAAGTGGCATTATAGTTGGAAGAAATCTGGTATTGCGATCGCAATTCCGCCAAGAAAGCGTAGCAAATACAGAAAGTCTTTTCTACTTATACTGACTGTTAGTTCTACAATGCTCAGTAACTCAGTTCGATGCTCTTGTGGCTTATCACAATCCGTATACTTGTGGGAAGCCCACAAGTATGATGAGAAAAATCTAAACGACTAACATCGAACACAATTTAGAACAATGTACTTCCGAGACCTATAGTACTGCTCATGAAGGTGAAGAAAAATTAAAAATAAAAAAGAAATCTTACTTGGGATATCCGCAGTCGTAAACCAAGGCACTCATGGAATGGAAAAGTACCATGAAGAATTGTATCTGTAACAGAAAGAAGGCTTGTATTAGGATCTATATATTACTAGCGATTCGCCCGGCTTTGCACGGGTGATTTCAATTTCAGGTTCAATTGAATTTAAACCATCCACGGAGTTTGAGTGGGTCAAGCTCAAAAAAATTCAGTTAAAATAGATCCAGCGATATTTAAAAAAAATAAGATAAGATAAGCTATTTTCGAGTTTTTGCGAGATTAACGGACATCATTTGATTTTTATATATAGAGATTGCGTGAAGGGAAAACTTTGTATAACTTTTCAAGCATATTCGCGCACAGGGTAATGGTAAAGAAGGAGTGCAGAAAGCTAAAATTTATATATAATATGTTTTTTTTATATAGAAGAGGGGGCAAACGAGCATACGGTTCACCTGATGTTAAGTGTCTTCCGCCGCCCATGAACAACCACAACACCAGGGGAACTGCAGGTGCGTTGCCGGCCCTTTAGAAATGAGTAAGCTCTTTTCTTGAATGTCCCCAGTATATATATATATATATATATATATATATATATATATATATATATATATATATATATATATATATATATAATATGTGTTACAAAAATAAAATAATAAAATAAAATAATATTTTTTTACATTCATACAGACAATGTTCAACACATAATAATTGTCGCTTGAATGATTATGTTGTTTGTTGATGTTCATACTGCCAATGTATTGAGTAAGCCATAAGCATAATATCTATGTAATTACTTTAAGACCAAAGCCAAATACGTAATGTTCTTTAGTCAAACAGTCGTGCAGAGTAGAGATTGTCGGAAAAGAATTATAAATTGTTGTCAACAAATAACTACGGACAGATTGGCTGAATAAGCAGTGAATTTTCTGTGATATTAAATTTTCCTTTTTTATTAGAGTGCAGTGTAAGTCTTGGCACAAAACCCTTAATCTGAAATTTTAAAATCTTAATTATTTATGAATCTAAATTTATTAATGATCACTTTTCTAGTATAGGCAAAAACCTGGCTGAAAATTTAAAAAACTCTGCCCCTCCTATAGTAAATAATGACATGACTAAAATGCCAACTCCAATGAATTCTTTTGTTCTACTAGATACCGACCCGTTGGAAATAAATTCGGTCATAAGCGATCTCTCTAATGAGTCTGCCCCAGGATGGGATAACATTCCAACATCATTTATTAAAATGGCCAGACACACCCTTACACCTATAATTTGCCATATCTGCAATCTCTGTCTTAAAAGTGGCCGATTTCCCATAACATTTAAAAGGGCATTAGTAACCCCTATACATAAAAGTGGAAGTAAAGATGATGTGGACAACTACAGACCAATTTCTGTGCTAACAGTTCTATCAAAAATACTAGAGAAACTAATAAATAATAGATTGAAAAAATATCTCATAAATAACGACCTACTCTCTAAACACCAATTTGGTTTTAGAAATGGAATTTCTACTCAGGATGCTGTTTTAGCTTTAACTGAAGAAATAAGTAAGCAACTGGACTCTGGTAACAAATGTCTTGGAGTCTTTTTGGATTTGGCCAAGGCGTTCGACACCGTTTCTATTCCTATCCTGTTAGACAAACTATATAAATATGGTATAAGAGGCCTGCCTCACGATCTTCTAACAGACTATCTTACCGAACGTCAGCAACAGCTCAAGCTTGGTGAATATCTTAGCCGTCCATCAAATATCTCTTATGGTGTCCCTCAAGGTAGCGTCCTCGGACCTACTCTGTTTTTAATCTATGTCAACGATCTATGCAATTTAAGCCTACAAAATTGTCAAATATACACCTACGCAGATGACACTGCTCTCATTTTTAACGCAAAATCATGGGAAAAACTAAGGATTATTGCTGACTCCGGAATATACCATATATCTAACTGGCTAAGATCGAACCTTCTGACCCTTAACATTAACAAAACTAAATTCATACCTTTTACTATACGGAAAAATACACAACCAAATTCTAAATTTAACCTAACAGTTCATACCTGCCATAAGCCATATTTAGATAGCTATAATAATTGCTCATGTGATAAAATCACTAGGACTAGTACCATCAAATATCTCGGTGTAACTATTGATCAGCACCTTACCTGGAGTCAACACATTGAAAACATTGCTGACAGGATAAGGAAACTAACATGGGTATTTAAAAAACTCAGGTGTGTTACAAATGAAACAACTCTTATAACCACCTACAAAGCTCTAGCGCAATCGGTAATGAGTTATTGCATACCTGTTTGGGGTGGTGCAGCAAAAACACATCTAATAAGACTAGAAAGAGCTCAAAGAGCTCTAATTAAGGTGATGTTCTTGAAACTGTTTCGATTTTCAACTTCTGAACTACATAAGTCTTACAAATTGCTTACTACTCGCCAGATGTATATATTGAATTGTATTTTAAAAAAGCATCGACATTTACCTTTCATACCTCATCAGACACCAAAACGTAGGAGTGCCAAAATTTGCAATATACCACAAAATAAAACAAAGTTTAAACAAAAGCAATACGTATACCAATCTATATCTATTTACAACAAATTCAACAGCAGATTGAATATTTACCCCTTGACGTGGACTAAAGTTAAACGTGTAGTGACTCAATTTTTATTAACACTAAACTACGACGAAACTGAACAATTTATTACATAACTTTTATACTTCGAACAGCCACACCAATTGTTAAAGCACTACCACACAACCACAAAACACACGCACACACACACACACACACACACACACACACACACACACACACACACACACAAGCAAACGCGTGCATGCTTTGCATGCATGCTTATCATGTAATTATTATTATATTCCAAATTTCATTTACATTCTAATGCTAGACCTTGCCTTGCTTTTTGTTATTTATTGATTAACATTGTATTGTCTTGGTGGATGAGCGGGGTACCCAGTAATACAGGTTCTCAACCTAGTACAGGGGCCCTTGCGACTGGTTTTAAATGTATCATTGTAAATCAATAAATCATTTTTTCATTTTTCATTTTTCATAAACTTATAAATGAGGATATCCGCAGTAGAACCAGAGTGACCGACATAGCCCGACGGATTAGTAAACTGAAGTGGCAATGGGCCGGCCATATAGCTCGAAGAACCGACAACCGTTGGGGAAAAAAGGTTCTCGAGTGGCAACCTCGTACCGGTAGGCGTAGTGTAAGGCGACCCCCCACTAGATGGAGTGACGACTTGGTAAGACATGCAGGAAGTCGATGGATGCAGGTGGCTCAGGACGGTGCTTTGTGGAATTACTTGGGGGAGACCTATGCTCAGCAGTGGACTTTTGAACGTCTGTAATGATGATGATGACACTTCGTGCCCGTTTGTCACCATTCGAGTCTAATATTGTAAGCGTTAGCTGGTACTTTTTTTAACGTATTTATACGTAGTAGAACCACGCTGCAGGTATATTATGGTTGCAGCACGAACTGGTCGGCTTGACCGGGGAAGTACCACGCTCGCACAAAATACCAGCGTAAAACTGTGTTTCGTGTGGTAGGTGTATAGGTCCGGAAACCCTTTTTTACTGGAAACGAGGCATTCCATCTTAGTCCTCAGGGTGACAACGCATCTACTTTTTGATTCTTATTCGAGGATAAATGTAGATATCTATAAGCCACAGCATCCACTCACCATCAGGTGGACTGTGTGCTCGCTTGTCACCTTTATCCTATAAAAAAGTATCAAAACCCCAACGTTGAACAAAGGGCTCCTCCATATATTGCCTTAAAGGTGGGATATTTGCTATTGTTGTGGCGGGCAGGCTAGCGACCGCAGTTTATAGTTGTGATTAGAAAGGAGCTGCTGCCTATACTGGGGTTTATTTTCTTTTATCGTATCTTACAATATCCAGAGGACGAATGATGTAGTGGGTATTGTTATACGGCTATACTATAGGTCAATAACATTAGCTATATTTCAAAAAGGTACATTTATTTTTCTTTATAACAAATTTAAAATTTTATTTCTAGTGACATTGAGACACGTTATTATGGTGAGTTATACAAATAAAATTGAGAACATACAAAAAAAGTTAATGAAATGGAACAGAAACAGAATTGGAAACTATACTTAAGACAATACAATTTTTTTAATCTGTATATGATAAATTATTTTTATTTTTCGTGAAGATTTCTTGAAGCTTTAGTATTCTTGCAATAACTGACTTTTGCTCGTTGCTAGTACAGGTCTCCTATTTGTGGGAGTTACTTTTAAGATTCGGAGAAAGTAAAGTAAGTAAGTCCGTGTCCACGGATTTCACATATTCTTGAATTTTGATTATTTCTCTCTTACTTTGAAAATTTTGATGTTTTCTTTCAACCGACCAAGTACTAAGTAAGCACTTAAATTTAAAGTGCTTATTCACTACATGGTCGGTTGTAGTTCCAGTAGGAATTGAGCTGATGTTGCTCGCGTACTGTGAAATTAAAGCGAGCGCCTAGCCACTTAGCTACCACAAATTTCCACTTATACATAACAAATATTAAAAATGTACGGTGACGGAGACTTTTTCGATGTTAGGTAATATTTCAGATTCTTATTTTTACTGGTTGTCGCCTAGTGTTCCCTAATTCGATCGCAATTCATTAAATATTTAGGTTTGTATACTAAGCAAGCTGTATTTTACTTTCAACTGCACATTAACATATAAATGGCAGAGATTTTAAAATTTCAGATTAAGGGTTTTGTGCCAAGACTTACACTGCACTCTAATAAAAAAGGAAAATTTAATATCACAGAAAATTCACTGCTTATTCAGCCAATCTGTCCGTAGTTATTTGTTGACAACAATTTATAATTCTTTTCCGACAATCTCTACTCTGCACGACTGTTTGACTAAAGAACATTACGTATTTGGCTTTGGTCTTAAAGTAATTACATAGATATTATGCTTATGGCTTACTCAATACATTGGCAGTATGAACATCAACAAACAACATAATCATTCAAGCGACAATTATTATGTGTTGAACATTGTCTGTATGAATGTAAAAAAATATTATTTTATTTTATTATTTTATTTTTGTAACACATATTATATATATATATATATATATATATATATATATAAATATAATATATATATATATATATATATATATATATATATATATATATATATATATATATATATATATATATATATATATATATATATATATATATATATATATGTTTGTTGTATTCGAATTAGGGAACACTAGGCGACAACCAGTAAAAATAAGAATCTGAAATATTACCTAACATCGAAAAAGTCTCCGTCACCGTACATTTTTAATATTTGTTATGTATAAGTGGAAATTTGTGGTAGCTAAGTGGCTAGGCGCTCGCTTTAATTTCACAGTACGCGAGCAACATCAGCTCAATTCCTACTGGAACTACAACCGACCATGTAATAAATAAGCACTTTAAATTTAAGTGCTTACTTAGTACTTGGTCGGTTGAAAGAAAACATCAAAATTTTCAAAGTAAGAGAGAAATAATCAAAATTCAAGAATATGTGAAATCCGTGGACACGGACTTACTTACTTTACTTTCTCCGAATCTTAAAAGTAACTCCCACAAATAGGAGACCTGTACTAGCAACGAGCAAAAGTCAGTTATTGCAAGAATACTAAAGCTTCAAGAAATCTTCACGAAAAATAAAAATAATTTATCATATACAGATTAAAAAAATTGTATTGTCTTAAGTATAGTTTCCAATTCTGTTTCTGTTCCATTTCATTAACTTTTTTTGTATGTTCTCAATTTTATTTGTATAACTCACCATAATAACGTGTCTCAATGTCACTAGAAATAAAATTTTAAATTTGTTATAAAGAAAAATAAATGTACCTTTTTGAAATATAGCTAATGTTATTGACCTATAGTATAGCCGTATAACAATACCCACTACATCATTCGTCCTCTGGATATTGTAAGATACGATAAAAGAAAATAAACCCCAGTATAGGCAGCAGCTCCTTTCTAATCACAACTATAAACTGCGGTCGCTAGCCTGCCCGCCACAACAATAGCAAATATCCCACCTTTAAGGCAATATATGGAGGAGCCCTTTGTTCAACGTTGGGGTTTTGATACTTTTTTATAGGATAAGGGTGACAAGCGAGCACACAGTCCACCTGATGGTGAGTGGATGCTGTGGCTTATAGATATCTACATTTATCCTCGAATAAGAATCAAAAAGTAGATGCGTTGTCACCCTGAGGACTAAGATGGAATGCCTCGTTTCCAGTAAAAAAGGGTTTCCGGACCTATACACCTACCACACGAAACACAGTTTTACGCTGGTATTTTGTGCGAGCGTGGTACTTCCCCGGTCAAGCCGACCAGTTCGTGCTGCAACCATAATATACCTGCAGCGTGGTTCTACTACGTATAAATACGTTAAAAAAAGTACCAGCTAACGCTTACAATATTAGACTCGAATGGTGACAAACGGGCACGAAGTGTCATCATCATCATTACAGACGTTCAAAAGTCCACTGCTGAGCATAGGTCTCCCCCAAGTAATTCCACAAAGCACCGTCCTGAGCCACCTGCATCCATCGACTTCCTGCATGTCTTACCAAGTCGTCACTCCATCTAGTGGGGGGTCGCCTTACACTACGCCTACCGGTACGAGGTTGCCACTCGAGAACCTTTTTTCCCCAACGGTTGTCGGTTCTTCGAGCTATATGGCCGGCCCATTGCCACTTCAGTTTACTAATCCGTCGGGCTATGTCGGTCACTCTGGTTCTACTGCGGATATCCTCATTTATAAGTTTATGAAAAATGAAAAATGAAAAAATGATTTATTGATTTACAATGATACATTTAAAACCAGTCGCAAGGGCCCCTGTACTAGGTTGAGAACCTGTATTACTGGGTACCCCGCTCATCCACCAAGACAATACAATGTTAATCAATAAATAACAAAAAGCAAGGCAAGGTCTAGCATTAGAATGTAAATGAAATTTGGAATATAATAATAATTACATGATAAGCATGCATGCAAACCATGCACGCGTTTGCTTGTGTGTGTGTGTGTGTGTGTGTGTGTGTGTGTGTGTGTGTGTGTGTGTGTGTGTGTGTGTGTGTGTGTGTGTGCGTGTGTTTTGTGGTTGTGTGGTAGTGCTTTAACAATTGGTGTGGCTGTTCGAAGTATAAAAGTTATGTAATAAATTGTTCAGTTTCGTCGTAGTTTAGTGTTAATAAAAATTGAGTCACTACACGTTTAACTTTAGTCCACGTCAAGGGGTAAATATTCAATCTGCTGTTGAATTTGTTGTAAATAGATATAGATTGGTATACGTATTGCTTTTGTTTAAACTTTGTTTTATTTTGTGGTATATTGCAAATTTTGGCACTCCTACGTTTTGGTGTCTGATGAGGTATGAAAGGTAAATGTCGATGCTTTTTTAAAATACAATTCAATATATACATCTGGCGAGTAGTAAGCAATTTGTAAGACTTATGTAGTTCAGAAGTTGAAAATCGAAACGGTTTCAAGAACATCACCTTAATTAGAGCTCTTTGAGCTCTTTCTAGTCTTATTAGATGTGTTTTTGCTGCACCACCCCAAACAGGTATGCAATAACTCATTACCGATTGCGCTAGAGCTTTGTAGGTGGTTATAAGAGTTGTTTCATTTGTAACACACCTGAGTTTTTTAAATACCCATGTTAGTTTCCTTATCCTGTCAGCAATGTTTTCAATGTGTTGACTCCAGGTAAGGTGCTGATCAATAGTTACACCGAGATATTTGATGGTACTAGTCCTAGTGATTTTATCACATGAGCAATTATTATAGCTATCTAAATATGGCTTATGGCAGGTATGAACTGTTAGGTTAAATTTAGAATTTGGTTGTGTATTTTTCCGTATAGTAAAAGGTATGAATTTAGTTTTGTTAATGTTAAGGGTCAGAAGGTTCGATCTTAGCCAGTTAGATATATGGTATATTCCGGAGTCAGCAATAATCCTTAGTTTTTCCCATGATTTTGCGTTAAAAATGAGAGCAGTGTCATCTGCGTAGGTGTATATTTGACAATTTTGTAGGCTTAAATTGCATAGATCGTTGACATAGATTAAAAACAGAGTAGGTCCGAGGACGCTACCTTGAGGGACACCATAAGAGATATTTGATGGACGGCTAAGATATTCACCAAGCTTGAGCTGTTGCTGACGTTCGGTAAGATAGTCTGTTAGAAGATCGTGAGGCAGGCCTCTTATACCATATTTATATAGTTTGTCTAACAGGATAGGAATAGAAACGGTGTCGAACGCCTTGGCCAAATCCAAAAAGACTCCAAGACATTTGTTACCAGAGTCCAGTTGCTTACTTATTTCTTCAGTTAAAGCTAAAACAGCATCCTGAGTAGAAATTCCATTTCTAAAACCAAATTGGTGTTTAGAGAGTAGGTCGTTATTTATGAGATATTTTTTCAATCTATTATTTATTAGTTTCTCTAGTATTTTTGATAGAACTGTTAGCACAGAAATTGGTCTGTAGTTGTCCACATCATCTTTACTTCCACTTTTATGTATAGGGGTTACTAATGCCCTTTTAAATGTTATGGGAAATCGGCCACTTTTAAGACAGAGATTGCAGATATGGCAAATTATAGGTGTAAGGGTGTGTCTGGCCATTTTAATAAATGATGTTGGAATGTTATCCCATCCTGGGGCAGACTCATTAGAGAGATCGCTTATGACCGAATTTATTTCCAACGGGTCGGTATCTAGTAGAACAAAAGAATTCATTGGAGTTGGCATTTTAGTCATGTCATTATTTACTATAGGAGGGGCAGAGTTTTTTAAATTTTCAGCCAGGTTTTTGCCTATACTAGAAAAGTGATCATTAATAAAATTTGCAGATTCTACAGGGGAGGACGCTATAGTTGTAAGTTTATGTGTGTCGTCAGTATTATCTTTATTAACATAGCAAATTGATTTAATATTTTTCCACAGCATTTTGGGGTTATTTTTTGCATTATCCAATTTCCTCCTTTCATAATTATTTTTAAGCTTCCGGACAAGCTTATGACAGTAATTTCTGTAGCGTATATAAGTTATTTTTATGTTTATCACGCAGAGAAAACCCGAGCATAGCCTTCTTCATAGCTCGCCGAGCGACCTTGAGCGTCCTCATACGGCCAGAAGTGAAGGGCCGAGGCTCAGACCCGTAAGTGATTACTGAATCCGAAAATCAACTTGCACGTAATGTACGTGATGGTAAATGGATGTTGCGCCTCGTGTAAACTACATCTATTCAAACGTTTCGTACGTGATGAGTCATACTGTAGCTGAATTGTAGCTGTGACAAATGGGTCGGTTCAACCGGGGAAGGACCACGCTCTCACATAATACCTGTTGTGTTTCTTATGTTGAGTGTAGAGATCGGGAGACTCTTTTTACTGTAAATCAGGTATTCCATTTCAGTCCCCAGGATAAAACGCAGCCGAAATATGACTCTTAATCGAGGATAGACGTAGTCTATAAGCTACAGCATCCACTCACCATCATGTAGACTCTGTTTTTCTATCATGATTTTTTTATTTAATATGGGTATATGGGTGAACCCATATTCAATAAAAAAGATACTAAACATTTTTTTAATGAAGATATATTGTCACCACTAAGGCCTAAGGTTGAATATCTCATATACGATACACAGTAGGGTCATATCCTACTGTCTTATGCCAGTTTGATTATTTACCCGTGTTCGATCGCCTCCGTCATCGATTAAATAGTTCATCATCATCATCATCATTACAGCCCTTTACAAGTCCACTGCTGTAATTTTACTTTTTTAACTTTTTATGCCAATATTTAGTTATAGCGTGGACTTTCCCCGTTCAAGATACACCATTCGTGCAACAGCCATATTACACTTGTAGAAAAATAATACAAATGTAGTCTTCATGCATAATATACCATTAAAATTTTCTCATTTATATGATTTTTGATGTGATGATCAATGGTAAAATGTTTAATTGTTCAGCTCTACAATTTAAGTTTTTATGGCTATAAGTGTCGGTTACAATTAACTCCAATCTTTTCCGCCCTCCACAAGTCTACTGCTGACCTTAAGCCTCCCCAAGGATTACAACAAAACACAGTCTGGAGGCACCGTCATCCGCCGATATTTTGAATATCTTACCAGAGCGTCATCGAATTTAATGATGCATTTATAATTACTGGAATGAGGCCGCCATTCAGGAAACTTTCTTACCCACCGGTTCTTTGCTAAGCCCATTGCCATTTCAGCCTATTCACCTCCTATATTTCGACGGTCACTTTCATTTTGCTACTATATTTTAGTAACGAATTATATCATGCAGAAAAACACCAAGTATATTCTTTTTGATACGCCGCTGAGCAAGCTTACAATGGTAGACTTTAATAACTGTTAAAATGATACGCGCACTTGTTTTCACTTTCCTCAGAATCAATATAAAGAGAAGGTGCTATGGCAAAAACTGAATTATATTTGAATTGGTTGTGGACCAAAAATATATAATTGTGTCATCCAATTTAATGGAGCATTTATAATTACTGGAATGAGGCTGCCATTCAGGAACCTTTCTTTCCCATCGGTTCTTCGGCAGGCCCATTGCCATTTCAGCCTATTGATCCGTTATTTTTTGACGGTTACTTTCATTTTGCTACGGATATCTTAGTAACGAATTCTATCACATAGAAAAACACTGAGTATGTTCTTTTTGATACGCCGCTGAGCAAGTTTTCAATGGTAGACTTTAATAACTGTTAAAAAAGATACGCGCACTTGTTTTCACTTTCCTCAGAATCAATATAAAGAGAAGGCGTTATGGCAATACTTGAATTATATTTGCATTGCTCGGAGACCAAAAATATATAATTTATAAGTGCAAAAATATTTTGACGTAAGTTATTACATGTTTATATCTTGTTATATATTATAAACTTATATATACATATTTGAAGTGTAGTACTTGGCCCGCGCCGGCAATAATTCGTATTATAAAGTTAATGACAGTCATATACACATTTGCATGTATACAAAATACTCTTACATTAAAAATAATTTCACTTGAAATATACTCATGATTTCGCTTGAACCACGTAAAAATAGCGCAATAATTAATGTCAGTCACCAACAGTTGAAATGTCATTTGAGAAAGGAAGTAGGGCTAGAATTCTAAGTGTTTAATAGCAATTCGGTCATCACACTTCTTGTGGAGGCAATAACACCTGTTATGGCTTATCGGATTTTAATTCGGCCTTCGCTATCTAATGTGGAGTACTTACTTGGTTAGAGCACTTACGAAAGACTTCAACGGTACGCGTGTAGAAATCTCTCATTTCCTCTATTAAATATTAGAAACCGTTAGTTAAAAACTTAAATTTCTAGACGATTTTTGGGTACAATATACTAATTGGTAGCATATAGCTTATGCAACTTAATGATTGATTAAAACTACTTTTACGGATTTTATCGCGTTTAATTTTACTTTTAATTACTTTTATTTTTAATTCCCAACGTTTCGGGCGCTTTCCAGCACCTATGGTCACGAGGGACTGAGATAACTGACGTCCCGATATCATCATCAGTCATCTCAAATCAATGTGTAGTGTTCGCGTAAATATAAGATATCAACTCAATGATAATATAATTTGACTAGCTTGAGTACTACCACACATAGGTAAATGCTGACTTATGTAAATAATTGTCTGCAACAAACGAAATTACCATTAATTTAAAAAGTAAATAATAAGAGTTTGAGCCATTGTTTCACACATGAAACGTGCATTGCTCAAAATCTGAAAGTTTTATAACCCATCTATGTAAGACCTATAACACTATGCAGGGAATATATTCTTAAAAATATGAATTTAAACAAGTATGTGGACAGTATTGCTTGCAAATTAAATCGCATGTATAGAAAATCCTGTTCGACTGCGGCGCGCAAATACATAATAAAAACAAAAAAATCATTACATTATGAATATAAGAAATGTATGTACAAGTTTACTACAATTAAAATGTTTGCAAGTTTTAAATCTAGCAAAACCGTCGTCGGCGACGATATCTTTAAGCGTGTGGCGGTATTATCACTCTATCAAGTGTATTGTAATTTAATAAAACTGCCCCATTTAATTAAATGTAATAATTTTTTTTGTGGAGATTTTTTAAAATTATTACTTGAAAAGTATTACGTGAACTGAATCACATCACGATAAATAAAAGGTTGAGATACCTTTGGATTGGACACTCCTTTTTTGCATATTATTATATTTAATAAATTGGTTATTTTAAGGTTCTATTATAATGCCACTTTGTGCCCCAGGTCGTCATTCTATCTAGTTTAGTTTTGATTCATTATGGGCTGCCATAGGTATACTCGTTATAACTTTTATCCGACTTTAGAAAAGAAGAATATTCTCAATTTGACTGTTTTTGTATATTACGGGATATCTTCGTCAATATCGTACCGATTGTGATTACGTTTTATTAAATAGATTTGGAGGTTCAAAAGCTATTATGTAGGATTTAATTAATTTTTATAGTTATTTTAAGTTGGCCAATAACATTAAATTTTATTAAAACACAATTTTATACTGAAGATTTACCCCACTACCAAAACACACCTCTCTTCAGAGCTCACTCACTGTGTGACCAAGTCGAGTTAGAACATATTTTAGAGAAGTAGAAATAAATTAAATTTAAATTAAAAGTAACAATAACTGAAACTTTTATGTTTAAGTATGTATGAAATTATTCGGCTCTAAATTTAAAACCTTTAACCCTTTTATGACCAATTAATTATAATCAATTGTGAACTGGAACAAACACTAATAAGTAATCTACCACTTTTAAGTTATACAACCAGTCAATTTCGGAGTTGTTAATTTGTTAATGCAAAGGCGTAACGGTGTACTATTCTACGGAATCACTTACACGCACGTAAACTCGTATAGACTTTTCGCCATTTCCGAGGCTATAACGGAATGTCGTATACTCGTAGAGCGGTTGCGATGCAGAGAAAGGATACGGCGTTCCGCTGCCTGAGGTGTTGTAACGTTGAATGTTGACTGCGCTCGCGCAGTTTGTACTATTGCTCCGGTGTTTAGCAATTTATTATTAAATATTTTTGTGTTTTCAATGTCATTTTTGTTGAAACGCTTGTATTCTGCGTTCAAGTTTGCACTTTAAATAACTGTACGAGGGTCAATTATGCTTTGAAGAAGTGAAAGGTGTGAAATAAACTAACCCAGATTTTTTTAAAATAATGCCCCTTCATTGGGAAATTCTAATGCATCATTAAGGCATTTTTATCATTATCACCATCAGCATGCAAAAGCAATCCGTCCGAAAAAAAAATCCGTCTGGACATTGTTGTCTCCATGTTAAAAACGTATTAATACTACCAGTAAGAGGTAAATGTCTATGTAAACAGAGAGGCAAGATATAAATCATTAATCCCTAAAGTCAAAAATGTAATGCCTCAGACAATATGTCAGTTGTATATTTATTTGATAGAATGTGGAATTGGGCAACGCAAAAAAAAAAGGTTAAACTGCTACCTAAATGTATTTTTTTATAAAACTTCAGTAACAGTCGGATTTCTGGTCCACCTGATGGGTACTCAAGCCCTTGGAGATCTTCAGCCAAGTTGAAAGAAAGATTAAAATGGATTGATTGTAAGATCTAAATTACAATAACAATAGGCTGATTACTGCCTCTCTGCCTGCCTGCCCACCGGAAACAAATACTGCGAGTAGGATGAAAAAATAGGTAACAAATATTAAAATAGAACTAAATTTATTGTAAAGTACTATTTTTGCTGTAAATTACCCGAATTAAAGTAAATAAAAATAATATAAATTAAACGCGATAAAATACGTTGAATTAGTTTTATAAAAATATGTCAATGTAAAGTTATCGTGTTAATAAATGCAATCGTTATAGGTAAGATCTATATGCAACTTAGAGGAAAAAAATGTTTAAAGAGAAATCTGATGCAGAAATCGAACCGTGAAAAATAATAATTTGTGTAGGATATCAATAAAAAGTTTAATTCGACTGTTAGTAAAAATAGCATTGAAAATATGTTTTCTTTTTTGCAATAACAGATCAACCTATATTACTCCATCCGATCATACGAAGTAGCACGTAAGTTATGAACACAATTACCAACATTTCATAAACATGTACAGAAGGATTAAAACTACTTTTACGGATTTTATCGCGTTTATTTTTACTTTTTATTTTTAATTCCCGACGTTTCGGGCGCTTTCCAGCACCCATGGTCACGGGGGACTGAGATGACTGACGTCCCGATGTCATTGTTAAACCCGGAGTACCTTCAGCTTTTTTAATTATTGTTTATGGTCTAATATGGTATGGTAAAAAAGCTGAAGGTACTCCGGGTTTAACAATGACATCGGGACGTCAGTCATCTCAGTCCCCCGTGACCATGGGTGCTGGAAAGCGCCCGAAACGTCGGGAATTAAAAATAAAAAGTAAAAATAAACGCGATAAAATCCGTAAAAGTAGTTTTAATCACGTGTAGTGTTCGCGTAAATATAAGAAATCATTATGTACAGAAGGAATATTGAAATGAGTGTTTTTGCTATCGTAATTATAACGTATCATTACCTACAAAGGTAAGGGTAGACATTAATATAGCATTGGGTGTTTTTATTAAAGAACTAGCTTTTAACTGCGCCTTCGTCTTTTTTTATAGGACAGAGTGACAACGATGAGCACTCAGTCCACCTGAAGGTAAGTGGTTGCTGTGGCCCATAGAAATCTACATGTATCCCCGATTACAAATCAAAATGCAGATGCGTTGTCACCCGTGAGGACTAAGACGGAATGCCTCTTATCCAGTAAAAAGGGTCTCCGGTTCTCCACACTCACCATACGAAACACAGCAGCATTACGATACCATTTTACGCTAGTCTTCTGTGAGAGCGTGGTCCTTCCCCGGTCGAGACGACCCATTCGTGCTACAACTACACTACTAATATAACTGCAGCATGGCTCTACCATGTATAAAATTTCTCTGTCCGTCTGTCTGCATTAAACTTCAACATAAAACATCAAATTAAAACAAACAAAAAATTAAAGATTGAAAAAATCCTATGTGCTTTTCAGATAAAAGTTAAAGAAGATAAAAGAGAAATGATTCTCTCTATCTGTCCATGAAGCTTTATCACAATCAGTTCTTCTACACACAGGATCACCCGAGACAGACAGATAGAAAAACATTTGTAGATAGTTATGTATGGCTTAAATGTATGGAAATAAATTCCTGATCTTAATAAAGACTGTTGTTTCGTTATTACAAACAGACACTGTAATTTTAGTTTTATTTGTATATTTAATGAGAATAAACGGTGTCTTTTTAATAAGTGCTTGAATAAATTTAATCCATGAATAAATTAACGGTTCGATAAGATTTTCATTTTACAAATTTAAGTTTTTTAAATTTCGCATTTTCGCATTTTGATTCGTAATCGAGGATAGATGTAGATGTCTATAGGCCAGAGTAACCGCTTACTATCGTGTACTCGTTTGTCACTCATTCCCATAAAAAACTGTATGTTTTATGTTATAAAAGTTTTATTAAGGGATAAGTCGAATCTAGAAATTTCTATGTGTTGTCTCGTCTAAAATTCAAAAACAGTGCGACCAATTTTGATGGTTTTTTGTGTGTTTTCATGAGTTCCTAGATGGTTTAGATTCAAATTTGGGACCGTTAGGTCACGCTGTTGTCGAGATCCTATACCACCCATGTTAAGCCGGGGCGGATTGCTAGTACAGCAAGTTAATGGTAAAGGCATTATAATTCTTAAGGAGATTTTCCACAATTAAATTGAAATCAAATAAATTAATTTATCTTTCAACTAGCTAAAAGGTTTCTTGGCCGTTCACAGCATGCCCGAGAAATTTGCGCAAGCGTAAATCCCGACACTGGTTCTAGGTGCGGTTGAGCGATCTTTAACAGCTAAGTAAATAGTAAGTGAATGTGCGTAATCCTTCCGATGTTTAAAATATTACGAAGGGGATTATCAATCAATTTGAATTTCGTGTAAATATTTTAATAAGTAAATATATAAGAAAAATATTTTGACTTATTGCTTATTATAACTCGTCAATAGATACCAATAACGCTTTAATTAATGAAAAATAGCTGTTTTTTACACATTTTATATAGCATAATAACTGTTTTTTAACCCTGAAAAGTATCAACTTCTAACTACCTCGTAAGCGGGTCGGAAACCACAGTTTTTTTATTTTTTGTTATTATTAGGAAGACGGGAATATATGGGGTAGTGAATATTCTTACACCGACACTATACGGTCTGGATTTGCCCCTTTATTAAGTTTAAAATCCGCTGCACTTTTCCCTTTCCTTTCCCGTATGTATGAATGGAACAGAATTTTGTAAATATGTTTTCATTCACTTCTAGACCTCTGAATAATATGAAAGTTTGTAGAAAAGACGTATTAGAAACCGATGATATTACAATCATTTCATGTCTATTACCTACTACTAAAGCGTGTTTAAAAATATTATATAGACTCAGAAAATGAAATGTAGTTACAATATTAAAATTCGACTTACGGTTATTAAGGTGTAAGATTTAAAATTTT
Source organism: Parnassius smintheus behrii (assembly GCA_036936625.1). NCBI lineage: Eukaryota > Metazoa > Arthropoda > Insecta > Lepidoptera > Papilionidae > Parnassius > Parnassius smintheus. The sequence goes on along the minus strand of JAUPFT010000007.1, from coordinate 7,536,642 downwards.
AATAGATAAATTACTGTCTTCATGTTGATATTTAATTATGTAAAGTAAAGAAAAGATACAGCCTATATACGTCCTACCACTGGGTAAAGGCTTCAAACAGCACAAAACAATAGTTGCTAAATCACCCCTGTGAGGCAATCCATAGGAGGTCTATTTTCAGCATAGGAGTTTTGATATTCTGCAACTAATGAATAAGGATTGGCGGACAAATAGTTAATGAATACCTCACAGCCTGTAATTATATTGAGTCTTTGTACCTTTCAGACCCAAAAAAATAAGAAGGCGGTGTCTAACCAGTACGTATTCCTAGGTAGAAAAGAGTTAACCAGGTAGGAAAGTGTATAATATATTTATGACACTGTGTATATATATGTAAACTTAAGTGTATATATAATAGATATGCATGCTTATACGTCGTATAGCCGTGACGCAGTTTTATTAGTAGTATAGTTATAGCACGAATGGATTGGCTCGACCGGGGAGGGACCACGCTCTCACAGAATACACTTGCGGCCGTCTTAGGAAAAGGGGAGATCTCCCGCCGGGCAAGATGTTCTGCCCGGGGTGCGGTCAAACTCCGTGTGAGAGTTCGGAGATGTTCTATATATACTACTTGTGATTCGGAATTTTGATAGCGTGATTTAGGCTTCAGTGTGTTCGCTTGTGGCGCGACGACAGCGCTGCCACACCAGCGTAAAATAGTAGCTTAATGCTGGTGTGTTTCCTATGGTATGTGTAGAGAACCGGAGACCCTTTTTACTGGAAACTAGGCATTCCATCTTAGTCCTGACGGGTGATAGCGCATCAACATTTTGATTTGTAATCGAGGATAGATGTAGATGTCTATGGGCCACAGTAACCACTTACTTTCAAGTGGAATGTGTGCTAGTTTGTTACTCCATCCCATAAAAAAACTGTATGTTTTATGAAAGTTTTATTAAGAAACAACATATACGTCCTACTGCTGGGCACAGGCTTCCTCTAACTTCTACCTGGGGTATAGAGCGATTGGTCCAGCGCGCTGCATCAGTGTGTTTTGGTGGACAGCCAGTACTCTCGAGCTCTTGGTCAATCAACACAAGTTGTTGCTTGCAGATTTAAAATTAGCAGTTTAAATGATGCCCGCTGAAATTGACCTGTGCTCGAATGAACTCGTAATAGAGATGTCAAGCTCGTGGTAAATCATCATTTATGTCCCGTGAAATTTACGACGATCCTTAGATCTTGAGCTACCCTGACATTGAAAATATAATATTAACAACTTTGTGCTCTATCTGTCAATTGTTAAGAAGCATTTTTTGTATGTTTAAAGTACAAATGCACCAAACAAAACAACGTTGCAACACGATTGGGTAGCGTAGACTGGAAAGGGACCACGCTATTACAGCGTAAAATAGTAGCTTACTGATGCTGTGTTTCGTTTTGTGAATGTAGAGAATCAGGAACCTTTTTCCCTGAAAACGAGGCATTATATCTTAGTTCTCAAAGGTGACAACGCATCTGCATTTTGATTCTTAACTGAGGAGAGATATCTTTGGGCCACAGCAACCACTTACAATCAGGTTGAATGTGCTCATGTATGTTACCCTTATTCTTTAAAAAAATAAGTTGTAATTCAATCATGCTATACTTACTAGTTGCAGTGTTGTTAGATGTTTCTTCCACCAGAGATATTTCTGATATTGAGGACCCATGGCAGCCATCATGTAGTAGCTATACATTATCACGTGCACCAAATTGTTAACGATGTTTGAGAAAGTTCCATGGCCACCTGGAAACAAAACGATTAGAATATGAAATTACATGGTTTAATTCCTCCTTCCCATTTACATTGTCGTATAATCAGATAGTACTATCAGATAAACACTGACCGTATAAAATGTCTACATACTTTTAAAAAAGTAACGTGTTGTTGTTTGAATTTACATCTTACAATTAATTTAAGTGAAATAAGTATATCATATCCAATATGATGATATTTAATTTAATTATAATATATTAAATTGCTTGTCAATTAAAAATAACTATAAATTCTTTGCAGAAAAATCACTGAGTAAAACTTGTTAATACAAGGAGAACAAAAAATGTGTTGGCTAAATGAAAAAAGCTTGATACAATGATGTATTATAGAAATAATAAAAAATATATATCAAGGAAATAGCGATGTAGCAATAGAGCAGATCCAATATCAAGATTAATAATTTAATTTTAGTTAAAAATGAAATAATTGTAAAATCGATAAAGATAATAGCTAAGTAAGTATACTTAATTGTAGTGTTTTAGTTTATCTAAAAATATCTACACTTAATGCGTTTGCGGTAAATGTGTTAGAATTTATCATAAATGTACATATTTTGCATGTATTGCATTGCAGATCAGAGCTCTTAGCTCAAGAGACGTGGTAACTTCGGGTCAAGGCACTTGCTGTAAATTGCAAGTATGCGAGCAACCCTTGTTCGATCTACGACGGCACGAATGAAATTATTAATTTTTAAGTACTGATTTACGTGTTCGGTGGTTAAGGAAAATATCGTAAAAAAACCTGCAGGTCTGAGAAATAAGAAAACAAATATTTAAATGTCATGTGTTTTTTTGCCCTGAAACCTAAAGCCTGTGCCCAGCAGTGGGACGTAAATAGGCTGTAACGTTAACTTAAATATCAAAGCTTACCAGCAATAAACTTGACGAGTAGCCATGCCTCAAATGGCGTTAGCGAGTGGTGGTAGAGATGAAGCCACGTAATTTGACTCTTCTTTTTCCGCAGTACGAAGAATATTGTGTCGGCGAACTCTGATAGCTTCGAGAAGTAGTATACCCAGCATAGATGGAGCATCTGAGGGGAAATCAAAATACGTTTTCAGTAAATATATTTCGTTGTAGCCAGCTGAACATATGCCTATAGATTATTAGGTAAACATTTTGAATTGTAATCAGGAGGATGCTTCTCCCTATCTCCTTTTTAATTTCCATCTGTTGCCTCTGACGACACCCACAAGATGATATGGGATAAGCTTTTGAAGACAGGGATGATAATCATGATAAACAATAAATTGCATTTAATATATATTATTATGTGCAAATTTTGTTTGCCACCATTTGGTAAGAGGTGCCAGGTTATACAAACCTATTCCCCCTTTTCACCCCTGTAATAAGTGACTATTGGAAATGCCAGAATTGTTTATGGCTTCCAAGAAATGGCAGTATAACCAGTTTGGTTACATTAGACCAGCTATGGACTTTACCAGAGTATTGAAAAAAGAAGATGTCTGAGGTTTGTTTTATTACTCATAAATAGCTAATTAAATAACAAGTAGTAATTAATATAACTATTACATTTTATAAAATATGTCAATGTAAAACATCCTGTAATTTTTAAGGAATGTCTAAGATTTATTTATTTACTATGCTAACAGAGATTTTAGCAAAAGCTTGTTCATTAAAAATTGCCAATTGATTGAGGCCTCATATTTGATTTTAAAAGGTTATATTTGCAAAAGAAGACAGTATAGTTTCATGAATAGGAAACTAAAAATGACAGTCCTTTAATCCTTCTTAGAGGGTTTTAGAGCGGGAGGAGCAAACCACCTTACATTTAATTTATTTGCTATTGTTAGGATGTGAATGAGATGAGAGACGTGTGTCAGAATCGTGCTAAATATGAGTCCGTAATTTCTGCCTACACATCGGGTTGACAGATTTAAAAATAATTGTGGATATTAAGTGCACATTTTACAGTATAAGTGAATTGTAGATTGAAGAACTGACAACCGTTGGGGAAGAAAACAGGTGCAGGTTACTCAGGACTGTGTTTTGTATAATAAATATGTAGTATAAGAAGAATTTAATGCACAATTTTAGAAAATTTTAGGCTGAAAATCTTTCAGTTAAATATTACAAAATATTTCAGAACCATAATTGCTAGACCGTTCACGAATGGCAGTTTCTTAAGCACAACGGTATAGCTAATGTAGTGATTGCAGCATTTTTTTTTACAAAAATTGACTTACGACAGTTTTAATAACAGTTGACTTATGTAGACCATGGACACCTGCCCGAGTTCAAACATTTATAATTACTTATCTTATTATTTTTTGTTTAGTTAAAATTTAATCCCACACAAAGAATTTCTTTTGTAAATTGACAGCAATTTTCATTTATAAATTGGATAGTTAACGCCACAATTAATAAACTACCAAAGCATATTTATACTAGGTGGTGATTTTATTACTTCATCTAGTCACAGTCTAGTTTCTGGATGTTAACGCTGTTAGTCTATGCGACTCTTACAGCTTCGTCTGACTCAGGGCACGCGGCCTTGCAGGCCTAATTAAAAAGGGAAAGGCAATGAGGTGAGGATGATGATGAATGGTTTATGATTTGGTATTGTTACCAATCATCATGTCGCCTTTTTAGGCGTTTTTGAGCTATCTGACCGCAGTCCGAGGGGGGGAGTGCGGGCCCCCGTCTCTGACTGCTTGTGTCGGTCGATGGTCTGGGCGGTGAGGACCGCCCAGGAACGCGGGTGTACGGTGTGTACGCGGGTACAGTAGAATAACTTATGTGATGCTATGTGGCGTTCTCTTTACTAAGAAATATTTTGGGCGGTTAAAACTTATAAAAGAAAACGAAATTAAAATTTTATTCATCTAACTGCTGGCAAAATTTTTCCTCTCCTCTTTTTGCCTTGGACTCTTTCTGAATATGTATCACCTAGGTATCACCCTGTTACACTTTCCAGTCTCCAAACAGCAGTGCTTGCACAGCTGTTTTACAGTTCGAAGGCTATGGAGAACGAGTATAATTATAGGTTTTAAGGCATTCTTTCTTAATTCTCAGAGGTGACAATACATCTATAGTCTTCTTTGTTTGAAGTTTGTTGCAGATGGACATGAACTGCAGCAGCCGCTTGCAAATGAATGGACAGTAAGCTCGATATACTTTATAATTTAAAAAAAGTGTATTTAGAATTAAGTACATTTAGAAGTGTCTTGATCACTTTCTATTTTAAGTTAAATTTGATTTCGCATATGTAAAAATTCACAATTTGAAAATTTTTGGACTGTAAAATCTGCGTCGTCATAATGCTTTAGTCTTCTCATACAATTTCTAAACATTTAGTTTGAGACCTCTTAAAAAGTGTTTTTGCTGACTAGAGGGTCAAGTACTTAGGTATCTTTAAATAGCAAAATATTTCAGATTTGAGACCCGAACAAATGTTTTGTCAGCCCTGGAGCTACGTGTTCCGTGCGGGGAACAAACCTCACCTATCCACTCATAAAATACAACTTAAGGTAGAGTGTCGAAGCTTTAATGACTTTCTTACCCTTCGCAACCAACACAGAAGAAACACAACAGTGCACTCATTGCTGATTAACGGCAGAAACTTGTGATAAGGAGGTTATAGAGGCAGTTCATGGAGACCAGGGCCAAAGTAGATGCACATCCTTGTGGCTACTTTAGCGGGTTAACTGGTATGCGTTAATAGGTGCAAGGGAGAGACGGTACTTCAGACCTGTGTAGTTTGTGATCCTATACAAAGTGAGAGTCCGTTCGTGCCAAGAGTTCTGCAAAATGTTAGCGTTGTACTCAGCAGGGACGCATGCTAACAGGCTTGTCGGTGACTATGATTTGGTTAAAATTAATTTTGTCAGCTTCGAGCACAGGCGTTGAGTAGCCGGTCTCTCGGTTATTCTGTAGGATGCATTTTGGAAAATGTTCGCAGGAATTATATTTATTATAAATGTTACAGCAAAGAAGTGGGATAGTATATTGACTTGTAAGAAATAAGTCAAACAGGAGAGCACCTACTTAAAGGATATACCACTATATTATCTGGGTTGGCCATCCCTTTATAACTTACTATTTTTGAAATTTACTTGGTAATTAAGGGTCTTTGGCAAAACAAATTTAATTTTCTTTAAATGTAACTAATGTTACGAACTTTATTTAGTTTATTTTAGTAGTTAAATTTTAATTTCTGTCGTTTCTAGTGCTTTACAGCATCCATGGTCATGGGGTGGATTGAGATGTTTGACGTCCCGATGTCACAATAAGCCCGGCTACCTATAGCTTTGGAATATAAGTTTTTATTAAGTAGTTGTAGTGTTAGCATTCTTTCTAAGTGAACGGCTGAGTCGGGAACGAACGACCTAGACGAAAGTATATCGACTAATTTGGCGATATATTGAAGATGGGCTATATTAAGAGTACCCCCAACTGACGAGCATTTATACGTAGGTATATAAATATAAAGGAAGCGAGAGAGATGTGTCAGGATCGTACGCAATGAAAGTGCATAGTCTCTGACTACCCGTTTAGGTGACAGGCGTGAGTGTTTCTTATTATGATAGTTATTCTAGTCATCCGATTTTATTATAGTGAGTTTATTGGGTTTCATCGCGTCAGTCACTTAAGAAATTTCACTTTCGACTGCCTACAGGCGGTTTTGCGATTAAGTGACGTAAGTACAATTACGAGTACAGTGCAGATGACTGGCCACGACCGGGCGGACGCTTTCACTGCGTTATGCCAATGCAAGTTCATTGCTGTGTTGCGAACATTTAAGGTTGCGGGCAACGCATACGAAGTTTTGGATTTGCGGAAATGTCGATATAGAAAGATTTTTCTATTTGAAAATTCAATAAGACCGTAAATTTAGATTGCACGTTGTACATTGTAATAAGTAATTACGCCATGTTGATTTTACCCGACTGCCCCAGAAGAAGGGTAACGTGTTTCGAGAGTATCTAAGTATTTATGTATATCTATATATTTGGCACGCTTTGTGACCTAAACGGCTTGAAGGATTTTAACATATAGGTATTTTTACGTGGTAGAGCCACGCTGCAGTTATATTAAGGTTGTAGCACGAAAGGGTCGGCTAGATCGGGGAAGGACCACGCTCTCACAGAATACCAACGTAAAATAGCAGCTTGATGCTGCTGTGTTTCGTATGGTGAGTATAGAGAACCGGAAACCCGTTTCACTGGAATCGAGACATTCCAGCTTAGTTCTCAGGAATGACAACGCATCTGCATTTTGATTCATCATCATCATCATTACAGCCCTTCACAAGTCCACTGCTAAACATAGGCCTTTTGATTATTAACCGAAATTAAATGTAGATGTCTATGGGCCACAGCATCGACTTACCATCAGGTGGACTGTGTGCTCGTTTGTCACCCTAATTATATTTAAAAGGTGTCGTTAGATTTCTGACAGTTGTCTAAGTTACACAGGATATAACATTTTTCTTTTTTCGGTAAACATTTTACGCAGTTAAGTTTTTAATTACTGTTTTAACCTGTAAGCTTGTTCTTTTTTTATATAACAAGAATGAAAACCAGCACACAGTCCAGCTGATGGTAAGTGGGTGCTGTAGTCTATAAACGTCTATATCAATCCTCAATTAAGAATCAAAATGCAGATGCGCTGTCAGCCCTGAGGACTACGATAGAACGCCTCGATTCCAATAAAAAGAGCCTCCGGTTCTCTATACTTACAATATAAAATACGGCCCCATTAAGATACTATTTTACGCTGGTATTCTGTAAGAACGTATTCCTTCTCGGTCGACCCAACATACTTCTGCTACGACTATAATATAGCTGCAGCATGGCTCTACAATGTATTCATAAATATAACACTATTTGTAATGCCTCTTCAATAAGTCCGCGTTAAATTTTATTCCAAATGACTAGCCGGACAAAACATAAGAATAATTGAGGTTCACCACTCAAAAAAAAATTAAGAGTTTTTTAAAATTAAAGTTAGCTCATATCAGACAAACTTTTATATATCAAGTAAAATAAAAAGTTTACTATTCAATCACACTTCGTAACAATAACATATTGTCGGCCGTTTCTCTTTCCTACGGCAAACAGCTTTTCGAAAGTGCAGCAGTATTGTGTGAGACAAGTACCATTGACTGAACTTGACCGACACGCAGAACGAAAAACATTTAGAGACTTCAGTGGTTTTTATTTATGTGCAAATATTCTGAGAGTAATCGGGTTTGAACAAAATGTAGGTATATATAGATATTCCCTAGCAGATACATATGAATGAATGATTTTTTTTTTTTTTATAGAAGAGGGGGCAAACGAGCATGCGGCTCACCTGATGTTAAGTGACTACCGCCGCCCATGATCAACCGCAACACCAGGAGAATTGCGGGTGCGTTGCCGGCCCTTTAGAAAGGAGTAAGCTCTTTTCTTGAAGGTCCCCAGGTCGTATCGGTCCGGAAAAACCGCCGATGATAAACTATTCCACAGAGAGGTTGTACGTGGAAGAAAACTCCTTGTGAAACGTACAGTGGTGGACCGCCAAGCATCCAGATGGTGTGGATGGTATCGGGACGTTTGCCGTGTCGTGCGTTCACGAAATTTGGCGGCTGGGATTAATCCGAACAATTCCTCAGAGCACTCCCCGTGATAGATGCGATAAAATACGCAAAGAGATGCAACATCTCTTCGCAACGCCAGTGAATCGAGCCGATCGGAAAGCACTCGGTCGTCGACGATTCGAGCCGCTCTGCGCTGGATGCGGTCAAGTGGAAGGAGCTGGTACTGGGGAGCCCCAGCCCAGAGATGGGAACAGTATTCCATGTGCGGCCGAACCTGCGCCTTGTAAAGTTGCAGGCGGTGTGCCGGCATGAAATACTGTCCCGCTCTGCTGAGCACGCCAAGCTTTTTAGAGGCCAATTTGGCCTTCCCTTCCAAGTGACCACGAAACTGCACGTCACTCGATATGTCGACGCCGAGGATTCCGATACTGGCTGAGGCAACAAGGGGAGTGCCTTGAAACTGAGGGGATACGACAAAGGGGTTCTTTTTAGCGGTTAACGCGCAAACTTGTGTCTTCTGGAGGTTAAACTGGACTAGATTTAGTCGTCCCCAATCCGAGACTCTGTTCAGCAAAGACTCGACTTCAGACACAAGTTTGTCCCGGCACTCGGAGACGTTTTCCCGAGAAATATTGGCTCGGCCGGTGTAAAGAGCATCACCAGTGCTGTCATCTGCATAGCAATGAATGTTACGGGTATGCAACATATCATTGATATGCAGAAGAAACAGCGTTGGCGATAGCATGCAGCCCTGTGGAACACCAGCATTAATAGGCTTGCAATCGGAGCTTGCACCGTCTACAACGACCTTGATGCTCCGATCTGCAAGAAAGCTGGTGATCCAATTGCACAATTTCTCGGGAAGCCCATTGGAAGGGAGCTTCGAAAGAAGCGCTTTGTGCCAAACCCGATCGAAGGCCTTCGCAATGTCCAAACTAACGGCCAATGCCTCCCCTTTGAACTCTACTGCCTCCGCCCATCTGTGAGTGAGGTAGACCAGAAGATCACCAGCTGACCGACCACGGCGAAAACCGTATTGGCGGTCACTAATCAGCTGGTGATCCTCAAGGTACCTCATGAGCTGGCAGTTTACAATGGACTCCATTGTTTTGGAGAACAAGGAGGTGATGGCGATTGGCCGGTAGTTGGACGGGTCTGAGCGGTCGCCTTTTTTAGGGATCGGGTGGACGAAAGCCGTCTTCCACGATTTTGGGACTACGCCTAGGGAGTAGGAGTACCGGAAAAGACGCGTTAAAACCGGTGCCAACTCTGGAGCACACGTCCTCAGCACAATTGGGGGGATTCCGTCAGGCCCACTCGACTTGTGGATGTCCAGGGAGAGGAGTGCTTTGCGAACCGAGCGCTGTGTGAACTGCACTTCCGGCATGGAGCACTCACACCGCGGGATGGTCGGCGGCGTACTCCCCCCGTCATCGAGAGTCGAGTTAGACGCAAAGAAGGAGCCTAGAAGATCGGCTTTCTCCTTTGCAGTATGGGCCAGTGAGTCGTCCTCCCTGTGCAGAGATGGAAGAGATGGCTTACAGAAATTCCCCTGGACAGCCTTGGCGAGAGACCAGAATGCACGGGTTCCAGAAGGAAGGCGAACTAGTTTCTCGCCAATTCTGCCTATGTGCTCTGACTTTGCCTTGGCAATGACTCTTTTGAAGGACCTAGAGGCGGAATTATACTTCTTTTTTAGAGCGCTGGTGTTTACATCCCGGGACGCTGATGCATCAACCCAGGCTTGGTAGCACTCCTGCTTATAGCATGATGCTATTTTACAGGAGCGACCAAACCATGGCTGAGATTTGCCCCCAATGGGCACCACAGAGGAAGGAATAAAAAGTTCCATACCCTGAAGTACCACATCAGTAACAGAATCCGCAACAACGTTGGGATCATCCGGCGAGAAGCAAACCCGCCCCCAAGGGTAGGATGCAAAGAAAGACCGCATCCCATCCCAATCGGCTTACCTATAGTGCCAAACACGGCGGCAGCCTGCAGAATGCAACCGCGATTTCAGCGTGAGTGGCACAACACTCCGGATCAGACAATGGTCCGAGGAGCCTAAAGGGGCGTCGACGGAAATCTGATCCGGGTGAGAGGTCAGCAGAAGGTCCAACAGGGAAGGTGCATGATCCTCCACATCTGGAATCCGCGTAGGCGAAGTAACCAGTTGTGTCAGACCATATGCCAAGGCAAAATCATGAACAGATCTCCCCGCATGATCGGTTAAACGTGAACCGAGCCATTCGGCGTGATGGGCGTTAACGTCGCCGAGGATTACGATCTCTGCGGAGGGGATCTGCTGTAGCAACGAATCTGCAGCCATTTGGACGTGGTCGAAGAGTCGGTCTGTTTCGGCATTACCGCTGTGGGACCTATAGAGGCACCCGTAGACGCGCGGATGGTCGTCGCTGTCTACGCGTAGCCAAAGGATGGACAGGTCCGAACCTTCAAGTCTGCCGAGGCGTCGAGAACAGATGTCCTCTCTGACGTAAACGCACACTCCAGCCCGAGGCACAAAGGAGTGTTCCAGTTTGTACCCCGGGTAGGAGAGATACGAAACATCAGCCGGAGAGGACACCTGCGTCTCGGTCAGAAAGAGCAGAGCAGGCCTCGCCGTCTCGAGATGGTAGTGGACGGCGTTTAGGTTGGAGTGAAGTCCCCTGATATTGCAGAAATTCACGGACAGCGTGGCAGGGTTCGCCTTGGTCTTGTTGCTCCGTTTGCCCCGAGCAGTTGTAGTCTTGAGCGGAATTTCGCCCCCCCCAGAATACGCGGGGCAGCCTGAGCACGCACGCTCAGAAGTGGAAAAACATGGTCGTGGATGCTCAGCGAGGGATTCTCCAGGGGTGCTGGTACCCTCCTGGGGTAGTCTATCTTTATTTAATTCCGCTACCATGTTGATGGGGGGGGGGGGATTTGGGCCTCCGGCCACCTGCACTCACCAGACGAAACGCGGAAGCAGAACTTCCACTTCACGCCGGTATTCTGTGAGGTCGTGGTACCACCCCGGTTTGAGCCGGTCCATACGTGCAACAGCAAAGCTGCCGCATGGCTCTACCACTGTTAAATAATATATAATTTTATAAATATTATTTAATCATTAAAGAAATCACGCGATATGACCATTGTTTCAAATTCATAAGTTTTCCGTTATTACCAATCTTACGGGTACGAGTATCTAACTACAGCAACACTGCTAACGGCTTAGTCGGCCTTATAACGGATTTAGTATTAATCTACCGATATAACGTGGTGAAGCTTGTAAGTATAGAGAACCGAAGACCTTTTTTAACTAGTAAAATTAGTCCTTAGGTGTGACAATGCATCTAAATGCAAAGCATTTAGATCTTAAGTGAGGATGAGACATGAGCATTTATAGCCGGTCTATGGGCCACGACAATCAATCGTCATCAGTTGGACTCTGTGACCGCTTTCATATTTGTTCTAAAAAAAGTGATGGTAATGATAGTAATAAAATATCAAAAACAACTAGGTATTATTACAAATTATTCAAGATTTTGTTTGCCTACTAGTGTATGTATTTTTTTTAATTTACTTTCATTTATAGATCTGTATTGAGGTTTGTAGGTCTATGGTCACGTCTCGGAGGTTACCTCGTGTTTTTCACTTTCTATGAGAATGTCACTGAATAACGACACTTTTATATATCTCAAACATACTCTTCTTGGAGATGATATTTTATTATAAGTCAGAGGTATGGTGACGTATAATTTATAATACGAGTATAGTAATTTTAAATTTTTTATTTGAATTTTAATTTACAAGTCGTCTCGCACACAGAGCTTTAGTGGCACGATTTTACCACAATTTTAGTACCATAGACTACATACATACCCTTCGGGAAATTGTACATAAGACCGAAAAGTACGCTCTATTACTTTGTCTTGCGTATGTGGACTATGAAAGTTTTGGGCCGTGCAACAGTCCCTTCGGTGGGGCCAAATTGACTGTCGGTATATTGAAGTGCCGAAGTGTTTGTGCAGTAGGGCGACGACGGCTAATCGAGTACAGAACCAGAGTACGAAACTCATCCAATTGCAGAGAGGTGTAAGGCAGGGTGACGTTATATCCCCGAAACTCTTCACCGCTGCATTGAAAGACGTTTTCAAGCTACTGAACTGTTAAGCATACAGTATTAACATCAATGGCGAATACATCATTTACCTTTGATTTGCTGACGATGTAGTCCTAATGGTGGAATCGCTGGAGGACCTAAATACTTTGCTCAATGACGTCAATAGTGTCTCCCAACAGATAACTCTTACGATGAACATATAAAAAAATAAAGGTTATGTGTAATGTCCATATCACAACTTTCCTAGTAGTTGTTGGGAGCACTACGCTCGAAGTTGTTGACGAGTATGTATACCTGAGACAAATAATCAGACTATGTAAGTCCAACTTTGAGCGAGAGGTCAATCAATGGATTAAACTCGCCTGGGAAGTGTTCAGGAGAATAGGACACATCTGCTCGTCAGATATACCTCAAAACTTAAAAACAAGTTTGTAACACTTGTGGCATGCACTACTACTTGCACACTACTTTATGCCTAGTGCATGTCACATCACTGGTGACATGCACTAGGCATGTCACCAGTGATGTGACTTATGAATCAGATACTTAGCCCTTCACTGCTGGCAATATGAGGAAGCTCAAGGTTACTCAGCGAGTTACGTGAAGGGCTGTAATGATGACGAATGATGATAATAGTTTAGGAAGGGTAAAACGTCCTATTCGAGCACTACTACCCGATTTTTCCTCTATGTTGCGTCGATTTTAGCATTATGCTTGACTTAAAAAGTCTCTTTTTACGAGTAGGTTTTGATATAATTTTTCAGACCAAATTCTTAATTGCAAGGAACAAGATTATAGTGCCCCAGTGTATGCGCTAGCACCAGTGCACTCTCCGACACAAACGGAGAACGATCAGGCGCAGGACCAACGGCATAAATAAAGCAATAACATGCTTTCCAAAGCATGCGGGTAAACGACCGTCAACTTCCTGACTCCGGGCTGTAACTGAGAATTTACTGACAGAAAATCCAATAACCGATTTTGACCCCACCCGGGAGTCGAATTCAGGACTTCAAGATCAGCAACCACGTTTAAAATCACTAGAGCAACAAGGTGGTAGGTTTTAAGATAGACAGCATATGTAACAATAAACTTGAGCAATACGAAGATTACGTCTAGCGCCTATGTCACTCTTATGCATGTGATAGTATAACTGACGAGAAGATTTGTCGTAATCTCTCGAACGCTGCTCAACCTAGTCGTATATATTATATATTGTCGGCAAATCAAAGGCGATCGATGTAATCGCCATTATCCTTTCCAGTCCATTAGCTTGAAAATGTCTTCCAATGCAGTAGTGAAGAGTTCCAGAGAAAATAACATTACTCTGTTTGACACCTCTCTCTAATTCTCCTAGTCCTACTGCACACTGCTACGCTTCAGCACTTAAACAAATCGACATTCAACTCGATACCGGTGAAGGGTCTGCAGCACCGTCCAAATTCCGACGAACTAAAAGGCAATTTCATGGTCCACATACGCAAGACAAAGTTGCAGATTATACTCTTCGGTCTTCTGTACAATTTTCCGAAGGGTATGTATGTGGTCTATTGTGCTAAAGCCTTTTTGGAAATCGGCTTGTTTGGGAGGCTGGAAGTCGTCAAGTCTTCGTGTAATACGATTCATAATAACTCGTATAAACTCGGACCAAATAGCACGCAGATGCGACAGATAGGAAATCGGTCTGTAGTTCTTCGATAGAGCGTTGTCACCTTTCAGTTTACTTTTTTACACAGTTTACTATCTAAAGAACTGGCAACGAGAAATGTTTTATAGCCAGGAAAGAGCTTTCAATCAGATGTAGGCACAACCTGACAAGAGGTGCATGCGATAGATCCCGATGATTGAGAATCATGCTTGCCTAGGAGAAGACCTGTGTTCAAATGTAGATGTGTAATGGGATGTAATGATGATGATGGTCTTTTTGGTTATTATATATTTATAAAATTAAAGTGAAAATGAGCATAAGCTCGTAGGCATTGTCGTCCAGGGACCCTTGTTACCAAGTTTCGATTTTAACAGTATTCAATTAATATTAGTATTATGCATAGGTACATTTTAGTTTAATATAAATATCTGCGTATGTTTTACTTACTCGCCTGGCTTTTTCACTGTCACTGTAGTCAACTGGTTGACAGGCGAGGCTGTAGTCTCCCCACCAGCCGGATGCTAAGTGCTGTAAGTAGATAAAATCGTAACATTTTTTGTTACTCATGTTTAATTTATTCAAATGTTTTAGTTATGAAATATTAAGAGTATGAATATACAATAGAGTAAGCGCTAATTAATTGAAGTTCATGTGTACGTACGTTTTCATCGTTACATTTTTTTTAAACGTGTTTACATGTGCCTGACCGCCGAGTCGAAGCAATGTAAGGGTAATGGAGAATCCATTCTCCATTTCATAATAAATGTAAATTACGTTCATATCAACAATAGGAAACCTTGGAATGATTTCTTTGCTTCCAATATATAGTGGTATTACCATCTATTTAATTCAATGTAACGGGAAGCAGTATCAAAGGTGCGGGACGTCTAGAACTGCGATTATTATCAAACCGCCTGCTAAGTGTGACGATTAATGTAAATTATTACTACAATGACTTGAGATTAATGTCAAACCGTGGAATTCTACCAGTTAATAAATACGAAGGAGAAGATAAGTAATGTTGGGTCTGCGGTTATTGTGAGCGTAACTGTGCCTCAAATGTCAAATCCAGACCTTCGATTACGATGAAGATTCGATTACACTGAAAAGTATAAGAATATATTCTTAGAACGATATCTGTAGGTAGGACCTGCTTATTTTAAAGAGTAGGAATTTAGCCGATAAATGTATATATTTTTGTGTAGTTTTTGGATTTCATAATTTGAAAACAATAATAAAAGTAAAAAATTTAGATAGATTTAAAAAACATAAACCAGTAGGATAGGTAGTGATTTCTTATCTATAATTTAACTTAAGGGAGTGTGACTGAAAAAAGATATGTTGCTCCAAAGTGGCTTGATTGAAACAAGACTACGCGTAAAATGGCTGACAAAAAACGTAAGAAACATCTAGAAAATCATCATATATTTTTTCATATCGGGAAGTATACTATTGAGATAACACGATTATTAGGTAATTTTTTCGTCACAATCATAAGGAGCGCTTGAAGCGTGAAGGACGGGTACGCTCGACCGACTGCACATTTTCGTAATAGGTGACGCGGAGTCCGTATAATCTACTCATATGTTCTATTTAATACAGCCAAGGAGAATGCACGCAAGTTTTAATAGCAATTTACATCGCCATAAATTTATTAAAGTTGGAAAAATGTTTAAAGAATGTTTAAAATAAATAAATAGACAGCACGGGTGAATGCTCCACTCTTAGCACATTTCGCGTTTTATGTTTTTGAAAGTGTAATGGAAACATGCTTTTGTGCAGGGCGAGTTGATGAGGCAGGAGCGAACACCGTCACAGTGATAATTCTACTTTTTGTTAGCAACCTGCAAAATTTTTACCCAATCTTTTCCGGAAATTGTGTGTGTTTAATTTTACCTTTTTCATTTAAGATGTTTTGGCGTTTTACAGCACCTACGTGCAACGGGGGGGGGGGGGGGGGGGGTGAACGTTCTGACCTCATCGATAACGAAGACTACCTTAATTTAATCCTCAGGGGTGACAACGCATCTGTAACTTTCTTTGTTTGAAATTGTTGGACTTCAGTAGCTCTTTACCATTAAGTGAATTGTAAGTTTGTTTGTACTATTTCAATTTCTTTTTAAACTATTGTATTTATCAACGCGTGCACTAAGTCTCCATAAGATTCGTATAAAAAAAACTCGAAAATATCGATATTTTCTTTTAAAATTGAATATATATCCGAATATAGAAATCGAATAACGATATAAGCTCGTTAAATAAAAACCTCGATTAATTTTGGTAAAAAGTCCCTTACCGCTACAGCCTATTAAAGTCAACTGCTGAACATGGGCTCCCATATAGATTGCCTCATAGGGTCATTAGCCACAGTTGCCATGCTTGGCAAGGAGCTTGCCAACCGCAGCTTTTTTCAGCTGCCCATCTCCTGATTTGTTCTCCTTTGTCGCCTCTTACGATACCCACGGGATGATATGGGGTGGTGGAAGTTCTCACAACACCACCACACTGTAAAAGTCGTTATATGATTTTAAAGTAGGTAATAAGATTTGTTAAAAAATCTATGTTCCATTATTGTTAAATAGTCAAGTCAAGGCGCATCTCGTTTTTAGGTTTATTCAGGTATACCGCATAACCTGAAAATGAAATTGTACGTGTTACCAGTGATGACTTATGGATCTGAGACGTGGTCCTTTATTGCTGGCCGTATGAGGACGCTTATGGTCACACAGCGAGCTATTGAGAGGGCTGTAGTTTCTCTGCATGATAAACTTAGAAATGAGGGTGTGGCAGCGCTGTCGTCGCGCCACAATCAAAATATATCGAAGCTTAAAATCTCGGTATCAAAGTTCGGAATCAAAAACAGTATATAAATAGAATAGCTCCGAACTGTCAGCGTTGGCCGCTACCTGGGCAGAACACCTTGCCTGGCGGGAGATCTCCCCTTTTCCTTCCACGGCCTCCTGCCACGGTAAGCTGAAGTGACAATGGGCCGGCCGATCGATCATGCGCAAGACTAACATTTTTAAATGCTTTCCGAGACACGAGAGTTACACGCCGTCAATTTTCTAACTTTGGACTTCTACTTAGATTTTCTTAACAGAAATATCCAGTTACTGATTTTGGCCCGACGCGTGCTTTGAACACGGGGCCATATAATCAGCAGTCAAGGGTAAAATCCTTCTATATTTGTGATCTTAGATCCACCTGCAAGTCCCCACTATGGTAAAGGCTCGAGTCTAATAGTGAGCGAATTACATGTGATGATGCTTATGATGAGAACCATGTGAAGTAAGAATAAGGGGTTTACTAACCTCGTAAAACATATATAAAGACAGCAAAACTTGTCCTGCATTGTACGCCACAAGTGTATTCTGTATCCTGAAGGGCTTCTTGTTGGCCATCCAAAGGGGACCCACAACCATAACGAAACCTAGGTAAGCCACAACCATCGCGAGCGTTGGTAGTGGGGTGTCGAAGAAGAACCATCCCTGGACCCGTGGATCTGAAAAGAAAATCTTCATTAAAATAAACTATGGTGTAATAATTTAGTAAAAAAGTGAAAAAAGATAATTTTTAATGCCAGCGAGGATTTCCATTTGAGACCTTGCGGGTGATAACGCCTCTGCATTTTGATTGTTAGCTAAGGATAGATGTAGATGTCTATGATCCACATCACATAGTTACCATCAAAATATAAAAAATTGAATTATAAAAAATGGCCATACGCTTTATTACTATTTATTATAAATTGATAGGAATAAAACGTTATTCGAAATGCGTACAACAAAGAAATGGAATAATTTGCCGGCGTCTGTGTTATCACCCAATTACAATCTGGGTGGCTTTAAGGCAAGAACGAATAGAATTTTGTTACTCCAAGTCAGTGCGACATCTAGGGCTTCATCATAACTTACTAGCAGGTGGGATTATAGTCAAAAACTAGATTTATACTAAGAACAAAATGTGGGTATAATCATGTGTGTGTACGTTAACACAGTATTTTTCTATAAAAAGCGCTTTAAATGATTAAATGATATTATCGTACGTAGTAGATGCAACTTTATGTGATTGTAACACGAATTAATCGGCTTGACCGAGGAAGGACCACACTCTCCCGGATACCAGAGTAAAATAGCAGCTTAATGTTACTGTGTTTTGTGTAGAGAGAACCGGAGATCGTTTTACCTAAATGAGGCATTCCATCTTAGTTCTAATCTGCATTTTGATTCTTAACCGAGGATAGATATAGATATCTCTGGGGTACAGTATTCACTTACCACTTTAGGTAAATGATTAATAAAATTTATCGCCCTAATTCTTTAAAAAATTATATATTTTAGCGCAGATGATAGTACTATTTATTCTGTTAATGGCAACAAAAATAATATTTTATTTCGACCAGAGCAATGCGCAAGACACTAAGAGGTGGGCACAGAAATATCCGTACTTGTGATTGGGAGGGAGTGCTAGACTACGTATATTTTAGTAGTAAACTATTATAACATGATATAAGAAACAGTCTTAACCACCTCTTCAACATTAAGATGGGGTAAAATATTTTGAGGAAAATCCCCAAAACGCGAATTAGTCTTTAAAGCGCAAAATAAATGTTTACGAGCTGTATGTCAGTTGCAGGTTACCGATAGTTCATGTTAGGATTAATGAAACCACGTTTCATTGATCTTAACATACTAAACCTACCATCTTTATACACATTCAAAGTAGCTATGTTAGATGCCAAACCTTTTAGCATATTTGAAAACATAAATATTAAACGTCATAGAAACATACTACGTATAAAACCTCATAAAACAGCCCTATGTTCCAAAAGTTTTCGGGGTATGGCTCCTAAAACGTTTAATAAACTCCTATAAAACATCAAAGTGACAGATAATATAAACAAATTTAAGGAACCTTTTTTTTAAATAAAAAATCATACAACTATATTATAACTAACTATATTTTTTTTTATAGGATAGGGTGACAAACGAGCACACAGTCCACCTGATGGTAAGTGGTTACTGTGGCCCATAGACATCTACATCTATCCTCGATTACGAATCAAAATGCAGATACGTTGTCACCCGTGAGGACTAAGATGGAATGCCTCGTTTCCAGTAAAAAGGGTCTCCGGTTCTCTACACTCACCATACGAAATACAGCAGCATTAAGCTACTATTTCACGCTGGTATTCTGTGAGAGCGTGGTCCTTCCCCGGTCGAGCCGACCCATTCGTGCTACAACTATACTACTAATATAACTGTAGCATGGCTCTACCACGTATAAAATCAACGATTATTTATTTTGATAATAAAGTGAAGGGTTTTAGGACCTAACATTAATGTCCAATGTATTTATTATATATTTCTTTATGTTATTAAGAATTATGTAACTAATAATAAAAATAATAACTCATTTAATTTTTCCTAAACGTACCAATTATAACTGAAATTATTATGCTATTAATACAAGAAATGCCAGATGGTCATAATAACTAAATATTTATATGGCTTTTTAGGTAAAACATAGTGTCACTTATCATAATATCATACCCTTTCCACCAACTTTGTAACTTTATACCAATATTTTACAAATAAATTATTACGGTTTGATCTAATAAGAAAAATAATGTATGTACTATGTAATGTATGTACTACTGAAAACATCGTAAATCTTCCTTCCTCACTGAACTTGTCACACAGTATGGGTATGTCCCTTACGTATACGCTTAATTAGATAATTAGGGATCATTTAATATTAATAAATAAGAAGAATAGATTAAAGCGAGTAGAACAGATTTTTCAAACTATCACTTTACATTGCGCGCGTAACCGATGTCAAGTGTGTTATATGTGATGTACAAAAAATCAAACATAAAATACAATAAATATATGTTGTCCTATTATTTCATTATAATTATCACAGCACTTTAAAAATCTAACTTAGATACCCCCCAAGGAATGCCAAAAATCATGGTCGTTGCATCCATCGAATTTCTGCATATCTTACTAGGTCGATTTTCCATCAAGTGGTCCCCGTACTTCGCTTAGCGCTTACAAGGTTGCCTCTCAAGAAAATCAATGTAAAGAGGGGGGGGGGGGGGGTCATACCAGCCTAGGGTAAAAAATCCATATCAGTTAGGTCATTAATAACTGACAAATTTATAAAAATGAGGAAAATCGACACCTTAAACCATATCATTAGGTATTGTGACCACAAAATTCCCAAGTTTACAGTGATTTTTTCACTAATGTGGTCTTAAATAAAAGCTCATTAATCGCAGTCCCAAGCCAAGTAAAAAAGATGTTTTTTCTATAGGAGAGGGGGCATACGAGCATACGGCTCACCTGATGGTAAGTGGTTACCCCGCCCATGAACAACTGCTACAACAGGGGAATAGCAGGTGCGTTGCCGACCTTTTAAAAAGGAGTAAGCGTCTTTTCTGACGTACACGCAAACTCCAGCCCGGGGTACAAAGGAGTATTTTAATTTATACCCCGGGTAGGAGAGAAACGAAGTATCAACCGGAGGGGACACTTGTGTCTCAGTTAGAAAGAGCAAGGCCGGCTTTGCCATTACCAGATGGTAGTGGACGGCGTTAAGTTTTGAATGGGGAATTTGCAGAGGCGCCTTTGACTTATTGCTCCGTATGCGCTGATCAGGTTTAGTCTCGAGCGGAATTTTGATTTTTTCCCAGAGCTGGTATGACCCCCCTTTCAACCTGTGCCCGCTTGTTGCTGAGTTTCGGACACGTTGTATATTGAATGAATAAAATATTATATATTCAATTAACTACATCCTGAGTACCAGCCCCGTAATAGAACGTACCTATATGAAAGCGCGTTTTAAAATTATAGTGATATTTTAACCACGAATTTGTTCGATTTTGAATATTATTTCCTACTCATACACAACGTATTCTGCAGTGTTATTTGTTAATCAGCAGTAAAACTTTCAAAACAACTCTGTAGTTATTAGTAAATGTTTATGTTATTCGCAAATATTTCTTATAAGCTTATCGTAGTGAAAGCGATGCATTTTTCTTTCTATAACAAGTGTTTATATTTTAAAAAGTTATTTTCAAAGGTCACCAAAACCATATTTCTAAGGAAAACAGTAAAATAGCATGGTCTTAGTCTTAAACTTTTATGATGCTATAACTTTTTGTAATAAATATATAGATAAATAAAATAAAGATAATTAGAGTATGCCTCATGTAGAGGCGAAACACGTGTCGTATTATGGTCAGTGATGTGTCTTTCCTAGTGTAGTGGTGTTGGGAGTAGTGGTGTTGGGATTAGTGGTGATGAGGATGGTGCACGCAATTGAGGGAGGGCGTGA
Source organism: Parnassius smintheus behrii (assembly GCA_036936625.1). Classification (NCBI taxonomy): domain Eukaryota; kingdom Metazoa; phylum Arthropoda; class Insecta; order Lepidoptera; family Papilionidae; genus Parnassius; species Parnassius smintheus. Next base: position 7,515,204 of record JAUPFT010000007.1, on the reverse strand, counting down.
TGTGCTCTTAAACTAGGTAAGATACATTATTTCATTTCATCAAGCAGATGTGAGCGAAGTAATTTTTTCCAACTTTGAATAAAATAAATAAATAACCAGTTAAAGGAGTCCTCGGTTCTCTACTCTCACCATAAGAAACAGAGCAATTATGCTATTATGCGATGGCAGTCTGTAAGAACGTAGTTCTTCGACGCCCGAATTGACCTCGCACTACAGTCGCAATACAGCTGCGGCTTTACCTCTTAAAGGAATATACCTCAGTATACGCCGATTTTGAAATTAGATGGATCAAGAAGAATTGGAATTATCTGATGAAGCGCTTTCTACGAATGTATCGCACCATTTATCAATATTTGCAGCATACATAATACTAGACATATGAAATAAATTTTTACTGAACTATTTTATTGTATTTTATCATTACTCGATATCCATCTTTGATTGGATAAGATAAGAGCACTGATGATGTCTTTTATCTCTATCGCCCTCTCAACAAAGAGGAGGGATGGGAAATAATGTGTAAAGTAAATCACGTTAATACATGCATGACATAACGAATATTGTTTCCCAAGTAAAAGACTTCAACGCGGTTCCAGTAAGAAGTGTTTTATTTTCTTTTAAAATATTTGATAACTTTAAAGGAGTTTTGGCTGGAACAAGACCACCGATGGATGTTTTTATCGTTTAATTAGTGGTCTGAGGTGGATTTTGATAAAAAATGATGCGATTTTGTGTATTAAATGTCTGCGCATATAAATTTTTAGAGAAAGCGACTAAACAAGACTTCGATGTTGATATAAACCTCAATTTATTTTGATTGCCTCATGAACTTGAGTGAATGTCGTCATCGAATGTCCGCTGGATTGAGGTGACGTCACAATCTCTCAAAAACCTCGCAATGTGACACATCAGCATATTGTGAAAGAAAAACTCTATTAAAACGAAGATCCCGAATGAAATGAAGACATGACTTGAGGGCAAGCATCCAAGCCAAAATATTAATTAAAAAATTATAACTAAAAAAATTTTGCTTCCAAAATATTTAAAGATTTATAAATTTACAACTTACAATTTAGAATAATTAATTTACATCAGCACAGTCCTTAACTTTTAAGTTTTTTTTGTTTAGCTTGTCAATATTTTGTCACAATGACAAAAATATCTTTCGAAAGTCTATTAACAGATGTAAACAATAATACTGGATAACGTTGTACATTAGTTAACACGTTATGCTTTACGATCAAAATGTGAAAGTGACTGTTAAGAATCAACAGTTAAGACTATGAACCTACATTTTACATAAAAAAAATTATTGGATTGATTGTTAGTATTGCGTTATAATTTGACATATTAATAACGATGTTTACCTTAGCGATTTTTTTAATTGGCACCCACTTTCAATGTCTATCAAAGTTTATTGATAGAGAAATAAATTACTGATAATGTCAAAATTTTAAGTAAAAATACAAACTTTTCATGATTTTTTACAGGGTAAAGTGCGAAAAATAAACATGAAACCCTTTTTATTTAAAAAAAATAAGTGTAGTGCTACAACATATCATCCCATGGATGTCGTAAGAGGCGACAGAGGGCAACAAATCCGGAGTGCAGTATCTTCCTATTAACCACTAAAAAAAAAAATTGCCATGCGTGGCAACAGCAAATATCCCCCTATGAGGCAATTTCTGAGGGTGGTCTATGTTCAGCAGTAAACTTTTAGGCTATGTAGCTGTAACGACAATGGAATAAAAAGTAAAAGCCGACTACAAATAACTTTCATTCTTCTTTTTAAAAAAAAGTACCTACACGGCAGTCAAAGGCGTAAGTTCTCACATTAATAACACTATTAAGAAGTCGGTACTAAGACTTCAGAATTGTGATATAAATGTGAGTAATACCTTTTATTGGTTGTTTGAAATTGATTTCGTTCATGTAATAAAAGTTAAATTTAATAATAAACATAACATAAACCCTTTTGCTTGCTTTACCCTATTGAGTGAACAAAGGCATATAACAATCTCAATGGTGTATATATGGTTACATTAAAACAAATGTAAATTGTCTACAATTTTGCCACCCTTAACTGTGTGTTTTTTAAATTCACTACCCCATAACATAACCGATACGGTAACCCCATATTAAAAATGGTACGCTAAGAGGAACCGGAGGGACAAAAACCACGGGATGAGAGGCAGCACCTTCTTAATTACGAATGAAAAAAATAATAACATGTGGTTGCAATCCGCTCGCTAAGCGATTTTATTTATTTATTTATACTTTCATGCACAAAATAGTTCATAGGGCGCACTTAATGCCATAGGGCATTCTCTCCCAGTCAACCATTAGGCTAAACGGAGATTATATATATATATATATATATATATATATATATATATATATATATATATATATATATATATATGTATATGTATATACATACGTACTGGGTACGCATAAATATTATCTACGTCGGAACAAATATGAAATATGTACGAAAATAAGAGCTGTGTTAATTCAAACTTGGAACGATTTCTGCACATGCCTACGGACTTGATTTTTGAAAACGAACTTGTTGGGAGCTTTTTTAATGTCAAGAGGAATGTCGTTCCAGAATTTGATGGCCGTGAGGGTGAAAGAGGGAGACTAAAGGAGTGAGCGACTCAAGATTAGCCGAAGAACGGGGAGAACAATTATGAGAATCTCCCAGGTATTGAAATTTTGATGTCAGATACTCAAGACCACATGGATCGTTTAGAATTTTAAAAACAGTGCAGAGTATTCCAACATATCTGCGCTGACAGATAGGCTGCCAGTTTAGCTAAGTATGAAAAGAAGATACATGGTCGTGTTTACGAATACCATAAATGTATCTGATGCAGTTGTCAAGCAGGTGACCCAATGTATTAAGATGATGTTGAGACAGGTCTGAGTTGCACACATCGACATAATCAATAATCGGTACAGTAAGTGACTGGACAAGTAAAATCTTAGTATCGGCGAGAAGAAAGTTTTTTAATCGATATACGAGATCGTAGAGATCACAAAGATCCAGTAGTTTTGCGACACACATTTGCGACTGTTTGTTTCATGTTAAGCAACCGGCAATATACAGACCAAGGCTCTTTACATTATTAGAGAATGGTATGATATTATTATTAAACATAATTGATGGTAGGGTGAGAATATCTAGTTTAGATAATAATATTGGACTACCTAAGACTATCGTTTGGCATTTAGACGGGTTCACGTTTATGCCATACACAGTGGACCATTCTGAGATATATTTCAAATCATCACTGAACAATGAGATAGAATTAAAGGTATTTGAAGGTACCACTTGCGTGTATAACTGCAGATCATTGGCATACAAATGGTTACAGCGCTTGATATTTAGTGTGCTGAGATTTATAAAAATGAAAACAGAAGAGGAGAGACAATACTGCCTAGAGGGACGCCAATTGACACATCACACCAGTCAGGTAGTACAAGCTCAGAACACACGGCCTGTTGGCGCCCTCGAAAATATGATGAGAACCATTTCTGAGCTGAAAACGAGATATTTAAACGAGAAAGAAGAGCTAACAAGATACCATGATCAACAGAATGAAATGCGTTAGAAAAAGCAATTAAGATGAGAACGGTCAGTTTTCATTTTTCCATCCCCTCACGGATATCTTCCATCACCTTGGAAAGAGCAGCAGCTGTAGAATGACCAGGGCGGAAACCAGCCCGATAAGGGGAAAATATTCTTAGAGAAAACAAAAGAAGAAACCTGTTTATGAGCAACAACTTCTAGAACCTTAGAGAGAAAAGACAGGATAGAAATTGGTCTCAAATTATAGTAAACTTCTTTGTTCGTTTCTTTGAAGTCGACTGAAAATTAAAACTGTAAAGGAAATGACTGTCCACCTTATGATGAGTGGTTACTGCAGTCTGTGGACACCTGCAGCCACCTATAAAACAAAGAAAGCTACAGATACGTTGTTGCTACTAAGGACTAAGGTGGAATACCTCACAGCGAGTAATTACACACTGACTGTTTATGCCCTTGCGATGAGAACAAGACAGTGCACGTAATGCTATTTGACAGTAGAAATAGGTAAGAGGGTTTATAATAAAAATAAAGCTGACGTTTCAAAATGGGCCAAGTCTATGTACACTACCTCTAAAAAAAGAAAAAAAATCTGTAGAATGCGGGAATAATACGGATAATTCATTTAAATGAATCCTGTCGTGGTAAGCAATTGATATTTATCAATTACTTTTATCGACTTTCAACATGGCGTCTTACCGATTTAGTTACTCTGTGCTTATAGACAATAACAGTAAACAGTAAGCAGCCGTTGATCATAGAAAACGAACTAACAGTTGTCACAACAGTGTCGAAAATACGTGAAATAAACATGTCAAAAGTCAGTAATTAATAAAAATGACGGCTTACCGCCATGACGGGTTTTTATTGTATGTTGCAATTTCAAGTATAATTTCCTGGGCATTACTAGCAAACAAAGCCATAATAAAATAATTGGACAGTTGAGATTCGTTTAAAATGTGTTTCCATATTTTTGAGTATAATGCACAAGGACCTGGCCTAAGCTCCACACATTTTGGAACATCTCATTTACTCCAATATGTTACTCCTATGCACGCCCTAACATTTTATGGTAAATCCTTCTATGTTTTTGGAGTATAACTTTGGAAGTTCTTACCCCTATCGATCAAAAGAAAGGAGGTGTATTAGTGTGAGGTTGTTGGTTCGTTGTGTATACTTTATAAATAACAATATTTTTTTCGAGGTTTTTAATAATAAAGTGAATGCTACGTGGGTCAACATGATATGTCCATAAAGTTGGTTATTCGTTTTTTGGTGTGTTTTATTTGTCTCGTTTTATTTACACTATTACTGAGATTTCTGCCGATACAATCGCAGAAGTCCACAGGGCCACAGCAACCACTTACCATCAGGTGAACTGTGTGCTCGTCTATCTTACTATCCTATAAAAAAGTGGGATGCTATTGGTTACGTGCAGGCTTAGATGAGTGAATGCTTTCGTGATCACATGTGTGGTTGTGGCATTATTTTTCTTCCAAATAGGTAATGTAGTTAAAATCAATAAAAATAGCATCACAATCAGTTTAAAGTCTAAATTATTACTTAAATTTCTTTTAGGATTGACTGATAGAGAATGCCTCGAGGCTTAAAAACCACCATTGTAGCTCTTATTTTAAAGTGTCTTACAATAATCTTACAATAAAGATTAAATACATTAATAAATAATTAACAGTATCTTATTGTTAGAGTGTGGACTGCAAGCTCAGAGAATTGTGGGTTCGAAGGTGCAATTCGACTACTGTGCCAAATAACTATTAAAAGAAGCATTTTAAAAATAATTATTGAAGTTAGACGTTAATTTCCGGAAATCCATTCAATAAAGATGTTAAAATCAATTTGCTAATTTATTACGCGGATCTTAGTCAATTAATTTTAACAGCGCTTCAGTAATATTAACAGCGTTACTAGTGCCGTTTACTAAAAAAAATCTATAGCTTTCCCTTCTACAGCAGTAACATTCAATCTTAATGTTTAATATCTATAAAATACATATTGCAAGTATTACAAAAAATTCATATACCGTTGCTCATACTTTCTACGACTTTGCAATGTCACTTAAATTTTTTTTTCACCCTTTTATTTGAATAACATTAAAATAAACCATATTTATTAATATATTAGAAAAGACAAACTAAATTATAAAACGTTGGCAAGACTGTACAAGACTGCCACTCAGATTCTTTCTTTCCAAGTGGTTGCCGGTTTTTCAAACTATATAGCTGGCCCATTACCATTTCAAATTACTTTCTTTTTCTACTGCAGATATAGATTTTATCAAACAAAGCATCGCTCTTATATCGCTTTTTATACGTTGTAGAGCCATGCTGCAGTTATATTAGTAGTATAGTTGGAGCACGAATGGGTCGACTCGACCGGGAAGGACCACGCTATCACAGTATACCAGCGTAAAATAGTAACTTAACGCTGCTGTGTTTTGTATGGTAAGTGTACAGAACCGGAGATCCTTTTCACTGAAAACGAGGCATCTTATCTTAGTCGTCACGGGTGACAACGCATCTGCATTTTGATTCGTAATCGAGGATAGATGTAGGTGTCTATGGGTCACAACAATCATTTACCATCAGGTGGACTGAGGGCTCGTTTGTCATCCTATCCTATATAAAAAAGATCTCTTCATGGCTGATATGAGTGAATTTGATCTGAAAGCCAGGAGTGAAAAACCAATTTTAGGTTCCATGAGTCATCACGGGTAACAGGCTTTGATTGTTAAAACATTCTGAGGTATAATCGGACAAGAAGAGTTGTCTCAGTTTCTCAAACCCGGCCAAGGAAAGTTGGATTTGTTAGTTGACTTCTTGGTCAAAGTCGGACTTACTTAGTCGGACATTTGTATATTTGGACATTTGCACCAAGTACACATAATCGTCAATCAACTACTTACTACTAATAACTTAATAAAACTATAGTTCAATTACTTTTAAAATAATTTTATATTCTTTTTAATAAGAATAAACTTTAATAAACTTTTCGATGTCAAAGTTAAGCTATGTAAATATTTTTTATGAAAGTTTGTATGTTACTAAAGACTCACGTCACTTTGGGCATTGTTCAAAGCTAATTCTTACTTTCTAATAAGTTTCTTCTTTACAATTTACTATAAAACTGTGTCAATACTTACGAAACTAACACTTTTAGTTAATAACCCGATAAAAAGACAAATTAAAACTACACGATGTACGACGACTTATGATGTATGACGGTATGAAGAACTCGCTCTCGCCAGATATAAAATACTCAGATTGGCAACGGGAGCGATTTCAAGTAGCGAAACATCTATCTTAAATATAATAGTTATAAAAAATATTGTAAAATTTAATTTATAATTGGTAGCTTCACTATAGGTTGTGTGTATTGTATTACTTTTATTTTATGCTTAGTACTTAATGTTTAATTATAAATATCATTTAGTTTTTTTTACAATCTCTAAACATATTGTGGTTGCAAGCTTTTAATATGTTTTAGATATCTGTGGAAACTTCATTGGTTTTAGGATTACTTTTATATGTTTTATAATTTATTTTTTATTGTACTATAAAATAAAATCTCGTACTACGAAGCCAATTCTACCAAGATTAAGGCAAACTTCGGTAGTATTGGCATCACATATTTTTAATTTTTTGTGAAAAAGTCCAATAATGAACAAAACAACACTTTACGTTGTTTATTTGAATGTTATTATTATAAAACAATTCATGGAAACGTTACGCGACGCTGTGTTATAATTTTTTTTACTCGTAATAATGCGAATAGGTAAAATCATTAATTACCATTCTTAACAACCTGTCAAACTCCATTACTAAACATTGACTATGGAAAATAGACTAAATAATGGGCGGATATTTTCCATAGGTGTTTAAATATTTTGTTTGTTAACGGGAAGATGTTGCTGCCCGTCTCCTTTTCCCCTTCCCTCTGTTACCTCGTACGACTTCCAAGGGATATTACGAGATATTGGATTCTCTTACGCCATTACAAAGCGAAATGAATAAATCATGAATAGAAATTATTTGCAAGTAAGCTCTGCTAATAATTTACAATATTAACCATCAGTAATAATCTACAAATTAAAAGTTTCAAACGTCCCGTACCGCGCGGTATATTCTCAAGAAAGCTAACTTTAGGCAGGGAAGGAAACAATTAATTATCATAAATACCGACATTTTTCTTTTTTAATTTTTTGTTAAGATCCGCTTTCGTTTATTAGCAAGTCACACACTACTTATATACGATAAGATATCTATATCTGAACGCATATCTTTCATTATGCTTCACTATGAAATTCAGTGAACTAAAGCACACAGCGCAGATAATTCGTATTTTATCGTTTAGTATCTGTAAGCACCGTCATATTGAAACATTGTGACAATATTATCTGCTCATGCAAATATATCTGCAGGTAACATCTGCAGATACAAATGTGGCATAGGATTTTGCATACAGTTCTATTCAAATTCTTCGCATTTTAATGAATGCTAATGCAACACTTGCATAAATATCAGGTTTTAATCATGTTATTATAAGCTGTCTATCAAATCTAAATCCAATATACGCGAAGTCATTGTAGGTAATACTCTGTATAAACTAATTACTCCAAAAAAAAAAAACACGTCTAGTATATTTAAAAGATTTCGAGTGAATGTAACATTTTGTATCTAAGTAGTGTATGTTACTTTCAAATAATTAAATTTTATACGCAGATAAGATATTATCGTATCTATGTAGTCTGTGACTCGCTTAAGACTAACTTAGCTGTATCGTTTAATATGCATTAGTGAGGAGATTTGTTATTTACGTCTTCATCAACTCCGAGTATTGTTATTATAACATTTTATTTTGTTTTCATTTTAGACAGTGTATGTAATATAACATTTCATACGTGTATTTCAAGAAATGAAAGTGAATTAAATACAAATTTAGTTTGATTTACGAAGAAGATAACAAATATTGTATAAAAAATCCTTGAAAATAAAATTTTTCGGTATTTTTTTATTTCTTCATAACATTCAATGTAAAATCTATTAAAAAAAGTAAAGTAAAATAACAGCCTATGTACGTCCCACAGCTGGGCATCTTCTCACTTCTGAGAGGATTTTATGGGAATAGTCTTCGTCGCGCTGTTCCAATGCATGCTTGGGTGCTTTAAATGACATTTGTATGATTTTTTTATTTCTTAGACATGCAGGTTTCCTCGCAATGTTTTCTTTACCGCCGAGCACTTGGTAAGTCAAAACTTTAAATTTCAATTCACAATTTAATTTACTGCCGGTGAGGGTCGTTAGGCGATCAAACTTTGAAATTTAAAGCGGGCGCTAAGCTGTCGGAGCTTCAAATGTATAAATTAAACACTATCAAGTTGTTTTGTTTAATTTAATAACAACAAAATTTCTACTAAATAAGTTGCCGTATGGTGGCGGAAAATCCACTAACTCATTTCAGTCCGTGAGTGTCGTAAGAAACGACAGAAAGATACTGTAACAGGAGATGAGTAGCAGCATATTTCTGTTAAGAGCTTTAAATAATAAGTAATTGACTGCCTCGTTGGTCTAGTGGTTGTAGAAGTGCAACTGCTGATCATGAGGTTCTGGGTTCGAATCTCGGGTCGGGTCAAAAAATCAATTATTGGGTTTTCTGTCAAGAAATTGTCAGTAGCTGCCCGGAGTCAGGAAGTTGGCAGTGTCTCACCTCCGTGCCTCGGAAAGCACGTAAAGCCGTTGTTTCTGCGCCTGATCTCTCTCCGATCGTGTCGGTTTACCGTCCCATCGGATTGTGAGAGTGAGGGAATAGAGAGCGCACTTATCCTTGCGCATACCCTTGGGTACTATAATCCTATCCTGCGCTGATGGCTAGCCTCCGTTGAGGCAGGCCGCCGTGGCTGAAATTCGGTCTGGAGGACATTATTATTATGAAATAATAAAAAGCTGCGGTTGCCAACTCGCCTGCCAAGCGTGCCAACTATGTTAAATGTCTCGCATATGAGACAATCTATGGGGAAGGTTTACTCGTACGTTCAGTAGATAGAGGATATGTTACCGAAATGGAAAGAAAATCCAACACTTCGGTAAGATGGCGTGATCGTCACTTTAATCCCAAAAATGTCTTATATTTACAAATTACACAACAATAAATTATTTTGATCTATGATTAGTAACGGAAATTTGACCAAGTGATGGTGACGATGACATTAAAATGATGCGATGAATGACAATAAACAATAATACAATGATCCATAGAGCCTTTTTATACAAAGAATCCCGTAGCCTTTTTTGTTGCTATGTGCAAGTAACCCACATAGCCCAACTTGTCAGTATGTGAAGTGACTATGAGTAGGCCATATTGCTCATAGAACCGATAGCAGATGTGGAAGAATTGTCTCCCACTAGATGGAGTGATGACCTGACAAGAGATGCAAGAAGTCGATGGATGCAGGGTCAGGACCCTGTATTGTGGTGTTAGTGGTGGCTGTATTCCGCACTGACCTTGTGAACGGCTGTAATGATGACGATGATGATGATGAATCTGATATATCTTATAATTCTCCAAACGAGTCGACCAAATTCATGCCGCAGTTGTAACAGATTGCGACGTAGCTTTATCACGTCTTTTAAATTTATTTATTCCAACAAAATTAAGTACATTTATTTCCACACATCTTTTTTTTCATCTTTTTTTCATTATCTCGCCTCGAATAATTAAGGAACACAATGAACTCGCTTCTTGGTTAACGATCGACCGGTATAATTTTTATTTATTTTTTTACTACCCACACGCACTAGAATTATAATATAGATGTTATTGTTCTCATGTAAGTGACTTATTGTCTTAATGAGAAATAAAGTTCTTTAAACCGAATAATTAGTTTGCCGGCAAGTACACGCTCTTAAAAATTATGTACGAGTAATATTATGCATCGTTACCTACACTACAAATACAATTAATTATTAAAAATCAAAAAAAAATAAAAGCTACAACTAGAAAATATATAAAATAATGATATAATATGATAACATATAACGTCGACGTATTTAACAAATAAAACTTTTTTGCCAAAATAAATTATATTGTAGAAATGAATTCATTTCAAATAAAAATTTTGTGAGTAAACAAATACATTTAAGATAATTTTATTATTTTAAATTTGTTCAAATACATTTTGTATGCATGAGTAATTCAATTGCGTTTAAATGACTGACGCTAGAAAAATATAAATAGACGGTAATTATTACGTGAAAAAGCGCTAATTTTATAAATAATTACGATAGAACGCTTTGTTACGACAAATTTGTTAAGAACTGCTTTATCTTTATCTCATAATTTAGAGTTATAAATCCCTAAAAATAAAAATAAAACCCTTTATCAGCAAGCTTACTCTTGAATCCAATAACAATTTCGATCCAATCTCAATTTTAATCCAATGCTGACAAATTAGCGTACTCTTGAAAACAATTTTGACAACATAGGATTGAAATCGGAGTTGCGCTCGGATTGGCAAAAATGTTGTTGTACCACATGAAGTTAGCTGCGTTACTCTTAGCAACAGGCATGTTTTATTTATCGTTAAACCGGTAAAGTCATAATAAACCCTTTGTAACTTTCATAAACGAGCGTTTAAGTAGTAAAAATACTTAATAAATGGTGTAATTCGTCAAACATAACATCTTTTCATACAGTTCTTATAAAAAAACGCTATATTTGCGAGTTTTAATTAATTATATGGCTGTATAGGAGCGTGTCTTTGCCTCATTTTTTTGTTGTCAGAAAAAAATTGTTATCACGACGATCATGAAACAATGTAAACAAATATCAACTTTCGAAGAACTCTTTTTAAGTTTAAAGGTGAAGTGCTTTTTAAGTATGTGTAGAGTGAACTAATAATAGACCTTTCAATTTGGGTATAACTATAAACAGTTTGAAATAGTTCAATACCGCATTAATACAATTAAGCATCATATGAAACAGACGAAATGGGCACTGTTAGCTAATTAGGAGGAACAAAATAAATAATAATGGTCAAGGATAGGCTAAAGTAAGTATAACAATGTTTTTTAAAAATTTTATAGGTAGATATGTTTTTTTAATTTGGGTACAGAAAAAAAGCAATTTCTGGCCTGTTGAACAACATTAAACTAGGGATTCATAGCAGTCACAGATGGTCAAGTGTTGCTTTTGAAGACTCAACTTACAATTAACCTTTCTCACTACTTAGTTATTACAAATAACAATGTTGATTCGTTAACTTCTCAATATTTTTGTGTGGCATCTAATAATAATAACTATTTTTACTCACTTTTAAAGACAAACATTTTAATATTATTTTATTTTTCTAGGAATATCTAATGGATAGGCTAGGGCCACGGCACCAAATGGGCCAACAGCTGGTTAATTTCATGGAGAAAAGAGACTCTTTATGATGAACTTTATCTTCTAGATATGGCCACATAGAAAGTGGACTTGGTCGAGCCCCTACCTACAGTTTGATAAAAATAAGGAACTTGCAATATGTATGTCTTACACTCAAGTGGTAAAAAGGTAATCCATCATTTTTTAATTGCAATAATTTATATAAATTGACGTCATATGTATAACCTTTGTGTAGAGAATATAGATGTTTCAATACACCTTAAACATCCTTTTAAATGGTTTGTGGTGGATTAAAACTTCTAATTCAAATATTCCACCTTAATTTTGTCATTGATTTATAATTAACAACTATTAAACATTACTCTACAGAGATGGGATGTTATCAAATATTTATTTTCATTTTAAAATCACAACTTAATTCCATACCATATTCCCCAAGCAACAAGACTCTACCAACAAGAAATGATCAATATATGGAGCATCCGAAAATAAAGTTATAATCAAATGCAATGTCCAAAATAGCCAGCACAATTGAGGGGTTTAATATTATTGTTTTTAATTTTCCAAACAGAGTACAACAACAGTAACAATCCTGTAATTTAAAATAAGACTTTCATTTAATTTTATAAATGTTTTAATGTTATTTTAAATTTATTTGTTTTCTTTTAATTACTTTTGTAAAAGAAGCTGATTTTTGGTTCACTGAAGATATAATTTTAAGATTTTAATTTCATAGTGTTATCATTTGATATATAATCAATGTTTTTGATTACATAAGCTATATTATCAAATTTCAAATATGAAAAATAGATTTAATGTAGATTTAGTACCTAGGTAAGAATATATACTAATAGTAATGGGTTGATAAAAATATGTTTGCATTATATTAAATAAATGATCAAATTTGTATCAGAATTTTATTAACAAATCCTTTTTAAAAAACAATGAGTGAATGCTGGAAATAAAGTGAATGGGGCTATAAACTCTATCGTGAAAAGTCAGAATGTGTCAAAAAAGGCACATATTATGGCTGTTAGTCCCTTTTTTAACATATGGTAGTGGAAGTTGGGTGTGGCAGAAGAAGCACGAAAGTAGAATAAACGCAGTAGAAATTCAGTCATTAAGGAGTATGGTAGTTATGAATGTGAGTGAAAGGGTGAGAAATTACGTGATAAGAGTGTGGTTTGACCTAGCTATATAATTTTATTTTTAATTCTTATAAAATTATACATTTATTATATTTATATTTCCTTTACGTGTGAAACCTGCCAATAAACCTCTCAGACATGATAAGAGACCTCTGCCCAGCAGTGGGATGCTTTAGATCATACTTGAGATACGAGTATCTAAACAATCCTCTTTAAACGTTTGCGCCGCCTAACTATTGAACATATTTCTTCTACAAAACAATCACTTTAAAACGAATTAAAAATAAAGGCTGTAACAATATGATGTAAAATATATTCTCTACGGAGGGTCATATTTAGGTTTTTATTCATGCACTATTTTCTCACTAAAGTCCTTAATAATACAATTATTAGCTCCATAATCATCATCACTCATAGAAAAAAGCTTAAGTGCTTAAAACGCATAATTTGAAGCTCATTTCGTCATTTTTTTAATTGCAATGCACTATTACGGCGTAGAATAATAGACACAAGAGTTAAACATGTCATTATTTTATCGAAAACAATAAGATAATTGCCGGAAAAAAAAGATTAATATGAACACAATTCCTAAAACGTTACTGCAAGCTTACTCTTGAATCCAATAACAATTTCGATCCAATCTCAATTTCAATCCAATGCTGACAAATTAGCGTACTCTTGAAAACAATTTTGACAACATTGGATTAAAATCGGAGTTGCGCTCGGATTGGCCAAAATTTTTGTTGTACCACATGAAGTTAGCTGCGTTACTCTTAGCAACAGGCATGTTTTATTTATCGTTAAACCGGTAAAGTCATAATAAACCCTTTGTAACTTTCATAAACGAGCGTTTAAGTAGTAAAAATACTTAATAAATGGTGTAATTCGTCAAACATAACATCTTTTCATACAGTTCTTATAAAAAAACGCTATATTTGCGAGTTTTAATTAATTATAAGGCTGTATAGGAGCGTGTCTTTGCCTCATTTTTTTGTTGTCAGAAAAAAATTGTTATCACGACGATCATGAAACAATGTAAACAAATATCAACTTTCGAAGAACTCTTTTTAAGTTTAAATGTGAAGTGCTTTTGTATGTGTAGAGTGAATTAATAATAGACCTTTCAATTTGGGTACAACTATAAACAGTTTGAAATAGTTCATTACCGCATTAACAGTTAACACAATTAAGCATCATATGAAACAGACGAAATGGGCACTGTTAGCTAATTAGGAGGAACAAAATAAATAATAATGGTCAAGGATAGGCTAAAGTAAGTATAACAATGTTTTTTAAAAATTTTATAGGTAGATATATTTTTTAATTTGGGTACAGAAAAAAAGCAATTTCTGGCCTGTTGAACAACATTAAACTAGGGATTGATAGCAGTCACAGATGGTCAAGTGTTGCTTTTGAAAACTCAACTTACAATTAACCTTTCTCACTACTTAGTTATTACAAATAACAATGTTGATTCGTTAACTTCTCAATATTTTTGTGTGGCATCTAATAATAATAACTATTTTTTTACTCACTTTTAAAGACAAACATTTTAATATTATTTTATTTTTCTAGGAATATCTAATGGATAGGCTAGGGCCACGGCACCAAATGGGCCAACAGCTGGTTAATTTCATGGAGAAAAGAGACTCTTTATGATGAACTTTATCTTCTAGATATGGCCGCATAGAAATTGGACTTGGTCGAGCCCCTACCTACAGCTTGATAAAAATAAGGAACTTGCAACATTGAGTTATACAACACACTTGCAATATGTATGTCTTACACTCAAGCGGTAAAAAGGTAATCCATCATTTTTTAATTGCAATAATTTACATAAATTGACCTCATATGTGTTATCTCTTTGTGTAGAGAATATAGATGTTTCAATAAATCTTAAACATCCTTTTAAATGATTTGTGGTGGATTAAAACTTCTAATTCAAATATTCCACCTTAATTTTGTCATTGATTTATAATTAACAACTATTAAACATTACTCTACAGAGATGGGATGTTATCAAATATTTATTTTCATTTTAGAATCACAACTTAATTCCATACCACATTCCCCAAGCAACAACACTCTACCAACAAGAAATGATCAATATATGTAGCATCCGAAAATAAAGTTATAATCAAATGCAATTTCCAAAATAGCCAGGACAATTGAAGGGTTTAATATTATTGTTTTAAATTTTCCAAACAGAGTACAACAACAATAACAATCCTGTAATTTAAAATAAGACTTTCATTTAATTTTATAAATGTTTTAATGTTATTTTAAATTTATTTGTTTTCTTTTAATTACTTTTGTAAAAGAAACTGATTTTTGGTTCACTGAAGATATAATTTTAAGATTTTAATTTCATAGTGTTATCATTTGATATATAATCAATATGTTTTTGATTACATATGTTAAGCTATATTATCAAATTTCAAATATGAAAAATAGATTTAATGTAGATTTAGTACCTAGGTAAGAATATATACTAATAGTAATAGGTTGATAAAAATATGTTTGCATTATATTAAATAAATGATCAAATTTGTATCAGAATTTTATTAACAAATCCTTTTTGAAAAGCAATGAGTGAATGCTGGAAATAAAGTAAATGGGGCTATAAACTCTATCGTCGTCAAAAAGGCACATATTATGGCTGTTAGTCCCTTTTTTGACATATGGTAGTGGAAGTTGGGTGTGGCAGAAGAAGCACGAAAGTTGAATAAACGCAGTAGAAATGCAGTCATTAAGGAGTATGGTAGGTATGAATGTGAGTGAAAGGGTGAGAAATTGCGTGATAAGAGTGTGGTTTGCAAGATGATGTGACCAGTATTAAGAAAGGAATGCTTCGGTGGTATGGTCATATACAAAAAATTAATGATGAACAAGTGACAAAGCAAATTTATGTTGCAGAAGTGAGTGGCAGAGTTGGAAAGGGATGTTCTAGGCGAAAGAATACCGACAAATTGGCGATATATTGAAATTGGGCCAAATTAAGGGTACTAGTATAATGATGTGGAGGAGGCAAGTGAGGTGTGTCAGGATTGTTTCAAATGGAAGTCTGTAGTCTTTGTCCACCCCTCGAGTGACAGGCATGAGTGTTTATGTTGTGTTAAGTTATGTGTTATTAAAATTACGTTAGCTATATAATTTTTAAAATTATACATTTATTATATTTATATTTCTTTTACGTGTGAAACCCGCCAATAAACCTCTCAGATATGATAAGAGACCTCTGCCCAGTAGTGGGATGCTTTAGATCATACTTGGGATATCTAAACAATCCTCTTTAAACTTTTGCGCCGCCTAACTATTAAACATATTTCTTCTACAAAACAACCACTTTAAAACTAATTAAAAATAAAGGCTGTAACAATATGATGTAAAATATATTCTCTACGGAGGGTCATATTTAGGTTTTTATTCATGCACTATTTTCTCACTAAAGTCCTTAATAATACAATTATTAGCTCCATAATCATCATCACTCATAGAAAAAAACTTAAGTGCTTAAAACGCATAATTTGAAGCTCATTTCGTCATTTTTTTAATTGCAATGCACTATTACGGCGTAGAATAATAGACACAAGAGTTAAACATGTCATTATTTTATCGAAAACAATAAGATAATTGCCGGAAAAAAAGATTAATACGAACACAATTCCTAAAACGTTACTGTTTTGCTATTGCCTTAATTCCAACTCCAACACAATATCAAACACAATACGCTGCTGTCAACTAACTGTCAAAAGTGCGTCGGGAGTACCGATTTCGCTCGGACAATTTCAATTCCAATCCTAATTAGTTCACACAATCACCACGCAATACTAAACTAATTTAGCGCTAGAGTCGCTTTCAAGAGTACCAAACGTCATAATTCCAATCCCGATCGATCGGAATTGTTTTCAAGAGTAAGCCTACTGTTTTGCTATTGCCTTAATTCCAATTCCAACACAATATCAAACACAATACGCTGCTGTCAACTAACTGTCAAAAGTGCGTCGGGAGTACCGATTTCGCTCGGACAATTTCAATTCCAATCGTAATTAGTTCACACAATCACCACGCAATACTAAACTAATTTAGCGCTAGAGTCGCTTTCAAGAGTACCAAACGTAATAATTCCAATCCCGATCGATCGGAATTGTTTTCAAGAGTAAGCCTACAGTTATGCTTTCTCTTGGCAAATTATCACTTTCACACACATTTTTAATGTAAGTGCAATGGTTGTTTGACTTTAATGAAAAGTATTTTCTAAAACTTAAATAATGTAAATAATGATTTCTTATATTTACGCGAGCACTACACATTGATTAAAACTACTTTTACGGATTTTATCGCGTTTAATTTTAAATATTTTTAATTCCCGCACTCATGGCCCTCCGTTCTAAGTCTAATCGCGCAGAACTAGCAGATCGCACTCTACGGTCGGTTTTGTACAATTTTCTGAAGGTCATGTATATGTTTTATGGTAGTAAAGCAAACTAAAAGTCAACAAAGGATCTATACAAATAAAATATGTTTAGTGTAATATATTATTAGGAATCACTATGCATATGCGTTGTCACCACTGAAAACTGAGGTGGAATCTCCGGTTCTCTTACTTCCCAAAACCTAACAAAGCAGCATAATGCTGTTATATACGGTAGTATTCTTTTCATGCAAGTATTTCTAAGATATAACATTTCTAGGTCGAGCCAACCCATATGTTCTGTAACCATACTCTTGATGATGATGCGAGATGCGTTGTCACCACCGAGGAATGCCTCGTTTCTAACAAAAAAGGGTCTCCGGATTTTTACACTTACCATACGAAACAAAACAGTATTAAGCTGCTATTTTATTTTCTATGAGAGCATGTTCCTTCCTCGGTCGAGCCGACCCATTCGTGATACAACCACAATTTAGTCGCAGCGTGCCTCTACCACGTATAATATTCTCTACGACGCCACTTCATGGCAAGTGCCCTATAAATACCATATATTAAAATATTTTTATAAAATATGCATATCATTTTAATGATGACCTATTTTCCAAAATTAATTTGTAGGTTCTTTAACATTTTGGAATGGCTGATCGTCCTAATCTCATTCCGAATAGTGAAGCGTTCAACGATATCTTTTACAAGGGTTTCGTTTCGCTTAGTGTTGATATTTCACTATTGTTTTTTGATGGTATTGTCAGACCAAACAAAAAAAGAAAAACGGGTCGCTGCGTATATTCCAAATGATGCACAAACCAAGTCAAACCCGACCATGCTAAAGTTATTGCAAGAACACGCACTCAGGTACATCCAAAATAATTTTCAACCAACGACATGATTTTAGATACTTATTTGTGCGTCCAGCAGTAAACATAATTTTTGTTTATAGAATAGGGTGAAAAACGAGCACACAGTCCACCTGATGCTAAGCGGTTGCTGTGGCTCATAGACATCTACATCTATCCTCGATTACGAATCAAAATGCAGATGCATTGTTACCCATGAGGACTAAGATGGAATGCCTCATTTTCAGTAAAAAGGGTCTCCGGTTCTCTACACTCACTATACGAAACACAGCATTAGCACCGTTGGAGGTCCACATTGAATAGATAGATAAATAAATAAAAGTAAACACGTACCCGATACTCTCTCAGCTAGCATCCAATATTTATTGATTATTGTGGTCCAATTGCTGTCAGAATAGTAGTCATCGATGGCGATTTTCACGAAACCCGACATTTTAATTGTTTTTGTTGCACTTTTCACTTTTAATAATATTTATATAATATATTTATTATATATTTAAAATATCACTACACACTCACAAACCACTTTAAAAGTTTAGTTTAATAACACTGTCGATCGTTCTACGATGGCAATTTGCTGGAGGCAAGTTGTCACCTAAAAATAGGAAAAATGCAAGTTAGCTCAATTGAAAATGTAGTATAACAGACACATAAAATTTTCAGAAAACACAATAATGTCACCGGTCAGTTTTTAGTTATACTCTGCACTATAATAATAAATATGTGCGTACCGAAAATCTGTTTCCGCGCGTAACGTCATTATATTTGTGTATATTATTGATAAAAAGTCAAAAGCACATCTCTTTACGACGAACGAAAGGGAAAACCTGAGCTTTATGTGAAAGTGCGCACGAGTTGCTATCCGAAACGGAATTGAATCTCCCGCCGTAACTATGCCAATAGCGAACAGCTCTCCCCACGCTTCTAGAAGGACGTAAACGACATATATTGCATCACTTAAAATTGCGTTTTACTACTGCTGCAAAACGACCACGTTTGCGAAATTACAACGTTTAATTTTTATATTATTTTTAAATTTTTACGAACTCATGACAATAATCAGGTAAATAATTGTTTTATTATTCCTATTATAAAATATTTATTGTTTATTGAAAAATGTTAATATATATTTTGTTAACTTTTAAACAAATAACAAATCATAATGAATAATTTCAAAATTAAATAATATTTATACTTAAATTATTACTTGGAAGTAAATAAAAATGCTCATGATCTACGTTGCAATCATCGTTCTTGATTTGCTTTAGCAGTTGGATATAAAAGAGATTGCGAGATAGCAACTCGTCTTCAGATACACGCACGACCTTCAATAGTTTCTTAATTTCAAGCATATTTTATACCATCTCATCTGCATTTTAATAGCAAACCTTAATTATGTATGTATTTAGAAATATGATGTTTAAAAATTCACCCTGTGATTTTTTTTAATTTATTGTATATTGATGATGAAGATTTTAAGCCGATTTCAAAAATTTGGGAATTTGTCTGTATTGTCCTTTTAATGCATGTAGCGCAATGCCTTTGTAATTAGCTTCAAAAATTGCCGTCGCTTTACTTTTTCGTACATTACAATTAGAAATAAAACATACATAATATTAAATTAAAACATGAAAAGATGAACTGTAACCATATTCTACATTAAAAAGTTTGTGTATCATATTACAAATTAAAAATATGTTAGATGTATTTTTATAAACACAGAAAAAACATATTCTGACTTCGTTTCACTCGTAAAAATAGACGTCAATTTAAGAAATGTCTAAAGTAGCTTTCTCTCTTTTCACTAAATGACAATAGAAAGAGACAGGTATAGACATAAATAATGCATAAAAATCGAAGTTAAATTAAACACCATTAATTCGTCAAAGTAATTTTGTGCAATGAGTATTGTTTGCGAAAATAGAAGAAAATACATCTTATTTTAAAAAGCGATATATAACGGATAAAAGTTTGGCCAATTATATTTACATTACCCAAAACAAATCAGTTTCTTATAAAGTATCATTATGAAATGAGCCGCAGTTTGTATCGAATTAAACTAATTAAGTTGTAAAGTTGATATTGTTATAGTACTCGTGGTATGTAATATTTAGCAACAATAATAGTACGTGAAATCGTGTCCTAAATGTAATTTTGTTGGTAAATTTAACATATAATATTACGAATGCTAAACTTACGTGCTCTTTAGCTTGATATGATGTAGGTATAGCCCTGCTCGGGTGTAATATACGCTGATAGCTTGAAAACTACTGTCTCAATATCTTAATATAAAATATGCTTAATTATTTATTAAAAAAATCCTTTTGACGTAAATAAGATAACGTTTTTATTTATTTTCTTTTCAATATTTAAATATAATATTTTCTATAACCCATATATATATATACTTTCCTTCACCGCCGAGCACGTGGTAAATCAGCACTTAAAATTGCAATTAACAATTTCATTGGTGCCGGCGGGGATCGAACCCGGGTTACTCGCGTTTTGTTATATTTACAGCGAACGTTAACCACTGAGCTACCATGGTTCACTAATATACACACACACACACACACACATATATATATATATATATATATATATATATATATATATATATATTACCTATTTGAGGCAATCTATGGACGATACATATGTATGTTCAGCAGGTTAGCCAGATTATAGTGCCCAAGCGTATGCGCAAGCACAGGTACACTCTCTATTCCCTCACTCTCATAATTCCATGAGACGGTAAGCCAATATAACAAAGATCAAGCGCAGGCTCAACAACGCCTTTACTTGCTTTCCAAGGCACGAGAGTGAGACACCGCAAACTAAAAAAAATTTTTAGCCCGACCCGGGATTCGAAACCCATGACCTCATGATCAGCAGTTGCACTACTACATTAACTAGACCAAGGAGGCAATCCTGTAATAAATAAATAATGAATGAATATCTCGAGATATATGCTTCGATGTCTTTGTACGTATGAAGCACAAATTTACTGTAGTTCAACGAACATCATAAAGGTGGCGTTACTAGTAACTTTCACTCTTCTGTGAACTTGTTTCATGTGTCTTTCTCTCAGTCAATGTCAAGAGCTTATTAGCGCCAGCGAGAGCTTAAGAATAGAACTGTCTATTCTTTTTCTAATTTAATAGTTAAAAATAACAGAGACCAGTGTAAGATTGTTATTCCTATCCGATCCGATTATATTTAATTTGTTGTCTGTGTAAGTTTATTTTTATAAAAATGAAGTGGCAAACGAACTAATAGCCTAACTGATAGTACATGTACTGGGGCTGCGGTACATCCCTATATATACACCTGCAATTGACTTTATCGGATGCGTTATCAACACTGAGAGTAAGATGGAATGTGTCTTAGATTTTTTGGCCCGACCCGGGATTCGAACCCAGGACCTCATGATCAGCAGTCACACCACTACAACCACTAGACCAACGAGGCAGTCGCTCTTAAAATATTGTTGTACTGAACGTGTAGCGGCGCTGTCGCTACGCCTCTAACTTCTGTATGGCTTCTGTGTGTCTTTTGACCCACATTGCAGGCATAAAATGACTGACAATATGACTTCAATAGAGTAGTTTTAACTTCGTCGGCACATCGAACGAGCCTGCAGGTCAACCTTTGCCTCTAACGGCAGTGCCCACAGTACTCTTTCCATATCTATGTCATAAGCTCAGTAATTGGCTGACCCAGTGCCCCAGTTACTTAAACAACCTGTGTGAAAAAGTTGATTAAGCGAATCTTATGTAAAAATCGTTATTATAAAGATAAGGAATACATGGATTAAATGATCTCTGCGAGGTGATCGCAACCAAGCGATTTTATCATGATTTGTATAATTATTAATTATGCAACATCATATTATTTTTTTCAAATAATATAGTCCCACAGACTTCTTGCCGGTTGTTTCCCACACCGGTATTTTCCAAATCGCTAGTGAATTAAAGTTGGATAACTTTCAATAAGTATCTATAATAAAATAGTTTATCTTTTCTGTTTCTAGTTATAGTTTTATTTCAACTGCGGACAAATATGTTCAATTTTTCAAGGTTGGAATGATGATTTACGTTATGAGAATAATTGCTCACATAATGTATTAACAGAGTTCCATTTAAAAATTATTATAAAATAATTCAATAAAGTTCGTTGGCTAACTAATACTAAATAAAATAAAAATTTTTTGAATGAGTGATGAGATGCAAATATGCAATGTCACTATGCTCGAAGTTTTTTAGTATAGGTAACTATTCACATACGACGTATTTCAATCCGAGCCTAAGCCACGGCCAGGTTTATACATTAAATATGGTTTTAAAACACAATCACAGTGAAAAGTTATTTAGAAGCCATTTTATAAACTATTTTCTATGTAATTACAACTTTCATAAAAACCTTGCGTAATAACATGTTTTTTAACATCATACATACCTAACACATTTTGAATCAGGTATTCAAACCCAATCCAGGTTACCGTCTATCGCGTAGCTATTAAGCTCAAGAATAATAAAATAAGTGATATGTACGTGCGTGCGTGCATGCGTGCGTGCGTGCGTGCGTGCGTGAGTGCGTGCGTGCGTGCGTGCGTGCGTGCGTGCGTGCGTGCGTGCGCGCGTGCGTGCGCGCGTGCCCGTGCGTGCTCGCGTGCGCGTGCGCGTGCGTGTGCGTGCTCGCGTGTGCGTGCGCGTGCGTGTGTGTGTGCGAGCGAGTGTGCGTGTGCGTGTGCGTGTGCGTGTGCTTGTGCGTGTGCGTGTGCGTGTGCGTGTGCGTGTGCGTGTGCGTGTGCGTGTGCGTGGGCGTGGGCGTGTGCGTGTGCGTGTGCGTGTGCGTGTGCGTGTGCCTGTGCGTGTGCGTGTGCGTGTGCGTGTGCGTGTGCGTGTGCGTGTGCATGTGCGTGCGCGTGTGCGTGTGCGTGTGCGTGTGTGTGTGTGTGTGTGTGTTGCCTGCGATTGTACCTTCTGGCTTTCTTACCCTTCAGAGTGAAAGACAATAGTTGGTGCTAAGACAAGAGGATCGTCGCTAGCTACAAAGTCAGACAGAAAAGTAACCTTTTGCTAAGGCGGAAAGATAAAACATATTATTGTAATGCTAAATTATAAATAAAATTAAAAATATTTTTTCTATTTAATATTCAATGAAAATAAAGTTCTTTTTTTAGATATTTGTAAAGTGATTGTTCCGCCTTAATTTTTGTTTCTTCTGTTTCTATTTCCGTGTGTCGCATCTTACGACATCTAGTTAAAGAACGAATGAATATACTTTATTGTACACCACAAACAAATTTAAACTATTGTATTGTATTTATTGTATTGTATCTATTGAGGTAGTGGATATTACGTTGCCACTACATGACCTGCCTTAAACAAATTTTAGATGTTCTTCTTCTATAACAGTCCTTATAAATCCACTGCGGCAAGCTTTTTTCTTGTAAGTTTTTTATTTGTTTCCTGATAAGTTTAAAATATTAGGAGTGGTTCACGACGGTAGTCAAATGGCGGATTTGAATTCGCGACCTTTTGAGTTCGAGGTCTGCACCCTGTCATTATGCTACTGTCGCTTTGGATTACCATTCTGATATTTATAATTCGTAAAATATCTCAAGATGACCATGCTTGATAGGGGCGAAATACCGATGTTATCCTCATGTAGGTGAGGTTTGCATTTAGTAAAAATCAGTGACACCGTAGTCGGTTTATTTAGTCATGCGGAATTACTTAGTCACTTATAAACATTGACTTATATATTACTAGCTTATAAAGCGTTACTGACCGTAAAGTATTCTAAATTGTTCTTCTATCATTACCTATATGTCTAAATGTTTTTTTTTTACATAAAAAGGGTGACAAACGAGTACACTGATGGTAAGTAGATGCTGTGGCCCCATAGAAATCTACATTTAACCTCGATTAAGAATCAAAATGCAGATGCGTTGTCGTCCCTAAGGACTAAGATGGATTGCCTCGATTCCAGTAAAACGGGTCCGTGGTTCTCAACACTCTCCATACGAAACACAGCAATATTAAGCTGCTATTTTACGTCATACTGTTAGAGCGTGGTCCACTCCCGGTTGAACCGACCCATTCGTGCTACAACCATAATATAGCTGTAGCGTGGCTCTACCACGTATAAATGTTATGCAAATTTTATTCAATTACATCACCAGCAAGCGACTCGTTCAATAGATTAAACCTTATATATAACACAAGGTCATATATATTGACAGCTTATATTGTGCATTCACTGACTTTTCTAAGAAAAGCTACCAGAAGCGTCAACGAGCTTGAAGGTCAACTTTCGCAATTTATTGTGTAATTTCGTGTTAAATATTAACTTGCTCTGGCTTGTTGGTCTCGCTGTTAAACTCAAACTGGGTTAAGGTTGGACATAGCGTTCTTGCTGGCGGACTGAAGTTTACGTAAGACGAAGGTGTGTTGATAACCTGCGGGACCACATGTTTTTAAAGAATGTTATTTATAAAAAACATGTTCTTTAGTAATGTTTAAGAGTGTATGTTGTGGAAGCTACAAAATGTTGAATCATAAGTTTTTTTTTAATATATAAAACTGAAGTGCCAAACAAATTTACAGTTCACCTTATTGTAAGTCGCTGCAACCTTATTCAAACAAAAATAAGGGCTCTAAATGTGCCGTCTACTCTAAAGATTAAGACAGAACGCCTCATAACCTATAACAAGGTAGGTGTAATTTTATA
Organism: Parnassius smintheus behrii; assembly: GCA_036936625.1. NCBI lineage: Eukaryota > Metazoa > Arthropoda > Insecta > Lepidoptera > Papilionidae > Parnassius > Parnassius smintheus. The sequence goes on along the minus strand of JAUPFT010000007.1, from coordinate 7,490,037 downwards.
GGTGGTAGAACGACGCTACAGCTACATTATAGTTGTAGCATGAATGAGTCGGCTCGACCGAGGCAGCACCACGCTCTCACAGAATACCAGCGTAATGCTGCTGTGTTTCGTATGGTGAGTGTAGAGAATCGTTTAACCTTTTTTACACGCTTTTTTGCATTTTGACTCTTTCTTGAGGATAAATGTGGATATCTATGGGCCCCAGCGTCCAATCACTATGAGGTAGACTGTGTGCTCGTTTGTCACCAAATGCTATAAAAAATTATACTGACTGTCTATACTACTTGGCGCCAGAAACATGTAAGTGTAAACTATTCAGCTGAATTGCTTGGCAAAAAAGAAGTCTAGTACTAGTAGTAAGTCAAATACCTAGTAGTTGCTATGTAGGGAGTAAAAGGATTCTATGTAATTACATCAAAAGGTCCTGAAAAAGTGCTGCACCGTAGTGCCAAAATACGATTTAAAAATTACTAAAAACGTCATTAAACTTAGCCAACTTAGTTGTAAATACCATGGATGACATGAAGTTACTATGAAGATGATTATGGAGAGCTATATATTTATAACAATACACAAACAAATACACACATATGTACTCGCACACATATATTTGTAAATTGCAATTCGAGAGCGATGTAGTAGCGTTGTAAATGTATACACTTCCCTGTATCGTCTTGCGAGAGCTTTAAGAGATGACATAGGGAAACTTAAACACGTGATGAGAAGCTATATATTCCTGAGCACAACTCAAAATTTAAAAACTAATGTTAAAAAAGCTTCAAGCACAAAGAGGAAATCTATGGGGGAGGCCTATGATCTGCAATGGAGTTTTATAGGCTGGAATGGATGGATGGCTGAACTTAAAAGCTGCATGTATCTAAAAGTTATAATATGCGGACTTTGAATACAAACTCAACAAGGTCAGTTTAACGATTCATCCGTTTCCATGACTGACTTAAGCCATTTTGACGTCAAAATTGGCAATAGGCATATATCTTCAATTCTAATAAAAATCAAAAAAAGGCATATAGCTTCAAATCAAATAAAAATTAAATATATTTAGTTATCTCTTACACATCATGTAAATTAATTTTAATACAATCACAACAAATAAAGTGTACATCTGATAGTTATCTTTGTTCACAACTTTTGATTTATTAACTGCGTAGTCAATTTATTGTACTATAAATATAATAATTATAATAAATATTCAGCAAAATAAAATGTATGGGTATTATCTATTATTCTTATTGACATACGGGTGGGATATTTACATACTTTTCTATATGAGTCGTCATTGTTTGATACTTTGCTTCCGCGAGAGTGACAGAGAGGTCGTTGGTTATGGTCTCTTCATACTTTGTCGGAAAGATTTTGTCAAAATACTTTTGCACATAATATTTTAATAAACAGTTTCCTGTGTGTAGCCTTAGAACCCACAGTTGGTTGAAAACCGTCCTCTAGTTTTAAGAATCTTTCTCTTTCTCTCTCATGAAAATTATCGAGCCTGATATTGTATCCAAAGCAATTTTGGAAATGATTATTCCATCACCTGTTAAATTATTTCTCATTACCGACTTTTATAAAGTTTATGGGTACATATTTAATAGTGAATTATGACATCGCCTTATAATACACAGGTTATAATTTTCGGGTGAAGTACGAGTATATTACTAGCGTATGGATTTGACTTTGTATCTGATCCTTCTTTCGAATATTAATTAAAAATAAATAAATTATTAAATTTAATAATTTTCCTGACATTAACCCAGGTAGGTAGGTAGATAGGGTAAGACGTGGAAATCCGTCCTAAGGGGAGATATCGCACTGAAAGTTTTTTTGTTTTCGTTTTGAAATATAAAATCTATCCCCCAAACATCTCCGGTGCGCGCATATCTCTCGTTTTACACCAGTGAAAAAAATCAATATACATTGCAACGTAAAATTAAATTAATTGGTAAAATAATTACGTATGTTTCTTTTTTATTTTGATAGACATAGCATATATTGCGCAATAAACCTTGGATACTTAGTTTAACTTTTAAGATCGAGGTTTCATATGCGATGTCATTACAATGTTTTAAGCGTTATCTCAGCTCGATTTAATAGCATTGTAATGTACGAACAAGATCAGAATTTTAATGTTTGAATTAACTTTTTATGCGAAAGAACGTACGTCAATTTTTTTTAGATTTTATTATTATATTTAGATTAGTATCATACAAATGGTATAATAATTTTAATAGGAAAAATATTATTGTATTGCATGTTGGCCCCTAAATTTCCGAATTATATTAAATTTATGAAGTGGAAGATTAAGATCTTATAGCTTTAAAAGTAGTCCAACATATAATTTGAAGGTATTTTTCATTAATTAAAGTAATATTTAATATCTAAAGATTGTTTTTATTTACTTATTGTAAAACAGTTATGGCTTTATAATAGTTCAATAGTGACAATGATAAATTGAAAAACTTAAATATATCTAAAATAATTATATTTTTTATAATAATTATTAAAAGTTTTACAGGCCCTATGCGCCGCTTGTGTGAACTTTGCAAACTTAATTGAAAACATAATTGCTCTCACTGCCACACATTAACGTCAGTAATTAAATCGATTTCGAAGCCCTGGTTGCCCTGGAGCTGGTCGTTATTATCAGTTCGAGCTTATGAGTGCTGATTTATAACTTATATGGTAAAAAAGAAATTGTCGGCAATAGGCCTGCGTGTATAATAAATTAAAATAACTGGCTGTGAAGTGCGCCAATACACATAAGCCGCTTGCCAGGTTCTGCCTTGCCTAAAACTTTGTGAGAAATGAGAGGAGGCCCGTGCCCAGTATTGGGTATTACGCAGGCCATTACTTTATTTTTGTTTCAGTATTTTAATTTAATCCGTATCTGCAATTGGTCTCTTTAAGGCTGTTATATTACCCATGAACTTACTACTTTTTGATGTAAACAGATTATTTAATTAGATCCTAGATATGAATGATAATGAATGATGTATAATTTAATTTTGCCATAATATACAAGAAAATGTAAACAGAATGTGTATTAAAATTAGAAACATAGGTATCTCAAGTCCTGATCTTCATATAATTAAGAGTTTTAAATAAAAATATAAAAGTAAAAAGTAAATTTACAGCCTATATACGTCCCACTGCTGGTCACAGGCCTCCCCTCATTTGTGAGAGGGTTTTAGGGCAAGGAAGTATCCGCCGCGTAGCCCAAATGCGTGTTGGCGAACTTCACATGTCTTCGAAATACTTTTTTTTTCATATTACTTTGGTATGCAGGTTTCCTCCCAATGTTTTCCTTCACTGCCGAGCACGTGGTAGATCAGCACTTAAAATTGAAATTAATTTTAATTGAATAATTAATTTGTATTCAATCCCCGCCGGCACCATTGGTGCCGATCGAACCCGGTTACTCATGTTCTGTTATATTTGCAGAAACTCAGATGGTTACAGTAGTGGGATGTAGTTTTTAACTTTTAATAGGGATATTCACTGCTGATCATAGGCTACCCATATTGTTTGTCTAATAAGCCGAATATTTGCAGTTTTGACGCTTGACGAGCGGGATGGTAACCGCAGCTTTTTATTTCATTGCGCTATTATCAGGAAGATTCTGCCATCCCTACCCTGTTTCAGTTTTTCTCTGTCGCCTCTTACGACGAATCAAATAACACATAATTGTAAACACTATGCCGTGTATTAAGAAAAACTATGTCAAGATTTATGAATTTTATGTCAATAACGCATTTCTGATTCCAGGACAACTTACCCTTCATAAAGACAGATCGGAAGATATGCCCGATATAAAAAAGGTGTCGATAGACGTACGATATTAATCCAATTTTGATAAACTAACTTATGTGTTTCTGTAGCATATTGGCAAATTTCAATCATTGACGTCGAATATAGACAACCGAGGTGTCTCTACAAGTCCTCCCATTTTTCTAACTTTTGTACGTAATAATATTAATGTTGTTATTAATTAAAGCTCACGCGAGCGAAGCCGAACAAAAATAGTTAAAATTTCAATAGTTATATTTCTTAGACGATGCTTTAACCCAAATGTGATTGTGATGTTAGTCTGCAGTATATGATCTCATGTTGTTTTATTGATTTATTTCAATAGGCATTTTGGCGAGTTCAAAAGTCCACCCGAAAATAATAAGTCTATTGTGAAAAGAAACATTTCATAAGCCGATTTCATATTCGAAGTGGTCAACCTCGACCAAGTGTACCAAACCCTAATCACTCAGGTCACTGTCACCGCGTCCCAGTTTTTCATCCTTAATGTAAACAGTAACGACCTCTGCACACCACGGAGCAAGGTTGTCCAACGTAACTAAACATTGGTAAATATGCAAGAGGTAGGTTATGCTCTGTTTATTTTAGGCATTTGACGTTAAGATGAAAATGCTTTTATTAACCTCGATCTATTTTCATGCGGATGTTTCCAACCTTTTTCTGATCTGTATTTAATTTTATGGGTTTATTGCATACCTTTTTATAAAAAGTGATTTTAATTACTCTCAGGTTTTAACCAATCTCTTTCAATAAAACATTGTCATGAAAAATTTGCGACCTTAAATTTATGACAACATTAATACACATATAAGAAATTTGTTTAGTGACGAAGGCTCTTCTTTAAACCAGAGGCCGTTAACAACATTTATCAGTAAACCATGTTTTGTAATAAAGCCAAATGACCTTATTTTAAACCACAAACTTACTAATTAATTTTATTTTATGAATACTACTACTACTACTACTACTACTACTAATTTTTGGGCAAAAAGGAGTAAAGAAAGGTTATTTGCACAAACTTAAAGTCATGCATTGCATAGTAATCGGCTATGTAATATGATATAAATAAAGAATTAAAAACATTTTATTCGTTGTGTTATGTAAACAATCAAAGGCGCAAGTTATAGCATAGCCTCATAGGTAAAGAGCCTACACAGCAGCGACCCCGATACATTGCAGCGGCACGAGGCGCAACTCAGCAGAACGTAAGCATTGACGTCAACGGATGCAATCGGAGCTCTGCAATATTACTTTACCTTATTTTAATGTAATAATTAAAAATCATTCTAGATCTAGCATCGATCTGATTCACTTCTTTTTTAGTTGTAATAATTATATTGTAATTTTATATTATAATAAAGTATTTTATATTAGTTTCGGTTTTTTTTGGGTCCTTCGGCTGCAGTTAACGTAATTGGCGCAGTCGGTAGGATACTCAAAAGTTAGTTAGACTATCGTAGCTTTCAAGCTTTAACCGAGTATCCGAATCTACTACGGACCAACTGCAAGCCAGGAGGATACATCAAGACATCGATCCCGAGAAAATCGAGATGAAATCTATGACTCTAAAATTACTGACCGTACTGACCATGCTGACGATCGAAGCCCAGGAGATAAAACTTGAATGTCTTGAAGACGGACCAGGCCTACTACCATTTAGACTTGGACCAACGACTCTTATAACTCACTATCACACATTTCTTCAGAATGTTAAACTTGACGACATCAGAGACAAAGTAACCCTATTACAGGAACAGCTACAAAAATACCAGAACCGACTTGATAATGACACCAACTTACTGTACGAATTGCAAGTGGACTATCTTTATAGTAAATTAGATAAAGTTTTAATACAACTAAATAGCTTAGATCCTAGTCGCACTAAGAGAGGTCTAGTAGACGGCTTAGGCTCGGTAATCAAAAGCGTAACCGGTAATTTAGATTATTTAGATGCCGCGAAATATAATAATGCCATAATAGTTTTAAAGGATAACCATGATAGGATCGAATCGGAATTCAATAGTCACATTTGCATTAGTAAGGAGTGGATGTTTCAACACAATAGTGTAATATCCCAGATAATTGAAAATCAAAACAAAATTAACTCAACACTTATCCAGTTATTAGATAGAGCCGCTTATACAGATAGTAGCCTCATCAAATATGCTAAGTTTGCCCAACTCCTAACAATTTTAACCGAAAATATCGATGATGTGCTCAATGAGCTTAATAGGATAGAAAATATATTAGCATTTAGTCGTGCATCGAGCACCCACCATTCTACCTTAAGTGTTAAAATAATTAAGTCCATGTTAGTAAGGTTAAGGCAAATTTATGATAAGGAACATGTATTAAATTTAGAGACTAGAGAATATTACGATATCATTAAGTCAGGTTATTATTTCACGGAGAATCAAATAGTAATTGTTCTGAAATTCCCCGTTATTTCCAAAGACACCTTCGACCTATTCCGCTTATCCATTGTACCTAACAAAAACCACCAATCTATTATTCTACCCTATCCTCTAATAGCAACCAATAGAGAAAAATTCGTGTACATGGAGACAGAATGTCCGAAGTTGAGTAATCGGTACCTATGCGAAAAGGAAACAAACACCCAAATTCGAACACAATCCGACTGTATCCAGAACCTCATCATCAATCAGTCTATAGCAAAATCCTGTAAGATAACCGACATCGCACTATCAAAAGAAGCCATGGAACGTCTTGACGACAAGCACTATACCATCTCCTTCCCTCAACCAACTAAGGTCCACACAGTATGCGGGCGTGAAGACATTAGTACATTACAGGGCAGCTACTTAGCCACAATACCAATCAATTGCTTCCTGCGAACACAAGAATTCACCATCACTAATATCAATGATCAAGTAGAAGGCTATCCCCTGAAACTAATGAAAATACCAATGGATATAAGCGCAAAAGATACCCCAGCAGTACCACGAATCAGCATCAATACAATCAACCTGAAAGGACTCCACGCAGCCCAGGACCAACTCATGATGCAACCACCTCTTCATCTGCGAGAGATGCACCCCCTAACCTTATATCATACTACTATTCCCTTTTACGCCGTGTTATCAAGCCTAGTAGTATTCGCTATCATAATCTCAGTTCGTTACTACTACAAGACTAGGAAGCAAGAACAGACCCAGGATAACACCCAACATAACTATGAAAACCCCGAAGGAACAAAGGTCGAAAAGACATTACCAGCAACTTTTTCTCTCAAAGTTCTAAAATAGTTGCTGATCTGAGGGTGGAGGAGTTATAGCATAGCCTCATAGGTAAAGAGCCTACACAGCAGCGACCCCGATACATTGCAGCGGCACGAGGCGCAACTCAGCAGAACGTGAGCATTGACGTCAACGGATGCAATCGGAGCTCTGCAATATTACTTTACCTTATTTTAATGTAATAATTAAAAATCATTCTAGATCTAGCATCGATCTGATTCACTTCTTTTTTAGTTGTAATAATTATATTGTAATTTTTATATTATAATAAAGTATTTTATATTAGTTTCGGTTTTTTTTGGGTCCTTCGGCTGCAGTTAACGTAATTCGCAACCTTTGATTGTTTACATAACATTTTAATTACTCATAAAGCATTCCAATGTGTTAGATAAGGCCAGTTTAATGCAAGAGTGAAAAGGTGTATGTGTAAGACAAGGATGGGTATGAGTATTAGAAACGGATGGCAAGAGCCTCCTATGGGATCCATAAGGTCGTGTGAGAATGAGTTTGATACCTTGTAAAAGTAATTAACGGTGATAAAAGGGTAAGCGTGAACCGTTTCTTGAAAATATTATAAATATTAAAATATTAATTGAATTATATTTTTCTTTATTTTTAAAGTTTAAAAAATGTATTTAATAACTACTTGTTAACGTTTTGGCTAAACTTTGTATTATTCTTACAAGATGATAGAAAATAAAAATATTAAATAGTACATTAAATATGTAATTTCGCTTAAAGTTTTATTTAAAGACCTGTTTGTAATTGTAATTCTCGCATTAAACTTTTGCATCGTGTAAGATAGGTGAAAAAATTGATGGAAATTGTATTATAAAAACTGAATTGAGTGATTTAAGTAATTATAAAAATTGTATTTAGTGTTTTTAACGTTTATGACCATACAAAATTGTTTATAAAAAGTGATATTACGCCCTATATTTTAATGCCTTATATAATATGAATGTTTAATTGTTTTATGATGTGCTTAAATTTGTACTATTTGTTATCATAAGAAATAGAGTTATGATGCAATATATGAAAATGTGATGGCAAAGAGTAACTGTTTGATCACTATTAGGGCTAAAGAACAGAAATAAACCTGTTGCAGTTGTTCAGCAGACTATCCAATGTATTAATATTATGTAGAGATAGGTTTGAGCAATACACATCAACATAATCAATAATCAGTACAATAAGTGACTGGACAAGTAAAATATTAGTATTGGTGGGAAGAAAGTTTTTTAATCGATATAGAGTTAGCAAAATTCCAGTAGTTTTGCCACTGACCTCAAGTATATTTTTGTTGCATGTTAAGCAACCCTCAATATACAGATCAAGGTCGTTTAAATAGGTAGAGAATGGTATGACATTATTAATTAACATAAATGAGGGTAGGGTGAGAATATCCAGTTTAGATAATAATGTTGAGCTACCTAAGATTATCGTTTGGCATTTAGACGGATTCACGTTTATGCCATACACAGTATTCAGAGATATTTCAAATCACCATTTATCTATAGCTTATTTATTTCTTGCTTGCTATTTATATTGGCTACTAGTAACTATATAAACGGGTGAGTAATATAAACGGGTGGGTCACTAATATCTTAATATCTCTCCAAATATAAATGCTAGCTAATGAAATAAAAAAAAAGTTGTTGGTTTTGGCGGAATATTCCAATATTAAGTGGTTGGATTTTTTTGCTTAGGAGTACGTCCTGGTAGAATCCAACTTCTTATTCTTACGTGTTTCCGCCGCAGCAGTGCTTCATGAATTGAAATATGCTGTCATATTCGTTCCAGTCATATTAACATTTGCGTCGTTCATCATAGTTATCTACAAAGATACAACGACTGGTCATGATTTATTCACTGACTTTGTCCAACTAGCAACATTGTAACAATATTTGTTATATTTTTGAGATGTAACTAACGTGTTATTCTTTTTAGTGATTTTTATTGTGTACCAAGAATGCCATTTAAATATTTTTTTTTGGTGACAGAATAGATAAAACCCGAGCAAATGGAATTATTTTCAATAATATTTTGGCGAAAATTAAAATTCTTGTTAATTTTTTTCATTACTTAAAAGTCAACCGGTATTTATATATTATAATTATTTATTGCATAACATCCTTTTTAAAACAGAAAAGGCCCATTTCCGACAGTGGACATTTACGGACTGATAAATTACAGATTTTATACAGTATTCTATTTCATTATACTATAATTAATATTCGAATATATAAGTTCCCGACCCGTTCTATTTCCTCACAAGTGTATGCTCATACAAGTTATACATTGTAACTATCAATTTAAAACCATTTTAGATTAAAATCTACCTAAATCTACTGAACATAGGCCTCCCCCAAAGATCTTTTTTAGCATTGGGTGACAAACGAGCACACAGTCCACCTGATGGTAAGTAGATGCTGTGGCCCATAGACATCCACATTTATCCTCAATCAAGAATCAAAATGCAGATGCGTTATGATCCGTGAGGACTAAGATGGAATGTCTCGATTCCAGTAAAAAGGTTCATCGATTCTCTACACTCACCATACGAAACATAGCAGCATTATACTACTATTTTACGCTGGTATTCTGTGAGAGCGTGGTCCTGCCCCACTCGAGCCGACCTATTCGTGCTACAACTATAATATAGCAGCAGCGTGACTCTACCACGTAAAAACTTGAGAGAAGAGCTTGTCTCGAGGCGATTTTTCCATAGGTGTGACGCTTAGCAAGCAACTGGGGTTGGCAACTACAACTAAAATCATATTAATAGATTTTAGTATTTTATCAATAGTTAATGAAATAATTATTGTTAAGAGTTATTATCAGGAAGATGTTTCCGCCCACCATCTATAAGAGCCTACCTTTGTCATCTATTACGACACCCAATGGATGATACTTGGTAGTAGATATTCTTACACTGCCACAACATGGTTGACAATTAAAATTATATATACAAAAATATATTTTCCCAAATTCATACGAAAATTAGCTTTAAATTATAATATACTGTTGATGATTTACAAAGCTATTATAATGGTTGCGTTTCAAGTATCAGGTATGGTGAAACACCTTAAGATTTCTAGTTAGTGATGATTCGCATGCACGATTAATGAAGAAACAGAGACGTGCGAAACGTTCTATCAAGAATCGGACATCGATGAATTGAGCAACCGATGCAAAATATGGATATTTGTACACACGCAACGACTCGGATATTGCACCAAGAATGTATTCAAGGTCCCGACGGAAAACTGATTTATAACTTTTTAATAACTGAATTCTCAAGTGTTATTTTATGAGAGCAAAGTGTAACGCTGGTAAATATATGTGGATTTGGTATCCGAGTGATTGAGGAAAAGTAATCCAAAAACGTTGAGTGCTTTCACAGACTGCGCGACTATAAACAGCACTACCAGTGCGAGAATTTCGGCTCAGCGCTCACTTACCACGGTATGTTTTGAATAGCTGGCGCTTTAAAAGGCCTTTATTCAGCAGTGAAATAATAAGGCCGTTGATAAATAAGGACTACCAGGATCCTACTTAGTGTGCTGGCATAAAAGAAATTATTTTTTTCAATTCATTTTTTCTTTCATAATTAAATGCTATCAATCATAATTTGTAAGTTTTGAAGCAGGAAAGAGCCAGTGCGCTACCCCAATTTGTTTTTCACTAATTTGAAAAGATTGTTATTAACTTCTTGGACACGCCAATTTTCTTGGCAATGCTTTTCTTCAGCTCAGAGAAAATATTAATTCAGCTAATAAAAGTCTTATCTATACAAATAAATAAAATTGAAGTATCTGTTTGTTATGTCAATATAACAGCTTTTTACTAAATGCATAATATGAAAGTATGAACGGTATATATCAACAAAAAACAATTTAAAGGTTTTTGTCTGTATGCCTGTCCGTCTGTGTGTCTGTCTGTACTCGTATGTTCCGGCTAATTTTCGAAACGGCTGGATCGATTTTGACGGGAATTTCACTGGCAGATTGCTAATGTTATAAGAAGTAACTTAGGCTATTTTTATTTTAGATAAAAGTAATTAGGGTTCTGTGAAAGAAAACTCAAAACCCATGTGATTAGTCGTAATAAATTCCACGCGGGCGTAGTAGCGGGGAACAGCTAGTCAACTATATTAATAGTGCTTGCGCATTCTATGGAATTTAAGACGAGTACTCATCCACTAAGCTGCCATGGCTCATAAGGGGCGGATGTTCTAATTTCTAAAATTCAGATCGAAATCATTGGATTTATTACACTGGTAGTTCCTGGTCGTTATCAAGGGATTCTACTAAAGATAGTTGATATGACTAGATAGTTGAATTTACACGTATCCTGCAGAGCGTTTAATTTCAAGTATCATTTAAAAATAATTATTGGATTATTTCACAGGAAATTGCAAGACAGTTCGTTATATTTTTACGACGAAGACTAATCCTTCTCACGTTTCGTGGAAGTGGCTAATGATTCTACTTCATGTTCGTATTCTGCGACTTAAGTTTTCAAATCTTGACTTTGACAATTGTCGTGAGAACTATAAATGATAATAGCTTAATTTAAAAAAAATGTTTACTACACTTACATTGCTTACAATATCTAGTGAATATATGATATATTTATGTTTCAAAAAAATGGGACAAGTTTTGGAAAATTCTTACGTTGATTACATTATTAAAACTTTGTTTTAACCTAACTTTTCTAAACAAGTTCTACCAAATACTACAATCGAAATCAGGTTTTGACTTTTGAATTTTTTGTATCTTCAATATTTCGTATACTAAATATTAAAATATTTGTGGGAGTATATTTTTATAGATTAATTAATATTTACTAGTTTATTTATATCTTTTACATCGCAATATATTTTTATATGTGTACCACATATGTGTATATGTCTCTACTTAACAGGATAGACTGTTTTGTTTATTTGTATACAAATTTTAGCAAAATATACAGGTTAATATAGGATAGTTGTGGTTATTAAAAATAATGATATAAATAATGATAGTGATCGTTATTAAACAGATAATTCAAGTATATTTGAATGTTGTCCTATGTTAGTTGACTTTATTAGAATATGATATTAAAAATTCTTTAAGTTCTTTTACCGTAGTAATTATAAGTGTCTTATCCGTAACTTAGGAGCTTTATTCCTAGTGTTACAATTGTTTTGATTCAGAATTGGGGTCATCAAATATTCATAATAATATGTCCTTAATGTATTCCTAATTCTAGTGACGGCGGTCAGACGCAACAAATACTGTGCATCAGCGCTGTACAAGATTATAGTGTACGAGTTTATGCGCAAGTAAAGATGCACTCAGTTAGCGAAACACCTCCAAATTCCTGTAAATCCTGTAAAATAAATGAAATAAATCTTTACTGATTTTATCTCGCATATTAACTCATTTAAAATTTTCGATGTTTTGAGTACTATACAGTACCCATAGTCACGGAAGGGAGTAAAGCACTCGACGCCCCAATTGTTAACCACAGCTACTTTCAGATTATTAATTTTCATATTATTAATTATTTATTTCTGCCCTGATCTACGCGGAATGAGCTTATATTATCTTGAAATCCTGCGGTTGTATGCTCGGGTTGGGCCATTATTATTATTAATACATATATCATTCTTCAATAGTATATTTCACATTTTTATGTGTTGATAAAACTTTACTGTACTTAAAAGATGTAAGTAGTCATTCCGATACTTTTGTACTTAATGTGTTAAGTATTAACTACAGATTTTTGAAAGTTAGCCCATAGCTACTGAGACCACATTTGATCTTACGATCACACGATTGATCTTACTAGGGCGTTATAACCTAATTTTAAATAGGTTAAAATATTTTAAGAATAATATGAAATTTGGCTGGAACTGTCCTTAATTCATTACATACGTAATAATTGCGATTCTTTCATGTCATTCTATTTTTGATGATCAAATATTATTATTATATGTGGTAACTGGAGTGGAATATGTGGACTGGTATTATGTGGTAACTGGAACTTTTCACAATTTTTTTAACGATTTCATTGTGCAGGTAAAGATGATTTTGAGCTCTAACACTGATTGGTTAAGTATTCTTGATGTGGTTAAAGTAAATGTGTGGTATATTGATTTTTTATAATATATTTATAACATGTTGTAGGTCAAGTGCCCTTACCCAGAGGTGTGAAAAACCATATTGTAACTTTTGAAGTGTTACTTCTACGTCTTCATTGTCTGAAAAAAGGCATGTATCATCTCCATACTCCGTACCGTATAAACTACAATCTTAAACATATTTTCTTATTCATTACCATCAGGTAAGTAATAATGTGACCCTAAAATTGTACTATGGGCAGTACCTACATGTCGCCATGGGATTTTTACTCGAAAATTGGATCCTCTAACATGTGAACTTTCCAGATATTATGAGAAGAGATTCAGAAATGTGACTCAGACTTCGAAATAGACTCAGATAAGAAAAGTTTAACAAATGGCGTATCTTTAAGACATATGCACAATGTATCTAGATTATGTAGCTTGTATTATGTCTGAAAGTTGGAATATTTGATTCAAATACAGTAATCCGCCAGTTGATATGCTTTTGGTGCATCTGCCAATATATGAGGTAATCTATTGAGAGACCCACGTTCAGTAATTACTTGAGGGACCGTAATGAATGATTTGATGAAATGTACTTCGAAACTGTAAACGGAACTCTCAGTGAATGTGTAACACGGAATTATAAAAGGCTGATATAGAAGAAAAGAGTATGCATTCAAAAGACACTGCAGGTTTACTAAATGTTTAATTAGTATTTTTTTGATTTAATTAGTATTTTTGTATTTATTGAATCGAATTTGTCAAATCAAAGTTAAGTACCCGGATGACCGATCTTTTCTCGGTTTTTTTTTGAAATTACATTTAGATACAAATTACATACTTATGAATAATATTTTTTGATCTAATTGACATAATAGAAAAAACTGAACTGGTAATTTGAATAAAAAATCATGATGATTTCTTAAATTTACGCGAACACTACACATTGAATAAAACTACTATTTACGGATTTTATCGCGTTTAAACGCGATGCAATTAGTTTAATTAAAATTTTCGTATTTTTAAAAAAATACTAAAAAAGGGCTGGAAATAATAGTTTTATCACAAAAGAAGGGAACTTGAACAAAAAGGAAAAAAAATTGGACCGAAGACAGGACGCGAATTATGAATTCGCGACCGCTCGATATTTACTTGAGCTATTACGATCATTAACATAGTGTCAAAATTTACCTTCTTATATTGCAGCAGTTTTTCACTGCCTGAAAACACAGACAAAAACACATTTTCTAAAAATAAATCCCAGCTAGGTCGATTTATTGCCTCCAAAACTCCCTGGACACTAAATTTTATGAAAATAGTTGGAGCCGTTTACGAGATTCCGATTATCTATATACGCTATTTGCTCGTTTAAAGGTATAGGATAAGCTATATTTGAAAAAAAATGTTTAGTAGTAGTTTAGCCGTATAGTAGCGGTAAAAGAGAAATCACAACTCGGTATTATCTTGTGGCTTCGTCAAAAGCGAGTGAGAGAAATGAAACAGGAGATTGGCAGCTACATCATCCCAAAAGCTAAAAAAAAAACAGCAGTTACCAAACCGCCTGCTACGTTTGATAATTATAGTGAATCCACCTATGAGGTAATCTGTGAACAGCAGTAGACATTTAACCAATAGGAGTTTTGGCGGGAACTTGGCTGTCGACGGAATGTCTCGCCAGTTTTATCGTTTGAATAATGGTTTGAAGTGGATTTTAATTGGTAAAAATGATGCGATTTTGTGAACTGAGTGTCTGCACGTGTGAACTATTAGAACGAAAAGTAGAAAAACGACGAAACAAGTGCTTTGATATTGATATAAACCTCAAGTTAATTTGATCGCATGAGCGTCTTATGAACTTGAGTGACAGTCGACATTAACTGTCGGCTGGGTTGAACTGTCATCAAAATTTTCCAAAAACTTCGCAATGTGACGCATCAGAATATTGTGAAGAAAAAATAAATAAAAATGAAGATTCCGAAACAAATAATAGGCTCAGAAGGGCTAGAACCCAGAGCTGTAAAGCCAGTTATGTAAAAAAAATACCAATATTTATGTTTAAAATAATATTGTAAGCATATCTTATTTACTAAATAATACTCTTGAAAAATTGATGAATTCTCAGTATTCAGTTTTGTTCCAAATATAGTACTGAACATAATCTTTGTTTTGGTACTAAAATGGTAATGATTACACAGCAAATATGCCAATCATTGTTTAATGTTTGTCAATACCATACTAGATCACCGCATTGTTACAGATTTCCCTGATCTTAAAATAGCTTTTGACCGCATCTTCTTTTTGTAACTCACCCATATAAAATTTAAAACACATCTTTTTAACGATGCGGCGGCAGTAGTAAATAGATGTGATGTCCATTTCCATGAAATCTACTCCTCTGGTAAACAATTTATAAATTAGTTTAAAAAAATATTGAGTTTTCCCGTCAAGAAATTCTCAGTAGCTGCTCGGAGTCAATAAGTTGGCGGTATCACAGCCCAATTGCCTCGGGAAAGCACGTAAAGCCGTTGGTCCTACGCCTGATCTCTCTCCGGCCGTGTCGACGTACCGCCTCTTCGGACTTTGAGAATGAGAGGATAGGGAATGCACCTGTAGGCACTATAATCCTATTCGGATAGCTAGTCTTCGTTGAGGCTGGCCACCGTGACCGAAATTCGGTCTGGAAGACATTATTATATATAATTGTTATATACTCGTAAATCCCCTTTAGCCTGATTAAGTGACAACTAATAAATAATTTGAAGGAGGTATATATTTATTTCTAAATTTAGTTTTTTTAATGCTCTAAGATTTTTTCTTGTATCGTAGATATATAAATTCCACAAGGACATATTTGAGTATATGTTCCGTGCGGAAGTCGAACCCTTCGCCGCAACTCAAGGACTGTGCCATGGAGCCGTCTGCTACTCACTAGTCTAGTTACTTATATAAATATGGATGTCATGCGTATTAATAATAAAAAAATCATATAAAAATAAGCAAAATGATGCCGTCTTTTATATTTATTTTACATTTTTTTTATAACAACATTTTTTCTTTGTTTTTAAAAGAGCTTTTTTGCGAAATTTTAGTAAAAATATGAGTAATTTGTAGAATAATAAAAATATATTTTTACAAAAAAATGTTTTGTAAAACAAACAAGTAAATAGTAATTTAAATACAACATACCACTACAATAAATCTTCACGCTACTAACAAGTCACCCGAATTTAATTGTTATCTAACTGCAGATTCGTGGAGTAGAACGTATCTTTGATTGAATTTATAAAAAGGAAATGTCTCAAGAATAATTGAATTTGTCTTCTTATAATGTAAGTCTTTAACGAGACGAACATCACTGACTGAACAAAGCACAACGCAACAATTGTAATATATTTTAAGCACTAAACCGTTTCTTGCGTCGAGAGTTCCCACAGAGTAATGAGTGGAGGTAGAGACTCCATTCAAGTTCAATTTTTTTTGGACTTATCATAATCGAAATGGTCCGGACAGATAGACAGATATTTTAAAAATGGTTGTTTATATTTTAATATCACGCAAATTACTCCCTTGTCAGCTTAAATAAGCCAGTCATTTCCATATTACAATGGGTAAAATAATAATAACATTTAAATCATAAATGTGGTGATGACGTCTTTTGGAACTCCGATTTTTTTTAAATATTTGTAATTTAC
Source organism: Parnassius smintheus behrii (assembly GCA_036936625.1). Taxonomy (NCBI): domain Eukaryota; kingdom Metazoa; phylum Arthropoda; class Insecta; order Lepidoptera; family Papilionidae; genus Parnassius; species Parnassius smintheus. The sequence continues at coordinate 7,473,151 of JAUPFT010000007.1, read as the reverse complement.
TTCATATATAGCTCCGATATGGAAAGTAGTGTTAATTTATAAATGCTTCAGCTATATTTTGGTTGTAGCACGAATCTGTCCGGGCAAGGATCTCGCTCTAACCGAATACCAAAATACAAGTGTGCAGCTTAATACTGCTGTTATTTGTTGTGTAATGTTTTGTATAGTAAGTGTAGGAACAGGAGACCCTTTTCATTCGAAACGAGGCATTCCTTTTTAGTTCTCAAAGGTGACAACGCGTCTGCAGAATCAAAATGTCTGTCTACGATACACAGCATTAAGTTACTATTAGTAAAAAAAAAACTGCGCTCGTTTATCAGTCAAGTGTGGTTAATACAGCTGTCAATAAAAGAGATCCATATCCGGCATTGGGTAGTTAAAATTAAATGGCAATAAAAGTCAAGAAGGGATGATACTGCAAACTTTTGAAAATGTCCCGCATATTCATGATCTATTTTTTTAGTGTTTTAGCTATACTTGGGAGATGTGCAGCCCTTTTATTACCCATTACTTTCAATTTACTCCAAAATAACTTATAATAGCGTAAATTTTTCCTATCTTATATTACATAATTAAAACGAATAGCTGTTCTGTGACCTTATAATTGTAAAAGGTCTGTTATTGATTATATACAAAATTTTATTGTACGTCATTGTAAAGATATGGTAAGTAAATAAATGGTAAGATGAGTCTGAGATCCATTACTCTGTGACAGATAAAGTAATTTGTTTATCAAACAATGACAATTTTTTTGTTTTTGACGTAATTTGAATCACATACCATGGTGACGAATTTATTTTCAAAAGCAAAATACTTATTTATTATTATTTTTTGATATTTTATTACTGAGAAGGTATTACAAAGTAAAAACAATTTAATTTATACGGACACCAAACTTTTAAATTTAGTTTGTTAGGGTAATGTTAGTTAACTTTTAAAGCTCTCTTCTCAAATTTAATAGTTAGTTTTCACAGGTTATTTACCTGATCGATGTCTGATGCCAGCGCTTTAATAATTATTTTAACTATCGATTTACCATTTGGTAATTGGTAAAAGTTAACAATTTTTCAGAAAATATGTTAAATATGCAAGCTAGCAGTTGAACAACACAGTCAATCTGGTCTTACCCTATCTAATATCTAATTAGAGGTAGCCTCTACTAGCATATTGCAATTTTTTCGTGGTCCAGTAAGAAATCTTAACAAATTTATAGTCAAGATTTGAATGACATCTATGAAATTATTATTATTATTTGGGGTATCTATATAGTTTTCTCATCTGGTTGGGTTTTATAAATATATAGTTATAAATAAAAATGAAATGATAAATATACATAAATATCAACAAAATAAAATAAATACAAAAAATACATAAATAAATAAAGCCCAACCAGATGGAAGCCCTCGGCAGGGGAGACCAAACGGCCGAGGGTTAGGTGGAAAGGGAAAGAAACCGGTGGACGATGCGAGCGGTATCGAGGAGCACCGCCTTCTGCATTTGAGCCCAAAGCGGTCCGTCACGGAGTCCTAGTCGCCTCAGATGACCCAAGAGGCTGACCGGGATTAGCTCATTCGCAGAGACGACTATAGGAATAATTTCGGTCGGCAGACCACCCCACATGTCGGCCACCTCGTGAGCCATGTCCAGATATTTTGTTTTCTTATCTGATTCGGCTTTCACTAGGTTCTCGTCATATGGAATGGTGATGTCGACCAAAAATATCCCTGACTGTGCCCGGTTTATCAGCACAATATCAGGCTTATTCGCAAGAATAGTCCTGTCTGTGATGATGGTCCGGTCCCAGTAGAGCTTGGCGCGGTCATTTTCGAGCACGGCTTCCGGCAAGTACTTGTAAACCGGCAATTTCCGGTCCACGAAACCGTATTTCAGAGCGAGCTCCTGGTGTAGAATCCTGGCTACTAGGTTGTGCCTGTGCAAGTACTCAGAGTTAGAAAGCGCCGAACAATCGGAGATGACATGTCTAAGTGACTCACCGGGATGACGACAAGCTCACAGACGTCGACGAAATATTTTTTTCTTATTCCTCAGACATGCAGGTTTCCTCACGACGTTTTCCTTCACAGTAGAGCAAGTGGTAAATCAGCACTCAAAATTGCAATTAACAATTTCATTGGAGCTGTGGTAGCTCAGATGGTTAACGCTCGCTGTAAATATAACAGAACGCGAGTAACCCGGGTTCGATCCCCGCCGGCACCAATGAAATTAACATACCTATCCTTAAATAATATAGTTTAATGTACGACAGATGAAAATAACTCTTTTCTTTGTTAATATATTCATGCTTAATGTTTCGTAAAGTTTAGAGAACCAAAGACCTTTTTTACTGGAATCGAACGAGCTTTTAGAACGGCAATTTATAATGGATTAAACTTGGGCAAGCGATACTTGAAAACTAATGTTTCTATCCTGAGATACCACGTATTTTTTTTGTATTCATCAATTCTTTTCTTTAATAGTCGAAACAACTGGAATATTATTATACATTTATAATTGTATAAGGCATTAACAAATGTAAATTCCTTCAATGTTTAAATACGTTAAGAGTGGCATTTGTGAATTATCATTTAACTTTGTGTAATATGCTAAAACTCGCTGGTGTAGTGGTCGTAAACGCTTTACGCTAATAAGTCTTAGTCACGAGGTCACGGTTTCGGATTCCAGGTGAAGCAGTGGATGCAGTGCATGCAGTTGGCGGTGTTTCACACCTGTGCCACGGGAAGTATGTACTGTACGTGGCTTTAGTACATAAGTACGTGGAGCCGTTCGTCCTATTGCGACCGATCACTCTCCGGTCGAGTCGATTTGCAATCTCATCGGACTGTAATGGTACGTTTACACCAAATCCGATTTTGTCGGCCAATGGCGGACAGAACTACCCGGACGAGTAATTCGGACGTGTCTGTGCTTACACTGCAACAGTGTACCAGACTGACGCGACAGTTGATCGGCCGTTTTCGTGCGTTATCGGATGATGACGGTCATGTTGGTGTACGCGCTCTCTGTGCTTGCGGTCTGTACGAGATGATCATGCCGTAATTTATCTTAGGGTTTATATACTTCCACAGCCATAAGTTGCATCTTTCAATGTAGACCGCATGATATCGGGTGATTATATACTGCCAATATATGGTGATTGTATTGTGACGAAAAATCTACAGTGCTAAGACATAAACATAAACACTCACGCATGTTACCCAGAGGGGTAGGCAGAGACTATAGCCTTCCATTCCTCCTCCACATTCATACACATACGCATACATGCTCGTCGGTTAAGGGTACTCCTAATTTGGCCCATGCGGTAAATTAACCCAGCAAGTCAAGTCTGTCGTTTGTGAATCAAAATATAAGTTGTGCTAAGCTTGAACGCAGAATCTAAAGTAAATATAATAAAACGAATTGTTACGGATAAGAAAAAATTTAAAAAAGTAAATTTACAGTCTTTAGACATCCCACTACTGGAAAAGGTTTTAGGGCAAGGAAAGGTCCGCCACGCTGCGCTGTGTGTTGGTGGAATTTAAATGTGTTCGAAATATATTATTTTTAATTTATCAGATAAACAGGTTTCGTCCCAATGTTTGCCTTTACTGCCGAGCGCGTGGTAATTCAGTACTTCAAATAGAAATGAACAATTTCATATTTGTCGACGGAAATTATAACCGGGTTGCTCGCGTACCATAAAAATTACAGCAAGCGCTTAGCGACTGAGTTACATCGGCTCATGAAAATACTTTAAAGCAATTTGTTGCGTGTTCTGACGTAAACTAATCGATATTACGAATGTATATCCCAAGTTTGAAAAATATCCTGTTGTTGTTTTCTTCGCCTGACATAACTTTCCTGTAATTTTTTTACTCTCATTTTACAAGTATTTACAGGTGTTACCACCTGATGATAATTTTCCTTTTCCTTTAGAATATTGTATAAGCGGATGCTAATTAGCTTAAGAAGGAAATGAAATAAAACACGATATTTCGCGCACTGCATGGATGAAATCCAAATTTCCAAATTACAGTAAAACAGATTTAACTGAATAATGTGATTTTTTTGTAGCAAACGTACCTACTGAATTTTATGATTTTTCATATTTAGACAATATCGCCTCAACGGTAGAATTTTAATTGGATAGGTAATATTACTGTGGGTCGGAGTATCCCAGTGCCAACTCCTTTATAACCAGCGCAGAGCGGTTCGAATCTTCGGCGACCGAGCTCTTTCTGATTGGCTTGACTGACTAGCGCTGCAAAGAGATTGCATTTCTTTGCGTATTTTATTGCATCTACCACGGGGAGTGCTCAGAATAGAGACTACTTCCAGCCGCTCAAATTTACCATAGCACATCATGTCAAAACGTACCTATCGCGCGATACTATCGATACCATGTGGATGATTGGTGGCTTAACACTGTACGATTACAAGAAGTTTTCTTCCTCGGGCAACTTCCTTGTGGAATAGACTACCACTAACAATTTTTCTGGACGATATGACTTAGGGACCTTCAAAAATAGAGCCTACTCTTTTTTTAAAGGCTGGCAACAAATCTGCAGTTCCCCTGGTATTGCAGTTGTTCATGGGCAGCGGTAGTCATTTACCATCAGGTAGGCGCATGCTTGTGGTACTGTGCTACCTACATCCATCGACTTCCTGCATCACACAGTTTGGCACTCCATCTACTGGAGATATTGTGTTTGTTAAAATAAAAAATAATTTAGCATACTAAGAGTCAACATACGTCCTGTTTAATGTTTAAAAAATGTGTATATTAACATAATAAAGAACTTACTGTGTACGGCAGATCAGTACGGCATCGCTCTGTGGCGAGTCACAAATTCGTATTCTTCTTCCTCAGTCAGAACGCATTCTTCAAAGCACCAGAGACCAGCGATCGTTAAAAGTACGGTGTACACCGTATAATAAATTAAATAAATTAAGATTGTGAATAACATTGCGCCTCTCTTCTGTTTAAAGTTGTTTTCTGAAACAAGATAACATTACATTTGTTAATTTGTATTGTTGAGTTGTCCATTCATTCGTGCGTCACAGCCTATCAAAAGTCCACCATTGAACATAGGCCTATAGATTGCCCCATAGGGATCTTCCCTAATTTGGATTGCCAAAATTGCCAGGCTTAACAGGTGGGTTTGTAACTGCAGTTTTTATTATTTTTTGTTATCAGGAAGGTAGTGCTGCCCATCTTCTGTTTAAATTCTCTTCGTCGCCTCTTACGCCACCCAAGTTACGTGCCGTCCAATAACGTTTAAGAGAATTGGAGGTTCATTCAACAGTTCCTAGTCTAATTTATATTTTGGATTTTATAATTCCCTTTCATTATCATACATTTGACATTCTTTTCTAAATAATTGATTATTTTCCTATAGCTTTTTAATTTTTACTTCTTATTGATAGTAGTATTAAGTTCATAAAAAAAGTAAAGTTACAGCCTATATACGTCCCACAGCTGGGCACAGACATCCTCTCATTTCTGAGAGGGTTTTTAGGGCAGGGAATAGTCCGCCGCGCTACCCCAATGCGTGTTGGCGAACTTTCACATGTCTTTGAAATATTTTTTTTCTTATTTCTCAGACATGCAGGTTTCCTCACGATGTTTTCCTTACCGCCGAGCACGTGGTAAATCAGCACTTAAAATTGCAAATAACAATTTCATTGGTGCCTGCGGGGTTCGAACCCGGTTTGCTCGCGTATTGTGAAATTTACAGCGAGCGCTAACCATCTGAGCTACCACGGCTCCTTAAGTTAATTAAGTTCATATTTAAATTAAATATCTGCTGTCCACGTTGTGATGTTTGTAGTTCTGCTAGAGAACTGTTGTGTTGAACCTTTAATTGCCGTCACGTATTATATCGTAGTTTGTTTCGTAGGATTTAATGTCTTTGCTATTATTATTATATTATGTGCACGCAAAGCGTAAAAGAAAAATCATGTTTTATTCCATTGGATTTATGATATAAGTTTCTTATACGGTTTATTTTTTTAAAACATACGTAACCTCCACACTAGGGTTTTTCCCTGTATCGTGGAGGCAGCTTACAAAAGTAAATTGCTCAAGGACAAATATCCAGTAATGATTTGTTGGCCATACAAATACTTATTCTGTGTGGAATTTGCAGCTATCAGTGCTGCAACTCATTGCAAAACCACTTCGCCACAGAATCTTCGAAGTACTTACTTACTTACTTACTTCTAATATTAACATAATAAAACTTACACTTAAATATTAAATATGTCGGCACGTCAACAAAATACTGGTGGTGAGATCGAGAGTAAAAAGGTTTTATTCTAGCGAAGCATCGTATCGTTGATAACGTGGCAACTGTAGTTGTTTATAGGATTTTTGAGAAAATTATAATTGGGAAGCGTACTATATATTTGCGACGAATTGCTAACGATCTGCTCATTGTATTTTCTTGTATTTTATGTTGTAACGCACTCATATTTGTCGAATCCATCACGAGTGCGTCTGAAGATGATCCTCATTCACCTACAAATATTATATACACTTTTCAGGCAGTATTAAACATAAATGGAAAAACAACTGTGTTAAATTTACAACGTATTTTATTTCACTCCTCTTTATAAATTTCAAAATATTTTATTAAAATAAACCAGGCTTGAGATTTGTTTAAACTTGCTTTAAACCCTCTTAAAAATGAGGAGCCTTTATCCCAGTACTGTAACGTATGTAGGTTGTTATATCATATTATACATTTTATTAATTTTTGCCAACTCCAAAAAATATGAGATTCCCAATCCGACTGTGTATTTTTATATGTATGTTAGGCGATATCTTCGTCATTTGAGCCGATTTCGATGATTCTTTTATTTATTATCTTAATTTAATAAAAAAGTCTATTATTAATATTTTTAGATAGATTTAGATGACATTGAGGTTGTGATATTCCTTAGTTCGGAAGTAGTAAGTAATTTTTTTACACAAAAGTGTAAAAAGTGATCTTTTAATAAAAAATAAAAGCCGACGTTGAACAACTAAAAATCATAATTTATTAATTTCTAAGGTATGTGAAGAAACGTTATCGTGATGCAGCATGATTCCCCGAAGCCCGGTCTTTGATCTTGCCTCCCGCACAGCTTGAAAAGCTTTGGATAATGCAACCGTAGTATACCATTCAGAGTTGATTGACCTACAATTTTCCAGCATTGACGTCGACAAATGTTCGCTCCGCGGAAAAAAAACTAGCCACCATTTTTTTTGCCGACGTTGCGAGGTCTTTGCAGTTTTGTCGGTAACTGACCCATATCGATAATTGCCTTTTATTTTTCGGATCATATTAATAGATCCATGTCTCGTCACCAGTAACGATTTCTGATACACGCCTAGATGCCCCGTTTTCAAAACGTAGACGCATTTCATGGCACCAATTCACACGAGTCTGTTTTTCGCTTTCGGAGAGCAAACTAGGGATCCATCACAACAAAGCTTCCTCACATCAAGATGTTGATGTAGGATGGTATGAATGCTCCCCGAACTAATGCCTACAATCTTTTCGATATCCGTATATGTGATTCGTGGGTTCGTGCTTCTTTCGTGGTTCATACCAACATTTCAGTAAGGTTAATTTTACCTCCTTCGAATTCAGCAAACCACCTAAAAGTTGTTGTAAGTGATGGAGCTGAGTCCCCTAATGCTGATTGTAATCGTTGTAAACTTAAGTGTTCGGTTGAACCAAAATTAAAATCAAATGTTCGCGGTTAAGATCTATCGTTTTAAATGAAAAGCGCGGGAAGCGTCGCAAGAAATTTAATAGAACTTGTTTTTTTAATATTGAGCAATTGGCTTTTAGAGTTCTATTCTTAAATAAATTTGCTTTTTAGAAACATATAACACGGATGCGTTCCATTTTTAAATTTCGAGCATCTCAAAACTTATTGAGTGACCTATGTACAATATGTCACTCAATAAGTTTTGAGATGCTAGAAGCACTGCTTAAGAAGGTATAATTTAAAAATAGTTCACATTCTGAAGACGTGGCTTCAATTGACAAAAAATATCTGAAAACCGACTGCAGAATGTGAATTGTTTTATTATATTTGGTTATTTGAAGTCAGTTGCTAGTTTTACAAATTCTTTAAAGTTAATTTTTACATATAAAGAGACCTTACGGTTGCACAAAAATATAATTACAGGCGTCCATCATGATCCTTGAAGATGACAACGATTATGACGCACCGTATGACGGATCGCAACGCAACTGACGGCTCCGTGACGCAGTGACTTAGCAATGAATAGCAATGAGTGTTAAGGTCCCAGTTTTGTAAAAATTAGTGTTCTGGCAAAATTTACAGCAAAACAAATATTTTTTTATAGTATTTAAAAAAGAAAAAGTGAAACATATTTTACATTTATTTAAAGTGTAGGATTTGGTATTTTCGAAACTGTTTTATAATTTTATTTTGATGTTTAAATTAATAGCTCTATTAGGCGTTAAACATTCCTATGTTTAGGTTACATTTACATGCGTAAAAGGTCTTATTAAAGCCTCTGCTATGTACAAACTATAACAATGTCAAGAAAAGTATTCAGATCACATTTATTTACATATTGTCTACAATAATCTAATCTGGTCGCTTTTTTTTATAAATGCTTTAATTTTCTTATTTGAAGAGCTTAAAAAGTTGTAATTTCATGATTTTTTTTAACTGCAAATATCAATTTTTTTCTATTAGAAGTATAAATGTAGCAGTGTCGTACTTAAAACCACATAAAATAGAACTATTTTCAAGTGAATTAGAAATAAATAAAAATAAAAAATATATATTTTCGTACTTTTTACCTATATTCCATTTATAAACCAGAAACGCCTAAAAATTCTCTCAGTTCCGCTGGGATTTCTCGGCGTTCAGATGCGTGTAGTGTTGCTCAACGTTACTTTACCTCTCGCTCTCACGGTTGATCTCATTTCCTCGGCAGCTCTTATAGACTGAGCGGAGCATATCGTGATAAGTTGCACTATTTAAATATATATTATTTTTATTTAATTGTCATATTAGTTATAGGTTTTAGTGTATTAGTGTTTATATTAGCATTAGATTAATTGACTTGGACTTTTATATTTGGAGAATTTCAGTTTATTACCAAAAAAAAAAAAACTGAAAAGATGGATAGAGAAAAGAAGATATATACTTGTGCCAGTAAAAATAGTTGTTAAGTACCTACAAAATGTACAAGGTAGAGGCAAATTTTTTATGAGGAGGCAGTTTTTATTTTCCTTCGGTTGTATATACCCTTTTTAAACCTACACCCCGTTGAAACATTACTAAAAACGACATTTATTAAATATAAAAGGGAAAAAAATTATACTACCTCGACAAAAGTAAAAGGAATATTTTTGAAAAAAAAAATAATAAGTTATATATTTAATGAATAAATTGATAAGTTATATATAATGAACCTTCACCTGCGATCTCGAACGTATTAATGCACGGGGAGAGCGCCCCCTCTAATGGCTGGGAAAGTAAAACAGCAAAGCTAGACGGAAGCCTTAAGGGCCGCGGGTTCGAATTTTGCTCGGAACTGACATTGGTATAGCCTAACAATAAATATTATGAAGCCATCTTTGTTTCAGTTTCAGTATATCTGTGGATTGCAGTAACCAATTACTACTATAAGGTATTTGTCATATTAATTTATTAAAAAAACATGGATCTTTATTATCTTTTACGAACCTGCGCGGTAGCGCTTGTGTGACGTGTTAAATGTGAAAATAAATAAAAGTTGGTATTAGATATATTTATTTTCTTACCACAATCAGTTACTGTTGTTGATAACAACATTTTAAACTATAAACGTATTGAACCCCTGTTTGTGAGGGACTGGTGCCTAATAAGAATTTAACAACACCTTTTCTATAGGTTACCAGATCAGACTTATAGAATTATACATTTTTAAATCACACGTTTGTAAAATATATTAAAGAGGTTTGTATCATTTATGAGAAAACAATATTTAATAAAAAAAAGATTAATATGATATAGACCATTTATGTCATGATATATATTGTTGTGTAGATAGACTTTAGATTAAAGCATAATAAAAAATAAAAACATATTTTACATAAATAAAATCCAAATTAATGTGACATCAATTATACAAATAAAGTTTTTCGAAGACAATAATAGATGTGCAAAATATTGAAAAGATTCAATGTGTAATTATAGAATATACCATTTAATTTAAAAAAAAACACACTTACATATCTTCGTTATGGTTATTTTATCAGTATTGTAGTGTGTTATTATATTTTTTAGAGTGTTTATCAGTTATTAAAACGGAGCAAAATAAAAAAATCAGATATTTAATTGATCGTCAAATATTTATTATAAATTTTAAAATAACTACAAATAAAATTAAAAGGATATACGATGTCTAGTATACCATTTATTTTAAATAGAAGGAAGGATGAGAAACGACACATAGCTGATAGCAATTGGATACTACGGTTCATAAACAACTTACATCTGTCATCGACTACAATGAAAAAGCAGATGTAAAGCCTAAAAACAAAAATAGAATGGCATATTGCCAGTAAAAAGGGTCTTCGATTCTTTAAGCTCACCATTATATACACAGCAGCGTTGTTCTATAATTTTACCTTGGTATTCTGTGAGAAAGTGGATACATAATACTATATGTTGTGTGTATTTAAACAAGATGCGAGAATATCCACTACCTCATACCGTCCTGTTGGTATCGTAAGAGACGACAGATGGAAATAAACTGGGAGATGAGCAGTGGCGTCTTCTTAACAACAACTAAAAAATAAAAAATCTACGGTTGCAAGCCCACCTGCCAACCGCTACGGCGAAGAGGGATACTCTATGAGGCAAGCTATGGGTGAGACCCAGTTTCACAAATGGAATTGACAGGCTGTAGTATTTGCAATGGAGAGAAAAACAACAGGTTTTAAGTAAATAGGTGTTACCTTTGCAGACGGACTAGTAGCTAAAAATGGAACCTTACTATTACAAAAAAATATTTGAGATAGATACGAAATTAATATATACGTAAATATTTTTTCTTATTCTATTGTAATTTAATTTATTCCATTATGATTTTCGTCTTATAAAGCGTTTTTTCTTGTAACGGTATTCTGAGCGAGCGTGGTCCTTTCTGATCGAGGCGACCTATTCGTGCTGCAGATATAATACTACAGCTGTAGTGTAGTTCAACTACTTAAAATATATATTTAAATAACGCGAAAGAATGATTAATTAGACCTTAGCAGACAGTGAGTTCACTGTAAACACCTACAAATAATTGTCATGTTTAGCAAATAACAATAGACAGTTGTAGTCAAGAAAAAACGTTCGTTCGCAATGGAGAGGAAATTTCGTGTTATTTTGTGTTGCATAACATCGATTATTACCTATACGTGGCAAAATAACTCACATGAAAGGTTGAAGTAATTTAACGCGATTGCAATAAAGCGAATTTCATTGATTAATTTTAGGGGCGCTGAAATTTTGAAATAAGTTCCATATTAATATAGATCACAACATGAACCGAACAATATTTGTAAGCTGGTGATCGAAACACGCATACGCGCGTACGTAATTTATACATATAAATAAAGTTGGAGTATCTGTCTGTAATATTGAAGGCTTCTATTAAGCTCAGGGGGTTATTTGCATGCTATTAAGATGTAAATAAAAGCTGTTTGTCTGTCTATCTGCCCAGGCTAATAAAATAAATGGACGATGCTACTGTCCATCTTCAGGTTCAGTTTCCGAATTTGGCACGATTTCGAATTGACCTCTAGGAGTAGTGGCCTCTAGACCCCTGTATTTGGCGGTTTGTTGGTACGGTATCTGGCGGCTTAATAGAGTGATCGCCTGCGAGCGCCTGGAGAATTTTTCCGATTTAGGTTCCGACGATTGAGGGTTTCCTTTGAAAGTATATTGCTATACTTTTTCAGGGTTCACTTCAATTTGTCATAAGCGAAACTATTCGTCTAACCGACTGTCGACTCTTTGAAGCATCTTTGTGAGAAATGGCTTGCGGAAATGGGCAAAGTAAAGTGACGTGTCGTCTGCAAAGAGAGCGGTGTTGACTACTGGGTCCTTCAGTATATCACTCGTATAGAGTGTGAAGAGGAGCGGAAAGAGAACGGAGCCCTGAGGGACTCCAACTCTGAGGAGATGCTTGAAGGAGCGAGTTCCCTCTATACGAAATCTGAAATGGTAATTGGCAAGGAAGGCTCTGATAATGTGAGTGAGCCTATCGGACTCATTAAATTTAAATAGCTTGTAAAACAAGCTGTCGTGTCAGACTTTAACAAACGCTTTGGCGACGTCAAAGAAGAGGGCACCATTGTTACGGATTCGGTTACTTCCTGAATGTGAGAAGCCCTTAAAAGATGTATTCCAAAGATGTATACCGTAACTGAACTGCTCGTGAGGAAGAAGCTTATTTGTAAGGACGTGTTTACGGAGGCGGTTTATAATTATAGGCTCGTAAACTTTCCCTGGTGTGCTGAGGAGACTGATGGGTCTGTAACTGGAGACTAGGTTGCGTGTTTTCCTGGTTTCGGGATTCCTGTGACGTCCGCTTCTTTCCATGTTTCTGGGAAGGAGCAGTTGGAGAGGAGAGCGTTGAAAATGCCTACTAGGAGGCAGACAAGTGGCGCTGAGAAAGATTTCAGCACCCTGTTGCCAATGCCGTCAGGGCCAGGTGCTGATTTCTTTTTGAGGTTTTTGATGGTTTCTGTGACTTCATCAACAGTCACAAGATCTAAGGGAGGACCTGCAGATGGTAGCGCAGACCTACGCTTGACCTCCACTTTGACCTCTGCAAGGTGAGTGGGATCTATGGGTTCCCTAGAAGGTGTGCATTGGCTCTCTAAAACGTCCGCGAGGGATTCGGCTTTTTCAGACTCATCAAAGGCGAGATCGAAGTTACCTGGTCTAATAAGTGGTGGCATGTGTGAGGATTATTCTACTTTCAGAGCTCGGGTCAACAGCCAGAAGGCAATGCGAGATGGCTCGATATCCTCCAGCGGATTATCTCACTTATCCTGTCTAAATCCTGTAATGCGCTCTTTTACCTCATTTTGGAGACCGCGCAGTCTAAATTTATTATCTATGGTGCGGTAGTGATCATATTGTCTAAAGGCCTCGTTCTTCGCTCTGATCAGTTGTCAAATATTCCTCGATAGCTTTAGGTGTCGATCGCTCGACACGCGAACCTTTCGAGAGCATTCTTTAACCGCTGAGATGAGATGGGATAATAGGGCGTTAATCGCCTTATTGGAATTTTGTCGGGATCGTGTCTATGTGCTGGGAGATCGTGGACTCGAATTTGACCTCGAGCTTACACCAGTACACGACATGCGGGCTAACCCAGCTATAAAAAGACTGGTCTACGGCCCGAATTAAACTCTATAACTGTCTCTATGGATGTCATTTTATGTCAACAGTCGGATATCTTTGAGTAGCGCTATGTCAATAATGTCCGGTCGATATCTGGTAGTGAATGGGTAATGGGTTTGAGTCCCAGGCGCGATAAAATCGAAGTTAAGTCGTTCCATAAGTTCGAACAATGCATTACCATTTAAGATTGTTTGTAATGGAGTTCCAGTAGGAATGCTTACCGATGAGCTCTCCAGCTATTATGACTCTGAGCCTTGGGTTTGATAATTCTATTATGTCTTATTCTATAGTAGGCTTCGTTTGCGGTTGGTATGCCGAAATGATAATAAGTGGCGGATGGCCGGACAGAGCTGTTTTACAAACAGAGACTTCTCTGTTAGTTAACGGGTGAGCGTCGATAGGTACGCGGTGCAAGGACCTCTTGTAGTAGTAGATCAAGTTGCTGTCCATGGGGCTGGTCAACCTATCATTTCTAACTAAGTTGTAATTTGCTATCTTGGGATCACGGTGGCTAGGCTGTAATAAGGTCTCTTGTACTAGCATAACGTCGACGCCGTGATTGCGTAGGAAGAGCGCGATCTCGTCTTTTTACTTCCTGAGCCCGTTTACGTTAATTAAAAAACGCGACAGTCAGAGATCGTGGTATAAGTGTACATAACGGTTGTACTGCCATTATGGGTTTTAATTAGAGTGTTTAGGCGTAATGGAAGGACCAGAATGCGTCCATTAAACCTTTGTGACAGGCAGCCGAGAGCGCGATACGCTAGACTCATCCGCACGTATGGGACGGTTTTTACCACCGAGCTGTTTGCGTCGCGGCGTTTTGAATCATCCGCGATAGTTCGCTGGGTATCCCACTTCGTGGCAATTAACACAGCTCAGATGTTCTGCCGTCTCAGGCGTGCGGGTGCAGTCGTTAGTGCCATGGTCACCTAAGCACTTGACGCACCTAGCCCTGACGTAACAATTTCTAGCCGAATGGCCATACAGTTGGCATCGGTGGCATTGGCAAACGATGCCCCTATTACGGGGGGCTTCTACTGCAATGTCGGTTAGGTTACAGATACGATGCACATTGAAAATCTCCTTATCTTCCGTAGACAGATCCAGGATGACAAGGCAGAGGTTAAGAAAACGATTCTTGTCGGTCTGATGATGCATTCTGTCTGCAAATAATCGTGATAAATTTATACTTATATTTCCTGTGTATGTAATAATTTATCGAAATGGTCTAAATTTACAAGGAAAACATCTTTATTGTAGTTAATGGAATCAGGCGTTACTTTGAGCTGGATAATTTGATTTTGATTCAGTAGCAGCGGTATTTAAAATTTTTGCAAGATTTTTCGAAGTGGTAACTTCGAAGAGGAAAATTAGAAAGGCAGACTCCAACATTATGTAGGAATGATAACGCGCAGGATAATTAGATACAAATTCTATAGTATATTACGATTAAAAATTTATCGACAAATGTTACTTAATAGTATAAGATTATATCCGTTACAGCCTATTAAAATCCATTGCTGAACATAAGTCTCTCATTGAATATTTCAGGGGGCATACTTACTCTAGTTGCCACGCTGTCGCCAAAGGTGTTGGCAACAATGTGGATTTTTATTTTTATTATTAGTATTAGGAAATTTAAGTAGTATTAGGAATTTTATTTTTAGTATTAAGAAAACGCTGTTGTCCGTCTCCTGATTTCTTTAAATCTGTCGGATCTTACACAACCCTCGGGATGATATGTGGTAGGAAATATTCTAACGTCATGGTAAACCATATATAACAACATTTCATAAAAATATATACCATATATTTGAAATGTAATGCACGATGCATCCACTTACACAGATACTTCAAATGTTGGTAATATTTACATCAGTCTCCTTATCTTGACCGCTACAAGTTTCGTTAATCTAGTTATAATGATGGCGTCTACCTGCTACTTTTTTGTGTTTGTTATTAAGAAGATCAAAATCTTAGCGAGGTATTTCCCAGGTCACAGAACTTTGGTTGCTTATACATCATAAAATTTTTATATTTTTCTGTCAATCAGAATTATAATTTATCTTAATTTGAGAAATAAATTAGCTTTTGTTTCATTACAAGTCCAATGCTGAACATAGGCCTCCCCCAAGGAATACCACAAAGCACGGTCCTGAGCCACCTGCATCCATCAACTTCCTGGATATTTTACCAGGTCGTTACTCCATATAGTGGGGGGGGGGGGGGGTCGCCCTACACTACGCCTACAGGTACGAGGCTGCCACTCGAGAACCTTTATTCCCCATCGGTTGTCGATTCTGCCAGCTATATGGTCGGCCCATTGTCACTTTAGCTTAGTAATCCGTTGGGCTATGTCGGTTACTCTGATTCTACTGCGAATAACCTCATTTAAAAGCTTATCACGTAGAGAAACCTTGAGCATAGCCCTCTCTATAGCTCGCTTAGCGAACTTGAGCGCCCTCATACGACCAGTATTGAAGAACCACGTCTCAGATCCATAAGTCATCACTGTCTACACGCACTGGTTGTCCAATCAAGTTTTCAGGTTTTAAGGTATACCTGATGAGAAGATGAAATGTGGTACGTGAGGGTAATATGGTCATCCGGTTAATATGGTCACTTTCTTATAACTCAAAACTACAGTCTTTTTTACTAAAACGAATCTGTGATACGATAGCTCTTCATCAGTCCATCAAATAATTAAAAGTTAAAAAGGCTTTGCTTCATTGACGCCATTTTGACAGTTGGCTGTATAGTAAATATTTAATTGAATTTTAGTAAGGTGTGGAGTAGTTAATCTTATTTAGGTTGATTTTTCGAAGTGTTCCTAATTATTACCTAAGCTTGTTTGTAACTTTTCTTAACTTATAGTATGTTTTTGTCTTTGCTTATGTTTTTGTCTTTGCCCTCCCCATAGTTTTGGTTTTATACGGCGGCAAAGACTAACATTACCATTTTACCCTCTCGTACCTTATTCTAATAAAATGGAAACAGTAAAAAATAACTATATAATTTTTACTGCAGATACACTGAAGTCATGTAAGTCTAGAAAAAATTACCTAAAAACCTTCATTCCATGTATTCAAAATTCAACCACTTGTATTTATTATTTTACTATTACTAAATTTAAAAAAAAAATTGAATTTTTTGAATAACTTAAAATACGTTAAAAGACTATACTGTAACTGTAAAAAGTGTTTGTTTTCACTTTCCTATAATTTTTTGTTTATAGAATCTTTCTACGTTTCTGAATCTTCAGATCTTCAGAATAACAAATCGTTTTGTAAGAGCTAGTAAACAATTTTTTGTGCTTGACTATTTTGCGACATATACGTTTTATTTTTTGTAAAGGCCAATGCTTCATAATGAACTTGTAACAAAAATTATGTGAATAGTCTTACTTTGACGTTTGCGGACGTCATTATTTAAAAAAAGGTGAGTATTCTGTCGGCATTTCCGTGACATTGCACAACGTAATTGCGTCTCATATTATGAATTTAGATTTAATATTCTACAATAAGGATTTTTTTTCAATAGGGGATGAGTCGCTCACGTGATGAGGCTTCGACCACCTAATTCTAGGCTTACCCTACACGTGTCCCCCGGGTGCTGCTAAATGAGGACAAGTGGAAAATACAGACTCGGCTCCTCGCCGTGTGGTAGCGGCCCTGAGTTCCCGGCGCCTTTTTAATAGGGCATGGGTGCGAAGAATCTCCGGGAGGAAAACCAGCGACGAGGTTCGCCACCCGTCACATTCGATCTCCCGGAGGGACGGCAAGTGGATTGCAAAAGCCCGTCTGGGTATGTTGAATGTGTGTGGAGATAAGATGGATGAAGTGAATGAAAGAATGATAAGATGGATGAAGTGTACGATATGATATATGATAGAGGAATAGATGTGTTATGTGTATATGAGACGAAACGGAAAGGGAAGGATATCACTATACATTGTACGTATACCGCATACTGGGCGCGCGTAGTACGAGACCGAGCGGGCATGTCAGGGAGTAGGTATCATTTTTCCAGGAAGAAATGGTAAGAATGGTGTTAATGAAACGTAAGGGAAATGAAAATATTATTATGCTAGGAGATTTTAATGGAAGGGTTGCATTGACGTATTATATATAGACACGTCATGAACGAACATCGCGGCGCTTAAAAACGGAGAAAATACTAGAACTACTTATACGCGTGAAGAAAGAGAAAGAAAATATGACACCGTACGGCGGGATGCCTGTTGCTAGAGGGAGACAAATAACATCTTCAGTTGCTCATTGCTCGAGCGCATGAGTGACGTAGCTATCAGAGGTATATGGAGAAAAAAGGACATTCGATTTTCTAGAGTTTATAAAATAGTTGATATACCGTATAACGTATGACCTACTTTACGAATAAAGTAATAAAAATATTAATCTTTAAAATATGGATGCTGTATTCCGCAAAAGTAATTAATTAATTATTGTTACATATTAAATTAAAAAATAAAACAAAATATCTTTATAAACATAAAAAAAACTTTTATTTAATAATGAAAAAAACATTAACATTCTGATAGGCACTCGAAGTCGTATATTATCGACTTACGTTGCAGATACATATTTTTAAATCCCTTCAAACAAATTTAATTTATTTCTTTTTTGCCTCTTATAATTTGATTCAGAGCTTTTGTGTGCGAAATGTAGGCGAACATTGATAAATTTCTCAATGACCGCGCGAATAAGGTGCACTCTATGATCACATGTGGAATGTTGCTCTAAAGAATGTTGATGTAAAGAACCAAATACGTCATTGGAGCTGATAAACGACTTTAAAATACGGTTTTTTAAAATTTGGATATCTTTGTGATCGGGAAGGATAATGTGTACCACTTCCCTATGACACGAGGATGTGGTAAAGATACATTAAATATCTGTCTTACATATTTGTAGGCAGCTACGGAATAATAGTGCAGGGTGACTGCAAATTTTCTTAAGGCTGGGGTATATTTTTGACGGTAGCCCTTAATCTTGCACTTTTGAGTCAGTCTATTTATAAATTCTACTGTTCCGGCTGTACAGTAAAAATTTTTTTGGAGATCAGAAACTAATTGTTTTAAGTTATTGCATTTTTCTTTTAGCCTTTTACTTTTTATACTAAATTATAATTCTTAAACTGTAACTTGCGTTTTTTTAAGGAAAGTTTACTAATCTTTTTCTTTAAAATAGCTTCCCTTGGCGTTTCAAAAATTGAACCTTCTTCTGACACTTGAACATGTTCCAAACTTGTTGGTGATGAAATAATATTTTGTTCTTCTCGCTAAAAAAAAGTATAAAAAAATCCGGTTATTTCATGAAAACCCATACATAATGTGTTTAAAAATGACGTATAATTTTACCATAATAATAGGAACTGCAGTCTGTTTTATTCTTCGATAATTTTTCTTCGTCACATATATATCGCTAGCTTAGAAAAACTTTAGTATAGGGCGTTGGTAGCCAATCGTTTTCACGTCTTTGAACCCTTATTATGTTAAGCCACTTTTCTTTTAGTAGCCCATCTCTAGGCAATCTAAAATAAAAAGGAAAACGATAATTAATATTCATGACATAACAAGTACATATTCAAACAATATTATAAATACTATCAAAAAAAAAAACACTAGTGTAATAGTATCCCAACCTCCCCTAACGGCACTTGACTACTAGCTGCATGCGCCGGCCGCCATTAGACGGCGTCGTCAAATAAAATGACAAGAAAATAGGTAGTTTTGTGAACTTACGCATGAAATGACACATTTTTGTCTTTAACTTTTGGGGTGTAATTTGTACATCGTCTGAAAACACACGACGGCATGTTTTCTTTATATTTTGCACAGGTTTACACACACGAATCACGATATAATAAATTAAAAACAAATGTTGCGTCGCGCGACAGGTCGGTGCGTGACTAAGCGCGATGTGGCCAATTGGCTTCATTTCATGTTGCCATTTTAGAGTGCGGACAACGTAAAAAAATCATCATTCAAATTCCATGTAGTCAGATCCGACCACACCCCACCCAATGCACTTTTAACCATAAAAACATATATTTAGAGTCTACTTGTCTATGAAGAAGTTTAGCATTATTGGCTCAATGTGAAATTTCCTATCCTCTAATGCAATAAAACGTAGTTAGTCTATGGTGTTTTATTTATAATCTACGTTCATTTCGTACGCCTGTTTCGTGTGGCGTGTTATTGTGTTGATTTTTGGATTTTTTTAATGTTTTATCAGTTTATAGTATAATGTTTTACTATAAAATTGCTATAAAAGTTTTTGTGTGAATAAAATTTATCTTTTTACGTAAATAATTTGGAGTAATATTTAGAAATAATTGTAAAAATCAAGCTCAATCATCAATCAAAAATCAATCAATCAATATAATAAGTAAACAGAAACAAGTATTATATTGAAATTTATAACGAATTTTATAGAAAATAATAAATGTACGACAAATTCAAGGTTAGGTTATTTTTAGCAACGCCGCGTCACGCGAAGTGAGCTAGAGGTGTAAATCATTTTATCTGGGGACTGAGGGGTTAACAAATCATGTATAGTTTCCAGATAAAATATAGGTTAGGTCATTATGTTTCATCCCAATTGGTTCACAGTTCCAAAGATTAGCAAGGACAGGTAGTCAGACAAAAGTTTTAAAATGGTTATTCATGTCTTAATAGAATTCAAATAACCCCCTGAGCGTAGAAGAAGTCAGTTATTTAAATTTTACATACAGACAATTCTATTTTGTTTATATGTATAGACGTAATGAAATATACAGATGTATTATACACATTATGCCGATTGGAGATTTATTTTTTGTAATTTTTTTTATCTATATTTAACTAACATTTTTTGAGTTTATACTTATAAAAAGGAAGTAAAAAAAACGTTTTTACTTTTTTATTTTAATTGTAATTATGTTGGCTCTCTTTACCCTCAGACGCGAAAGCATAAACGTCTAATCCATACACAAATTAATCTTTATTAATGAGTTTTCTTAGCAAAAGCTCTTCCTGCTTTGCAAATCAATGTGAGTTTTGTCCCCTTTACAAAATGAAAATAGGTTACATAATACTATTAGTTTTTTTTTATAGTTTTATATTGGTTTTATTCTCAAAATCCAACACAAATAATTGCACTAACACTTAGTATCAGGAGCTAGTAAGACAGAATAAGACTCCTTTATTTTCCATCATCGGATTACAGCCTATCAAAACTCCAATGCTGAACATAGACCATAGCCTTACCACATTATTGTCTCGTAGATTCCCGCATAGAGGTGATATTTGCCTTGGTTTACTACACTCGGCAGGCGGAATCGCGGTCCCGAGCTACCTGTGCCAATCGACTTCCTGCATTTTTCATCTAGTAGGGGATCGTCCAAAATTGCGCTTGTTTACGAGGTACGAGTTTGATTTTCGAATCATACTTTCAAACGAAACAGGTTTATAAATAATTATGTTACAAAATAAAACAGTAGAAGCTGAGGTGGTTGCAAAATTGATTTCAAAATTATTCATCGAGCTGTACCAGCCTTTCACTAGTCTGTCTTTATCTGCGTCTAAGAAAGTACATCACTGGGTAGTGATCTAGTTTCTTAGACAGACAGGTGTGGGGTATTTTATCCTATTCTTTAGAGGTGGCAACGCATCCGAGGATTTATAAGGTGGTAGGAATCTATTTCTATTTCTACCGTCAAGTAGGAGTTACAAATATGTAAAACTAATTTATTTGTGCGATTGTACATCGAATAGGCACACCAATTTGTTTTTCGTATGATGTAGCTTCTTGATATATTTCAACCTTGAGTTAAAGACAAAAAGATCTATAAGATAAGTATATCATGAAAAATATACCTTAAGATTTGCACGTGAGATTAACTGTTAACTTTGTGGTCACATCAGGGGCCTTGAAAAACTTGTATAACAATATATAAAGGATATAAAATAACCAATAGAATTGTGTTATCTATTTTTATTTTGTAAAGGGAACAAAACGCATATAGACTTCCCAAGCAGGAAGAGCTTTTGCTGAGAAAACTCATTAATAAAGATTACAAATAAATATAAAAATAGATAACTGATAGAGATCCAACATAATTGCAATTTAAATAAAAAAATAAAAACATTTTTTTACTTCCTTTTAATGAATATAAACTCATAAAATGTTACTTAAATATAAAATGATTACAAATTTAAAATCTATGATCGGCATAATATCTATACATCTGTACATTTCATTACGTCTATACATATAAACAAAATAGAAATGTCTGTAGGTAAAATCAAAATAACTAGCTTCTACTACGGTCAGGGGGTTATTTGAATTCTAGTATAACATGAATAACCATTTTAAAACTTAAAGCTTTTGTCTGACTGTCTGTCATTGCTAATCTCTGGAACTGTGAACCAATTGGGATGAAACGTTACTAACGGATAGAGAGCAATGCCAAGAATAATCTAATAAATAAAGTCAAACTGTTTATTTGAAACATAAAAGATTTTTAGCATTGATATGGTCACTATAAAATGTCGTTAGGTTAGCTAATTACGTAATAATTTAAAACAGAAGGGCCCTTAATTACTGAATAAATTTACGTACTTGGTTACATGGATCTCACAACTTTTTACGGTAGAAGAACTGAGTTGCGAGACTTGTTTTCTTTTTACAAGTTATGTTTTTGATGTCATCTCATTTATTTTTGAAAATAAGATAGTCCTACTTTTTTTCCTTTCCGGTACCTTCCCTTTCTTGAATACTAACAACGTACCTGTCTACACCTACTATACATCATACAAGTACACTGATTCATTCACTGCAAATGTGACTTTGTAGTTCCATGTATTTATATGAGATTACAAAGTTATTTATGCAATTAGTGTATCTAGAAAACTGGACCGAAATTAAAAAATATTTTAGTTTTCCCTTAAATTATATACTAAACACTAATTGTATTCTAAATTTGAAGCTTCTATGTCTGCTAGAAGTGCCTTAGAGTTTTGATGATCGGTCAGTCAGTGAGTGACAAAATGAAGAAACTTTGACTAGTTATAATTCTTAAGCTACTGGTTCAAATTGAATGAAATTTGAAATATACCATGCTTATACAATTTCTACTAGGTTACTGAAAATTCAGGATTCTAGTTTTATCCACTACGAAGTTATATCGAAAATGACCCGAATTGCTTTGAGAAAAGTATGGTACGGCCGTGCCGCTTTTTTGCTCGACTTGGCGGGGGCACTACCGTGCCCCCAGATCTATATTTTATCTGGAATTTAAATGAATATACATGATATGTTAATGATAAATAAAATAAAAACTAATAAAATATGTAGATTTTAATTATTATCTCAAAAACTTAAGGAAATTAACTATGATGTGGCGGTGTAAGAATATCCACAATGACTTAAATTATAAATTTACGTAACCCCCAAAACAAAAAAGCTGACGATCTTCAAACGACTGAAACGAACATGTCTAAAGACCACCGCTAGAAAACCTGCTTTAAATAAAAACAACCGCAACCAAATCTGTTCACACGTTTAAGAGCTACGGTGTCAAGACAGACACGCACACACATACGTAAAACTCATAACACACCTCTTTTTCCTCAGGGGTTAAAAATATTAAGCAAAATGCTGATATCGTCCCGTGGTCTCCCAATTATACTAGCTTATCTATGGTCATAAGGATGGAAATTGAGCCAGGAGATGGGTATCAGTATCTTCCTAATATCAGCTGAATAAAAATAAACCGTGACTTACTAGCAAGCTATAAACAAGCGTGGTTACTGTGGTAAATATCGACCCCAGGAGGCAATCTATAGGCCTGTATTCAGCGGTGGACTCCTATTAGTCTGTAATAGAAATTGTAAGCTACATAAATGATAAAAAAAGTTTCCGAAAAACCTGACACAAAAAACGTACTTTAATTACATAATAGATTTCTTACATATTTTTTTTTACTTTAAAATCATTTTAAAACAAAACTATGAGTGTTAAAGGATAAAGTGATAAGAACTTTTTACATGAAATTACTAGATATTCAATTCTTATTGTAACGATGTTTAGCATATCGCACATGGTTTTTGAGATAGTCATATAAAATTGAATTTAATTTGGGTTTTTCAAAAGGTGTACTACTTGTCCAAAAAACACTATTATAGATATGCACGTTTTATAAAGTTCCCAGTGGATGGAGTCTGTAAGCGGATAAAACTTTTATTTAAATTTTAGCTAATAATACCAATTAAATAAATTACTTTGTTAAAGCAAATTTGTTAAGTACCTACATATATTGTTGTTGTACACGACCCAACTTTTTGTTAACATGTTACAAAAAGCGGGGTCACAAAAGTTGGGAAATGAAACTTATTTATTTATTTCAATAAATATACTTGAAATGTCTTTAAGTGTAATAGGAAAAACACAAACAACGAGAGATATTTTGTTTCTGAACAGAGGAAATGTTTTTATAAGGAATTTGATAATTGAACTGCGTCGTTACTCTTACAATTTTGTTCTCAAATTTTTTTCAGATCGTCCGTAACTACTCGCGAGAGTTCGCAATTACCTCAAATAGTGTCTGCATTTACCTGATATGCCCATTACATACGGACAGCAACATTTTTGATTTCTTTTGAAATACTTGATACGCTTGGTTGATTTGTTAAAAATAGAAGCTTATGTTGATTTTAAAAGGATGTAATCAAAGGTTAATTTAATTGAAAACGAAACTGATATTCTACGTTTTTTTAATCGAAATATTTATTTAAGTGCCAGCCATTTCCCTCTCTCCCCTAACAATACGCGATCGACTCGTCTCAAGATGTTGTTAGTTAATCTTGTCTTTGACTCCTCTGAAATATTATAGTAGTACAGCAGGCATACACAGTATGTTTATTGACATGACAACGTCTAATAAATCGATGAACGCCGGCTGCACGCACGGGAAAAGATGACTCAGGGAGAGCGCTGCACGAGCGAGCGAAAGATGTGATCGGCTTGAGCGTTTTATCTCTCTTCCTCAAAGTATACAATCATTTCATCAATGTTTTGTTACGACGTTGTAACGATAAACTATCGTCAGTAAACCGACTTTACAGACAACCAATTTTTTTTTAATGACAACGCATCACATTTCTAATAAAAAGTGTGATGCGCTGTCATTCCTAAGGAATGAGATAAAATATCACGTTATCGCTAAATGCCACCACTCATTGTACGAAAAGTAGCAACGGCACGCAACGCAAACAAGATTATAGTACCCGAGTGTACGTGCAAGCACAAGCGGATTCTCTATTCCTTCACTCTCATAGTCCAATGGGACGGCGATCTGACACGAACTGAGAGAGACAGGCGCAGGACCAATGGCCTTATGTGCTTTCCGAAGCATTTGGGTACAACAGTACCTTTTTCTGGGCTGCTACTGAGCATCATCGATTGAAGAACCTAATAACTGATTTTGGCCCGACCCGGGATTTGAACCAGAGACCTCAAGA
Source organism: Parnassius smintheus behrii (assembly GCA_036936625.1). Classification (NCBI taxonomy): domain Eukaryota; kingdom Metazoa; phylum Arthropoda; class Insecta; order Lepidoptera; family Papilionidae; genus Parnassius; species Parnassius smintheus. Next base: position 7,448,205 of record JAUPFT010000007.1, on the reverse strand, counting down.
TCAGTAACTGTGTGTACAATAAACGAGACATTATTAAGGGAAAAAATACATATATCGTGTAGCATGTTTTTTATATAGAAGAAGGGGCAAACGAGCATGCGGCTCACCTGATGGTAAATGACTACCGTCGCTCATGAACAACCGCAACACTAGGCGAATTGCAGATGCGGTGCATTTTAGAAATGAGTTAATTCTTTTCTTGAAAGTCCTTAAGTCGTATCGGTCCGAAAAAGTCGCCGGTGGTAAACAATGTGATATTAATATAACGTATTGAGCGTTTAAAAATTTTTGGGAGATCGTTCAAAATTTAGTGGAGAACCTACACAACAAGTCTACTACAAGTTTAAAAAGAATCAAGAAATTAAGAAATAGATAAATCATAAAACAAACTGTTAGCGCAATCAATCGTTGCGATTAATATGGTGACTGACACTTGACCGCTTTAATTAGCTCGAATGTATATAAATCGTGTGTATATGTACTGTATTAATGTATGTATATATCTGTATAATGAAAAAAAAACAACCTCCTCGTTGGTCTAGTGGTTGTAGTAGTGCGACTTCGATCGGTTCTGAGTTCGAATGCCGGGTGGGACCAAAATAAATTAATTATTGAATTTTTCCGTTAAGAAATTCTCAATAGCTGCCCGGAATCAGGAAGTTTGCGGTGTCTCACCCCGTGTCTCGAAAAGCCGTTGGTCCTGCGCCTTATCTCTTTCTGGCCGTGTCGGTGTACTGTATGAGAGTGAGATATGAGAGTGTGGCAGTAGAGAGTGCACCTGTGCTTGCGCATGCACTTGGGCACGATAATCCTGTCCTGCGCTGATAGCTTATAGATAGTCTCCTTTGAGGCAGGCCGCCGTGATCAAAATTCGGTCTGGAGGACATTATTATGTATAATGGAAATTTTCAATTCAGTTCACTTCCGTACGACTGAATAATCTGTGTGATGTGTAAATGTTATGTGCAATGCGTGTGTTATTAAATAAAGTATTATTTTAATTTATTATTATTGCAAAAAGAGAATGATGTACGACGCGCATACACCATGTTATCGCACATTTCGTGAATGCAGGTTCTAAAAAATTCCAGTACGAACATGTGCGACGCTCCAACGGAATTCAACGTTAGTATGGTCGCGTGGTGCAATCACCGTCCGGTACGGTGTCGCAAGTGCAGTTGCCTTTCTACAAAAACATGAATCGAGTTAACGGAACGAGAGTAAGGCCGGCCTCTGTAGCGGAACCGTGCGATGTTCGGTTTGTTAATTTAGTTAAATTCTACCCCATTATATATTGGGGATGTTTTCGAAACCCCACAAAAGAACTTTTAAATTATTTTATACGCTCATATTTGAGATAACGAACAGTCTGAAGTGAATTTCCCACATTTCTTCTAAACGACATCTGAACTTTGTCAACGCCCATTTATTGAGAAATGTGCACTTCATTAAAAGATTCAGCCAACAAAATTAATAAATAATAATCATTTATGACTGTTTGTAGTACGAATGGGTTGGTTTGACCAGGAAAAGATCACGCTCTCACAGAATACTAGCATAAAATGTGAGTGTAGTGAACCGGAGACCCTTTTTACATCATATTTTTATTCGAGGATAGAGATCAAGCTATTAAAGGGACTAGCTTAGGAATCAATTAAATTCCTAACGACATTCTTAAGTGAAAATATATTAAAATTTAAATTTAAAAACTCTTGGTAAGTCCAACTGTGCATGGCTTAAGTGCTCATGTTATGTATCAATTTTTAAAGTATTTTATATACTCGTACATACTTGTTTTCACAAATAACCTTATTACTATTACTTCTAACTTTCCGATAACTTTATGTCAAACGTCAATAAAAAAAAGTATGAAAATACTAAAAGTGCATGACTCATAAAGCTTAATATGTTTGTTAAAAAGGTGGAAAAAAGTCTCAATAAACAATGGAATTTTATTTTTTATTTTTACTATGTTATTATTCTTGGGGATCAATTTTTTTATAATTGTTAATTGAAGAAACAACAATTATATTAAAACGATCAGAAATCAATTTTATCATTACTTTAGTTTTTAGGTATTTGTACTCGGGCGTTATCGTAAAACTAGTCTTTTTTACTTGACTCGTCAATAATCATCAAATTTATTTCGTTTCCAAAAAGTTTTTCATCTAGTCATAACCAGTATTTTAATTTAGCATTCACAAAGTACACTTTCAGGTCAGTCCATAAAGTCCAAGATGTATAAGTATATAAATCCTACTTACTATTAGAGAAACAATATATTTTAATCAAAATCTGTGATTAAAAATAATATTTTACCTTGGTTAAGTATATACCAAATTTGGACAGCGATCGATATTTTTCATCACGAGCCGCTGAAAAGAAACGATACAGTAGCCCACTCACGACGGCGGCCGAGCCCCGAGTGAGTCAAAGTATCTGTATTTAGTAAAATATATTATTACAAGGCTTCTTAAACACCGAATTTTATTTTGGAATTTCTCAGTCGAAAAAAATTTTAATTATAAATAAACAAAACAAAATTAAACAGCCATCTACATTCCGTGGCTTCTCACATTATCCCTTAAGTGCATGAACTTTTTGTTTTAACTTATTTAAACATATGATTTAGATGTTTAGGTCTTAAATCAGGGAAAAATAACGAAAAAATTTTTTTTAAATTTTAAAGTAATTTTAGTAAAAAAAAAAGTTTGTATCATTTTTGATACATTATGTAACGTCTTTTTTTGTATGGTAAGTTAAGTAATTTTACTTATGGAAATTATTAAAACAGTCAGAGTTCTTTTTGGCACATAAATAAACCTTGCACTTGGCACACATTACACTACTCAATAATTTACATTGAGGCATCATGCACCTCATTCGATTTTGCTGTCGATGTTGGGCGTGATCGATACCATCAAGTCGCACATCTTGTGACGGCATGACCTGTACTACATTTCTCCTTTTTTTAGGTTCAGGCTCTTCAAAACTAGTATTACTCGGACGGCCTCTTTTTGGTAGCACATATGTATTAACATTACATAAAGCATCTGCCAGGTCAGTTCTAAACTCGAACAAATTCAATATTTGCTTCTGTTCTAATAGTTTCTTTTTACTTACATCTTTGTATAACACCCATGCGTTGATAATAGCCTAATCTAATAAATGATAAAAGATTCGCATATACCACTTCTTTGTTCTCATTCGGATTCTATATCTACCTAAAAAGGAGTCCATTAGGTCAACACCTCCCATATGGGCGTTATACTCCCGAACAACTTTAGGGCATGTTATTGTTTTTCGGCACTTCTCAGCTTTTTCGTACCTTTCTATTGTACCTAAAGGTTGCGCTCCAACATAAGTTGAAAGCAAGCAAACCTGCTTGTTATCTTTCCAGCTTACAGCTGAAAAATCAATGCCGTCGTAGCTGGTGACATATTCTTCGTATGATCCACGAGGTACAGTCTTTTTCATAACTGTTTGTTTAGTAGGTAGTTTGCAATTCTTACCCAACCGATTTTGTTGAACAGTTCCTAGACATAATATCCCTTCCTTAGCTAAGTAATACATAAGAGGTAAAGAGGTATAGAAATTGTCGAAGTAAACAATGTGGTTTACTTTGCGTGGAACAATCCTCAACAATTTTACAACAGTGTTCCCAACCACTCCTAGATCTGGCTCGTTTTCCATCATAGGTTCATTATCTTTTCCTGTATAAATTATAAATTTGTATGCATACCCTGCAAGAGAACATAACATATATAGTTTGAACCCCCATTTGTGAGGTTTATTTGGGAGGTATTGTTTCAGGAAGTGACCCATTTTCGTTGCACACATTTGTTCATCTATGGAAAGCCTTTGATTTATAGGAATGCTGGAAAACCTCTCATTCAGATGTTCTACCACAGGTCGCAACTTGTGTAGTCTATCGTGATTGGGGTTGTCTATAGGCAGATGTTTGGAGTTGTCGTTAAAATGTAATATACTTCGAATTTTTTCAAATCTATTTATTGTCATACTCTGTATAATTGGCATGAATCGGTATTTTTTATACCAGTAAGCTCGTATATTTGGATAATGAAAAACTGATATATATATTAATTCCCAAGTACTTTTGTAATTCTGATTTTGTGATTGGATCTGGTCGGTCGGGATTTTTTTGAATTGAATATAGAGTAGATTCTTTTACAATCTTATCTAAAAAATCAGGAGTAAAAAAATAACTAAAAAATTGATAAGGTGTTTCTAGGGCCATAATTTCGGGAGAATATTCTGTCTCATTCTGAAAACGAATGTTATCTTCACAAAGTTCTACAGAACGTTTCCTCCATGTGAGTCTAGCAGTTTCAATAGTAATATGACGCCTGTTGGGAATATTTTGTGCATAGCTACTATCTTCATTCATTAGGGGAGGATCATCATCATTTCGCATATAATTTTCGCCATTTACAAGAGGGGGATCATCTTCGTCCTGGATTTGAGAATAACCGGAACCCATTTGTTCGTACTCGTGATTTTCTAGAGTAGCACGAATTTCGTCAATATTTGGGTGATAATCTAATTCATCATCATCAGACTCTGCTTCGTCCTCCGATAGAAGTCCACCATCCAATATTGCCAAAAGGTCTTCGATCTCATTATCTTTTATTTTTCTGTTTGCCATGCTGCAAAAGTGAGGACAAAACATATTACAGTTACATAACATACAGGCCTACTATAATAGCGAAAATGTACTAACGGGACCTACTAACTGCATAATGTATCATTTTTGATACAACTAAAATTATCATTTTTTTTTATTAAACACCAGTGAAATTCACTTCAAATATATGTTTAATAGTGAAACAGTACTCTTACCTGTATTTTTAATATTTTTCTGGTTCAGCTTTTGTATTAAAATCACTTCGAAATAAATCAACAAAAAGTTATAATCACACGAAAAAGGTTATGACAGACAAGAAAAAAGTTTTCATAGTTACCGCCAAATAATTTAAGAAATGGCCATTGATTACTTCAACATTCTAAAAGATGATTAGGCAAAGGACATATTTAGTATGCAGCCAAGTTGCATGTATGTAGTTAAACAAAATTATGAATCGATTATCTCATCGTATCATTTTTGATACAATATGCACTTAAGGGAATGAGATTAAAAAATAGATTGAGTTCAAGAATTTATATTTCAAAAAGTTATCGTATTTACCCCTCCATGAAAACTTGATAAATCAACACCAAAAGCCACTAAAAGTACTTTTTTTTTTAAAACTACTTTAAGTTCAACAATCATTTGTCTTCCTGACAATGTGCTTTTTATATCGTTTATATGTTCGATATGATTGTTAGATACGATTTCATGCGACAAAATATTGGATACTTGGATTTTAGGCGCCAGTATAACATTTCTACGCGCTTTGCGTTTAATGCATGCAATAAACTACAGTCCGTATAAAAAAGAGTGGGATTAGAAATGGCGACTCATTGAGCCCATATCATCAATACAATAACAGTATATCGTTATAGCGTTATACTATTTGGTTAGTTTCTAATAATGGGAAAATATTCGAAAATAATTTGAAACAAAAGGGTACATTAATTTTAAAATAACCTTTCAACTGTTACTCGACCCGCTCTGCCTGCTCCTATGGCGATCCATTAATGTGGCGTTATTTAGACTTAAGATAATCATTAAAAATTATTTACTATCTGTGTAATTTATCTTAACAATAATTCTATTTCAATAAAACTTCTACATGTTTCTTATAAAATTTATTTTAAATCACTCCCGTAATATTTTGTAAAAAAAATAACGAACAAAATAAACAATAATTATGAAGAAAACTCTCAGAACGCGTTGTAGCTCAGAAATTAGCAAAATAGGACTGCATTTTTTTGTAGTTTACGAGAATGTGTTATCACTGATTCCAATGCGAAGTTGAACTGAAGTTATAAAACGTACCGAATAACGCATATCACAAGGAATTTTTTGTAGTATTTACCAGCGGAACCGGGTTTGTGAATAGAGGAATATAGGCGACGCCATGTTCAGTTTATAGTGCCCAAGTGTATGCATCACGTACAGGTACACTCTCTATTCCCTCACTCTCTTAGTCCAATGGGACGACAAGCCAGATTGATTGAAAAAAGATCAATCGTAGGACTAACGGCATTCGTGCTTTCCGAGGCTTTGGGGCGAAACAGCACCCACTTCCTACTCCGGGTTGCTACTGAGGATATTTTGTAAGAAAAACTTAAAACTTAAACCCTACTGATTCGGGATTCGAATTCGGGGTCACAGAAACAGAAATAGAAAAAGAAACTTTTTATTCAATATATATTATAAATAATATTTATTGAAAGTCACTTTTTTTAATTTACCACTGGTTAGGGAAAAAAGCTCTGTCCTGAGAAGCACCATCAAGAATCCCAGCAGGACTTTAAAAAAATAACAACTTATAATAATGCACGTTACAATTAACAACACATAACAAATTAGAAATAACTTGATAGTGATCACCCTTCCCAGAGGTTATTATCATCCATGAGTTCTTTAATATTATAATAACCCTTTTATACAAACTTAGTTTAAAGTTTTTGAACTTTGTGCACGTCAAATTTTGTATATTTTCTGGGATTTGGTGGTAAAAGTGCTATACATCGCCCCAAAAATGAATTACTGACTAGGTGAAGTCGAGTAACTGGTTCCACTAACTTGTGTCTGTTCCTAGTACTTACAGAATGAATATCACATATTTTTTGTAACTACTTTTATTTTTGTGTACGCACATTACACTTTCATAAATGTATTGAGAGGCCAAAGTTAAAACATTAATTTTTTTAAATTTTTGTCTGAGCATCTCTTTAGGTTTTTAGTCACAGACGAATTTTAGTGTCAGTCGCGTGTCCCAATAGCAAAATACCATACGACATTATGCTCTAATCTTTTTATAGCATATGCTGCAGAACTATATCTGCTTGCTAGTTCTGATATATGGAGGACTCATTGAAGCTTTACGTCTTGTGTGATTCCAAGAAAAATGTTGGTATCAACAAGACTCAGCTCCTCCCCATTTAAAATTTCATTAGTACGAACATGTTTGACGTTCGCAGATATGAATTTCATATATTTTGTTTTAGTGCCATTTAAATGCAAATCAATTGTTTTAATTTGAAAATTAATGAAGTATCATCAGCAAATAATACTATATTATGGTTATCCCCTACTACGTAAGGTAAGTCATTAATATATACAAGAAACAAAAAGGTGCCGAGAATAGAGCCCTAAGGCACACCAATTTGTACTAAGAATAACTCATACTATTATTGAGAACTTTTAGCGTTCTGTTACTTAAATATGAAATAATTAATTTAAGAGCATTACTTCTTACACCGTAGTGTTGAAGTTTCCTGATTAATGTTTCATGCTTGCTGCTGAACACAATCGAAGGCTTTGAATAGGTCACAGAATATATCCAAAGCATCCTGTGAATTCTCCCACACATTGAAGATATATTTAATCAGCTCAACACCGGCATCAATTGTCGTGCGATCCCTAGTAAAACCGAATTGTCTTTTATGAAGTTAATAATTTACACCAAAAAAATTTAACATTTGCTCAAGAATATTTTTTTCAAAATAAGTTTAGTTAAATTTCTACTAAGGGTTGGCAGTATAAAAATAGGTCTAAAATTAGTGCGGTCCAATGTACTAGAGATTTAAATAAAGGCATTACTTCACTACGACTTATTAAAACATGAAACACACCAGATTCGATACTAATATTAAAAATAATAGATAGTTGAAATACGATTGTATCAGATCTACGGTTGCCTATATTTCAATAATTTTAAAACATTTTTGACGTGACAATGTCAAATAAATCGATGAACGTCGGTTGCACGCACGAAAAAGGATAACGTCATTGTAACGTTACATCCATTGTACATCCATTGCAACATTGCACGCTCCGCGGCAGGCGCTCCGACTTTCCATCCAAGTTCAAAATGATTTTCCTAGAAAGTCCTTATAAGTTTCAGATTTTTTTCATATTTTCTAAACTTATGGTTCAAAAGTTAGAGCGGGGGGGGGGGGGGGGGCACATTGTTTTTTACTTTTGGAGCGATTATTTCCGAAATTATAGACATTATCAAAAATGATCTTAGAAAACCCCTATTCATTTTTAAATACCTTTCCAACAATATATCACACGTTAGGGTTGAAATTAAAAAAAAAATCACTTCCCACTTTACATATAGGGGGGCTACCCTAATAAAACATTTTTTTCCAATTTTTATTTTACCACTTTGTCGGCGTGATTGATACACATATTGCTACCAAATTTCAGCTTTCTAGTGCTAACGGTCACAGAGATTAAGCGAGGGCGGACAGACGGACAGACAGACATGGCGAAACTTTAAGGGTTCCTAATTGACTACGGAACCCTAAAAATGGACGAGGAAAAAGGGCCGCCGCCTACATCAATCAGTTACTTTATGTAATCATTTATGTTTTTTTTTTGTAGTTTGTGTCGATGCACTACGATTGCTGATTAAAAAAATACAGTTTCCGGTCAACTTACATTAAGCTCAACAACAACTCTCACAAATATCAACAATGCACAGGGCCAGACACAGTATTTTTATAAAAGAGGAGGCAAACGAGCATGCGGCTCACTTGATGGTAAGTGTCGACCGCTGCTCAGTTTTTCGCACAGCCAGCGCTACGTTCGTCTGTCACGTGTTAGTTATTCTAAAAATCTACATAAATCAATCGCCGATGGTTTTACGCTCAATATTGTATACAGGAAACCATTAATGTAAGGAATGACATCTAGATCAACTAAAAACTGAAAAGATTATATTATCGACGATTTTTGTTTATAGAATAAGTATGACAAACGAGCATACAATCCACTTGACGGTAAATGGATGTAACCCAAAGACATCTTACACTTCAGAAGTTGGCTATAAACCTGAGGTTACAATTTGCTTATTTGAGACGGTTTTATTATATTTATATAAAAAAAATTAAAATATGGAGAGGGTTATGAAGCAATTTCGCCGCGCTGCTTCAGTTCTTACGTCTTAATTGAGGTTACTAAGAAGTTATTATAATTAATATACAACAGAGTTTTATCTCTAAGTAGGATGTGTAGATGATACAAGTTTGCACGTTTGAAATCGCGAGCACAGCTTGCTCTAAATATCTTCTAGGTCAGAAACAAACGAGTCACTGAATTATTGCACACGTATTTGTTAAAAAATTCCGCTAAGTTATCAATGGTTACTAATATTTAATCGTTTTTGACCTGTAATCGGTTACAACTATTGCATTATCAGTGGCCTCGTACGAGTCTCCTAGCATAAGGGTTTAAAGTAACAAACAAACTAACAGTTCACGTGATGGTAAGTGGCTAAAACAGTGCGTCTACACCTTCAGTCAACTTAAAACAAAGAAAGCTACCAATGCGTTGTCACCTCTCAGGAGTAAGATGGAAAGCCTCAGAGCTTGTAAGTGTCGGTACTTACAACTCCCTCGTGAAGCACTGCTATTGCGGAAGAAATGGGTAAGTGAGTTAGGTTACTAAGATTTTTATTAATTAATAGAAATAAGGGTGACAGGAGTATGCAGTTCACGTCTTTGAAAAATTCAATGTAATGATCTTTGAAAGGATCTACGATTCTTGTCACTCACTATACGATCAAAACACATGCAACAGCATTATGTTGTATTCTGTGCGAGTGTGAAATTCACGTCGGTTGAACGAACATATTTGTGCTGATATAACTTCTTAGACACAACTTGGGAGAGTTGAATAACAACAATACAAATAAATTCGAAACAGAAATGAATATTAATATTTATTTACACACAACATTGAATAAAACTATAATAAAGAAAAAATAAAACTAAAATTGTCATAAATGTAGTAGGACTATATTTATTAACATTATTAAGGTTTTATTCATCTGCGCGTAGTAAGGATGAAACGAGAACATATTCCCGCACAAGATATACTCGTACATTACACGAATACCAACGTAAATTATTGATGCTGATTTCCGTATGGTGAGTGTAGAGAACCAGATACCTTTTTAACTAGAAAAGAGGCATTCTATATCTTAGTCCTCAGGGGTAATAACGCATTTGCATTTTAATTTTTAATCGAGGATGAATATAGACGTCCTTGGGCCACAGCATCCACTTACCGTCAGGTGGACTGTGTGCTCGCTTGTCGCTCACACTCTAAGAAAATAAAAAAGATGACATCCTATGACCCACAGACACTCACATCTACCGTCAATTAAGCATAAAAATGCAGGTTCGATTGACCCTGGAAACCAGCATGAAATGCCTCGTTGCTGTTAGAGGCGTAAAGATTTTTCTTCTTATTCCTTTACAGCCTTTACAGGCCTCCCGCATACATTGACTCATAGGATATTTGCAATTGTTGTCATGCTTGGTGAGCGGGCAAGCAACCGCAGTTCTTTATTTTTAGTTGTCATTAAGACAAGTACATTCTCAATACTGACGATCTCGGATGACGCTTCTATGGGACGTCATAACAGTGCGGACTTTTCTATCTAGAGCGTTCAGTTCAGTCTGAGTCCACCTCAGTACGCCAACCCATACCGACAAACATATACCTGCGTATTATTCGCGCAGACAACAGGCTGTTAAGCACTATGATCAAGCGTGCATAAAACAGATCGTAAGCCGATGTGACTGTTTTATGTCCGCTTCATCAATACCTATATTTTGTGACATACCCAGGTATCGATATGTTTCAGCCTCGGAAATGTTGATGGTTGATTATGTTGATGGGCACAGATAAGTTTATCCCATCAGAGTTAACTACAGTACCTCTATAATCTCATTCTTTGCGACAATCTTTAATCACAAGTGATGTTCAGCAATCCTATAAGATTGGAACGAATTGAGGTGAATAATTTGAGATCATCCTTATAGAAATGGTGGGTCACATTTGTACTTCCCAGAGTCCTCCAATAAAGTACTGAGAGGTTTCAGAGAGAGGCAAAACCAAATTGGAATCAAATAATCGCTCTATAAGACACCCCTTTTTACCCTTATGTGGTCTTCCGCAGTCGTCATCCGCTCGCCTAAATGACAAAGGATCGTACTCCATTGCCCCATACACTGCCCGAGGAAGTCTCTAACTGTATAGTCAACCTTTTACAGCTCGAGGACCCTCTTCAGCTATGTGAGGCACCGAGTCGAGTGCCTTTCTTTAGTCTATCTAGGTGGCGGAGAAGTTCAGTGACGGTTGCGTTTAACCACCTTGCCAATGTCCGCATCAATGAAAAGTGGTTCTTTGGTTCTACAACTACCGCCCCGACATCCATTTTGAGCGATGATCCATTTTGACGTCACCTGATCTGATTCCAGGTGACGAATGATTCTCGCGCTCATAATGGATCTTAGTGTTTTGTATATGGTCTTTAGGAAGTAAATGAGTGATCTCAGTAGTGAAGAGACTCGGGAGCGAATTCTGGTCGAGAGCCTCTTGAACTGTCGAGCGAGCACAGCGTGACACACCATGAAACCCTTTAGGCAGTAGTGATGCAGCCCGTCGAGCCCCAGACTTTATCAGCTTGGGTCGCCTTAGCTACGTCGTCCGGCGTTATGTTGACAAGGCCCATGGGCATAACATTCGCACTCTGGCTAGCGATATTTTCCGTCCAAGGGCCCTCGCTGTGGTTTACGGGCTCTGACCATAGACCGCGCCAGAATGCGACGGTGTCGGCCTAATTCGGTGCTTGGCTCGTTCCACGTACCATTGTAGGCTCTAATGATTTATAGAGCCTCTTCTGATCACTTTGGAAGAGACGATTCTGGTTGAAGTAGAGTGTCGACCTCTCGGTATATCGCTGAACACGTTTTTCCCAATCGTACCAAGCAAGCAACTGGATTCTCTGCTTCAAGTCGTTTTTATTATTATTGTTATTAAATTTGAATAATTTTCTTGTAGTAACGCCTGATGCGATATTTTACGGAAATACAAATCAGCGTATAAAATGAAAATGATGTGTTTTAACCATTTTGAATACCGTCGTCGATCATTTAGCGTTTTACCCTCAGAGCAGCAGAGACTGCATCCGAGACTCCATCACCGATCCATATGACTGGATGAAGCCTCGTTTTTATTTGATACGTGTTTTATTATCAATGGTAATGTTTCTTTCATATTGTAGTGGGGTTGAAGTGAATGGTGCTGGGATTACTGTTGGAGCGTGAAAGTGTGCGTGCAGTTGAGGGCGGGCGGAAAGTGCTGTACAAAGTAAGTAAGACATATCATTTTGATTTTCTACTTGGATCTTAGCTATAGAATTCAATATTGTGATTACTGTTTTGTTTTCTACTTGTTTCACCTGCAGCAGAAGAACTGCTTTTATGCCGTGAGGTCTGCCTGGCAAGAATCAGATTAGGCAACCAAAATCCAAATTTCTTGAACTTTTTGCTAAACTATTAATTAAGTATGCTCTTACTGTATATACCATAATAAGTTTGAAATATTATTAGTCTAACAGCTCGTTAAAGTTTTAGGATCTTAAGCTATTGTCATTTGTATTTAATTCAGTGGAAAGAGAAAAAGCAACTTTAAGCACGTCGACGTCGACTTTTATGAATAAGGCCGTAAGTTCCTTAATGAGAGCGCATATTAACAAGAAAAAATACTTTTTAAATCAACTTTCCAAATTGCAGTACAACATATTAACTTTTAAAAATAATTGTGCTCCATTTCAGTGCGAAAATTAAAGTAAAATGTCAGTCACGTTACAGCACCCGATTGTATATTAAATGAGGTACAAATGATTTAAGCTCTTGTTTTTAAAACGACAACATACGTAAAGTTTGTTTTACCAGCGTCAAAAAAGCATTGACTTATATATTACTAGCGTAAAAAAAAGTGAGTCATCTGTTACTGCTTTCGTACGTCTTAAAAAACTAAAAAAGATTTCAGAAAATTCGACCATGAAATTTAACTTCATTAAAATAAATTTATATTTGCAAATTGTAGTCGTATGTGGTTTTATTACATCTAACTGACGTGGGCATTGTAAAGCGGGGTCTTTGTCAATCCTCTTACCCCTCGGACAATGCAGAGGTAATTAAACCACATACAATTTGCAAATTATTTTTTATTAGAATTAAATTTTATCATCTTCTCTGCCTAAAAGTTTGGCTTGGTGGGCACCATCTTATCTATTTTTGCCGCCTACGAGGGCGGCACTGAAAATTTCGGGAATCAAGGAAGTGACACAACATTACTATTTAAAAATGTATTTATTGCTTTTCGAAGCATTCTCCGCGAAATTTGACACATTTTCCATACGATGGAACCAATCATTGAAGCAACCATTCCATTCGGAAGTTGGGGTCTCCAAATGGCCGTTTTGTAGGCGTCCACAGCTTCTTCAGGTGATGAAAATCTCTGCCCACGCAATTTATTCTTTATTTTAGGGAAAGTATAGAAATCATTAGGGCTTAGGTCGGGGCTGTACGGCGGATGGTCTAATAATTCTATGTTTTCTTGCTCTAAAAACTCTTTTGTTCTGTGTGCGGTGTGAGAACTCACATTGTCGTGATGGAGGATGAAGCGGCGGTTGCAGTTCTCTTTACGGAGTTCAGAAACGACCTGTGGCAAACAAATACTAGCATACCATTCTGCATTAACCGTTCTTTGTCCCTCAAGAGGAATAGTCGTAACATGGCCGGTTTTGGAGACAAACGTGGCCACCATTTTTTTTGCAACACTCCGTGAACGAACAATTTTTGTTGGCTTTAACTCATTTTCGAACACCCAAACTCGTGACTGGTTTTTTGTTTCGGGTTCGTACGCGTATATCCAGGATTCGTCACCTGATACGATGTTGTATACAGCATTTGAGGATCCTGCGTGAAATCTTTCGAGAGTTCTGACGCACCAAGTAACGCGAGCCGCTTTTTGCTCTTCACAGAGCGAATGCGATATCCATCGGGAAAACAACTTTTTTACACCTAATTGTTCATGCAAGTTTATTTGTATTTGACTCATGTCAATATCTAAAGTTGCTTGAATTTCGCGGTATGTCACATGTCAATCTTCCTCAATCAGCTTACGCACAGCATCAACGTTTTCTTGGGTGACTGCTGTTTTTGGACGACCTTGACGGGGATCATCACTGAGCTTGACACGTCCACGTTGAAATTCAGCAAACCAGCGATAAATTGTGGTTTTGGATAGGGCTTCATCACCAAATGCAGAAATCATCCGCTCAACATACTGTTTTTTGGTTAAACCACTTCGAAAGTCGTAATAAATCATCGCTCTTGAATTTTGAGTCAATTCCATTTTCTCAACGACTAAACAAGTTTGACAAAACCTCGTGACAAGACCGAAAATCTTTTTTTAAATAAATAAATGGTATTCGATTTTTAAAACCAAGGAGTTTTCAATTAAAAAGATTTCAATATGACAGGAACAGTGGAAATATTCCATTCCGGTTCTTTTAGTGCAGACTAGTAATAGCATCACTTGTACTGCTGCGTTCCCGTCTGAATGGTACAGAGAGGTAGTATACATACATAGTATACATAGTAGTGCACATAGGTGGATTATGGGCTGTGAGACATTCCAGTTTAGTTCTCAGAGGTGGTAATGCATCTGTACCTTCTTTGTATGATGTTTCCTGCAGGTAAACATGAATTGCTGTAGCCAAATGAACTCCAAGTTCGTTTGTCACATCAGTTTATTAAAAGAAACCTACATACATTCCTCTGCTGGCCATAGACCTCTTTTTTCGGTGTTTGGAGTAGCATTGCCTTAAAGCCTTTTGTCGGATTTTACATATGTACATATTTTAATAAACTTGTTTTTTTTAAGAGATGCACATTATCTAAATATACTCTTTGAGTCACAATTAAAAATTTCCCTGACTCAAGCAACTATGAAAAATAAAGGAACTATGAACGGCTTTTAGGTTTACGATTACTAAAACTCAAAACTAATTTATAATTTAAAACTTATCATTAAGCATTGATATTTTTGGTAAAATATAGCGCAGTAACTTGACAGATTCATCTCCCGGTCATCGTCATTAGGTCAAGGCTACGCTCGCAAACACGTTTAATATATATCTTCAGACGAATGTGTTACAACACGAACAGGGTTACCATGTTTGTATCGGTACAGGCTCGGTTGATCACACTAATTGAAGAAAATATTTTTTACGAATACGAATATGACTGACTTGTTGTTCTTGTGGTTAAGCGCGATTGCTGATTGTAAGGTCACGGGTTCGAATCCCGGGTCGGGCTAAAAAATCAGCTATTGAGTGTTTCCGTTAAGAAATTCTCAGTCTACCCGGAGTCAGTAAATTGGCAGTGTCTCACCACCGTGCCTCGGTAGGACGTTGGTCCTGCACCTGATCTCTCTCCGGTCGTGTCGGATTACTAATAAATCCCTAAAATTTTTCTATCCATAATTGATGTGCAGACCGAATTTAGGTTATAGCAGCCAGCTTTAACGGAGACCAGCCATCGGCGCAGGACGGGATTATAGTGCCCAAGTGTGTTAATGATTACAGGTGCACTCTTTATTCCCTTTCATTTACAATCCGATGGACGGTAGTCCGACACGAACGGAGAAAGATCAGACGCGTTTTACGTTCGCCGTCTACTTTCTGACTCCGGGCTGCTACTGAGAATTTCTTGACACAATTATCCAATAACTGATTTTGGCCTGACCCTGGTCTTGAACCCCGGACCTCATGATCAGAAATTACGATTACGACCACTTGACCAACGAGGCAGGCTTAAATTGTATTGGCTGTAGGTGCTGCAGACTGCAGTAGCCACTGCGACAAGTTAGATAACATACCATTAGGTGGAACGTTATTTAGCCTATCACATTAATATTGCAAAAACTACATTCGTCGGCACCCTTTTTGGTTTTAAGCTGTTATGAAGTAAAATTCGGAATAAGTTATTTAAATTAATTATTTGTAATTAATTATTAGAAACAGTTTGATTTGAAATGAATCATTATGCATATTATGAATAAATACATGTAAACAAAATGCACGCGAAAAGGGCTATCATGATTTTCAACATTTTAAATAATTTATAGTTGTATTTTTATGATACGATTAAATAAAATGTAGATAGATTTAAGGAAAAAAAATAGATCGAATAGGGGAAGATTTTGGCAACAGCACCAAAAGGCGGACTTAAGGTCCACTTTTAATCCTATTCTTTTTATGAAAGGTTCAATAAAACATAATAAAAAATTTCATTTTCTTGTTTTTTGTTCAGAACGGAAAGTGATTTGTCTGGCATATTAATTCCCAAATCCATGTCCATCTAAGCCGTAATTTATTGTCACTCTAATGATTTGTTTCAACACAGTTTGAAATATTTAAAACAATTCCAATAACTCACCTTCGATTTGTAGATATTTATGGCAGAATAGCTGGATGACCTACTATGCTCAGTGACCCCAATAATATCATCAACGAATAGGTCTTAAACTGAACATTGTTTGTCTTGTCCATGTACAACATGTGTATTAGATTTATTAAACATTTATTACAATTTTATATCAAAGGCTTATGATGAAATATAAAGTATATTTTTGTCTGTCGAAAAAAAATTTGCGGTCAAGGTCGTATTGAAGTAGCGGTGTTCATGATTAAGCTTTCACGATTTCGATCCTCCCTTCTACGTCTACCGAAACTGACTGCAACCGGCAAAACCCGTTTTATGACAAATCAAATATTATTGATTACTTTTAACACGCATTCAAAATGCTGTTTTAGATTTTAACAAATTGATGGTTGTTGTGTTTAAAATATCAAAATATTTTAGTTAATGACGATAAAGCTAATGTTGTTTAAAATAGCTAGAATTTTACACCAAATTTTTTTTTAATATTCAATTTAACGACATTAATAAAAAATATTAATAACTTCTATTATTATAAACAGTTGAAAAATGTCCTCTCTATATCAATAATGAATTTATGTATTTCGTATTGATATTTTAATTATAAAATGCAGCCTACATGAGTCTAAAGATACCTCGCATTTCAAAATTTCATGTCGAAGTCGATGCGTTAAGGCTTGGGTTTAGGAGGGCGTAAATAAAAAGTTATACATACATACTAATACACACATGCATACATACATACACACGAAAAAAGATAAGGTACGTTATAACAATATATAAGTGTTCTACATTAGCACTGCTGTCCTACTCTATAACGTTATTGCGAAAAATTTTACCTTGTTCAAACTGACACACCCTCTTGAGATTTTACGTGATTATAAATCATACAACAAACTTGCGCAAGATTTTCGCGTAAAGTCTTTACCGTGTTATTTCCAGCCAAATTTTTTGAAGGTCTATTAGAAACCAAATATTGGCACGAGTGATTATGATAGTGCCAAATAGCTTTTTGTTGTGTAATAAAAATTCTTAGTTAGTTAAAAAGTTTAGTTGAAATATGATAAAAACAAAACATATTTTTAGTAGGTTTAGCATAATTTTCAAGCATTTGCCCGACCCGGCCCGAACTATTTCGAACGAAAATGTAAACGAAAACTACCTAAAGACGACTAAAAATAAAAAAAAAACATCCGAGTGAAAATGACGATTGTGGTGCTGCAACACCGAATTATTTCGATTCTATGGCAGCAAAAATCGTAATCGATAACTCTATGATATTACACACATTCACATTCCGTTTATATGATTATATTTACCGACGATACGGTTTATATTTGAGGCTAAATAGATCGAAGCGATCGTCGTACACAACACACACCTATTTCTATTACATATCGGGAGTAGGAAGAATCATGAGAGGTTTAGATAGTTTGGGTATAACCAACATAAAAAATTCGAATGATTTTGAAGTTACTCAAAAAAATGCAAGATTAACGGCTAAATAATCAAACGCTAAGATGTCGTTAAATCTCGTGGTGTCGTAGTCGCTTTGACTTAAAGTGATGGAGACAGTACGAGACTTAATGGCATCTCATGTAATTATTTTTCTCGCAATTTTGACAAAGACACACACACACACATACAAACACACACCATGTGTTTGTGTGTAACTTCTTTTCTTAGAAACCCTAAGAAACGGCTCTATCATAATGGATGGAATTTTTTTAAGTTTAAATAGGCGTTATCCTAAGAAAGATATAGTATAATGTAATAAGTTTTTATTCCAACCGCCTCCACCCATGTTATTAAGGTTTCTCTATCTTTAAATTAAAACCTATATATACTGAGTACCGATCATCTTCTTTAAGTTTACGACTGTATCTAGGTTTTTCGAGGACACACTAGCTGGTTTGTATTAGACGCAATGTTTGTCTATACAAATCACTCTGTGCTGGCAGGTTGTTGGACAATAACACTAATATATATGTACATACCGTGTCGCTACTGAATAATTAAGACGTGGTGAAGAATGAGTCGCGAGTGAGCGTTAAATAGAGCGTATGGATGACTAAGAACACTTACAATACATTTAAGTATTTTTCATTATCGTGTTTAAAAAAAAGCATGGGTTACAAACGAGCACGCAGTCCACCTGATAGTGAGTAGCCACAGTATCCAGCTCACATATTTTCACGTCTAACTACGACCGAGAACCAAAATCCAGACGCATTTACATCTCTAAGGACAAATATAAAGTATAGTGTAATCGTTATTAAAACTACTTTTACGGATTTTATCGCGTTTATTTTTACTTTTTATTTTTAATTCCCGACGTTTCGGGCGCTTTCCAGCACCCATGGTCACGGGGGACTGAGATGACTGACGTCCCGATGTCATTGTTAAACCCGGAGTACCTTCAGCTTTTTTAATTATTGTTTATGGTCCGATCTATGCAAAATGAACTAACTCTGTCTTGAGGTCTTGCAGTGGTATGCTTGGGTTTAGTTTTAATTTTATTGATTATAGGATCCCAAGCAGGTGGTAGTACCCAGCCTCCTTCTCTATTGAAATTAGGATGTTTTTTAATTTCAATAGCCTCACGTATCATCCTTGGTAGGAATCGGTGTTCTTTCGCGAGGATTTGTGGTCTATCAAATCTGATGTAATGGTTGGGGCCGTCTAGGATATGATCACAAACTGCAGACTTCCCGGAACGTTGATGCTTCACATCAGCTATATGTTCTTTTACGCGGGTCCTAATTGATCTTTTGGTTTGTCCTATATAAGAGAGACCACATTCACAATCAAGCTTGTACACTCCTGCATCTTGTAGAGGAATATGACACTTGACGGATGGTAGGAACTGACTAATCTTCTTCGGCGGCTTGTAGAATGTTCTGATAGAAGCTCGCTTCAAGATATAGCCAATCTTGTCTGTGACACCTCTGACATATGGTAGTACAGCAGGCACACGCTCGACTGTGGCTGGCTTCACTCGGTCACTGTGACGTAGGCGCGGGACCCGAAGCTTGTTGTCGTGCAGAACTTGCTTGACGTGCTGAAGCTCGGCGGCTAGGTGTTTGCTGTCACAGATCCCTCGTGCTCTCTGTAACAAAGATTTGCCCACGGTAGCTAACTGTGAAGGATGGTGGTGAGATTCACCGTTTAAATATCGGTTTGTATGGGTCTTTTTCCTATACACAGTGTGACCAATGGTGTTATTAGGATTTCTGATGACTAACACATCTAGGAAAGGTAAGGAATTATTTGCCTCTAACTCCATAGTAAATTGAATTTTAGAGTTTATGGAATTAAGATGTTCTAAAAATGCAGTTACTTTGTCTGATGGTAAAATTGTGAAAGTATCGTCTACGTACCGCTTGTAGATCCTTGGTGTAACAGGTGCAGTAAGGAGGGCTTTCTCCTCAAAGTCTTCCATGAATATATCGGCGACAATGGGAGATACAGGTGAGCCCATCGCCACACCATCTACTTGCTTGTAAAACTCTTCCTTCCACAATAGATAGCCAGATGTAAGGCAATGTCTTAGTAATACTGCATATTCTGCTGGCATGTTATTTTCCTCTAGTTTCCTAGTTATAATTGAGATGCAGTCTTCAACAGGTAGGGATGTAAATAGAGACTGAACATCAAAACTGACCATGGTTTCATTGTCAGTAAGATGTAGGTCTTTTATCTCACTGACAAAATGGTATGAATCCTTAGTGTGTGCTCTTGTGTGTCCTCTGAGTGGTGATAATATTTTAGCTAAGTATTGAGCCAATCTGTAAGTTGACGAATCAATCTGACTCACTATTGGACGTAAAGGAGCATTCGGTTTGTGTATCTTTGGTAACCCATACAACTTCGGTGGTTTGGCACATGAAGGTATTATCGAATTAACGACCAGATTCAATTTTTCGGAGTATTTCTTAATTAGATCGCTAGTTGTTTTAAGCGTATTAGTTGTAGGGTCTGTTTTGACCTTTCGATAAGTAGTTTCATCCGACAAAAGTTGTTGTATTTTAAAATTGTAATCTGACGTATCCATTATAACCGTAGAATTACCTTTATCTGCGCGGAGAATCGTAAGCTCTGGTCTGTTGCGTAAGTTTTTTAACGCGTTAAATTCATTTTTGGGGAGATTTAATTTCGGCGCTGAACTTCGACGTAACATAGACGAGATGTCTTGACGTATGGCCTCTAAATCTTCATTACCAATATTATTTTTATACAGACAGTCCTTAACACTACAGATAATGTCCTCATACGGTATTTTTCGCGGTGTAATTGCGAAATTAATACCTTTTTCTAAAACTTTTATTGTGGCGTCGTCCAGTGTTTGTTTTGATAAGTTGTAGACAGCGCGTTGTTTATGATTCATGTCTGTGGTCAACGATTTCGTATGTTGGACATTTGATTTAGTTGTTAATTTATGGTATTTATCAATATGTTTATTTTTGCATTCATTGTATTTAGTTGTTTCGCGTTTGTCTAAAGTTTCCATGCAATTTTTATAATCAAATGTCGATAAAACTGTCTTTAATTCACTGGACGAATTGTCTATGGTTTTGTTTATGAAATATAGATCGGTACGTTTTTGCTGAATCACCGTTATTAACAACTTTTTACTAGCCTGATTTAAGATCTTAGCGCTTCCTCGAATGTCTTTTTTAGTGGATATCTTGACACACGTAGGAATGAGATTATGATCTCTGCATCTCTTCAAGAAATTTAAAGCTGTTATGTATCTTGCGCGCTTGGTCTTTAGATCTTCTAATCTGCGTATTTTATTTGCTATTTTCAGTCAGTACTGGTTAACATAATGATTTCTTATATTTACGCGAACACTACACATGATTAAAACTACTTTTACGGATTTTATCGCGTTTATTTTTACTTTTTATTTTTAATTCCCGACGTTTCGGGCGCTTTCCAGCACCCATGGTCACGGGGGACTGAGATGACTGACGTCCCGATGTCATTGTTAAACCCGGAGTACCTTCAGCTTTTTTAATTATTGTTTATGGTCCGATCTATGCAAAATGAACTAACTCTGTCTTGAGGTCTTGCAGTGGTATGCTTGGGTTTAGTTTTAATTTTATTGATTATAGGATCCCAAGCAGGTGGTAGTACCCAGCCTCCTTCTCTATTGAAATTAGGATGTTTTTTAATTTCAATAGCCTCACGTATCATCCTTGGTAGGAATCGGTGTTCTTTCGCGAGGATTTGTGGTCTATCAAATCTGATGTAATGGTTGGGGCCGTCTAGGATATGATCACAAACTGCAGACTTCCCGGAACGTTGATGCTTCACATCAGCTATATGTTCTTTTACGCGGGTCCTAATTGATCTTTTGGTTTGTCCTATATAAGAGAGACCACATTCACAATCAAGCTTGTACCCTCCTGCATCTTGTAGAGGAATATGACACTTGACGGATGGTAGGAACTGACTAATCTTCTTCGGCGGCTTGTAGAATGTTCTGATAGAAGCTCGCTTCAAGATATAGCCAATCTTGTCTGTGACACCTCTGACATATGGTAGTACAGCAGGCACACGCTCGACTGTGGCTGGCTTCACTCGGTCACTGTGACGTAGGCGCGGGACCCGAAGCTTGTTGTCGTGCAGAACTTGCTTGACGTGCTGAAGCTCGGCGGCCAGGTGTTTGCTGTCACAGATCCCTCGTGCTCTCTGTAACAAAGATTTGCCCACGGTAGCTAACTGTGAAGGATGGTGGTGAGATTCACCGTTTAAATATCGGTTTGTATGGGTCTTTTTCCTATACACAGTGTGACCAATGGTGTTATTAGGATTTCTGATGACTAACACATCTAGGAAAGGTAAGGAATTATTTGCCTCTAACTCCATAGTAAATTGAATTTTAGAGTTTATGGAATTAAGATGTTCTAAAAATGCAGTTACTTTGTCTGATGGTAAAATTGTGAAAGTATCGTCTACGTACCGCTTGTAGATCCTTGGTGTAACAGGTGCAGTAAGGAGGGCTTTCTCCTCAAAGTCTTCCATGAATATATCGGCGACAATGGGAGATACAGGTGAGCCCATCGCCACACCATCTACTTGCTTGTAAAACTCTTCCTTCCACAATAGATAGCCAGATGTAAGGCAATGTCTTAGTAATACTGCATATTCTGCTGGCATGTTGTGTGATCTTACTGACAATGAAACCATGGTCAGTTTTGATGTTCAGTCTCTATTTACATCCCTACCTGTTGAAGACTGCATCTTAATTATAACTAGGAAACTAGAGGAAAATAACATGCCAGCAGAATATGCAGTATTACTAAGACATTGCCTTACATCTGGCTATCTATTGTGGAAGGAAGAGTTTTACAAGCAAGTAGATGGTGTGGCGATGGGCTCACCTGTATCTCCCATTGTCGCCGATATATTCATGGAAGACTTTGAGGAGAAAGCCCTCCTTACTGCACCTGTTACACCAAGGATCTACAAGCGGTACGTAGACGATACTTTCACAATTTTACCATCAGACAAAGTAACTGCATTTTTAGAACATCTTAATTCCATAAACTCTAAAATTCAATTTACTATGGAGTTAGAGGCAAATAATTCCTTACCTTTCCTAGATGTGTTAGTCATCAGAAATCCTAATAACACCATTGGTCACACTGTGTATAGGAAAAAGACCCATACAAACCGATATTTAAACGGTGAATCTCACCACCATCCTTCACAGTTAGCTACCGTGGGCAAATCTTTGTTACAGAGAGCACGAGGGATCTGTGACAGCAAACACCTGGCCGCCGAGCTTCAGCACGTCAAGCAAGTTCTGCACGACAACAAGCTTCGGGTCCCGCGCCTACGTCACAGTGACCGAATGAAGCCAGCCACAGTCGAGCGTGTGCCTGCTGTACTACCATATGTCAGAGGTGTCACAGACAAGATTGGCTATATCTTGAAGCGAGCTTCTATCAGAACATTCTACAAGCCGCCGAAGAAGATTAGTCAGTTCCTACCATCCGTCAAGTGTCATATTCCTTTACAAGATGCAGGAGTGTACAAGCTTGATTGTGAATGTGGTCTCTCTTATATAGGACAAACCAAAAGATCAATTAGGACCCGCGTAAAAGAACATATAGCTGATGTGAAGCATCAACGTTCCGGGAAGTCTGCAGTTTGTGATCATATCCTAGACGGCCCCAACCATTACATCAGATTTGATAGACCACAAATCCTCGCGAAAGAACACCGATTCCTACCAAGGATGATACGTGAGGCTATTGAAATTAAAAAACATCCTAATTTCAATAGAGAAGGAGGCTGGGTACTACCACCTGCTTGGGATCCTATAATCAATAAAATTAAAACTAAACCCAAGCATACCACTGCAAGACCTCAAGACAGAGTTAGTTCATTTTGCATAGATCGGACCATAAACAATAATTAAAAAAGCTGAAGGTACTCCGGGTTTAACAATGACATCGGGACGTCAGTCATCTCAGTCCCCCGTGACCATGGGTGCTGGAAAGCGCCCGAAACGTCGGGAATTAAAAATAAAAAGTAAAAATAAACGCGATAAAATCCGTAAAAGTAGTTTTAATCATGTGTAGTGTTCGCGTAAATATAAGAAATCATTATATAGTGTAATCGCTTGCCACCTTCACTTATGTAAAAACATAATAACATATTTCATAAATTATAAAAAATAATAGTCATATGTTTAGGAGCCAGTCTGCAGGATAAACCGTACTGTACCGTTACTCTTTCCGTATCGGCATCGCACTCTTACGCTCTCACGGCCCTCAGACTCTGGAACGACATCCCCTTTGACAAGCTCCCTACAAGTTTTTTTTAAAATAAAGTCCGTATACATGTGGAAAAATAGTTGCAAGTTTGAACTAACGCAGCTCTTATTTTCATATAGTACCCGGTTGACCGAGCTTTGCTCGGTATTTTTCGCTCGGTTTTTTTTAATTCGTGTGTTTTGGAAATTATATTTAGATACAAATTGCATACTGATGAAATACGAATAATATTTTTTGATCTTAGCGACATAATAGAAAAAACTGAACTGGTTATTTGAATAAAAAATCGTGAGTGCAATTAGTTTAATTTAAATTTTCGTGTTTTTAAAAACTACTAAAAAAAGGGCTCGAAAAAATAGATTTTCTCAAAAAAGAATGGAACTTGAAAAAAAAAATTAAAAAAAGACGACTTTGTGACCGCCCAATATACCAATTAAGCTATTTGTAATCATTAATAAACTGTCAAAATTTACCTTCTTATTCTAACGATATTGTAGCAGTTTTTCATTGCCTAAAAACACGGACAAAAAGACATTTTCTAAAAATAAATCCTAGCTAGATCTATTTATTGCCCCCGAAACTCCCTGCACACAAAATGTTATGAAAATCATTTGAGCCGTTTCCGAGATTTCGATTATATATATAAATATATATATATATATATATATATATATATATATATATATATATATATATATATATATATATATATATATATATATATATATATATATATATACTAGAATTGCTCGTTTAAAGGTATAGGATATTTCATATTTGTTCTGACAGATAACACATGTTTATATGTAGATTATGGGTATGTTCCGAAATATTACGCGGTGTACTGTCCAATGCAAATGACGTCATGAATCGACGCTATACTGGCGATTCGTTCCAAAACATTGGACAGTATATGACGTCATACTTTTGCGCCATTTGGAAAAGTGTTGGCGATTATTTTGTCATTTTGTGCTCCAAAAATCATTATATCCTCCTAATGGATATACCATCAATTATTCTATAATTTTTTGTATTTGAATAAATAGAAACAAATTCTGGCATGCTTCATTCGGCAAACACACAATTAAAAATTGTTTTATTATGGCCGGATATCCGACACAATATGGCAGCGGCACGCTAGTACAATAAGTGTCAAATGATACGTCATTTGCATTGGACAGTACACTGCGTTGTATTTCGGAACATACCCTATGTATATATTGTAGGTTTTACATTGTATGTTTATATACAATATGTAACGTAATTAACGCACTTTGAGAAAGTAGTTTGTTTAGAATCGTTTACTGAATCGATTCCTATAATTTTTAATATAGGTAATTTTTTATCCCAAAAATAATTAAAACTACGTAAATTACAGTCACACTAAATCTGTATAGTCAAAACAAACTGAAATGGACCGTAACTTGAGGCAATAAGACTTTTAAGAGTGCAGTTTTATTTGTATAATTACTAATTCTGTCATTCAATAAAAATAAAGATAAATGAACTTTATTTCAAGCATGCACAACATTCTTCTGGAATTAGTGTAACTAATTTGATAAAAAATCGGTGCATAAAAATGTTTTACTAAAAATTCAGTGATTATAACATAATATACTAATCGGGGTGTCTGAGGGTGTGCGTTATTTACGTTACATATTGTATATAATTTTACTATTTATCGCCCCTTTCTATCTCAATTACTGCTGCACTGCCTTTTATATATCTATCTCTTTTTAGCCTAACGGTTAACTGGTAGAGAATACATAAGGCATTAAGCGTAAATAAACATATACAAAGACATAACGTATTACATATTAATACTAAAATACTAGTAAATTAATTGACACTATCGCTTATACCAATTAAAAATTGCATATATTTTATTGGATAGTTCAAGAGGACTCATTAGATAAGCAAAATAACAAGTAGTTTTTTTTGGAGGTAGGCGAATTAACTTGAAATGGATTATGTAAATATACACGTTGCCATGTGTCTAGGTAAGTTACTTTCGCACTACCACAAATGTTGTTGTTTTGAAATTAATCTCGCAGAAACCCTGAGCATAGTATTGCGATAAAATAATATAATAATAATAATATTCAACAACTATCACACAACGCCATCTAGTCCCAAGCTAAGCAGAGCTTGTGTTATGGGTACTAGACAACTGATAAACATACTTCTAAATACATGAATATTATAGATAAATTACACCCAGACACAGAACAAATGATCGTGCTCATCACACAAACATTTGTCCTGGGCGGGAATCGAACCCACGACCTCCGGCATAGCAGTCAGGGTCACTAACCACTAGACCAACAGGCCTGTCTGTACACCGTACTGTAACACCGAAATATCATTTCGGTGTTACAATTGTCACTCTTATTCCATAAAAAAATGTATTTCTTCTGTCTCCACCATATCAGTGAAGAAACAAGTAAGATTACTCCTAATCGAGTTCTTCGACATTGAAGTTTTTTTGAACTGTCAACATTATGCGGAGACTGTCCACCGAGTAACTTGATAGGTAGTGTACAAATGTTTTCTAACTCAAGTGTTCCTGGATAATAAATACAAGGGTGCTTACTGACACTGGTTCAGAATGTTTAGAAAGTGATCTTTTAGTTATTTAATTTAATAGAAGAAAATCAAAAAGTGAAGGTAAATGCAGTAATAGAACAAAAGCGTTTTAATTCTTTTAGTAGCGGCGTCGTAAAATCGACTTCACCATATCATCCGCGTGTGTCAGAACTGGCAACAGAGGGAAATGAAAAAGAATATCTTACGGATAACAACTCAAAATTATCATAAAACTGCGATTGTCAACCCTTCTTCCAAGCAATGTGTGGGAAAGGACTTTGTTCCGCAATGGACCTTAATATTGAATGAGTGAACATTAATTTAAACCCCGATAGTATGAGGGATAAACCCTCTTCTCAAAACTTCATAATAATCGGCGGCATAGAGCAACACGGGCCACCGCCGGACCGAGGGCAGTAGCGATACCTTCGATCAATAATTGATCGAAGAGCGATACAGAATTATCTGCCATTTTCGATGGGGTAATCTGCGTCGGCTCACAAAAACAATTATCGTCTATCACTACGAAACCCACACAAATACAAAAAAGAAAACTCACACACTAAAACAATAAATTAACAATTGTACTCACACATAGATACAATATAACAGTATCGCTTGGTGACAGCGATAACTCAGATACAGACTCGGATCAGTCGCTCGACCGATCTGCATATCGTCATACCACATGCAGATTAGTCGAGCGAGCGGACCGTGTTGGTAAGTAAATCCGAAACAACACGACGGTAATTATTAAGTTTGAAAAGAAGTAAATAGCAATAATGTGATTAAAATTGTATATATATGAACGTTAACGCCATTTATTTGTAAATTTGACGTGGCAGATCTCTGTTTACAGCCAAAAATGGAACAATTCGAGATTTTTGCTGGCCGTCGATTTAGCCGCGCAACTAGATTTTGTATAGTGACCACTTAGATCAACAATACCAACTAGATAACGGGTCACGTACAAATCATAGCTAAATACCTACTGTTTGTATGAATATAAACTATGAAAAGATATAAATTAAATAACATTTAGTGTGTAATCAACCTTAAGTTATAACACATTAAGTTCTTTTTCCCGTTATTGCCTTGCGAGCTACACTCTCACGTGCAAGAGCTCACGTCTCATGTGCGCTCTTATTTACTGAGATGGATTTCTTGCGCCGACCCGACATCTAGTTGGTATTGTTGATCGAAGAGTAAGCAGTAAAACTCCAAATAGTTTTACTGTACGCATAGGACCGCGTGGGCTTATACTTTGACACTAAGGGGAATGCTTGCGTATGGCTACTCCCCTCCGATCCGCCGATGGCTTGTGTTGCTCTATGCTCGGCGAAGGAAACATCTAATATGTTACAAGTTTGAGAAATTAAAACATTTAAAAAAATTGTGAAGGCCACTATACAAATATTAATATAGCAGTACAAACGTATGCGACAACAGCACTCGGTTTCAAACTATGAACATGTGTACGTCACTTCTTTATATGCGACAATAATATTGAGTAATTAAATTTCATATTTTATTATTGTTCTAAACCGTTATTGCTTTATTAAAGAAAAAATACAATTCACAACTTGGAAACAAATCAAATTAAAACGTATTTAAAAAATATAAAAAATAATAAATAGTAGGTATTATTATAACAATGTCGTAACGGGGAGTTACGAAGCAATTAAACATTGTTACGACAACAGAGTTTGAGATAAAAGGTTACTAAATTAGTGTAAATAGTAAAAAAGTTCTGGCTTACTGAAACAAAGATCAATGTATGTAAAATTTATAGATTACTTCAATATATCTTTTGATTAATATTTCTTTAAAAAATGTTTTTTAAAAGTTTTTATCTGGATAAGAATGGTTAAGAAAAGCAATTAAGAGTGTATTGTTTGACGATGTACATGTCTAGACAAATCCATATATTATAATATACCAATATTGGTTTTAATAAGAATATAAATTTGATACAAACATTGTAAAAGGTGTTTGGTTAAGTGTGACTTGATAGGTGAAATATTATTTTTTCATTGTACGAGTATGTATTCCTTTGACTTTAAATTGTAAAAACCTTTTTATATTTCGCCTATAAAATACGAGACAAATTGTCGTAAAAAGTTAGTAACTCCGCTTAAGTGAACGCATTTGATGGTTGTACGAATGTGACTGCGGTAAATTTTTAATAGACCACGTATTTTTTAGGCTTATATTCTCTTCATAATTATTACCAATTACTTATAAAGCGCTCGCTCAAGTTTGTTCTCTCAAAGTTCGATCCCCGCCGGCATCAATGAAATTGTTAATTGCATTCTTTACTGCTAAATTACCACGTGAACTGTGGTGAAGGAAAACAGCGTGATGCAACTAGCAAGTCTGAGAGATAAAAACATTTCGAGGACATTTGAAGTCCGCCTACACGCTCGAGCAGCGGACTTATAATTTAAAAACTCTATAACCTTTTCAGAAATGAGAGGTCTGCGCCAAATAATGGGACGTTACAGGCCGTAACTTCAACTTGATTTAATAAGAATGTAAAACATGTAAAAAAATTAAATTTAAATAAAACATAACATACTTAAACATAAACTCTCACACCTGTCACGCATAGGAGTAGATGAAGACTACGGACTTTCATTTGGCACGATCCTGACACACCTCTCCTGCTACATTCACAACCATATTACATCTACGTGCTCGTCGGTTAACTTTACTCTTAACTTGGATTATCTTACATATGTCGCTGATTTGTTCGATTAACTTGAACTCTTAACTTGGCCCGTCGTTCATACATTGTCAATTTGGTCTATAAGCTTCCGACTAGGAAGTCGAGTGCCTTGTCGACTCTGCCACTATTTCTGCACCATAAATTTCTTTTATCACTCTTTTTTCATTCATTCTGTTTAAGTTTCCAAACCGCTGAAGCCATCCCTTCTTAATGTACTTGCAAGCCATACTTTTCTCTAATCACAAAAAAACAATGAAACATTATAGTACCTATATTATTTTAAATGAACCGGCTTGCGAGTACAAAAAAGATGTGATACTTTACACTATTTATACAAAAATCTTCCTATAAGTATTAAACCAGTGAAAAATATGATTGGTCATGTAGTTTATAAAAAAAATGCACATATAATCAACAAGTCAGTTAAGAAAATTACATTTTGTGTCTGATGAATGTCACCCTGTTACTTATTTACCGATATAAGTGAATTGAGCTATTCTTACTCAAGCGCTTAAGGGCTTAACCTACTCGTTTTCAATCGTCCGAAAAGATCGGTCACGCAAACAGATCTATAACTAAATTTTGATTTTACAGCACTTTTTCTCCTGCTGGCATTCAATTCAAGGACTCGCGACGTAAAAGGCATTGACTATAACAAATTAAGTCAAACATATATATATATATATATATATATATATATATATATATATATATATATATATATATATATATATATATATATATTAAACGTTGCAGGGCCTTTGCTTTCTATCGTTTCTAAAATATTTGTGGCACAGGAAAAAAACACTGTGCTATTGCATTTAAATATTTAATTCTTTGTCGAAAGAAATTAATGTTTGAGAATTGGTTAAACAAATGTAATTTTTCTAATTCTACTACCGTTTTGAAATTAGGTTACATTGTCAAAGCTCACCACCTCAGAAGCCCCAGATATTTCCAGATAATAAAAGCCCGGGTAAATCAGGGCTTATAATTTTTCTGACATTACTCGTATCACAAATAAATTGAATACATCAAAATTTTTTCTAAATTTTAAACAATGTTTAGATGGTAATAAAAAAAATACAAAGCAAAAATAGCAGCTTAAATAAAATTATTCGGCCAGCAACTCGGATAGCAAAATTTTGCATTTATTCTACTGTACTTCCACGTGAATTAGTAGTGTAATCTGCAACACGACTAATTTACGATGTTTTTAAATTATTTATGCATAATTTAAAAGAAATTATAGTAAACACCTATGTTTACCTACGTATGAAAAAATACACAAATAGGACTTAACCGAAATTTTTAAGAGAGACTATCAAGTCCGTCATGTTAAAAACCTTTCTTGAAAACGTTTTATGAAATTGATTAAATGCTCTAAAGAGGAACGGTTAAAATAATCACCACGACAGTCCATCACCAGTCCACTGTTGCACATAGTCTTATTTCATAAATTGACAATTCGCAGGATTGGTTGGTTTGGCTACGAATAGTGTTTCAACCCAAAAAAGTAAACATATTTTGTAAACACAAAACGATTACCAAATTTACAATTAAATATCATCAATAAATACGCGAATATTTTGATCATTGAGGAAGTATACAGTATATAAGTGTAATAAATTAAGAATGTTATAATAAAATGTGATTGATTCTTATTTAGTTAATATTAGTTTAATAAATTTATCTAAACATAACCAAATCAAATCAAAATATCATACACCCAAAAATATAAATAAAAATAAACAAGTTATACAGGTTAACGCTCTATCCAATAAAATATAAACTAATCAATTGCCTGACCATCGTCGTAAATGAAAAATAATGTGTCGGTTTGGCTATTTTGTTTTTGTTTGCTATTACATTGTTATTTTGTTGTCCTTAAATTTTAGAAGCTAATAACTAAACCGGATATATATACTTAAATTAAAGAACTAAAATACTAAAATTTATAAGTTAAAAAATTGTGATTTAGATAGAGATACCTTTAGGTAACTTACTCATGTGCGTGCTACGAAAGTTGCTAATCGATTGAGTAAAATTCAACTTCGTGCACATGCACATCATTATAGGGTTTAGCTTGCCATTATAGAAAAAGGAATTTGTACTATATGATTTATACATTGTATTAAGCATCTCTGATTTATGCCGACACTAATGAAAAATGTAAAACAGAGAAATGTGTTAAAGAATTATGCTAGGAAAATCTCCTAAAAATAATAACTTAAAGTGGGACATTTGTAAGAAACCCGCAAAAGCTAAAATGTCAAATTACACACAGTCACAGATTATACATAATAAATGTGTATCGGGCACATATCACGTGTTCAAAAATCCAAAACTCTCACTATCAGGTAACGGTTGCGAAAGCCAAGGTCAGGTGTGTGTGTCTCAACTCACCCCAAGGCCGGTCGAAGGTCACGCGCAGTGGACTGGCTCAATTGGTACCGTAGCTCGTTCACTACTGAGAGTCGCGCCGGCGCAGCCAAGCGATTTCACAACCCTGGTATATAGTGGTGTCTTAATATTTCGCAGTGACTATAAATTGGTAGAGGCAGATCGAAACAAAACTTAAATTGACAGTGTTTGAGAGTTATTACAAGCACGAGAATATATAAGAGCTAATTTCATATTCAAATGAGGTACATAATGTTAATGGTTTCTTATATTTTCGTGAATACGCCACATCGAAAAAAAAAGAAATTATTTACTTAGATATTTCGTGGTAGAGCCATGCTGCAGTTACATTAGGTGTATAATTGTAGCACGAATGGATGTCCGGGGAAGGACTACGCTCTCACAGAATACCAACATGAAATAGTAGCTTAATGCTGCTGTACTTGGTATGATGAGTGTAGAGAACCGGAGACCCTTTTTACTGGAAACGAGGCATTCCATTTTCGTCCTCACGGGTGACAACGCATCTGCGTTTTGATTCTTAATCCAACATAAATGTAGATGTCTATGGGGCACAGCATCCACTTACCATCAGGTGGACTGTGTGCTCGTTTGTCATCCTATCCTATAAAAAATTATTCGTTTTACTTTAATCATGTAGGTATTCGGTAGGTACCATCAGGTAGGTATGCCACTAAACAAGTACTGCAAGCACAAAGTTCAAAGGAAGTAAAATAGACTGGCTTTCCAATCGAGAGGCCTGAATTCGAAGCTGAACAGCCTTTTGACTAACAGTAAAATCATCAACAAACCCTACTGCAGTTTTACATTCACCATAAAGTTTGATAAACTGCTCCTTCTTAAATTTAACTAATAAAAGTCGGACGCAACGACTTATAATTTTATAAAATAAGGTAACAAACAAGCACAGACTACCTGATGGTAAGTGGATGCTGGAGCCAGGCAGATGTTACTACTGATAACTGTCAAATAAGATAGTTACAAGTAGTCTATAGGGTCTAGTAAAAAGGGTCTCATCTACACTCTCTATTCGAAACTCAGCATGAAACGACTATTTTACGCTGTGGGAGCTTGGTTCTTTAACGGTCCAGCCGACTCGTTTTAGCTACAACTAAAATAGTAGCGGTTCCATAGCGCACTACACCATGTATAAGGTTACGATTTTGCTGTTTTTGAAGACATTTAGTGTTATTTAAATAAAGCTTACTAAAAATATGTTAATGTTAATCAAGTCGTGACTATGCCAACTGGATATGAATCTTTTGTTATATGTATATAAAAATTGGAATGTCTTTTTGTAATATCTAAATAATTAGCCTCTATTAAGATAGGTGTGTTGACATGCAATTAAGACATGAACGACATTTCGGCCTGGGTTGTCTCGGGCTACTTTTGGGAACGTATGAAACAATGTGTGATGAAACTCTACGAATGAACGGTGAGCAACGCCTGCAGAAATCCAAGATATTTCATTGGAAAAACATGCAGGCTGATTTTGAAAACAATTTTTAGTTTTTAGTAGTTATACAACAAGGAACTCTTATAGTTTCGCCATGTCCGTCTGTGAGTCTGCGGCATTACTCAGAGACAGTGCCACAAATCTGTAATTTGGCATAATTGTAGATATTAATCACGTCTGCAAAACTGCGAATAAAAATATCATACAGGTAATGGGGGGGGGGGTTGAGGTATACCTCAATAATCTGAAAACTAGATTGTACAACCAGTGCGTGTTGCCAGTTATGACTTACGGATCTGAGACCTGGTCCTTCACTGCTGGCCGTATGAGGACGCTCAAGGTCACTCAGCGAGCTATGGAAAGGGCTATGCTCGGAGTTTATCTGGGTGACAGACTCAGAAACGAGCATATCCACAGTAAAACCAGAGTGACCGACATAGCCCAATGGATTAGTAAGATGATGTGGTAATGGGCCGGCCATATAGCTCGATGAACCGATAACCGATGGGGAAGAAAGGTTCTAGAGTGGCAGCCTCGTAATGGTAGGCTTAGTGCAGGGTGACCTCCACTAGATAGTGTAGGTCACCCTGCCTACCTCCAGTAGATAATTGCAGGTGCGTTGCCGGCATTTTACAAAGAGTAAGCTTTTTTCGTGAAGGTTCTAAGTCGTATCGGTCCGGAAACCTATTCCACAAAACTGTTCGGTGGTAAAAGATTCTACAAAGAGGTTGTGCGAAGAAGAAAACTCCTAGTAAAACGCACAGTGGTGGACCGCTAAGCATGCAGATGGTGTGTATTGTATAGTGGATTTCGTCGTGACTTTACACGTGCGTGATTTATATCTATGTCTAAGATAACCATACATTATCATTCAACGTTTTACGTTATGATTAAGTTTTGCTATACATGGCATATATCATAAGAAATGAAAAGTGATTATTGTTTAGGCAACAAAGATTTTAGTGTATCGGTATGAAATATCTTTATGACTTTAAAATGATATGTTAAATACTTTTTATAGCCATGTTTCAAACATAAATATTTTTCATTTCCAAAAGGCAAAGCAAATTAATGGTAATTTTTAAAATTAAAAACTGATGGGAAACTTTTATTTTTACTAGGAAATATCCGTATCTTAATGTTTTTTATACATTAATTGCATATGGACAAATAATAAGACGCGAAACACTTTTCATTTACTAAAGCTTATAAAAATTTCACTGCTGAATTCTTATAAGCTTTAGTAAATGAAAAGTGAATGAAAATTAAGTAATAATTAATTTTTTTATATTTTTATTATTAATTAATTAGTAGTAAGTATGTAAATGAAATTTCACTGCTGGCTTAGGAAGATAGGTTATAATTTTTTATAAATAATTTTAATTAAAGTAAAATTTCAAAATTTCTTTAATTTTTTATTAAAAGTATTTTTTAGTTATTTAAATTTAGATATAATGATAAAATTAGTATATAAATAAATAAATATAGTTTATTATTTTATAATTTAATAAAAGGATGTTTAAATATGTTTATTTATGTTTAAATATTGCAATTGCTGCCACGATTGACAAGCGGTTTGGCAATCACATTTTTCATTTTCAGTTCTCATTAAGTAAATACTCCATTTCATATTTTAGTTACTCTTTGTCGCTTCTTGCGATAACCATGGGATGCTACGGGGTAGTAGCTACTCATATGCCGCCGCTACATACCATTTATTTTTAGGCCATAAAAATAGCAGTAGGTAGCTTCGAGACAACACTGCGCAGTTTGAATGCGCTTAGCCAATATGCTGAGACGTCAAATTTGACTTGAAACTGAACTTATATTGAGCTTTGAATTGACTTATAGTGATCAGTAAATGAAGAAAAAGCTGAACCAATCTTCAAATTTTCATCTCTATGCAGACGATTTGCAGCTGTATCGTCATTTTCTAGTGACTGAAGCAAATTCAGCAATGTTTGAAATAAATAAACATCTAAAGAAAATCTATGAGTGGTTTAGAACATATAAACTTGCTCTAAACCTTAAAAAATCACAAGCAATGATTATAAGCACCAGGTTTACTCGTAGCTTACTTGAATTTACTTCACTCCCAGCACTGCTAATTAATGGCACTCCACTAAACATCTCAGAAACTGTTAAGAATCCGGGCATCATCATGGATTGCAAATTGACATGGAATGCACATATTACAGAAGTTAACCGGAAAATCAATTCTGCCCCTGTTAGTTAAAAGGACGTATCTACATTTCTTTTTTCAAGAACCGAGTTATATATATTGCCAGAATCAGGAAAAAAAGGCGGATCTGCGTATAATTTTTAATTTTAGCTTTCTTGCTTGGTTTCGGATTTACCGATAACCAAAAAGACGTATCTACATCTTTGAATGTGGTCTTACTAAGAAGTTAAAACGCATCTAACAAACATTTAGATAAAAAGACATATTATTGTATATATGTGTCTTATTTTATTAAGAATTCTATGTTGTTACAATAGTAAAAAGTCACTTCTACTTAAAAGATTCGCGCCGCAAGATAAAAAAAAGTAACTGACCATTTAGGTTTTTTTATTTTAACTTTATCGTATGCCTATACTGAGAAAAAAAGCCATTTAAACCAGATGCATCCTTCATTTTACGTACATGGTGTAGATGCGTCTTATTTTATTAAGGAGTCGAAAAGTTTGTCACTTACATACTTAATACAAAAGCCGTAAATGTTAGTTTACAATTTTTCCGCTAGTTAGCAAACGTTAGACGCGTCTTTTCTATTTAGTTTTCATATGTGTGGCGGAGTGCGGGAGGAGAAGGAGTGTTCGATATTCTGTCAGTTGCGCCCATAGATAATAACACTATATACCAGGTTGCGAAGACGCAGCGGCTGCGCCTTGTCCATTTCCCAGGATCGCGAAATAGTTACGAGATAACATAAGAATATTTTCATCGTATTTTTGTAAATAGTCCCGTTTTAATACTTTCTGTGCATTTTAACAGCTAG
This sequence comes from Parnassius smintheus behrii, assembly GCA_036936625.1. Lineage (NCBI taxonomy): Eukaryota > Metazoa > Arthropoda > Insecta > Lepidoptera > Papilionidae > Parnassius > Parnassius smintheus. The sequence goes on along the minus strand of JAUPFT010000007.1, from coordinate 7,411,776 downwards.
GTTTTTGTCATAATGTTATTTTATTATTGTATAGAGTTTTAATTATTTGCGGATAGCCCAGTAATATTTATTAAGATTATATTTTATCAAACTATTTACTATTAACTATTTACACTCCAATTTAGTTATGTAATTAAATTTAATGATTTTTGTGTCTATTTTAGTAGTCCCTAATACTTATTTTAAATACATATTTTGATACCTTTATAGTAAAGTTATGAATTTCATTATATTCTTTAAATGAATATTGATTAAAATAAAGAGACTTTCATTACGAAATAATTACTTGATAGGTAAAATGGAAATAATTTTATCATTGCAACCTTATTTCATTTTTAATAGAAGTGACATTTTTGCAGAAGCATCCTTTATTATTTAATTTTTGATGGCAAAATTGATATGAATAAATTAAAAATATATAATATCATATGTGTGCTAAGTATAAAAGCCACATATGGCTTGTTGCGCCTTTTTGACTCAATTGGAAGTGATTCATATAATTTTTTATGCTAAAATAAAACGCTTTTTTCAGGTTTTTATAAAAAAAATAAAATTAAAAAGTTCAATACATGCGTATAATAAGAAAAGTGTACAAATTAATATCATACATTAACACTTTGACAAAAACAAATATTTACTACACAGCGGGCTTTTTCCTGTTTTGTTATTTCAAGAATTTTTTTCTCGAAATTTATTTTTTGTTGGATGCGTCCTTTTAACTAACGGGGGCAGAATGATACTTTTCATTACTTAAAATGTCTTCAAAATTTTTTGCCATTATCAACGAAGATTTCTCTTGTCCAAACACTTATTTTCCCGATTCTTGATTATGATGATGTCTGTTATTTGGATGCGACTGAGGAGCAATTAAACAAACTTGATCGATTACAAAACGTATGTATTCGTTATATTTTTGGGCTAAAAAAGTATTGCCACGTCTCCTCCTATCGCAAAAAGCTCAACTGGCTTCCAATTCGACTTCGAAGGAATACCTGAATCCCATGCCTCCTCTTAAACATACTTTACAATCCAACATCACCACCATATCTACGTGATCGATTTAGCTTTGCTCATTCTCCCGATTCAGTTTGCAGATCAAATTTAAAAACCCTCCTAAATTTCCATTCCTCCAGAACTAAGTACTATTCTCAAACAGTTTCAGTATTTAAAAGGCGAGTTAAAGAGCACTATCTTTCTTTGTCATCCCAATGATCAAATGTATGACTTGTGAAGTATATATATACGTGTATGTACTTTATTTTATATAAGTATATAGTATAGTATTTAGGTATATGTATGTCTGTATGTATGTATGTATGTATATATTTTTATTATCTTTATTTTATATTAAGTAGGTATATTAATATTATAATATGTATAATGATAAATGATAGTGAATGCGCACTAAATCTCCTTCTCTTTGAATTTGTCCAGTATCAGGCCTGCTGGAAGAAATTTCAGTTTCAAATAAGCAGAGCCTTTGTATAAAGTATCTTTTTAGTCTAACTCATTCATACACAATTCATTCAGACCACTTATATCCTCCCTGTAACCTCTCTATTCTAATACGCTGTAACGCAGTGGTAGACCCAGATGTCCGATGCCGCCAACGTCTGAATAAACCGTTAATTCGGCATAAGACCAGGTAGTGATCCATTCCTACGTTAGACCTCCAATAAACCCTTTTATCCACCACTACACTCCTCATTCTTTCATCCACAATTATGAAATATATCATGCTTCTATCATCACCTCTTTCCCAAATATACATGTGAATCTTCTTATGACGAAAGAAAGTGTTCCTCACAAAAATATTCTTTTCCACACATACGGTGAGGAGGCTCTGCACCATTCTCATTTATATTTTCATCACCAAACGTTCTCAATATCCTTTCAAAGCCAAGCCTCTTCACCCCAACCCTTCCATTAAAATCTCCTAACATAACAATAGTTTCATTTCCCTTACATTTCATTAACACCGTGCTTATTATTTCCCAAAACTACTCTCAGATATAAGAGGGTTTAGACATGTCTGGGGCGTAGACCCCTAGAACCAAAAACTTCTTTAGGGCCACTGTCATCCGTATTCATAGCAGTCTCGGGCTTACACATTCATACTCCTTCACACATTGACCCATTCTTTCTGAAAGGATGATACCTCCCTGGCATGTAAGTAACATAAATCTTAATATATATAAATTACGTGTCACGTTGTTTCTCCGCGATGGACTCATAAAATACGAGTACTTAATTGATTTGTGATGAGTGACCCATAATTTTTTTGCGTATTTAATGTTTTTAGTAGGACATGACAAAGGGTCGTTGAAAAGGGCAGAACAACGTCTGCGTGGTAAGCTAGTAATATATAAATGTAAAAGAAAAGAGCGCCGTTATCGCCAACAACATGTTGCACAGTTTGGCGAAGATTATTATTATTGTAAATGCTTATTTTTTAATATGAATAAAGGTATTAATTATTATTATTTTTATAAAAATAATTTAGATTTGAAAAAGTATTACCACAATATATTGTATTTAATTGCCCCTCATCTTGCTATTACTTTTAATACTGGTTCCGAATCTGGTGAAACATAGTAAAGTAATAACCATTATTGAAGTCTGGTAGTACATTGGAACCCGCTAATTTAAGACCCATTACTGTACCAACAATTTTCAGTAAAATTTTGAAAATATAATTTTTGATCAATTATTTAATTTTTTAATATACATAAATTACTCCATAAAAATCCCTTTGGTTTTATACGGGGGTCGCTCGCCGACTAACGCAGGTGTTGATCTTATGAACCATATTTTCAATGCCTGGGAGAATTCACAAGATGCCTTAGGTATTTTTTGTGATCTTTGCAAGGCATGCGAGTGTTCATCATTAGATATTAATTAGGAAACTACAACATTACGGTGTCAATAATACTGCAATCACACTTATTAATTACTATTTCTATAACATCTATTTTTTGTGTTTAATAACAACTTGTGTGTATTTTCTGGGATTTTGTTGTAAAAGCGTATACAACATGCAACATAATTAACGTACTTTGAGAAAGTAGTTTGTTCAGAATCGTTTACTGAATCGATTCCTATTATTTTTAATGAAGGTAATTTTTTATCCCAAAAATAATTAAAACTACGTAAATTACAGTCACACTAAATCTATACAGTGAAAACAAACTGAAATGGACCGTAACCTAAGGCAATAAGACTTTTAAGAGTGCAGTTTTATTTGTATTATTACTAATTCTGTCATTCAATAAAAATAAAGAAAAATGAACTTTATTTCAAGCACGTTAAAGTCTCTGCGTTGGTGGATTTATACTGTGACCACAACATTCTTCCGGAATTAGTTTAATTTGATAAATAATCAGTGCATAAAAATGTTTAACTAAAAATTCAGTCGTCGAGTAATTGGTATTAATAGCTAGTGTCTGTTGTCTTATTTTTGTAAAACTACTATTATATTTGTGTACGTACGTATATTAACTTCCTTAAGTTTTTGTCTGAGCGACTCTTTAGGTTTTACAACATAGATTACTCTAATGGCCCTCTTCTGTAAACAAATATAATGTCACAACCAAACGAAATTTTGCTATGGAAATAACTAACTAGACTTTTAATCTTTTTACATCATATTCTTTAGAATCGACTTAGTTCTGCAGCATATGCTTGTTAGTTTTGATGTATGGGAGCTCCATTGAAGCTTCGCGTCTAGTGTGATTCCAGGAAAAATGGTGGTATCAAGAAGACTCAGCTCCGCCCCATTAAAAATAACATTGGTATTTAGATGTTTGATATTTGGATTTATTAATTTCATATTCATATTTATGGGGGTCATTGTAGAAGCGTGCTCGTCGCGACCCCTGCCAGCCCTTTTCAGGGCTGCAATTCTACACAGCTGCGCACCCATGCGAACGAGGGTTAGGGCGTCCCCCCAAGGCGACGCACACCAGCTCGTCCCCGTTGGTGTGGAATGCAGCGCGCAAAGCGGCGATGGGGACCGCCACCCGTCACGCACAGCCCGACACGGCGGAAGGTGGAGGACGGAGTGCAGAGTTGGCACGTGGAATGTTAGAGGAGGCATGAGAGATAAGACGAATGAGTTGATCGAAATAATGAAAGAAAGAGAATTAGATGTCGTGTGTATGTCGGAGACCAAACGGAAAGGCAGTGGTATTGAAGAGCTCCCTGGCGGGACGTTAGCTATATGGTCCGGAGTCCCGGAAAGCGAGAACGCCTGCCAAGGAGTGGGGGTGCTGTTGTCGTCCCGGTTGGTCGATCTTATGACTGAATACAAGGTTGTGAACTCAAGACTTCTCTGGGTTCGCTTCAAAATGGGACTGACGAAGTTATTCCTTTCGGCTGTTTATGCGCCGGTAGCTTCGTCGTCCAGGGCTGAGCTGGAGGAGTTTTGGGAGAATGTAAGAGAAGTTCTAGATTTGGTTAAGGGAAACGAAAGAACTGTTGTATGTGGTGATTTGAATGGATGGGTAGGCATCGCTCGACCAGGATACGAGTCGGTGCTTGGAAAGTTTGGAGATAAAAGGGTTAATGATGCTGGCAAGCTTATACTGGCTGTATGCAAGGAAAAGGGTCTTCTTGTGACAAACACTATGTTTAATCACAGGAAGATCCATATGTACACTAGAGAAAGAAAGAATGAGAGAAGTATGATTGATTTGTTCCTGGTGGATGACCGACTGCGAAAACAGGTGATGGATACACGAGTGTTCAGGGGTGCTGACCTGGGAACGGATCATTATCTAGTAATTACTAGATTTAGGGGTTTGTTCGCGGGTTGGCGCCACCGGACGGCAGTAACAGAACCACAGTCGGTCTGTCGCATCCGAAGCTGGAAGCTTCAGGAAGCGGATACTAGGGACAAATATCACACGAGGGTAGCCGAAAAGCTTGACACCATCGATGGCAGGAAAGAATGTGTGGAGAGAATATGGCAGAACCTTAGGGATGGAATGGTAAGTGCAGCGGAAGAAGTATGTGGTACGACAAAAAGAGGTAGTAGTAAAAGAAGAGATGCATGGTGGAATGACGAAGTGAAAGAAGCTGTAAAAAAGAAGAAAAAAGCATGGTTAGACTACTTAGCCTCTAGTAACGATGAGCATATGAGAGAGAAGATGAAAGAAAGATATAAGCTGCAGAAAGTTCATGCGAAAACATTGATTGAGGAAGTACGTGAAAGGTGTAGAATAGAAGCGGACGAGAGGTTGTCGCACAACTTTAGGGAAAACTCCAAACTCTTCTGGAAAGAGGTTGGAAGGTCCCGGAGTGGTGCGACAGCTTTAAGAATGAACAAAGTGCTTTCGAGAACCAATGACGTCCTCTCAGAAAAATCGGACGTCATGCAGCGATGGAGTGAATTTTATAGAGAATTGTATGCGTGTCATGATCTTAGTGAAGGATCCGGGGGTGACGCCGTGACTGGCACGCCAGACACGGACCTCGATGACACTGAGGTCATCAGCATGAAAGAGATTGAACGTGCGATTCGAAGTTTGAAATGTGGTAAGGCTGCGGGACTAGACAGAGTTACTGCTGAAATGGTCAAGTACGGTGGGCCTCGCGTCTGGGACAGCTTTCATCTGCTGTGCAATTTGTGCTGGCGGACGGGAGATGTCCCGGATGATTGGCGATCCGCGGTCATTGTGCCTTTATATAAAGGTAAAGGTTCACATTTTGACTGCGGGAGCTATCGGGCGATCAGCTTGACCAGTTTAGCAAGTAAAGTTTATTCGAAGGTTTTGACACGCAGGATGCAAGAGAAATCGGAAAGATTCTTATGGGAGGCACAATGCGGATTTAGACCTGGAAGAGGATGCACGGATCAAATGTTTTCTCTCCGCATGATCACGGAGAAGCTTCTGAGTGTTAACCAGAGGATTTTCTGTGCTTTTGTGGATCTGGAGAAAGCATTTGATAAGGTTATAAGGAAGAAAATGTGGGAACTGTTGCCGGGATATGGTGTGGATGGTCGATTGTTAAGGGCTGTGCAGTCACTCTACTATGACTGTAAAGCCTGTGTGCGGGTAGGGCATGACCTGTCACCCATGTTTAGCGTCCAAGCGGGCGTAAAACAGGGTTGTGTCATGTCTTCCTGGCTGTTCATACTGTATCTCGACAGCTGTTTACAGAAGCTGAAAGATAGCTGTTTGGGTGTGAAATTGGGTGACATAAAAGTTAATTGTCTGCTGTATGCTGATGATGCAGTGCTTATTGCACCATCAGAAGCAGAACTGCAGGCATTAGTCACGTGTATGAAAGAGGAATGTGAAATTAAAGGTCTCCGTTTGAATGCTAATAAAACTAAGGTTCTGGTATTTGAAAAGGACGAAGAGAGAACGAAATGTGAAATATGGGTAAATCAGGAATGTCTAGAACAGGTAAATGAAATTGTATACTTGGGGAGTGCTTTCAGCCGGGATGGAAGATGTGATTTAGATGTGGATAGGCGTGTCGCTGCCGGAAACAAAGTCAATGGTGCCCTGAATGCATTAATAAAAAGGCAAGGCGTGGTGAAGAGTGCACGCCTTGCAATACATAACGCAGTGTTGGTACCGACTTTGTTATATGGCAGCGAAACCTGGGTATGCCAGAAGAAGCATAAAAGTAGTTGAATGCAGTGGAGATGCGATCTCTTCGTAAAATGTGTGGCGTTACCATAGCCGACCGAAAGCGAAACGAAGAGATTCGCAATATGGCAGGATTGAAAGATGACCTTATCACAAAAATTGATAGGGGCGTACTCCAATGGTTTGGACACGTTGAACGAATGAGTGAAGACCGAATGGTGAAGAAAATATATAGAGCGAAAGTAAATATTAAAAGGTGTCGAGGTAGACCGAGACTAACTTTCGAAGACCATGTGAGCAAATTGCTCGAAGAGGGGAGGGTCAAGAGTACTCGGATACCTAGACGTGCATGTATGAAGAAGTTAATGAACCTGAAAGAAGCGAAAGAGGTATGTAAGGATCGTGACACTTGGCGATCTGTTCTCTCTGGCTACCCCGTTAGGGATTGTGCGTGACGATAAGTAAGTAAGTAAGTAAGTATATTCATATTTCATTTCATACATTTAGTTTTACTGCCATTAAAATGAAAATTATTAATATCAAATAAAATTATTAATTCACATATAGCATTGAGTTCGATACTCACAACAACAAAAAAGTGGAGACTGGCCTAACGCTTAGTTGTTCGATGCCGGAAGGTGAAGGGAGACATTACATGCGCACACTTTTTTAAAGGTATCCTGTAATATCGAAGGCTGGCTACTTCGCGCCTGCGTTTGAGAATGTTAGTATTGGCTTTAACAAAAATTAGGTGACCAATAAATCTATGAAAAATGGAAATACTTACCCTTGACCTTTCCACTGAATTCAAAGCAACTAGGTGGTATTTTGTAGAAGCAGTCCATATAATATTTCGTACACGAACAGAAATACGCTTCAATAGAGTATAAGCAGCTGTCCCAACGTGGAGTTACGCCACAAAACAACCTGACTTTCTTGTAGCTGTTTCGGACCTGGTCGCAATGAATTATTAAATGTTCTGTTATGTGGTAAGGCATCAGATACATGTATGTCTTCGTAAATACGATCTTGTATCTTCTTTTCGTACTTAGCAACATTGGCTGCTTATCCGTCAGCACAGATATGTTAGAATACTCTGCACCCTTTTTACAATTCTGAAAGATCCATGTGTTCCCGAGTAACTGAAATCCAAGTTTCAATACCTTAAAAAATTCTAGAAAATCGCCGGTAGAATACAATTCCACAGAGAATTTATACGAGAAAGAAAACTCCTAGTAAAACGCACAGTGGTAGACCACCAAGAATCCAGATGGTGAGGATGGTATATAGAGTTAAGACGCGATGTGCTTTCATGAAATTTGGCGGCTACCAACAGTTCTTCAGAGCACTCCTCGTGATAGATGCGATAGAAAATGCAAGAGAATGCAACATCCCTACGCAGCGTCAGTCAATCGAGTTGATCGGAAAGAACTCGGTCGCCGGCTATTCGAATTGCTCTGCGCTGGATGCGGTCAAGTGGAAGGAGCTAGAACTGGGGAGCCCCGGCCCAGTGATGAGAACAGTATTCCATGTGAGGCCGAACTTACGCTTTGTAAAGTTGCAAGCGATGTGCCGGCATGAAATACTGTCTCGCACTGCTCAGTATGCCAAGCTTTTTAGAGGCCACTTTGGCCTTCCCCTCCAAGTGACGACGAAACTACACTCCCTTCGATATCTCGACGCCGAGTATTTCGATGCTAGCTGAAGCAGTAAGGGGATTGCCTTGAAACTGAAGAGATACGACAAACGGGATCCTTTTAGCATTAAACACGCAAACTTGTGCTTTCTGGGGATTGAACTGGACTAGATTTAGTCGGCCCCAATTAGAGACTTAGTTCAGCAAAGATTAGACTTGAGACACAAGTTTGTCCCGGTACTCGGCGACGTTTTCCTGAGAAATATTGGCACGATCGGTGTATAAGGCATCACAAGTACTGTCGTCTGCATAGCAATGAATGTTACTAGTTTGCAACGTACCATTGATATGCAGGAGGAACAGCGTTGGTGATAGCACGCAACCTTATGGAACACTAGCGTTAATAGGCTTTTAATTAGAGCATGCACCGTCTACTACGACCTTGATACTCCGATCAGCCAGAAAACCGGTGATCGAATTGCACAAATACTCAGGAAGCCCGTAGGAAGGGAGCTTCGAAAGGAGCGCTCTTTGCCAGACCCGATAGATGGCCATCGCTATGTCCAAACTAACGGCCAATACCTCCCCCTTGGACTCTACTGCCTCTGCCCATCTATGACTCAGGTAGACCAGAAGATCACCAGCTGATCGACTATGATGAAAACGGTATTGGCGGTCACTAATTAGCTGGTGATCCGCAAGGTATCTCATGAGCTAGCAGTTTATAATGGACTCCATTATTTTGGAAAATAAGGAGTTGAGGGCGATAAGCCTGTATTTGGATGGTTCTGAGCTGTCGCCTTTTTTAAGGATCGGGTGGATCAAAGTTGTTTTCCATGAATTCAAGACTACGCCTTGAGATTAGGAATACCAGAAAATACGCGTTAAAACCGGGCCAACTCCGGAGCAAACGTCTTCAGCACAATAAGAGGGACTCCACCAAGCCCACTCGACTTACTGACATCCAGGGAGAAGAGTGCTTTGCAAACCGAGCGCTATGTAAACCGCACATCCGGCATGGAGCACTCACACCGCTGGATGGTCGGCTGTGTATTCCCCCCGTCATCGAGAGTCGAGTTGGACGCAATGAGAGAGCCTAACAGATCGGTTTTCTCCTTTGCGGCATGGGCCAGTGATTCGTCCTCTCTGTGCAGAGATGGAAGAGACGACTGAGAGAAATTCCCTTGAACAACCTTCGCGAGGGACTAGAATGCACGGGTTCCCGAAAGAAAGCGAACTAGTTGTGAGAGTGGTCAATAAGTTGGTTTGTTTCGGCATTACCGCTATGGGCCTATGTAGGCACCCGTATGTGCGGGGATAGTAGTATTTGCCTACGTGCAGCCATAGGATGGACAGGTCCATCCTTCAAGACTACCGGGGCGTCGAAAACAGATGTCTTCTCTGACGAATATGCAAAATCCAGCCCGGGGCACAAAGGAGGGTTCTAATTTGTACACAGGACACGAGAGATATGAAGTATCCGCTGGAGAGGATACCTGAATCTTGGTTAAAAAGATCAAGGCCGGCTTCGTCGTCTCCAAATAGTACCGGACAGCGTTCAGGTTAAAATGAAGTCCCCTAATGTTGCAAAAATCCACGGAAAGCGTTGCAGGGATCGCCTTGTTGTTGTTGTCCGCTTGCTTTGAGTTGTGCCTTGAGAATTTTAGTCGTTTTATACGTGGTAGAGCCGCGCTGCAGCTATATTATGGTTGTAGCACGAATGGGTCATGGGGATCACGAATGGGTCATGGGGAGCGATCAATGGGGAAGGACAACGCTCTCACAGAATAACAGCTTAATACTGCTGTGTTTCGTATGGTGAGTGTAGAGATCCGGAGGCCCTTTTTTACTGGAAAAGAGGCATTCCATCTTAGTCCTCAGGGGTGACAACGCATCCACGTTTTGATTCTTAATCGAGGATAAATGTAGATATCTATGGGCCACAGCATCCACTTAAAATTTCACCAGGGGTGCTGGTACCCTTCTAGTGTAGTTTTTTAATTGACTCCGTTACCATGTTAAGAGTGGGGGGAGGGGGGTTGTGCCTCCGGCCACCTGCACTTGCCAAGCGAGGTAAATCTCTACTGCACGCTGGTGTTCTGTGAGGTCGTGGTACCACCCCGATTTGAGCCGGCTCATCCTTACGACAGCCAAAGCTGCCGCGTGGCTCTACCACTGTTATACCTGGTTAAGGCCCCAGTCTTGTAAAAATTAGTGTTCTCGCAAAACTTATAGCAAAATAAATATTTTTACAGTATTTAAAAAAGGAAAAGTGAAACATATTTTACATTTACTGAAAGTGTGGGATTTGTTATTTTCTCGAAACTGTTTTTTAATTTTATTATGGTGTTTATATCCTATACCTATAAACGAGCAATTCTTGTATATATATATATATATATATATATATATATATATATATATATATATATATATATATATATATATATATATATATATATATATAATCGGAATCTCGGAAACGGCTCCAACAATTTTCATAAAATTTTGTGTGCAGGGAGTTTCGGCGGCAATAAATCGATCTAGCTAGGATTTATTTTTAGTTTTGTAGTTTTTTGTTTTTAGGCAATGAAAAACTGCTACAATATCGTTGGAATAAGAAGGTAAATTTTGACAGTTTATTAATGATTACAAATAGCTTAATTGGTATATTGGGCGGTCACAAAATCGTAATACCATGGTTCGAGCCCAGACCGACCGTTCCTTTCTTTTTTGAGAAAATCTATTTTTTCGAGCCCTTTTTTTAGTATTTTTTAAAAACACGAAAATTTAAATTAAACTAATTGCACTCATAATTTTTTATACAAATAACCAGTTCAGTTTTTTCTATTATGTCGCTAAGATCAAAAACTATTATTCGTATTTCATCAGTATGTAATTTGTATCCAAATATAATTTCCAAAACACATGAATTAAAAAAACCGAGCGAAAAATACCGAGCAAAGCTCGGTCAACCGGGTACTGGTGTTTAAATTAATAGCTCTATTAGGCGTTAAACGTACCTACGTTTAGGTGACATGCGTAAAAGGTCTTTTTAAAGCCTCTGCTATGTACGAACTATAACAATATCAAGAAAAATATTCAGATCACATTTATTTACATATTGTCGACAATGATCTGATCTTCACTTTTATACAAATCTGATGGTCACTTTTTTATAAATGCTTTAATTTTCTTATTTGAAGGGCTTAAAAAGTTGTAATTTCATGATTTTTTTACTGCAAATATCTATTTTTTTCTATTAGAAGTATAAATGTAGCAAAGTTGTACTTAAAACCACATAAAATGGAACTATTTTCAAGTGAATTAGAAATAAATAAAATTAAAAAAATATATATTTTCGTACTTTTTACCTATATTCCATTTATAAACCACAAAAGCCTGAAAATTCTCTCAGTGCCGCTGGGATTTCTCGGCGTTCAGACGTGTGCAATGCTGCTCAACGTTACTTTACCTCTCGCTCGCACCGTTGGTCTCTTTCCCTAACGCGGCTCTTATGGACTGAGTTGAGCATATCGTGAAAGTTGCACTATTTAAATATATATTATTTTTAATTAATTGTCATATTAGTTCTAGGTTTTAGTGTATTAGTGTTTACATTAGCACTAGATTAATTGACTTGGACTTTTATATTTACAGAATTTCAATTTATTACCAAAAAAAAAAAAACGGAAAAAGATGGATAGAAAAAGGAAGAAACATCCTCGTGTCAGTAAAATAGTAGTAAAAGTAGTAGTAAAGTACAAAATGTACAAGGTAGGGGTGAAATTTGTATGAAGAGACAGTTTTTATTTTCCTTCGGTTGTATATACCCTTTTTAAACCTACACCCCGTGTAAACACTACTAAAAACGACATTTATGAAATATAAAAGGGCAAAAAATTATACTACCACGACAAAAGTAAAAGGAATATTTAAAAAAAATAATAAGTTATATATTTAATGAAGTAGAGCAACTTTCACCTGCGATCCCGAACTTATTTATGCACGGGGGATAGCGCCCCCTCTAATGGCTGGGAATATAAAAGAGCAAAGCTAGACGGAAGCCTTACTGGTTATTCATCTCACTCTTTCGCCCTCGCGGGTTTCAGACTCTGGAACGACATCCCTCTTGACATTAAAAAAAGCTCCCAACAAGTTTTTTTTTAAACCAATTTCGTAAGCATCTAAAAAGTCGTTTCAAGATTGATCTAAGACCGCTCTTCTTTTGCATAAAACTAGTTTTTACGGATTTTGAGCATCTTCGTCCCATCTTCCCGATAACAATTAAAATAAAAATATGCGGTCGTAAGCCTATCAAACAAGTGTGTCAACTATGGAAATATGAGGGACTCACTATGAGGCAGTCTATGGGGAACCCTGTGTACTGAGCATGAGCGTCCTACGTTCCAGCGTGGTAGGCTGCTGTACTAATGATGATGATGATACTAGATGTAAAATACTATAGACACGTTAATTTGTACTGAAATTGTCAATCCGCTTGCCAAATCGTCCGTATAACGGGTGAGCTCCCCTATTAGGGTTAATAAATACGAAAGAAATAAGCTACTTATGCACTAATTAAAATCAGTTTTAAAATACTGAGAGACAAACTAGTAGTGTTTTATTTGTTACTTTATAATTAGTCTCATGTTTAAACTAGAATCTGATTCATGAAAGAAGTCCCACGGAAATACGCGAAATAAAATCTAAAGTATGGGCTTTGCCAGCAATTCGCAAAGAATGTAGCGTCGCGGCTATGAGATTTCTTTAATGAAACGGTATTATTAAATCATAGCTTCATGGTTTTGTAATATGATGAATACAATTTGTGGTTCAATGTACTAACTTATCAAAATACCTGATACCAGATATCCTGATGGAGTTAGGGTGTTATCATACGAGTCGATTAAACGTCGGTCGATGTCGATCGATTGGTGTGGTAGCTTTAGGTGATCGACGGATACTGGTTGATAAAAAGTTATTCAGTAATCAATCGACAATGAATCAATGTGGATTAATCATGTGACAATTAATAAATAACCCACAAGTTCATCATCAGTATCTTTCAAAATATATTCAGAAAGGGATGCGTTATTGTGGGCTAGTACGCTCTAGCTCGTATTATTATTACGTAGAAGCAAACGCAGAAGACTCAGAATGCGAATGTTTTTAAGGTTTAGATACATCATTATCATCATCTATACGATATTTTAAACAGCGGTCGGTGGAGCGGGGCGGGTTCTCGTAAAATCTTACAGCTCGATTGACGTCCACTAATCCATTCCATCGATGGCATCGATTGACGATTGATCGGTTGGAGTAGTAACACCTTTAGGGAAAATAAACGCCGACATAGCTATTTTTATTTATTTTATTTTATCACAGATATACACACATATATTGTTATTTAAAGTAAGTAAAGTTTTGTTGTATAGAAGAGGTACCAAACGAGCATGCAGTTCAACTGATCGTTAATGAGTGCGGTCGCCTACACGCAAAGGTTGCGTTGTCCCGTTATCGTTAAAGTGAGGGTGGTAGACCACTAATCATCCAGATGGGATAGATGGTATCATGAGTTTTGTTGCGATGTGATGGTGAAATGTAGCTGCTTTAAAATGGGAACCAAAACGGACTTGCTGTATTACACATTATACTTTATAGTTTATTTTAACAAAAAAATCTCCATTTCAATATTTGTTGTTAAATGTAAAATTAATATTGTTTGTTATTACTGCATGAAGAAATAGATTTCTTTCGAAAAGTCTTGCGATGAATGATTTGTTAGCAGAAAGGATAGTAAAAATGGCCTCATCGCTTATCGTTCGCGTCATGCTAAGGGTCTGGTGTTGCAACATTGCACGCAGGCTTAGCGACCCGTGGAAATTGATGCGACGCAATTGTCCAGTAACGCACCTCTATCTGGACGGTTTTACGTGTTGCTAAACCGTTCGTACCAGGAAATGTGACAATAAGTTTATATGCGTTTGACTATCTGATCACTTGATGGTTGCAGTGTCTGACTACTAGGTTGTATGTCCTAGATTCGAATCCCAGAAGAAACCAATATCATTTGCGCCAAAACACAAATTGTATGTATTACAGTGTAATGTTATATCTCTTTGCGGAAAAATAAGTGATAAAAATATTTAAAGCCTTAATTAATTATTGCAAGTTTCAAACATTTTTATATAAATTGAACTGGGTCGGTCTTCTGTACCAAAATTAGCAAAACAAAAAACTTATGGAATTGATAAGAAGTTCTTCCATCACAGGTGATTTTTTAACTACTTGATAATACCATAATAGTAAAATGAACGAAGCACTATAAAATGATACAAAAAATTGCTGGGAAAAACGGGCAAAATTTGCCGTTCTAATTCTGAAAATAACATTATATCAAGAAAGGTCTGATGAACACAAACATGAATGTGCGAGGCAATAATGCTCATAAGTAAAAGTAATAGAGTAGAATAGATCTTATAATAACTTTAATAACTGGACGAGAATTATAACGAATAAATAATTTAACTAAATAGCGGTTTGGGTTCGGTGTTCAATAACATAACCACAACCGAGACGTTAAAGTCAAGAAGCCCGAAAAATGAACATTGCGATAAATTAAACGCGAACGACTATTTCATTTACACCTTGCCCAGTGGGGATGACCCATTTTCGTTGCACAACCAAAGTATTTCTTTATTTAGACCGTTCTTTCGAAAAGTTTAACTTCAAGCAAGCGAGATCGTGCTTAAGAACCTCTTCCACTCACTCCCGAACAAACATCATTTGGAGTCTTCAACTCCTTTAAGCCAACCTAGCCTTTAACATGGTTTATCACAGCATTAGATAATGCTTTTTGTTGAATCTAGTACTCTTTACGCTGCCGTGTTCGGCACGGTTCTGAATCTTACTGGTCGCTTATGCTACACGGAGCTCTTGCTATTTACTTCTTCCTGACTTACAGCAAACTGCAAGGTAACTTCTGGCATTATGATCTTCGTCGACACCTGGACTGCATCATCGATCTCCGCTCTGTACAAGTTAGTGATGCAATGGCGCAGTCATCGTACAAAAGGGTAAAAAACTGAAGCCTAAATCACGCTATCTAATTTTCTGACTGACTCTGTATACAAAATAAATCAGTTCCATTGAAACATGGAGCATCTTGTCGTTTTCTGGGCCAAACACCTTGCCCGGCGAGGCAGGAGATTTCTTTTATAAGAGATATTCTAATCCTAAAACCTGCCTAGAATTTTATGATTACGTAAAACATTGAATTGAGAGCGCAGCCTCTAATGAGGTACTTTATATAATTTTCACGGTTATAATATTTTGTGCAGGTGTACGCGTCCATTTCATAACCAGCTGTCATAATTCATTCGGTAGAGACACGAAATTAAAAATTAAAGTAAGAGAAGAATCTCGTATTACAATGCGATGTAATAAGCAATTTAGTTGTCAAATTTTTTTATTTTGTTTTGTTTTTCAGTTGCTTTGTAAAGTTTTTTGTAAATAAATTATAAAATAATACCATAATTAGTAAAATGTCAACTAAGTTAATGTTAAATATTACTTACTTGATGTACTTGTTGAAGAGTTGCTATGGCTTAGTCTTGTTAAGAGGAAAATAGAAAAAAATATTCTATGATCAACAGATGGTGCTGCCCCCTAAATGTATACTTTCATGCAACGCTGGGTAAAATATTCAAAGAAATCGCTAAGAAACTTTCGGAAATTTCAGATTTTAAGCAAACGAACATAAATTTTTATCTATGTATATATGACAAATATAATTTATTAATTGTTAGGATTCTTTTACTGCCAAACTCCTAGCTTGTCTGCATACGTAAGTACTACCTTCCTACGTACGATTGTAACCAATTAGCATGCACTCACTGCTGTGGTCCGATTTGTTTTAAGATCGGAAAAAAAAACTACGTTTGAGTTGTACGTAATGTAATAAGCCTGTTACTACGAGTTATCCTGTCCTTAATACTGAATAATTACGTAAATGTATTTTTTTTAATTTGAAGTTTGATATTAGATGTTATTTACCGTTGGATCATGACCATGATAGTTACTGTTGGACTGTTATCTCGCCTGATTTTTTTGAAGTCTTTGGCATGCTTTGTTAATTTTGAGCTTTAATTTATAATGTTATTTTTATTCTCTTGCAGGGACTATTTCCTATTATCAACAAGCGTACCTCTTATACACAATCTCTATGTGCTTTATTTGAAACTTGAAATAACATTTACATTATACATTATTACAATGCATGTCTATTTTATCATTGCTATCATCTTAGTATACGTATTAGAACCAAAGTAACCGTCATATCCTAACAGATTAGTGAGCAATGCTAGACATTCAAGAGGCGATGGATGTAAGTGGTTTTTGGACCATATTTTTTGCCATTAATTTTGGGAGTCGTTATTTTCAGCAGTAGACATGCTAAGGTTTGTAATGATGATAAATAATGCAATGTATGTACAAATTGACAATCGACTTTGCATTATGTTGCAGTATTGTCAATAAGCACAGCGCTAATATTCTGATGGTACTAGTAAATTCAAACTCGAATTAATGCAAAAGCACAATTGTTAGATTTTAAGTAAAGTAAAGGGTTATGTTGTGACTGTTTCTATGATTCTCAAACTGTATTCTACGGTTTTTTTGCACAGTAAAAACAAAAACACAAAGCATACAACTCAACTTATGGTAATGGCTACCGCCGGCAATATCAGAAATTATATAGGAGTTGGCAGTTTAATTTTTATATTTTGGTTTAAAACTTTTCGGGCTTACGCAGATTAATTCCCTTATTATTTTTAAAACTAAATATATTTTATAAAAGTGGTTACTATTTCTTCGTTTTTGTACCGTCATAAACTGAATCTAACTAATTTTACAGATTTTGTGGCATTTTATTTTACTTATTTTGAATTCCCGACGATTCGGGTGTTGTAAAGCGTTAACTTATTTTCCCGAGTATAAGTTAAATCAGCGAACACTGAACCTAAACATTAAATTGGAGAGGTCTCGTCTAATAAAGTCAACGCTCCGCCCCCTCGTGCTCCAATCCAAAGTACCGAAACCCCTCAGCTTGAGTACAAAACCGTTTTCAGTACCTAGAGGACTGCAATGCAGTGGGTGATATGAATGATAAGTTCGTAAAAACTGTCCATGCGGTCAGAGCTAAGTTCTGCAAGATTCGCCGCAGAAGAACACAAAGACTCTCCAATCACACCCTTGATCTCTGATAGCATATATGCAACTGAACAGACAGATCTCCAAATGCATGCGGCAGGATTTATGCAGCTTTAATACAGCTAGTATTGAAGAAGCGATCGAGCAAATCTAAGGCTCCAAAGTCTTTGCCAGAGATCTGTCTGCCAGAAAGAGCCAACTGTCAAAGCTGAAGACCGAGTGTGGCGGCATCGTTTTCAGGACACCTTAGATAAAAAGAGATTGAGAGGTTCTATGGATAGCTGTGCACATCATCGTTGAAGTCATACGCAAGTGTGAGTAACGATCCAAGAGCAAGTCTCATCCGACACTATTCCGATGATCCCGGACATCAGTCTGAGCGGGATTAGAATGGATCTCCAGCACCTTAAAAACTGCAAGACCCCAGGCGAGGACAGAATTACAGCGGAGCTTCTGAAAGCGTGTGGAAAACCGGTACTTATAGTCTTTCAGAAGCTCTTTAATTCCATCGTCTATGGTGGAACTACTCCGCAGACGTGGAGTAGAAGTGTGGTGATCTCGTTACTAAAAAAACGATAACACTCTCTTGAAGAAATAAAAACCGATATCCTTTCTGAGCCGCGTCTACGTGCTGTTTTCGAGAGTCATGAACCGTCTCGCAGGCAGACTCGATTACTTTCAACCTCCCGAACAAGCTAACAAGATTTCTGAAAAGGCTTCAGTGTCATAGATCACATACATACTCTGCGGCATATTGTACGGAAGGCAAAAGAGTACGATCTGCCACTTTGCCTTGCGTATGCGGACTATGGTAAAGCCTTTGATTCCGTCGAAATTTGGGCAGTACTACAGTCCCTTCAGCGGTGCGAAGTTAACTGTCAGTATATATAAGTACTGAAGTGTTTGTACAGTAGGGCTACGATGTATATCCGAGCTAAGAACCAGAGTACAAAACCTTTCTAAGACTGCAGAGAGGTGAAAGATAGGGTGACGTTATATCCTCAAAACTCTTCACTGCTGCCTTGGAAAACGTTTTCGAGCTACTGAACTGGAAAGGATACGGTATTAACATCGATTGCGAGAACATCATTTATCGATTTGCCGAAGATAATTAATAATAATAATAAATAATGTTTATTAGCAACCAAATATGTCTGAATACAAAGGAGCTCTGTCTCCTGAACTAGGTGGAAACAGTGCCTTCCCTAATTCTTAGTTCTAGGTCTATATTCAGCAAGTATATAAGACGATTCATTATACCTTTAAACGATATATATATATATATATATATATATATATATATATATATATATATATATATATATATATATATATATATAATCGGAATCTCGGAAACGAATCCAACGATTTTCATAAAATTTAGTGTCCAGGGAGTTTCGGGGTCAATAAATCGATCTAGCTAGGATTTATTTTTAGAAAATGCTTTTTTGTCCGTATTTTCAGGCAATGAAAAACCGCCACAATATAAGAAGGTAAATTTTGACATTCAGTTAATGATCGTAATAGCGTCGAGAGTCGAGCGGCGGCAAAATCTAAATGCCTTGGTTCCCGTCCCGTCTTCGGTCCGACGTTTTTCCTTTTTTTATCAAGTTACCTTCCTTTGTGAGTAAATCTATTATTTGGAGCACTGTTTCTGTATTTTTTAAAAATACGAAAATTTTAATTAAACTAATTGCACTCTAAATTGTCACTAAACAAATAACCAGTTCAGTTTTTTCTATTATGTCAGTAAGATCAAAAATATTATTCATCAGTATGTAATTTGTATCGAAATGTAATTTCAAAATAAAAACCGAGCAAAGCTCGGTCATCCGGGTACTTCTTTAATTAAATTAGTTTATAGCGGTTACTGTTACGTACTGTTTAATGTGTTGTTTATTGTTTTTGTGTGTATGTGCGGATATGTGGTGTGTATGTGCGGATATGTGGTGTGTATGTGTGTGTGGGTGTGTGTGTGTGTGTGTGTGTGTGTGTGTGTGTGTGTGTGTATGTGAGTGTGTCTGTGTGTCTGTGCGTTTTAATGATTGTATTTTATTTAGATTTTGTAAGAAGGTTTTCAGTTTGGACATAGTCAAGATTTTGCAGCCATTTCAGTACATTATTTTTTTAATCTATTGGTGCTTAAAGTTATAAGGCAAACAATATTCTTAGTGGGAATTTTATCATAAATTTATGGTGCTATGAAATTGAAGTGTCTTTGCATAAAGGTAATGGGTATAGGGCACCGAAATCTTCTTTTACTGGTTCGTGGTAGTGAGTAGGCAGTTACACGGTGGTATCTCAGGAGAGCTTGAATTATAAACGACTTGCGAACTGGGAGTACCTGAGTCTCGTTGTAGACTTTATTAGTAGGATGTCGGTACGGTAGGTGCATTAGTACTTTTAACTAGTTGCTTTTGGTGCGCTACTCCACGTCGTCACACAATAATTAATGATACTTTGGCAGAGGAATTTTTCACTAACGACTGTTCTTAATTGTCTGAATACATAAATAAGTTTTCTAACCCGAGAACATATGCTAATGATTTGTTCTTTTCAGATCAAATTATCATCTATTTGAATACCTAGGTATCTTTTACATCTGGATCTGGTTAATGTTCTGCAATTGCATTGGCTAGTAAGCTTTCCATTACATGGTAAAAAATGTAGTGTGATTGTAAAGTCCTGAGCTGGACCTGAAGTTGCATACCTCGAGAAGTAGAGGTATTTGGTCTTTGAAATGTTTAATGTGAGTAAGTTATTCTCTAACCAGGCTGAGACATTCTTAGAACAGGTTTCTGCAAAAGTTTGTAATTGTTTCCAACTCCGCCCATGAAATAGTAAGACTGTGTCATCAGCAAATGTAAGCACTTCCGTATTAGATGTTAATGCGTTTGGAAGACTATTAATATACGCCAAGAAGTAGAGAGTCGGGCCTAATGTACTACCCTGTGGAATACCGAATCCACAGGTTGAGGCGTCACTTAGGTCTTTATTTACTCTAACGTATTGCTGTCTGCCTGCCAAGTAACTACGGAAACATTGGTGTACATGACCGCGGATGCCCAAGTCCACTAGTTTCGACAGTAGTATCGTAATTGATACTGTGTCAAATGCTTTCTTTAGATCAAGAAAAACACCAATGACTTTCTTTTCTCCTCTATCAACATATTTGTGAATTAAAGATGTCAACTTCAATAAGGCGTCATTGGTTGACCTTCCTTTGTGAAACCCATACTGATAATCTAACAGTTTGTTCTTCTCTAAATAACTAATCAGCTTACAGTTGATCAACCCTTCCACAATTTTTGACATGGAAGACAGCATAGAAATGAGTCTATAGTTCGAGATATCTTGTTTGTCCCCCATTTTAAAAATTGACACGATAGCTGTTTTAAATAAATCAGGAAATATTTCCTGTTCTAAGCTAACATTACAAAGATGTGCAATTGGATATACAAGGTAATCTTTTGCTAATTTGACAAACCTAGTGGGAATGCCGTCATGACCTGGTGCACTGCCAGATTTTAGTTTATTTATTATTTTATTAATTTCATAGGGGTTTGTGGCTGCGAAAGACTTAGATTGAAGCGGAGAGTTTGATTGCACAAACGCTTGCCTTGCTAATTCGAGCTCCGTTTTATTGATTTTCTGTAGGATGACTCAGACTTTTACCAATGGTTGTGAAGTATGTGTTGATTTTGTTTAACTAATCCTTTGTAGAGCTCCCAATCTTAAGCAACTCTGGGGGTACTTCGTTTTTCGTTTTCATATTACATATGTCCTTTATCATATTCCAGGTTTTTTTGATATTTTTTTTTACTTACTAGTAGTTCCTTTTTTTAATACTGCTCCTTCAAAGGTTTTCTATATTTTGTATAGTATATCCTATACAAAATATAAGTGTTCCTATATTTTGTATAGGAACACTTGCAATATATATAATAGTGTCAATTTTGTCTACATTCGGTCGTAGTTTGGCCTTTTTATGCAACTTATCTCTTTTACGAATTGATCTTACAACGCTTATTATAATTATATCTATATATATATATATATATTATCTTATTATAATCCAAGGCTTAAGAGGTGCTATCTTTTTGGATATGTACTTAGAGCTGGTGCACTCGTAAACGATATTCGTAACAATATTGACAAGATGTTCCGCAGTTTGGTTTACATCACGCAACTTAAATTAGTGTGACTAGTCTATGGCACTTAGATTATTTAACGCCCGGGCGTAGTCTAGTACTTGTTTTGTGTGTGTGTGTTTTTTAGTTTCGGTAGTCGAGTGTTTTTTATTTGTGATAGGATAGGACTGTGATCAATGAATGGTGGAAAAACCATGGTTTGCCATTTTTCAGTCGGCTTTATCATAAAGTGATCGAGACAGTTGTTAAGCCTCGTTGGATGTGTAACACCTTGTTATAAACCATGAGTAGGTAATATGCACAGATATTCATTTAATTGATTATTATGAATGTCAAAACACATCGTATTAATGTTTATATCACCTGTAAGAATGACGTGCCTGTAAGAGGATTTTTGTAATAAGTTATCTAAGGATTCTAGATATTGTCGAGGGTTTGCGTAACAGTGTGGTCGATATGAACAAATTACCGAAAACCTATCTACTTCAAGTACAAGGCAGTTTCCCTCTATTAAGTCCGGTTCAGAGGCGATAAGTGTAAAGATCTTACGAACATATACCACTATGCCATCATTCTGATTTAAAAGCTTTTTAGAGTAATATACATTACAATCGGTTATATTTGGGGGATAGGTATCCTATATTGACCAGCATTCGGTTAAAACTATCATTTCTATTGTTTCATCAAGTGCCGATAAAAAAGCCAATAGCAGATCGAAGTTGCGGTTTATACTCCGTATATTTGCAGTCCATACTGCATCCTTATGCAAAAAGTTTCGAAACCATCATGGCACTGCAAATGTTGTGAGCACTGCGACACATCGTCAATTAGAGTACAGTTGGATTTATTTTTATTCAAGTAAGATGTAATATTATTATTAAAGAGATTTAACTTTAAGTGTATAAATACATGGTTTCATATGTTAGCCTTTTTTTACATGCGATTTGGTAATTATTAGCAAACGTCAAGGCATCATAAAAACGGTACACTATTATAACAATGTAAATAACAATTCGTTTTGAAATGAACACTTGCTTTGCAATATGTAAATGTTTATAAATTATATATTTTAGTGAGATATATATAAAAAGAAGTGTAACATTGTGTGGTGTGTGATAACAATAGTAGTAGTATTTTGCTTTGTGTATTGTGTACATAATAAAAATATTTTGCTTTTTAAAATGTAGTAACCGGCCTTTGGGCGGGGGTTAGTCTACTCCTAACTTTTTGATATTATAAATAAGACTAGATTAACACCTACTCTCCTGTCCGGCGAGCAGTTTGGCGAATGGCTCTGGGGGAGAGCGCGGGTCGTGTTGATCCCGTTGTTGGTGGCTAAACCCAAGGGTAAGACGAGGGTCCTCCAAGCAAATCTTCACCATGCAGCAGCTGCTTCTGCCGTGGTGGAGGTTTGCTTTGCAGAGGATAACATTTACCTCGCCCTTATACAAGAGCCTTGGGTGGCCAACGGTCAAGTTCTGGGATTGGCGGCTGCCTGTAAGATTCTTGTCAATAACAAAGGCTGTAGACCCAGAGCTTGAATAATTTATAATAAAAGTATTGAACTTTTAGCTGTTCCAGAGTATTGTAATGATGACCTGGTTACAGCCTTCATAAATCTCAAGGGATGCACAGGGGTCAGAGTAATCATTTGCTCAGGCTATCTTCCCGGCGAGAACGCAGATCCATCGAGTTAAAGCGAATGGTGGAGTTCGCCCAAAAAAACACAACGCCGAACTTGTGGCGGGTTATGATGCTAATGCTCACCACACAGCCTGGGGAAGCACCAATATCAACGAAAGAGGTAAGTTACTTTATGATTTTCTCATCTCCAACCGCCTGGTAAGCCTAAACTTAGGTTGTACACCAACCTTTGTAACGCGTGCCAGGCAAGAAGTGTCAGACATAACCTTTGCTACCAATAACATGTCTAGGCGGATAAATGACTGGGGCATGTTAGTAGCGAAAACTCGCTGTCTGATCACAAGCACATTAAGTTTGTGATTGGAGCATCACCAACCTTTGAAACCGTTATTTTTGGAGATCCGAAAGCGACCTCCTAGGATATCTACAGAGATAGCCTAAGGAGGAATTCGGAAACGTTTCCTAAAAACAATTGAAGGTCTGGAGATAGCGACGGAGACAGTAACCGTAGGTATACGTGAAGCCTTCGAGGACAGTTGTCCCGTCAAAACCAAGACCTCAACACGAAAATTTTCTTGCTGGAATTCCAAGCTGAAAGAACTTAGGGAAAAGACCAGGAAACTATTTAATAGGGCTAAGAAAACCAAAGAGTGGGATATTTATAGTGCAGCCCTAACTGAATATAATAAAGAAATCAAGAAAGCCAAGAAAGCATCGTGGAGGATGAAGAAGCATCGTTGAGTCTTTGCCTCGCAGTGCAAGACTACACAAGATGTTATCAAAAACTAAACCTAATCAGATCGGGCTTCTTAAAAAGCCGGATGGTAACTTCACTAATAGTGAAACAGAAACATTGGGGTTACTAGCGTCAACCCATTTCCCAGGGTCACACAAGACTTCAGCCTTGAATTCTTTCAGAGCCCTACGAAGGCCTTGCAATGAGGACTGGTGTAGGGCTGCAAAGATAATGAGGCTAAACCTGGTGCAGTGGGCTGTTCACTCCTTTGAACCATTTAAATCAAGCGGGGAGGATGGAATAATTCCCATCCAAGTACAGAGGGGTATCGACATCCTTCTTCCTTATCTGGTGAAAATCTTCAGAGGAAGTTTTGCATGGGGATATATTGCAGAACGATGGACAATTGTCAAGGTTCTATTTATACCTAAGGCTGGTAAAAAGGACTACGCCTTACCAAAGTCCTTTAGACCTATAAGCCTATATTCCTTTCTTCTTAAGACATTGGAAAAGGTTATAGATAGATATATAAGGGATGTAGCTCTAGCTACGAGGCCCATACATTACAACCAGCATGCTTACCGCAGAAGCAAATCTACGGAAACAGCCCTGATCAGTGTAATTGACAGGGTCGAAAAAGCACTGGAGGATAAAGAAATAGGTCTTTGTGCCATTCTAGATATTGAGGGCGTCTTCGACAGTAGCCCCACATCACTGCTGATTGGGGGCCTGACATCTAAAAATGTTGACCCCACAACCATCAGATGGGTGAAGTCGATGCTCTGAAACAGAAAGGCAAAAATAGCATTGTTTCAAACTTCGATTAAGGTTGCAACTACAAGAGACTGCCCACAAGGAGGTGTTTGTTCACCCCTTCTTTGGACTCTTGCGGTTGACCAACTATTGTACAAAATGGCAGACCTACGCATTGACACATTGGGTTATGCTGATGACCTTGTGATCATTGCGAGGGGCTTTTGCCAAAGTACTTTATCGTCAATAACACAAAGAGCCCTAAACACCATAAATAACTGGTGTAGGGATAACAGTTTATAAGTTAATACTGTTAAAACTGTTATAATACCCTTTACCAAAAAGAGACGGTTGGACATATTAGTCCAACCAAAACTTAATGGCATTTTCCACGGAAGTTAAGTACTTGGGCGTAACAATCGACCAAAAACTAACGTGGAACTCTCACCTTAGCAACGTATGCCATAAGGCAAAAATTGCTTTAGGGACGTGCAGTCGTTTGGTCGGGAACAACTGGGGCTTGCGTCCCAGTATAGTCCTATGGCTGTACAGCAGCATAGTGAGGCCGATTCTCACCTACGCCTCTATTGTCTGGTGTAACAAGGCCAACCAAAAGACGACTGCGGACAGACTAAATAGTCTACAAAGGACTGCCTGCTTAATGGCAACTGGAGCTATGCGATCATCGCCTGCAGCGGCCCTTAATGCACTTCTATGCCTAACGCCCCTTGATCTCTATCTAGACAAGGAGGCGAGGGCTAGTTTGTATAGGATTAACGCCCAGGGCGGTCTTAGCTTGCTCTCCTACAGATTGAGATCCATGCTTGACTCAATTAAGGAATCACCGGTCTTATGCATGATTTCAGATATTATGAGTCCACTACACACTTTTGATAAAAAGTATATAGTGGAGTTACCCTCCAGAGAAGACTGGCTGAATGGCCAGGTTATCTGTGAGGTCGACAGCCTCATATGGTATACCGATGGGTCCAAAATGGGCCTCGACGTAGGCTTCGGAATTTACGGGTAACGCCCCTAATTCAAACTTTGGGTTTTGGGTAGATACACCTCTATCTTCCAGGCAGAAATTTTCGCCATACTTCGGTGTGCGGAAATCAATCTGCAAAAACACTACGTCAGCCATAAAATTTACATAAACTCTGATAGTCAAGCAGCACTGCTAGCGCTGAGATCTTACTAAGTGAACCAAAAGCTAGTTGGAGACTGCGTGAACCGTTTAAATGCCCTGGGATGTAACAACAGGGTCATTTTAAGATGGGTTCCGGATCACGAGGGTATTGTAGGCAACGAATTTGCCGACAAACTTGCACGGGAGGGCTCAAAGTGCATACAATTTGGACCTGAGCCATTTTGTGTAAT
Source organism: Parnassius smintheus behrii (assembly GCA_036936625.1). Classification (NCBI taxonomy): domain Eukaryota; kingdom Metazoa; phylum Arthropoda; class Insecta; order Lepidoptera; family Papilionidae; genus Parnassius; species Parnassius smintheus. Next base: position 7,385,664 of record JAUPFT010000007.1, on the reverse strand, counting down.
CTCAAGAAGCCTAGCCCGATTTACCCTTGAAACTGATTTTGGCAAGAGCCCTAACTGGACACTGTTGTCTTAAAAATCATATGTCCATCCTGGGACTAAGCAACTCAAGGATGTGTTGGTTCTGTTCCATAACGGAAGAAACGCCTCTACACTAACTGATTGCGGACCCTTAATGCGCAAACGTATCAGTCATCTGGGAAACTATCTACTCCGCCCAGAAGTGAAATTGCTCACGGCCAAGCAACTCCTTCGATTCATTGAAGACATAGGGCTAAGCCGTGAACTATAGCCGTAGCTGCGATCACAATAGATCTTTTAGGTCGCAGTGATACTGGTCTCTTTACCTAGACCTGCATAGCCGCTCGCATATAATAAAAAAACCGACCTTTGAAAAGATAGAATATATTATAACTAACTTTCGTACAATTAAACTTATTTTCTACTGTAAATACTAACTGGAGCATGAAAAAATTAAAGTTAATAGTCATTTTTCCCTGAGTTTTTGCAGATCAGCTTCACAATCAATACGAATTTGTTTCATACCCTCTTCTTTTCATAAGTATATGCGTCCATATAAAACCCAACAGAACGTATATTTATGTTCCTTTGCAAGTTCTCTACTCACATAAAACAGCTTTCTAGCTTTTGCTGTCAAGGTTTCTGTTACATATATTGGTGTATAATAATAATATTAATAATAATCTTTATTGACATAAAATTTGTTGTGTGTATGTCATGTGTATGAGACTGATTAATTTTGAAGTGGGTAGTATTTAATTTATTATTTGCGTTTTCCTTATTAAATAGATATAGTCCTTATGGCAGAATTGCTGGAGAACCTAAGCACTTAATAGTATCTCCCAACGGATACGTGGACAAAACCAAGACCTTGTGTAATGTTCACGTTACACCCATGTCGGTAGTTGTTGGGAGCACAACACTCGAAGTTGTTGACAAGTACGTTTACCTGGGACAAATAATTCGACTATATAAGTCTAACTTCGACTGAGAGGTCAATAGACGGATTCAACTCGGCTGGGCAGCGTTCGGAAAATTACGATACATCTCGTCAGGTATACCTGAAAACCTGAAAACGAGATTTTACAACCAGGCATGTTGCCAGTGATGACATATGGATCTGAGAGGTGGTCCTTCACTGCTGGCCGTATTAGGACACTAAATATCGCTCAGCGAGCTATACAGAAGGGCTACACTCGGGTTTCCTCTGCGTAATAAACTAAAAAATTTAGATATCCACAATAGAACCAGAATAACCGATGTACCTCAACGGATAAGTAAGCCAAAGTGTTAATAGACTGGCGATATAGCTCGAAGAAGTGACTACTGATTGGGACAAAAGGTTCTTGAGTGGCAGCTTTGTAACGATAGACGAAGTGTAGCGCGACCCCCCACTAGATTGAGTGACGACCTGGTAAGACATGCAGGAAGTCAAAGGATGCAAGTGACTTAGGAGCGTACTTTGTAGCATTTCTCGTGCGAGGCCTATGTTCAGCAGTGGATTTGTGAAGGGCTGTAATGATCATGATGAAGTTAAATTAAACTCGATAATTAAATATCGATCAATGTCAAATATTCGTGTAAAATAAGAAACCATTATCGACTTCAACTGGATCTCGCCAAAAGAGGTACAGAGCATTATAACGTCTATAAGCAGGGGCAAATCTCCGGGTGATGACGGCCTAAGCATAGAAAATTTGCATCATGCGGGTCGGCATCTGCGGAGGGTACTTTCAATGCCTTTCAATTTGTGTGTAAGGCATTGTACCTACCTACTGAACTGAAGAGAACGATAGTTGTACCCATAGTTAAGAATAAGATCGGTGATACTTCAGAAAGGACCAGTTATAGGCCAACTTCCTTGGCTGCTGTAACAGCTAAAGTTGTTGACGGTTTTCTTGAGCGCAGAGTGGCTATACAACTCAATTTACATAATGCTCAATTCGGTTTTAAAGTTGGGCTGTCTACTTAAACTGCTATTTTGCACTCGAGCGCACAGTCAGGTACTACACCAATGGAAATACAATTGTGTATGGTGCATTTTTAGATCTGTCTAAGGCCCTTAACTTGGTTAATTATAAGATCTTATGGTCGAAAATATGTGCGCAAAATGTACCTAAAGAGCTTTTCCAATTCTGGTACGATCATGAAATCAACCAGGTCAGATGGTCGGGTGCATTGTCTGAGACGTATGGCCTGGCGTGAGTGTGGGACACGGTGGTCTGACCTCCCCGGTGCTCTTTAACCTATACATCAAACTGTTAATCGAGGAGCTTAGCAGCATCGGTATCGGATGCAGCATTGACGGCAATATAATAAATAACATAAGTTATGCAGATGATATGATGGTGCTGAGTCCCTCGATTGATGACCTCAGACATCCGTTTGGAGTGTGTAAAAGATACGCTTTGTCTCATGGCCTACTATATAATATAAAGAAGAGTGAGGTTATTATGTTTCAAGTGGGTACTAAAAAGCCTAATAGAGTTCCTGCGGTGTACCTTTATAGTGTAGCACTCAAGAGTGTCCCAACTTAAATACCTTGGCCCATAGTTAATGTATATTTAGGTGATGACGATGATATAGAGGGGAAACGAAGAGCGCTGTCGGTTTGCACGTTGTACGAGAAAAGTGAAAATTACTCTTTTCAAGGCGTTTTGTCAATAATTCTTCACATGCAGCCTGTGGGTCAGATATACGCAGCGAGCCTACAATGTTCTTCGTACGCAATATAATAATGAATTTAGGGTGCTGTTGGGGCTTTATAGATTCTGTAGTGCATCAGGCATGTTTGTTGAAGTGGTAACGGACAGCTTTCAAGCTATTCTGCGGAAAAGAACAGCATCCATGATGTGCAGGCTAAGGAGTAGCACCAACAGCATCCTGAGAGTTATTGTGGAGAAACCAGACTGCCCATTCTTGCAGCATTGGATACCTATACACTGCTGCGGGTCTGGTGCAGTGGGAAGTGGGCAGAGGTATATGAGTTAATTAATTTATAATTTGTTAATGTTGTTACTATCATATTTTGGTTTATAAATTACTTACTACATATTGATCATGGTCAGGAATAAATGATTATTATTATTATTATTTTGGGGTATTAATAGATAGAGTGTTCTCGTCTGGTTGGGCCGAATAAATATATAAAAAGAAATGATAAATATACATAAATATATATTTAATATTCTAACATAAATAAATAAATAATACATATATAAATAAAAACTCTACCAGATGGAGGCCATTGGCAGGGAAGACGAAACGGCCAAGGCTTAGGGGGAAAGGGAAAAAAACGGCGGACGATGCGGGCGACATCGAGAAGTACTGTGTAATTTTAATTTAGATTTTGGTTGCAAAAGGTTATTCTTATAGCGAGGTACGTTGTGTCGGGGCGCGTCTATGATTTTGGTGTAAAAACTTGGGTGTCTTTTTACAAATTTACATATATAGGCACGGTATTGTTACAATTTTGAGACTTTGAAAGTGAGGTTTGCAACTTTCTCTTTGCTTGATATTTGCAAGTACGCGTATACATTTTTTTTGTAAAATAAAATGTTCGTGTGAGTCTACACTGCTGCCCCATAGTATGATGCCGTAGTTTAGCCACGCTTGAGCGTAGGCGTGATAGGCTGTCACTGCCGTTTTTAAATTTGTAGATTTTTTTAATTCTCTTAAAGCATATATAAATTGTAATAATTTTAACTTATTTTTTTTGAATATGTGATTTAAAATTAACATTCGAATCTATATTTATACCCAGCAAAGAAAATTTTGAACACATTCTAATTTTGTTTGATTATATGTATAATTTATCTCTAGTTCATGTTTTTGTCGTGGTCTGAATTGTATTAGTTTAGTTTTTTTTGAAATTGACTTCTAAATTATGATCGCTTAGCCATTGTTTTACTTTATTTATAATTTTGCAAAGGGCTAATCCCAATCAGCCTCTCAGGTCATCTGAGGCGGCTGGGAATCCGTGATGGACCGCTTCAGATTCAAATGCAGAAGGCGGTGCTTCTCGATGTCGCCCGCATCGTCCGCCGTTTTTTCCTTTTCCCCCTAACCCTCGGCCGTTTTGTCTTCCCTGCCGATGGCCTCCATCTGGTTGGGTTTTTATTTACTTATGTATTATTTATTTATTTATGTTAGAATATTAAATATACATTTATGTATATTTATCATTTCTTTTTATATATTTATTCGGCCCAACCGGACGAGAATACTCTATTAATACCCCAAAATAATAATAATAATAAAATCATTTATTTCTGACCATGATCCATATGTAGTAAGTAATTTATAAACCAAAATATATTAGTAACAACAATAACAAATTATAAATTAATTAACTCATATACCTCTGCCCACTTTCCACCGCACCAGACCCGCAGCAGTGTATACGTATCCAATGCTGCAAGAATGGGCAGTCTGGTTTCTCCACAATAACTCTCAGGATGCTTTTGGTGCTGCTCCTTAGCCTGCACATCATGGATGCTGTTCTTTTCCGCAGAATAGCTTGAAAGCTGTCCGTTACCACTTCAACAAACATGCCTGATGCACTACAGAATCGATAAAGCCCCAACAGCACCCTAAATTCATTATTATATTGCATACGAAGAACATTATAGGCTCGCTGCGTATATCTGACCCACAGGCTGCATGTGAAGAATTATTGACAAAACGCCTTGAAAAGAGTAATTTTCACTTTTCTCGTACAACGTGCAAACCTGCGGGCCAGCAAGTTAGATCGATTGCGTGTTAGTTTGTAACCCATATTCTATAAAAAACGTGCAATAAAGTGGTTTCATTCCTAAATGACAATCTTTATAAACAATCTGAAGATAAAGGAAAAATTTGACGTTTGGACAGTGGAGGATTGTATATAGAAAGCTTACATACTAATAATTAAATAAATTTAAACTTATATACGTGTATTATATTATAGTAACAAAATAATACACAATACTAAGGTAATAGTAACGTAAGATTAAGTAGCCTAATTTACATAAAAATTATATAAAGAAAAAATTATATTAAGGCAACAAAAATTTAAATTATCATATAGTGATACTTGTAGGTAGTGATTTATGACGTCAATATTAATCATATCCAGTGTTTTCGCAGGATGGAATTTCGTTCCATGAGAAGAACCTTTACCAAGAAAAAATTCTTAAAGTTTTTGTTTTAAT